>CM052541.1:102190933-102351112 GCA_028533065.1 Trachops cirrhosus
CGGGGCCTCGCCGACGCTCCCTGCGGGCCGGGCGCCCAGGCCGTCGAGCCCCGCGCTGCACCTGCCCGTGCCGGGACCCCTGCCCGCCCGCCCGCTGTACCCCCGCGGCTCCTCCCGGCCCAGGGCTGGCGCGCTCGCCCGCCGCACAATCGGAGCTTGTTTGTGGGCGGAGGAGCCGTGCCGGGTGCGGCGGCCCCGCGCCAGCCCACTGATCCCGTAAAATATTATTTGTGTTTAAAAATTCCAGTAATTGGCTATGCAGCCGCTTTTTCCGAGCCCGGTGCCAAACGCAGTAAAATCGCAGTCCGGCTGGGTTTATTTTCATCATGCAAATTCCCATTTCTGTAAATAGGGTTAAAGCCTCTGGAAGAGGCCAGGCTGGAATCCGAGAAGAAAAGCAGAGGGATGTGCTCTCCGGGTCCGGGAGCTGGTTGGAGTGGGTCTCCATTCCTGTGACGGCCTGGGCAGTTGAGCAGGGCTATTCAGATCGTCTCTCCCAACCGCTTTGCCTTGACCACCGGTGCCTGGACTCGACTGGGCAAATTCCCTGGTTTTCTTAACTCTCCCTTCCCCTTTCTCATCTGAATAGCTTATATCATCAAATCACGGAATTGTCATTCTTTTCCCCTTACTTTTTTAAATCACAGAAGCAAACTGAGGCCCAAAGAGGGGAAGGGACTTGCTCAAGGTCACACAGCAAGTTTGTGCCAGAGCCCAGGCTAGCAGACAGACTGCCTGACTGCCCAGCCGTCAGGAGCCCTGCAGAGCTGGGGAGAGGAGGAGGAGGCTGCTGAATGGAAGGTGCCGGGTGCAGCCAGCACAGAGAGCTCCCAGCCGGTTTCTGGGCCACTGACTGTGGGCACAATAACCTGGGAGACTTCCTGCCACTCCAAACATACACACTTCCTGTCCTCAGGAACTGGGAGCCGCCTGGAGAGAAGGAGGAGGAGGGAGACTCTGCCAGGGCCTTGGAAACCTTGAGTAATGGACAGGGGAGCCTCTGCCCTGCTCCACCCAGTGTTGGCTGCTGTCTGTGGCAGGGAGCAAAACCACACAAGTGGGAGGAATGGATTTGTTAGACAGATGCAGAAAGGGAGCCCAGATTCTGAAGCTGAAGGAGAGTTGGGGCCCAGAAAAGAGCAAGCCATAGCATATTATTTATAACATACTATTGTACCATATACATATATATCATTGTTATGTTTTATTGAGCACTTAATGTGTGCCAAGCGCAATGTCACAATGTATCTCATTTAATCCCCACAACAAGCCTGGGAGATGGGCACTAGTATTGTATCCACTTTCCAGATAAAGATACTGGGGCCCCAGGAGATTATCACTTGCCCAAGGTTGCCAAGGAGTGAAGCCCTGTCTCTGGGGATTTTTGTGAATGGAAGACCTCAAGGTTTCCTTCTTTTCTTCACCAACTCCATGTTTTCATACCAGTCCAGCCTCTTCCTGCCTTTCTTCATTTCCCCCTGCAAGCCTCACCCCTGCAGGTTACCTCCTTCAGCTGGACACTGGGTGTTCCTCCTTCCCATTCGCAGTATCCCCCCTTCCCTCCCCTTCTTCAAACTGTCCCCCACCCCCTGGCTGAGCACTGTCTGCATAGGTAAACCCTATGTGATGCTGCACTTGAACCACTAACTCAGGCAGGTTAAAAAGGCAAGCAGATTATAAAGCCCTTTGCATAAAAACAACAACAACAAAACTTTCTTTCCCTAGAAAAGTGGTTGTGTGCTCAGTAGTGCCTCTTCCATGCGCGCGCGCGCGCGCACGCACACACACACACACACACACACACACACACACACACACCAGAAAACTGGAGTCCAGGCTGTTGTTTGGAAGAAGGAAGCCATTCCTGGTGGTTGGAGGTGATTCCACAGCAGAGTGGGCAGCTGTGAGGCACTGCGCCCCCTGTCGCCACAACCGTCTCAGCACAGACTGGAGGCCCCCTGGTGCCAAACAAGCTCCTGATCCCCTCTGGCTTACTTGCTCCAAAATCAATTCTAACCCTAGGATTCCAGTTACATTACTGTACAAATACAAGTGTTAACTTGTGATCAAATTGAATTCAGAGTTAGTGTGTACATTTCTTGTCAATCTCTGAATAGAAACACCATCGAGGTGGCTGATATCAAGGGGAGAAGGAGAAAGGGCCCCCAGGGGGCCAGATGGGAGGACACTGCCCTGCGGTGGGGAGAGGTGCATTGTGGCGGTGGCATTGAGAAAGGAAAGAGAAGATGGGAAAGTGTCCGGTGGATTCTGTGGATGCCTGCAGCGTGGGAACTCTAGAATGGAGAAGAGCGAGAGAAAGCCCGTACCCAAGGGCCTGGCCGGGGTCTCTAAGGGTCTCACCTCCCCACTGGAGATTGTCTCAGTCCTCGGGATTTCCCACCTGGGCCTTGCTTTCTGCTCAAGTAGGGCCTTGGGTGTGTGTGTTATGTTCGGATGAGGGGCCCTCCTCCCCCCAGCACTGCAGGGCCTGGACATGGGTTTGGGGCCCAGGGAGGTATGGAGGACGTCTTTCCCTGCCCATGTCTCTGTGCAACTCTGAGTCCTAACATCCTCCTTTCCAGAACCCATCACAAAATTAAGAAGTGGGATGACTGCCTCATCCCTTAGGGAAGGAGAGAGCTCCCCAGATGAGCTGAGGGCTCTGTGTGTGAGGCCATCTGTGGCACAGGACATGGGGGAGATGGGTGCAGGACGCTTCCAGAGATCCCACCCAGGCCAGACTTGATAAGGCCACCGTGGTTTCCTGGGGCATGTGACCCCTGCGTGTGTCACAGTGGGATTTGGAGGCACTGCTGGCACCTTTGAGCTCATTTATTTTTGGATCCTGAAGGACTGAGATAGGAGTGCCCTTTCCATCACAGTCCCCGCTCCCCTCTCCTACCCCAGGGAGGGAAGGATGAAGTGGGGTGGGTTCCATGGCTTTTCATCCATTTGGCAAGTGAATTTGAAGATACTTCTCAGGGACAGGCATGATCCAGACCACAAGTTCCAATCCATAAGGAAATGCCGATTAGAAAGGTACACACACACGGAAAACCCCACTATAGTGCAATAAGGATTTCAATAAGTGTAGCGTAACACCAGGTACAAAGTATACAGTCAACTATGAGAGAGGACCAAGATGCTAAGGGGACCTAAGCAAGGAATGCTTCAGGGTGAAGGATAGCTGAGCCTTTGAGCAGGTTTTGCAGGTTTTGCAGGACTGGTAGACTTTTTATCAGGCTGAGAGGGGACTGGTAAAGTATTCTGGGCGATGGAACAGTATTCAGATAGCCTGGAATAAGCAAGCCTAAAGTGGGAAAATGGATGAGGGGGTTAGCTGGGAGATATGGGAGGACATAGGAGGTTCCTAACTCCTCTCCCAATCACAGGATTTGCTCTCAATCCTGGAGGGTCCGCCCCCCGCCCCGCCCCCACCTTCTCGCTCACTTTTTTTTTAAAGACAGGGAACTCCTCTCCAGACTGTGTCTGAGATCCCACCATGGAGCACATGTGCACCTAAGAGGAGGAGGAAGAGATGGGGTGTGAGTGGCAGGACATCACCCCGCCTGCTGCCTGTTTGCTGTGCCTCTCCGTCTCGGGCTCCTGCTCCAGTGTCCTGTCTCCTCTCTTTTGGCCTCTTGATCTCTGCTCCGCTCAGGGTCCCTCTGCTGCTGCCTCCTAGTGCCCATCTCTTCCCCAGAGTCCCTTCCCTCTGTCCCTCTCTCCACCCTGATCTGACTCTGTTTCCCCTTTGCTCAGAAGCAGGACTCTTCTCTGAGTGCCCAGGCAGGTGTCAGTGTGGGCGAGGACAGCTTGGCCCAGGTTCTCCAGAGAGCAGGCCCTGTGACCAGAAGGTGTGTCTATCTCCCTAAGCCCCGCCTCCCAGGTCCTGAGCTCCCAGGTGTTGCTCCATCCCCCGCCCATTCCAGCTTCCCTCTGCCCCTCAAACCCTTCCTCCTTGTCATCCAAGGAGAAGCCTACCTACTCTTTGGGGGACCAGCCCCCATAGAGCCTCTGTCCACTTCCCACAGGATGACCCTCAGGATAGGACTGGCACCCAAGGCCAGACTGCAGGCCTCCCTTGAGCCTCCAACACCTCCCAGGCCCTTTGACAGCTGGGCCAATACCAATCTGGTCTCCAATTACTATCAAACACCCCACCCAGAACTCCGCTCTCAGGGGTCAACGTGTACCCTCTGCCAAGAGGGCCTCCCACTCCCCGGGTGCACACGACGACTCCTTACCCCACCTTCCTTCAAATAAACTTTTTGCTGGATTATCGATAGTCTGCCTCTTTCCTCTGTCCCAAAAGAGAGAGGAAAGACACAATTCCAGGCACTTTGAGCAACATTATTTCATTTTATCTGCACAATAGCCCAGAAAGGTTGAAAACACATCAGATTTTGTAGATGAGAAACTGGAGGCTCAGAGAGGTTTGGCAGACCAAAGATTTAATCTCAGATCTAGGCCTGAGCCACACAAGGACGTCCTGGAGGCAGATCAATGACAGTGCCACGAACAAGAGACAAGGAACTTGCAAGACCTTGAACTTTGTCAGGTTTCCTTGACAGGAAAGATGTAGGGCCAACTGTCCTCATGGTCCCACCCTGAAACCTCATTTTCCTCATGCGTTGCTCCAGCCATGACAAGCAAACATTACTCCCCTTTCCCCATTCTCCTGCCCAAAATACTCCAAAACACTATGATGTAATAAAGGTCTTTTTTCCCTTAATCGCTTCCTTCAAAACCCAGCCCATAACCAATTGCAGTATGTGGGTCTAATTTGAATCCTGATTTACATAAACTGAAAGAAAGATATATTGTGACACAATTGAAAAGTTGAGCCCTGGCCAATGTGGCTCAGATGGACAGGCATCGGCCCGCAGACCAAAGGGTCCGGGTTCAATTCCTGACCAGCACTTGTCTGGGGTGTGGGTTTGGTCCCCCTTCAGGGCCCGGCAGAATATCTCCCTCTCCATCTCCCTCCCTTTTCCTTCCTCTGGAATCAATTAAAAAAAAAAAGTTGAACCCTGACTGGATATTTGTCGGATATATTACAGACTTAATTTTTTAAATAACACTTCTTTTTGGAACACTTTTAGATTTATAGCAAAATTGAGAAAAGAGAACAGGGATTCCTACACACCCCACCCTACTCTGCTCCCCACACACCCAGTTCCCTCTATTGTTAACGGCTTACCTTTGCGTTGTACATTTGTCACAGTGAATGAACCGGCACTGATCATCATTATGAACTAAAACTTATGACTTACTCACATTTCCTTAGTCATTACTTAATATCCTTTTTCTGTGTCAGAATCCCACCCAGAATACCACATTACACTTAGTTGCCCTGTCCCCTTAGGCTCCTCTTGGCTGAGGCAGTTTCCTAGACTTCCCTTACTTTCCACGACCTTGACAATTTCGAGAACTGGTCAGGTCTTCTGCGGCACGTGCCTCTGTTGGACTCCGGTGTTTTTCTCAGGATTAGCCTGGGGTTACAGGTTTGGGAGAGGAAGATCGCAGAGGTAGAGTGCCATGTTTATCTAAAGGGCACATGATTTATTGCTGTTGATGTTGACCTTGATCGCCAGGTGGAGGTGGTGTTTGTCAGGTTCCCCACCCTAAAGTCGCTCTTTCACCCCCTTTCCATACTGTGGGCTTCAGAAGAAAGGCACTGTGGCCAGGACACACTCAGGGAGGGGCAGTGCCACTGTCCCCTCCTTAAGGGTGGAGTGTCTACGTAAATCACTTGAAATTCTTCTGCATGGGAGAGTTCCCTCTTCTCCCCCATTTATTTATGTAGTCAATTATTTATTTCAGCATGGGCTTGGGGATATTTATCTCGCCCCTTGGGTGATGATCCAGTGCTGCTATATTTATGTTGTTGCGCACGTCGCTCCCACTCCGGCCACTGGGAACCATTTCAGTTGGCTCCTGCGTCCCTGTGACACACCCCTGTCGGCGGGGGGCTTTTGGTTTCCCTTTCCCTTCGCTTTGTTGAAGCACTTCCATACTCGCTGGCACTAGCGATGTTCCAAGTCCAACTCGCATGTTTCTCACCCAGCCCTACAGTCAGCCGTTTCTCCCAGGAGCCCTGGTTGGTACTGGAAGATGGTGCGGAAAACCTCGATCGGGTCCGGGGCAGGCTCGCCGCTGCTGGGGTTAAAGACTTCATTTTCATTTTTTACGTGATAATGGTATTGAAGTTATTTTTAAAAGACTCCTTACCTTTTTTAGATACCTATGAAATATTTACAGCTGAAATATGTCTGCAATTTGCTTCAAAATAATTTGGGGAGAGATGAGACAAGATAGGCCACGAATTACTCACGGTGGAGGCTGGGCGGCGGGCGCGGAGGGGCTCTTCCAAGTCCTCGGTCCGTCCACTGTAGCACACGGGGCGGGGCCACAGTGGGTTCGCAGTTGTTCGCGCGGGAAATAACAGTAATTCGTAAGTAATGGTGCAGGAATAAGCTCTGTGTTTCGTGTACTCACAGCTATCAACCTAATTTTGCCCCACAGCATGTGTTTGAAAAGTCTGTGGAGTAAAAATTTAAAGATAAAACAAAACTCGGTCCCAGTCACCTCCTTTAGCAGCTGCTCTCAAGTCCTCTCCCGCGGCCTGGTCTGGGCTTCTTATCCCGCCGGGCCCTTCCCATGCTTCCTGCGTCCCAGCGCTGCTCGGCAGGGCTCTGGGGCCTCGGTTCACAGCCGGCACCTCCTCAGAGCGGTGCCCACTGCAGCAATCCCCCTGTGGGGGCGCTCCGCACCAGAGAGGGAAAAGCTGCCTCCCCCAGCCCTGCCCCAGAACTGCAGCCTGGCAGGCAGCGTGCCAGACATTTGCACAGTCCCAGCCTCCCCATACAGCCCTGAGAAGTGGGCGTTATTCTTACCCTGAGTTTACAGATGAGAACCATAGAACAACCCTGACCACGTGGCTTCCAGTAGGTAGAGCTGGGGCCCTTTCTGAGCCCACTCCAGGAAGAGGAGATCTAGGGTGCTAAGTGGTCTCCCGTTGTCCTCTCCAACCTTCTCCCCCTTCCTCTGCACCCTGAGGCTGACCCCATCATTCAGCTCTCTGGCCTCTGGCTTCCCGTTGTGTTGGGCCAATGGAGGCACAGCAGAAGGTTGTAGGACCTAAGAGAGAAGTGGGGGAGGGGGGTGGTTCCCAGCGTTTTCCCTGCTGTGCAGGTTTGGCAATGGATGTGGTCCCCACTGAAAGCCTGGGTCCCTCGGAGCAGCCTCACCTACAGCTCCAGCCTCACTGACTTAGGGAACCACTTCCCCTCCCTTTCAGGCCCAGGTGCTGACAGCTTCCCACTCAGCATCTGGCATCTGCACCCCTTGTTGATCCTCTGCACTGATGCCCCTGGAATAGGTCCCCACTGACACAACTGGTCCCCCTGAAGAAGGCTCCATTCTGAGCTGATGGTTACATAAAGACACCATACTGGCCGCTGCGTGGAAAAGAGACACAGAAGGGTCCAGAGCCAAGGGCTGCAGGCAGAGGGAACTTTGGTTTAGGGCTGGGATCTTTTCATTAAGTGAATGTGCTGCGGGTTTTGTCTTCTTTCTGTGTTGCTTCTGCTGAGATCCTTCTGTCACTGAGCCTCTGGCTTTTATTTCCCTTTATCCCGCTCTCTGCCCCATTTCCAACCTCTCTGTTGGAGCATCCGTCTCATCCTTTGTCATTTTTACCTGTGGGTATCAGTCCTTTTCCTGGTGCCTTTCTGTGCTTCCCTTCCTCCGGTAGCCTCATCTGTCTGCATGTCCCTTCCTCTCTGTCTCCATTTCTGTCTGCTCCATCTCTATTTACCACTGCCTTTACCTTTTTATCTCTCTCTGTTTCTAGTTTTCTGCCCTGTTTTGTCCTGTTTCTGCCGCTCTGTCCGCTCTCTCTCTCCCTCGGGCTGCCTCTGCCCAGAGGTTGCTCCATGGCCTGAATGGAAGGTGCGGTATCAGGCTCTGTCCCAAGAGGAAACCAGATTCGCACCCCCAGTTGGTGCAAATGAAGAGATGTAAAGAAGGAGCCTTTCCAGAGTTAGAGCAGGAACCAGGAAGGTCAAGGCCCAGAGATCAGCAACACAGGCGCCGTTACCACCCTAGGTCTGAGGGGTCAGGGGAGCAAAAGCACTGGATGAGTCCCTGAAGGCTGCAGCCCCGGAGCAGGGGCTGCCCCGCAGAAGCTGTTGTCTTGGAGTGAAGTAACGAAGTAACCATACCAGAGTCCTGGGGCTGAGTCTGTCCTCCCATCCCCAACCCCTGCCTGCCTGCTGCTCCCATTGGGCAAACCCAACAGGAAGCCAGAGGCTCAGCCTCCTGGCACAGAGCAGAGCAGAGAAGGGTAGAGTGCAAACTGGGCTGGGGGTGAGGCAAACACAGGATAATCAGCGTATTGGGTGCCCTCCTCAGAGTGTTGGCTGAGCAAACCCTTTGGTCATTAACCTCCAGGTCAGGCTCCCAATTCTCTCCTGAGCCCTCCAAAGCCAGTGTGTGAGGAGCTGAGTTTACAGGTCACGGCCATACATTTCTCAAAGCTCAAGTGAAAGGATGCTGTGATCGCCTGTTCCCTCTGCTCCCCGGCAGTCCCTGTTTTGCTACCATATCAGTTAGGATTAGGTTTTTGCAAGTGTCAGAAAATCCAAGATAAAAGTTGCTTGTAAAAGATAAAAGCTTATTTCTGTTAAACATATAGAAATCCCAAACGTAAGAAGCTCAGGTGGGTAGGTTCACAAAGTCACTAGAGATCCAGGTTCCTTCTCTTCTATCGCTCTGTCCTCTTCAGTACATAAGTTCTACCTCGTGATCCAAAATGGCTGTTCAGGTCCCAGCCATCACACTTTTGTGTGACACATAAACCAACTACAAAACAATTGTATCAAAAAGAAAGCTTAAAGAAGGACTCCCCTCCCATTTCATATTTCCTGGAAGCTCCTCACTTTCTTTGACATGTCATAGGGCAGAATCATGTCTCATGGCCATGCTGAGATGCAGAGGACACTGGGAAATACAGTCTTTATTCTGGGTAAGAACATGTGCAACAAGAAAATTGACAATTTCAATACTAAGGAACAGAATGAGAATAGATATTGGAATCAACTGCTAGCAGTTTCTGCCACAACTGGGATGGTTGGTGCTGCAGAATTTGGAGGTGCTGGGAAACCAGCGGGAGAGGCTGCACACAGCAAAGTCTAAGGAAACGAAAAAACGCAATTCAATCTCTCACTTTTTCCTTTCCTCCTTCACACTGTCCATCTTCCCAACAGCTGCATATACAGTGAGCTTTGCTTCCCGCTGCCCCACTTGAGGCCACAGCATTCAGCCCTCACTAACACCCTCTGCCAAAACCACCGACATGTGGCCAGAACCCACGGTCATATCTGTGTCCTTACTTTCCTCCACTTCTCTGCAGCGTTTGACATGATGGAGGCACCTTCCCCTTGAAACCTCCTCCTCTCCTGTGTCTCCCATCACCCCGCTCCTCACCCTTCTACCTTGCAGGCTGGGCCTCTTCTCCCTTGCTCTTGCTGGCCTCTCTCTAACTCTAAACAGTGGGCCTCCTCCTGGCTCAGGTCAGACCCCTTTTCTCTTCTGTGTTTATACTCTTCCCAGGTGGTCTCATCCAGGACCAAGGATTCACAGACTCTATTTCTTGAGCCCCTAAAATGTTCATCTCCAGCCCTAACTCTCCCTCCTGATTCGTTTCTCCAGCTTCTCACCTCCCACCCTCCCAGACATCTCAGATGCTACGGAACCGAAACACAGACCCAGTGTTCCTCCCCAGCCTCCTCCCTCAGGCTCTCCCACTTGCTCAGAGATGCTGCCCACATCCGCCAGAACACTCAACCCAACGCTTAGTGTCCCCTTTGATTTTCCCTCCTCCTCACCCGCACCGCCCCTCTCCAGCCCATTGCCAGTCCTGCTTGGTCACATCCATCCTCCCTCGCCACTTTCACTGCCACCACCCAGGGCCAGTCCATCTCCCCTCCAGCTGACCTCTGCTCAGGCTCCACTGGCCCCAGCTCTCACCCTTATCCTCACCCACCCCTTCTTCTCAGAGCCCCAGGGACAATCTTGGAGTATTAACCCATTGGTGTCCTTCTTCCCATTTCAATGACCCCCAGCTGCACTGGCAAGAAAATCTCAAAACCTTGCCATGGCCAGCAGCATCCTGCTAGACACACTGCATGGCCTTCCCCAGCCCCCGCCCCTGCTGCACCCCCACCACTCTCCCCGAGGCTCCTCGACACTTTTTTCTTTTCTTTTTCTTTCAGTTCTGCAGACAAGCCAAGATCTTTCTGCCCTGTTTCCTCTACACCCACTGTCCCTTCTACCTGGTGTGCTCTTCTCCAGCTCCTGCTTGCCGTGCTGGTTCAACCTCCATGCCATGTCCTCGGTGACTGTCCATCTTAGCCCCTCGTTAATTTTCTTGCAATCCTTTTTTTTAGTGACCACTGACTTTCTTTTTGTCTGTGCCATCTCCTCAGCACAACTGGTCCAGTACCAGCCTTGGCACATGAAAGGTGTTCAAAATTCTGTAACAGATCAATAAATGAATCTTTAGCTATCCTCTATTGTGCCTAACTCACGGCCAAGGCAACCACTGGAGCTCAGTAAAGGTGCTGTTGACCTTTTAGTTACCATCCTGATCCACCCCGAACATTTCCAGAGTTCTTCAAAGGCTTCAGTACCAGCGGTTTCTTTGAGCTTGCTCTGGGCTGCGGCCCATCTGGCCAGCTTTCCTCTCTCCCCCCTGCTTTCTCAGGCACACCCTCACCATATGCACACACAGGAACTCACTCACAAACTGATTCGCCTGGAATAAAGTACCCTGCATAAAGTACCTACTATGTGCCAGGTGTGCCTCTCCTCACAACCAGCCCCAGGAGACAGAGTAGAGTCTTTTCCAAATGAAAAGGCATGGCTCAAAGAGGCTAAATCATCTGCGCACGGCCACACTACTGGTGAAGACTGGTGAAGTGGATCCCGGTCCAGAGCAGTCTGCGTCGTTGGGCCGGGTGAGCAGGTGGGGCTGGGAGAAGGTTCTGAAGCCCTCCCTCCCTGTGCATGCTCACCCCACCCTTGATACCCTGTCCTGCCCTTCAGCCCTCTGGGTTCACCAGAAGCAGAAGGTAAGGAAACAGGACTCTGAAAGTTACAAATTCTGGGAGGGGAAGGTCAAGGTGATGGTAGGTGGGGGAATGGGGTTTGGTTTTGGATAGGGACAGACCTCAGGCTTCAGGGGTCATGTGAAAGAAGGGGCTGATGAAAGGAAAACATGGACAGGAAGTTGACGGGGAGGTTTAAACACCCCAACTTCTGAACGCCTCTCTCTCTTTGCCTTGCCTGTCACACAGCTCTGCTCAGGAGGTTGGAAACTTCCCCTTGGGCAGGGGAAGGAGGTGACCATTGCCCACTCCTTGACCCAGCTGCCCGCAGTCCCCACAGCCCACCCGAGGGGCACGTGGTTAGCTGGAGCTGAGACGAGAAGAGGAGGGGCAGGTTGAATGGAGGTGAGCCTGTTCACCTCTGGGAAAGAAGTGAGGTGACAGGGGCTCTGCAGCCAGGACTGAGAAGCAGGATGTACAGCAATGTCACAGGTGAGAAGCCCAGGGTGGGGAACACCGGGCCTGGCTGCCAGGTCAATGAGGGGGGCCTCTGGCAAGGGACTGCAGGGTCCAAGAGGGACCACTTCCAGAAGAAATGTTCCTCCCCGCCCCCACACACCCATACCCCATACCAGTTTATCCAGAAAAAAAGTGGGAGGAGCACTGTGAGCAGGAGACCTTTTATATTGCCAGCTTTTTGCAGCAAGTGGAACAAGCCCCTCTCCAATCTTAAACCTCCAGTTCCCAAGCCTACTAGAAATCCATGCCCCTACTTGGGCCTCAGGCTTGTAGGGTAGGAGGTGTGGATGCCCCGCCAGGGGCCACCCTGAGGAGGCTGAGGCTGGCAACAGACTCTTGCCCCAACTTCACACCTGGTCCCAGCCCAGGCTGGGAGAGGAGCCACCAGGATGAAAGGGCCAGGGCAGGCTGGTCCCTGGCATCCCTGAGAGCTTTTGAGGCTGTTGACCCCTTCCCTGTCTATGGTGGGTTTACCCTCCCACTGCTATACTGGCTCTGTGCCCCCCTCTCCTTCCTTTTGCAGACACCTTCTTCCCACATGCATGAGGGGTGAGGTCATGCCTGGACAATGGACTCAGAAACACTCAGTTCAAATCTTGACCTTGATTGTCAGTAGCTGAGTGGCCTTGGGCAAGTCACTTATCCTTTCAGAGCCTGTTTCCCTGTCTCTAAAATATCTCTAGAAATCATAAATGTAAAACCTAGATTGACCTCATGATGTCTTAGTGAAGATGCTAAAAGCACCTCAGATATTTTCCACAGGGCTCTTCTCTAGGGAGGGGAAATCCTAGTGAGCCTCCAGGAGGAGATGGCCAGGGAGACCTGAGGGGCACAGACTCATCAGGGGCTCTCCAGGGCTCTTCGAAGTGGGGTGTCAGGTCTGAGGAGGACTATGTAGGGTCTATGCGCCAACACCCACCTTCCCCAAACACGCTTCTCCCACCCCATTTCTTGTCCCTCTCAGCCCAGGGCAAGGCTTGGGCCACACCTCCCGTGTCTCACTCCCCTCAAGGCCCCCCCTGACCCACCCTGGCGCAGGCTGGTCTCCACTTGGGAGACGGGGGCCAAGAATGGGCGCGTCAACTGGGGCAAATTAACACGTAGGAAAACACCCCAGCACCTGGAGAAACAGGAGCTGGGGCCGGGGGAGGGCGGCCAGAGCCTTGGATGTCAGAACCCGAACGGAGCGATAATTCACCCGAGTGTCCGCGGCCTCCCGCCTGCTCCGCCTCCCACCCGGCTGCTCAGCCTCTGGTTTCAAAGGCGGACAAACGGCACACTGTGCTGGGCCCGGCTCTCTCGCTAAATCTTCCTGTCTTCAACTTCTCGTAACTTGAGCCGGCAGAGCTGACCCTCCCTCGGAGGCCTGATGGGCGCTGGATGAGGGGGAAGGCAGTGGAAGGAGGAGGAGGGGTAGAAAGAGGAGAGGGGGAGAAGAGAAAGGAGGGGAGACGACGACGGCGGCGGGGTGGGGAGAGGATGCTGACCTGTCCCCGCCCCCGGAGCCTCAGCCTTCCCCCATTCCTTCTGTTTGCGCAGCCTCTGGGCCCCCCACCTCCCGCCAGCTGCCCCCTTCCCTCCACTTGGGGCGGGGGTCTCTGTGGGGCAGATGTGGCTTAGAGGAAGACTTTGCTTTCACATGCACCACAACCTTGGAGTATGTTTCTGATTCTAGATGCTCCTGAGTGTGAGAAGAGTGTATGTGTGTGACAGGGGAGGAGGGAGGCTGTTGTGGGCTCACACCTCAGCATGTGCAAAAGTCATTTTGATGCTTGAGTTGGGAGCAGACAGAGATGAGGAGTCCTCCTCCTCTTCCTCTCACCCCAGAGGAAAAGAAAGTAACCAGGGAGGCCCCTCCTAAAGCCACTCTAGACCTGAGACAGTGCTGAAGGCTTTCCGGCCCACCCAGAGTCCTCCTCCACAGCTCTTCTCAGGACTGGTGAGACCTGGCAGTGTGGCATCTGTTGGGATTTTCAGTGCAACGTCCCCCTTCAAGGCTCATGGTGGAGTGGGATCTCACAGCACACCAGAGCTGGAAGCTTCCAAGGCAAGGCGGAGGACACTTAATCAAGAAGGAGCTGATTGGGTGGGGGAAGGGATCAAGATTTGATGGGCGAGGGCAAGAGGAAGAGCAGAGGTGAAGAGCAAGCAGGCTGGGGCTGCCACGGAATTGAGAATAAGAGAGGAAGAGTGAGACTTGAGGGTAAAGAAATAGTTTGGGGGTGGTGGGCAGTGCAGTAGCAGGCCTAACATGAGGGGTGGACATAGAGTTGCAGTTAGGATTCAAAGGAGGGAACCGTGTTGGGCAAGCATACTGTTTAGTGCAGAGTTCATTCATGGCGATATCAAGAAACAAATATTAACTAAGCCCCTCCCATATGGCAGGCACCTCTCTGCTAGCTGGACGTATATAGCAGTGAGCACAACGCAAAACTGCCCCCTCCGAGGTTACATGCCAGTGACTTTTTAAAATAAAAAGTGGGTGAATGATATGTTGGATGTTGGTAAGTGCTATGGAGTATAGAGACAAGCTGGCAAGGGGGATAGGGAGTGACAGGGCATGTACTGCAGTTCTAACGTGGCCTCACCGAGAAGGTGGCATTTGTGTCAAAACTTCAAGGAGGCAGGGAAGCAAGTCAAGCAGATATCTTGGTGACGTGCATTGTGAGCCCAGGGAACAGTGAGTGCACAGGCCCGCGGGAAGCACGCCCCGCGTGCCTGCACGTTCAGTTCAGCGCCAGCCAGCAGAGGCGAGTGTGTGGCCGGAGGGGTGAGGGAGAGTGAGGGGAGCAGGCAGGGAGGAAGCCAGAATGGTGACGGGCTGGGGTTGGGTTAAATCAGATTTGGGTCTTCTTCTGAGTAATGGGGGAACAGAACGCATGTAGGAGGAGGCCAGCACACACAGAAGAAATGGGTGTGGGGGAGACCACTCGGGGGGGCAAGTGAATTGGCCTGCTCTTAAGAGAGCTCCAGGCCCAGAGAGCCGCTGGTTGGGCTGGGGCATTTAATTTTGGGGCCCTTCCAGATTTTATCCAATGTCTCCTCTCCAAAGTGTGAGACCCCACTTCACTCGGAGCTTGTCGTCTACCCCCCCACATTTGTTTGCTAATAAAAAGATGCGGGGGGGGCGGGGGGAGCCTGTCTGCCTTCTCCAAATCGCCAGCCTCTTTCCCTTCTCTCTCCTGCCTGCTTCCTCCTTCTCCCCCTTTCTCTCCCCGAGAGCTGATGCAGTTAATTGGAGCGTCTTGAAAGTGCACATTAACACACAGAGAGCCAAGGAGACGTCTTGGCAGCGAAATATCATTATCACTTCTTGAGCTCCAGCCAAAATCCCCTCGCGGTCAAAACACAATTCTTTAAACTAAACAATTAAAGATTTGTGCAAGTGTGGCTGCCATGAGGTATCAGGCTGGGAGCTGCTGCCCCTGCCAGTGTCAGCAGAAGTTAGCAACCTGCTCCACGCTCTGAGCCAGGTGATGGGCTGGGTGACTCCGAGAAGGAGGAGAAACAGCAGGCCCGTGGCCATGGCCATGGCCTGGCTGCCAGGAACCATCTGCCCCATCCCCAAACCCACAGAGCCACAGGTTTGAGATCCCAGAAGAAAATATGGCCGGGCCATCCAAGTCCACCACCATCCCCCATCAGGAGTTGGGATTCAACACAGACCTTACAGTTCTTCTGGACTTAGCCAGCAAGGGGCCCTGCCTCTTCCAGAAGTCCAGGGATTCTGAAATGCCAGACACCCAACCTTATTCCTGGTTCATATCCACCTGTCCATTTTCAGAAGCCCCAGGCCGTGAGTAAGGCACATTGGGTGCCACAGCGCCCCTTGTGGCTGGGGCCGAGGGCTGTTTCACTCTGGGATTCTGAGGATTTGAATGTGGTGCTCCAGGTGGCCAGGCTAAGTTCCTCTGATTCCTGGTGCTCTGCGCCGTCACTTTCTCAAAGAGCCCCCTCCCCCTCCCTAGATGCTGGCCCCCTCCAGCTCTTACACTGGTCACACCCAGGGCCATGCACATCACGCAGCTGAGTTTGGAGCAGAGGAGAGAAGCTAGGGCCTTCACGCCAGCCCTGCCCCATGTGTACGGTTTCCGCCCTGCCCAGACCTCAGTGAGGGCTTTGTGTGTGGTCACGGGGTGCAACCTGGACTGCCTACATCACCAGTGTGCTGCAGAGCAACCGTGGTGATCTTAAGTCAGTCGTCACCTCTCTCTGGGCCTCAGTTCCTGTGTCTGTATATATGATTTGGGCTTAATATTGAAGATTCCAGTTCAAAGATATTGTGGGTCTGTGATTATATGTACCAATTGTAAGGGACATGGGTGTGTTCAGGCAGTAGGCCCAGCCACCTCCTTCCACACCGGGGATAGTTCCTCTTTGCTGTGAGTTTCCACAAGCCAATTCAATCGGACACTTGCCATGCCCTGGGCAAGGACGCTGGGGAGGCCCTGTCTCCAGCTGCTTTGGAGTGTTCTCTCTAGGCTGCCAAGGAAGCCTGAGTCTGGCAAAGCCGACTCTGAAGCCGGACAGCCTGGGCTCAATCCTTGCTCCCCACTCCCTAGCTGTATGACCTTGGAGAAGATGCTTAACCTCTCCATGCCTTGGTTTCCCCATCCATAAAATGGGGTTAACAATAGTACACGTCTCTTAGAGTTGATGTGAAGACGGGTTACAATATGGAAACCAGAACAGTGCTTGGTCCACAGAAAGCACTCAGTGGACTGCAGCTATCATTGTTTTTGTGGCTTTTCCAGTAGGAACCCATGACAGCTTATCTCCAAAGATGGTTTCTAAACGATCCACGCCTCCCCGAAGTCATACTCTTATGTTGCCCCCTCTCATGTTAAACCTGGGACAGCCCAGGGTAACACGTAGGGTGTGGCAAAATAACATTGTGTGATTTACAAGATCAGAAAAAGCTTTTCTGCCTGGGCTTCTCGATAGGTTCACTGTCAGGCCCCATGTAAGAAGTCCAAATACCCTTCAGCCCACCATGCTATCCCGTGGGGCCGCCATGAGGAGAGAGAGAAAGGGAGGCTCGGCCAGCCGCCCAGGTGAGATGCTAGGCATGTGAGGGAAGGAGACACCTGGACATGCCACCCCATCCAGCCTTCCTGACCCCAGTCCCAGCTGCCACCTGACCGAACCCCAGGCAAGAACTGCCTAACCGAGCCCAGTCAGCCCACAGAACTATGGCAGATAGTAAGTTTTCATTTTAAGCAACTAAATTTTGGGGAGGTTAGTTTCACAGGAATGGACCTCAGGGTCAGAGTGGGTCATAGGTGGAAGGAGACTCGGGGGTGCTTATTCAGATTGAATCCTACTCAGATCAGGATGTCACGTGCCTTCCCTTCACTCCACACTTGCTCCTCCTCGCATTTGGAATGAAATCCAAAGTCCCCTCCAAGGCCTTCCAGGCCCCACACGCACTGTGCCCACTCTCCCTCTGGCCACGTCCACTCTCCCCTCCTCCGATCCAAGCACTCTGGCCTCCCAGTCACTCCTCCAACAGCCCGGGCGGCTCCCGCCTCAGGACCTTTGCTACTGCCGTCCCCCTAACTTTCTCACAGCCCACTCTTTCGTTTCATCAGGCCTCTGATCAGATGTCACCCCTCTGGGGGGCCTTTTTAAAAAGAGTGCCCCCCAGATCTCCTAATACTGTTTCTCTCCCCTTCCCTGCTTTATTTGTCCTCAGGTGACTCATTGCTACCTGATGTTATATTACACATTCTTGTCCACATCCATGTACTGTCTCTCCCCATTCTGCTAGAATGGGTTTTGTTTGGTTGGTTGACCTCTGAGCTCAGGGCCCAGAACGGTGCCTGACACCTAGTAGGTCTCAATCCATACACGCAGGATAAATGAAACTTCTCTGTCCCAGGGAAGGGAACTGAGGCCTAGCGTGGGGCAGTGACTTGCCCGAGGTCACACAGCCACTTGACCCTATCCCAGGGTTCTCTCTTCCCAGGTGTCCTCATACACGCTGGCAGCCCCCCGCAGCCCCTCCCCCTTCCCTGGGGCCCAGCAGTGGCCACTGCTGTCTGTCACTCAGCAGGGCCAATAGCCCTCAGCTCTTCCAGTTGTTTCTGTCAAACAGTATTTACAATAAACTTTGTTTGAACTTTTGTCTAAGTGATAATAATAATAACACGATAATTATATGGAGTATAACGTACAGCCAGCTGTATTTAATTAAAGCTGTAATTTCACTAAGGGTTTCTGGAAACAGAGTAAACCGCAAGAGTTGTACCACCCGGACCTCTCAGTGGGGATTACATCTGAACAGGAGCGGGGTGACTGGAGCGGAGGCCCCAGAAGCCAGAGGCCACCAGCAGGGTCCAGCTTCCGGAGTCTGGGTGCTCCCACCCTGGAGCCACACAGAGGGTGGGTCTGCGGTGGCCTCAGGCCAAAGACGGAGTCTGGAACCTCTCAGAACACGTGCACAGATTCCTTCTGACCTTGGCAGGCTCACAGGAAGGTTGTTTCTTTCAAGACTCTGGAATAGAGGGCTCGGGAACTGAGAAGACAGCACACAGGAGCAAGGAAGAGGGCTGGGAAGGCCTGCGGCCCAGGGCATAGGACAAAGGGGAGGATTAGTGCCAGCTGAGGGAGGACAGGCTGCATGGATCAGTCAGCAAAATTTTGCTTAGTGCTTATCATGTGCCAGGCACTGTGCCGGATACTGGGGTTAAGGAAACCTGGGCTTTGCTCCACAGAGAATTTGTTAGAGCAAGAAAACAGCCTTATATACGGATCACAAGAGGAGCCCTCCAGGAGAGGATTGGGTAATACACCGGCCAAGGGAGCCCCTGCCCGGGGCCAGTATGCAAGCTTAAATCCTGGCCCTGCCCTGCTCAGCTGGGCTTGGCTTTTTCCCTCCCTGGGCTTCACTTTTTCACCTGTGACATGGGAATGATAGTGTCCCCGGCAGAGGATTATTATGAGGGTTAAATGAAGGAATCTGTGTTAGGATGACAGTAGAGAGGGTCGACAAGTGTTAGCTGTGCCACTGGATATTTCTGCAAGCACAGAAACAGGGTGACCTGGAAATAGGGTGACCAGCCATCCTGGCTTGGACATGAAACATTTGGTGCTAAAACCAGGGCAGTCACAGGAACACTGGACTGTTGGCCATCCTGCCTGGAAAGCCAGAGCCGGGCCCCAGGGAGAAGGTGACATCGGAGCCAGGCCCACACCAAGGATGACCGGGACTTAGTTCAGCACAAAGGCAGAGAGTGCGTGAAAAAGCATGGAACCGGGGATTCAGACCCAGCTCAGTCATGAGCTCCTGTGTGACGCTGGGCTGGTCACACCCCTTCTCAGAGACTCAGTGGTCCCGTCTGTAGGCTAACAGGGGACTGATTGCTCTCTGGGGCCCAGGAAGGAAGGGCCTGGTGGTGGGAAAGCCCCCCAGGGCACCCCCCGCCCCCAGCACACACACAGAGGTGGGGCAAGGGGGAGGATAGAGGAGACACTTGCCCACCTATGAACCCCCTCTTCCCATATAAAATCCCTCTTCGGGGCCCGTAGCAGGGCAGGATCAGTAGGGTTAACTGGAGAGTCGGTTTTAATTGTCTAAAGAGGCTTGCTGCTGGGGGTGGGGGTTGAGCGAGAAGATCTCTGAAGAGATGCAGAAATATTCCTGGGTAATAAAATATCCCCTTTTCAGTGTCAAAGTTAATGTTCCAGGCCTCAGGTAAAACCGGCTTCTTATCAGCCAGTGCTCTCCCTGGAGAAGGCTGGTGGCAGGCAGGGAAGGAGGGAGCAGCTTGGGCTCCCCCACCCTCAGAATGGGGAACAATGGGGGGCTTGGTGGTCAGAGGAGGCTGAGCCCCGGTTGGGACTCCCTCAGTCCCCCAGACTAGGAGGCCAGCCCAAGTACAGGATGCATCACCTGCTCCTTGTCACGAGTTTATTGCTCTGTCTACCTCCCTCCCTCTGTCCCCTCACAGATTCATTCTCCCTCACTCACGGGCCGCTCTCTCCTTCATCTTTTCTCTGAAGACTCTTCTTTCCACCTGTCTGCCCTCATCTCTTCTGCATGTGCCTGCATCTGTGCTGGTGTCTGTGTCTGTCTGGCTGGCTGAAGTTCTGTCCCCTGAGGCCAGCACAAGAGCCAGGAGGCCTCGCACACCACCTGGGAGCAACATGGAAGGGGTGCACACACGTGCATTCCGTGCGGCTCTGCACAAGCAGGGTGGGTGTTGGCCTCGCCCCATGCATGGGGCACCTTGCCCATGCCTCAGGGTGCCGCTTGCACCCACCCCTGCCTCGGCACTGGGCCCCAAACCCACTGGCGTGTGCCGGCAGCTCAGCACAGTGACTCTGACAGGCCGCTGGTTTAAATATAGAGTTGCATACGCAAGACAGGGCTAATTTTAGCAGGAATGTGCTGGAAACTTTCTGAGGGCTCTGTTCTCTAGCTGTCTCCCCTATGCTCATCGCTCAGGGCTGGAAGTAAACCTCCTAGTCCTCCATTCTTCACCTTCCTGCTTCTCCCTCCCTGTTCCCCCTCTCCCTACCCAGGCCCCCAAATGCTATTCCTCATCTTGCCCTGTTCCCAGGGGCCCAAGACCACCCCGCAGCCTGAGGTTCTAAATCCCTTGTGTCCCCTCTCTTGCCTCAGGCTCCTCAGCAATGCCAAGGCTGGCCAGCCCTGGGGAAAACGAGCAGTCAATCAAAGTGTCCCTTCATCCTGCCCCACCTCAGCGGAGTGTCCTATAGAAGGAAGACATCTGATTGACACATCAACCCAATCCGTGGCTCGAGGAGCAGTCCCTGTGAGCCAGGTGCCCGCTCAGTGCTTTGCAAAGACTCACGCATTTAATCTCTCAGCACCTCTGAGGTAGGCATTATGGCAGCCCCATTTTACAGACCAGGACAGTGAAACCCACAAATGGTCAAGGAATCACCCAAGGTTATTTAACACCACACTATGGGTCACCTAATACATTCTCTTTCTAAAGGAGTACTCCTGTCTTTTAAATGAGACCCTGGGAGGAAGAGATCATGTTTAGCACAAAGGAAGATGGTGGAACTTGAAGGACTATGATTCCAGGAGGGCACAGATCCTGAGGCCGAACAAGGGAGGCTCCTATCCCCATCCTTCCTGTGTCCTACTGCCTGCCCAGGGGCCTAGGGCAATAGGCCCTGTTTCTCCCCCACTCAGTTCTGCATTCCTTTTTGTTCTTCTCCTGCCCTGCTTTCCCTTACCCCTTCAAGGAGCATTTATGGGACACCTACTATGTGCCCAGCACCGTTGCAGGTGCCTGGCTGCAAAGAGAAATGAGCCGAGGGCAGAGCTGGCTCGGAAGGCCTCCTGGATTAGTTGGTGGCAGGTGCAGGCCTAGAGTAAAAAATTTAGTTGCACTCTCATTGGTAAGAAAGATAATAGGAGGACGAAGGAGAGAAAAAGTTGACATTCAGTAGGGACTGCACCCACCCCCTGCAAGAAAGTCCAGAAGGCATCAACTCTTCCCATCCCCACCCCGCCTCCCCATGGTGCTCTGACTGTTCTCTCCAGCAGCTCCAGAAAAATGCCCTGTCTCCCCACGGGGCTGTGTAACAGCGCTGTGTGGTTGTTGTGTTTGAGTGCTGGGACATTTCCCTGTAATGAGGATTAGAATAGTAACGAGGAGGATGACACGCTGTAGTCGGAGAGCAACAGATCTCCAGCGCAGCGCAGGCCCAGCCCTCACAGGTCTGGCGGCTGTGGGGACTGTGCCAGAGGCCATGCCCCACTAGCCAGGCCAGGAGCCACTGGGCAACTGTCCGACTCTGGCCGCATCCCCAGCCCAATCTGCTGGCTCAGGGGAGAGTGGCAGGATTGGGTGCTGCAGGCTCTTTCTCACAACCTGGCTTTGAGGGAAAAGAGGGAAGCCCGGGTAGGAAGGAGGAGAAGATGCATTTGAGACTGCAGCCCGTTCACGCCCCTTTCCTCCTTCCTCCATGGCCCTTAGTCCTTTCTTATATAGAATACAATTTCCTTATTTGTTTTTCTTACTGCCTCCCTGATTACAGTGTAATCTCCACAGTTTGTCCCCTGCTGTTTCTCTGGTGACTAGAATAGCTCCTACAGCACAGTAGCTGTTCAAGTAAGCTTAGTGCATGAACTAATAGGTTAGGGGTGTGTGTATCTGTGAGGTTATATGAGGTGTATATGTCTGTGTGCTGTGTGTGAGGTGTGTATGGTGTGTGTGGGGGTGTGTATGTGCATATGGTGTGTGGGGGGTGTATGTCTGTGAGGTATGGTGTGTGTGTGTGAGGTGTGTATATGTGTGAGGTGTGTATGGTGTGTGTGTGAGGTGTGTATGTGTGTGAGGTATGTATGTGTGTGAGGTGTGTATGGTGTGTTTGTCAGGTGTGTATGGTGTGTGTGTCTGTGAGGTATATGTATGAAGTATGTTTGTGAGGTGTGTGTGTGAGGTGTGTATGTGTGTGAGGTGTGTATGTGTGTGAGGTGTGTATGGTATGTGTGGGGGTGTGTATGTGCATATGGTGTGGGGGGTGTATGTCTGTGAGGTATGGTGTGTGTGTGTGAGGTGTGTATATGTGTGAGGTGTGTATGGTGTATATGTGTGTGAGGTGTGTATGGTGTGTGTGAGGTATGTATGTGTGTGAGGTGTGTATGTACATGTCTATGAGTCATGCATCTATCTCTATGAGGCAGTGTGTTTGCATGCTTTCAGCCTGGCCACCATCACACTTCACACACTTCAGCTGCTGAATGATTGCAGCACCTTGAGCCGGCCTGAGTCTCAGGCGAACCCACTCGGTGAACTGGAAGGCGGTGTAGGTGTGCCTCTGCCTGTGCAGGTGGGGGCCCTGTGTCTAGCTGGAAGATCCCTGCTGACACCCTTGCCCACACTGTGTCTCTGGGCAGACCCCACCAGGGACATGCCCATGTTGAATCATGCCCCCCTTGGGGCCTGGGTGTCTGCACCGACTTCTGGACCAGAGACTGCTGTCTCCAGGAGTGGGCACCAGCCCAGTGTGTCACTCCCAGGTGCATTTCCATGCACTCTTGATGAAAATGCCAAGGCCATGAAAAATAACCAAAATGCCCATACTTTGAATATTGACTACTATGTGCCAGGCGTTGTGCAAAAGCCTAATGATTCTCACAGCTCCGCAAGGTGGGAGTCATTGGGACAGATGGGGAAATGGAGGTGCTGAGAGAGGAAGTAAATTGTCCAAAGTCACACAACTGAAATGTAGGACAGAACACAGACACCACTCCTGATGGACACACCTCAAGTCCTCTTGTCCCACTGCCTGAGGATGTCACCCAAATGAGAGTCCCCAGATCCCTTACCCAGATCCACCACCTCATTCTTTTGCAGCAGGAGCAGCGAGGGCATGAAGAGGCTATCTGCTAAGTCCCACATGCGATTCCTCACCCTAGCTTTTCTGACAGCGGGCCCTGCCCTCACACAGGTGTACCCTGTAGTGGGCACATGCTCCCCCCAAAATATGTTGAAGTCCTAACCTCTGGTACCTGTGAATATGATTTTACTTGGAAATAGGGTCTTTGCGCTTGTAGCCAAGTTAAGATGAGGTCACACTAGGTTAAGATGGGCGCTAAATCCAATGACCGGCATCCTTATAAGAAGGGGAAATGTTAGACCCAGACACAAAGACTCACAGGGAAGAACACCATGTGATGTTGAAAGCCAAGACTGGAGCGATCCGTCTGCAAGCCAAGGATCGCTGGCAGTGACCACAAGCTGGGAGAGAGGCATGGAACAGACTCTCCCTCTAAGCCTCCAGAAGGAGCCACGTGTCCCCCAACCGTGATCTCAGACTTCTGGACTCCAGAGCTGTAAGGGGGCAGATTCCTGTTGTTCTAAGCCACTAAGTCTGTGGTAACACAGCCCTAGGAAATGAATGCAGAAGGACCCCCACACACAGTAACTTGAATACACAGTTGCTTAGACTCACACTTCCACTAGGCCACACAGCCCACATTGAGTAGCTCCTCTGCAAGGAGCTCCTGCTCAGAGCTACCCCGCACCCAGCAGAGGACACACTTCCCTGCACACCACTTGCTGCAGTTGTCCCTCCTCCAGAAGCAGAAGCCTCCCTGGGGACAGAACCCTCTAAACACCTCAAGGCTTTCTTCTTTGTCTCCCTTTCTGTTCACTCCCCAGGCCCCAGGCTCCTAGTCTGACTTCCTCCCTCCTTCCCTCCCTCCCTCTCTTTCTCCTTCCTTCCTTCCTTCCTTCCTTCCTTCCTTCCTTCCTTCCTTCCTTCTTTCCTCCCTTCCTTTCTTCCTTCCTCCCTCCTCCCTCCCTTCCTTCCTTCCTTCTTCCCTCCTCCCTCCTCCCTCTCTCCCTCCCTCCCTCCCTTCCCTTCCTTCCTCTGCCTCTTTCTCTCCCCCTTGAAGTTCACACAACCCTGTTGCAAGGCCCTACATGTTTTCGGAGAGTTGCACGTCGTCGTCGCCACCTGTTGCTATGGAGAAGCCTCTTTATCACAAACACTGAGTAAACAGCTGCTGCTGGGAGCCCCTTTCTGCTGGCCAGGGGTTTATTTGGAGAAAGTCAATAAGGAAAAATAAACATTCCCAGCCCTGTGTATATACAGCCTTGGGACTAGTGCTCCACGGAGGCTCAGGCCTGCCAGCTCCCCAGAGGGTCTGGCAGGCCAAGCCCCGCTCCTGCCTCTGAGCCTAGAATCTTCCACTCAGAGTTGGGGTGAGGGTCAGGCAGCCACCTTCCTCTGCCTGTAGGTCACTCTGCAAGCTGCACCCTCCTTGCCCTGGGCTGGGCCCCAGCTCCCAGATCCTGGCTCCTCTGACCTGCACCTCTCCCTTCTAGGAAAGGGTGTGATGAAACAAACCCACCCACCTGCCACTTCCAGGTCACCCTGCCCGCTGGCATCCAAGGAAGTCCGCTCTGTCTGACCTCCCACAGGACGCTGGAATTCCTGGGAAGAACCATGGTCAATTTGGCTAGGATTCTCTCTTTGGCATTTTAGTTTCCATTGAATTCAACATGCTAAGTGTTTAATAATCCAACACTCCATTCATTCAGCACATATTTATTTAACAACTATGACTATGTCAAGGGGCTGTGCTGGGCTCTACTGGCTCCTGCCCTCATGGCGCTCACGGTCTAGTGGAGAAGACAGAGTCAGCCACCATGACGCAGTTGGCTAAACACGTCCAGGTCTGTGAAGTGCAGTGCTGGAGAAGGAAGAGCGCTCGGGGATGTGCAGATGCACTCTCCATCTTGCTAATCTCTACTACATGCATCAGCTCAGTAAATCCTCAGAACAGCCCTGTGAGGTGGTAATATTTTTATTCCCATTTTACATGTGGGGAAGTATCTTACCTAAAGTCATTTAACTGGTAAGTGGGAGACTCAGGATTTAAATGCAAGACTGCCGGAGGCAATATCCCAGGCTCCAAACCACTGTGCAATTCTGCTGGGCTTACAACAGGAATACCACAACCCTCAGAAAGCTCGTGAGTAAAGCTCTCATGAAATGTTTACATGACAGGTGGGGACAGGCAATGACAAGAGTGGCCGATGAGGAATGCCAGTCATTCAGAGGACATCAGCGTGATAGAGAGGATGCAGAGGCAGAGACAGGGGTTGGGTGAGCTTTGAAGGATGGGTAGAATTTAGATAGGGCCAGAGGCAAGGGAGGGTGCTCCTAGGGGCAGGCAGAATTGGGTACAGCCTGGCTGAGGTTGGGGAGACAGAACACCTATTTTCAGAAGAAGGAGGTGGCCTTCCACCTTGCTTCTCACTCCAGACCCCCATGCCTCCCTTGGAGACAGCTCCAACCACACTACCCCGGCTTTGGGTCAAGACCTCATCCTCTCTCTCCTGCATGCCTGTGCAGCTTCCTTCCTGGTCTTCTTGCTTCTAGTCTCGCTCGACTCTAATCCACTTCCCACCAGCCCCCAGGATCTTTCAGAAACACAGATCTGATCATGTCACCGCCCTTCTCTGTGTCCTCTTCATGGAAGGATGGCATGCTGCCTTGCTCTCATCTCTTCCTCTTCCATGAGCATCCTGTGCACCAAGCATACAGAACCACTCAAGTTTCCCAAACGCGTGGGGCCCTCCTGTGCCTCTGTGCTTTGCATGTACTCTTCCAACTGCTTGGAAATCCTTCTGGAAGCGTCACATTCATTCACAAACACTTAACGGGCACAGACTATGTGCCTGTCACTGTTCTGAGCCTTGGAAACAAAACAGCAAACAAACAAACAAAAACTGAGGGCCCTCGTCACGTGGGGGACATATACCTTGTCCCAGTGAGAGATGTACACTAAAACAAAAAGAAGAAAGAAAATGTATGCAACAGCAGGTGCTGCTGTGCTGTGAAGGAATGCACAGCAGGGAAGGAGCAGGTAGGCCTTGAGGCTACAGTGATGATTCTGAGTAAGGTGGGGAACTCTCTCTTAGGTTTTCCGGGGATCCCTCTGGCTGTTGTGTTGAAGAAGGTAACATGTTGGGAGCAGGGAGACAGGCACGACTAGGGAACTCAGGGTTCTCACTCCCCACCAAGGCTGTCAGGTCCTCTGTCCAGGGTGTCTACCTCCTCCAGCCCCGGTCTCCCAGGGGTTTCCTGAGGGTAGCCAGGTAAGAGAGGGCAGACCCTCCCGGTCTCATTCAGCCCCACGGTCCCGCAGCACGTTCTGGTTCAAGGGCCCCTCCCTGCAGACCTCCAGGCCTGGCACTGCCTCCCACCCTGACTCGCTTCGGGCTGCCTGCCCACTCCCCTCCCAAGGCTCTGCGGGGAACAGGAACCCTACGGAGCCGTGATCCCTGTATCAGGGGCAAAGGAATTAGCATTCCCAGGCTGTAATTATACCTTCCACCCATGACACCTAAGGAAGCATCTCTTTACAAAAGCAGGTAAATTGGAGGCTCATGGGATTGTGGGGAATGAGTGTATTTTTAGCACATTCCCCTCACCACTCCTGATTGCCAGAATCCTGGTAATACCTCTGGCACCAGTGATCTGAACTTTGGCTGAGGGGCTCAGAGTGCGTTTGAGGGGTTATGGTGAAGGGGGCCTGGTAGGCACTGAGAACCTACTTAAGCCAAGTGAGAATCTAGGAAGGAGGCCTGGAGAAACTCGCTCTGACAGGGCGGGGCGAGTCATTCATGAGGTGAGGAGCACATTTTTAAAATTATATATATATATATATATATATATATATATATATATATATATAAAACACTATACTAGAAACGATAATAGTAATGATAGTTAGCCCTTATATGGTACTTCTTAAGTGCCAGGTAGTGTTCTAAGTTCTTTTTGTGAATTAACTCAATTCTTACAATAATCATATGAAGTAGGAACGGTGATTATCCCCATTTTGCAGGTACGAAAACCAAGGCATAGAAAGTTTGTGTCATTTTGAGTCAAACATTGGAGATACATTTACACATCTATACACACATAAAAGTTGACTGACTTTAATGGGTGAATGAACGAATTGCCTCACTCTGCGTTCCCCAGCGGTTTACAAAGAGACCTAAAGCTTGGCCAATCACAAGCTCTGAAGTTAGAAGGTCCCTACCTTTGGGGGCGGGGCCTCCGGCCATACTTCCGGACCCTCCCGAACAGCCGGTGTCCCCACTCGGTGCAGCCAACCCTGTGGGTTGGTGGGCAGCCCCAACGTGCTCCTAAGCACAGAACACTGGAGCGAGAGGCTGTGATGACATGTTGGAGGAGCTGAGAGTAGAGTCCCTCGTGCTTGTGCTTGCAGGGTCGGTCTTCTGCCCATTTAGGGAACTGGTTGGAATAGTGGATCTACTGAGACTAGAGAAAATGTGGAGAGAGAGGAGAAGATGGAGGGATCAGCGTCTCCCTAGATTTTGTCCAGCAGTCGCTTTTGTCTAGGGACACCCCTTCTCCAGCAAGGACATCAGCATAGAGAAGACGTGAGAGAGAGAGAGGAATGGAGAAAATGTGATTTTTAATGCAAGCCTCGACAATCAGCTATTTGTGATGGAATTTTATCTGTCCTGGTCTCTGAGGGACGAGAAGCGGGAGTTAGGGAAGAGGGGTCAGAAATTAGTATGCAGAAATATCTGATCAGCCAAAGTAATTTTCTTTAATAATCGTATTCATACTGCCTGCTCTCTGCTCACTAGAAGAATTAAGTATTTAATAGTAATATATTTCATCTGGCAGTGGTTCCGTTTCGTTAGGAACCGTGATGCTTCGTTGGGGTATGTGGGTGGTGGAGGTCTGGTGGGGGAGACAGGTGGAAGGCATCAAAGCCAAAAGATAGCTAAGCGAGCAGGAGAGCAGTGGGCATGGGTGGGCAGGAAAAGAAGCGCAGGGGAAGCTGTGTGGAAGGGTGAGCCCAACAGCCCTCTGAGAGGCCACGCACTTGCCTTCGCTGCCTGAGTTGGGCTGTGCAGCTCTGTCCGCTGGCTGCAGTTGTTACACCCCAGAGGCCCCTCTTCTGACCCAATTCCTAAAGCTTCTCTGTCACCCCCAAAGATAGGCCCTCCTGTGCAACCTCTGGCATGCCCCTCACCCCAGCTCTGAGACTGACAGAGTAGTCAAGTGGCAAGTCCTCTGAGGGTAGAATTACACAGTGAACTCCAGACTATGCTCTGACCCCCATGTCCAAGCTCCCAGAACTCCACGGCAGATTCTTGGGGCTGCTTTCATGTGTCCCCCATGCCAGAGGTGAGCCTGCAGTTCCTGGCTCGTGAATGAGCAGTGCTGGCTGGAGAATCTGACAGCTGCCTCTTTGCCCCGGGGCTGCAGGAGCAGTGTGCTTTAGCTATTACATGATTTTAATAGTTAAAAAGCAGGCCCAGCGCGTGCCAGGGACGTAATTGATGACACCTAGCACTCGGGAACCTGATCCCCACTGGAGGCTTTGGAGGCTCGTCACCTCCTCCACCTACCGTTGCCAGGCTCCCTGAGCTCAGCTGCCCCGGTGGAAAACATCAGTGGGAAAGGGGGTGTCCGATGAGATTGCAGACAAAGAGAGAGAGGGCTGAGCTGCAGACAGCAGAGTTCAGCTTCTCACTGTTCTTTTAAGAGCAAACTCCACAAACTTGATGTGCAGTGATGCTGGCATTTCCAGGCATCTGACAGGCTGGAATTAAACACCTGTCCATTAAACTGACAGCCCCAGGAAGGAAAGAGAGGGGGAGAAAAGGGAGAGGAGGGAGAGCTGGGAACCCAACCATAGGCTGGCTCCTTCCTTGCAGGAGGCAAATTCCTGCCAGAGAAAGAGAGGTCAGGGTGGGAGCCAGCAGCCAGCAGCCAGCAGCCAGCAGCTTCTATGTGTCTATGCTCTCTGAGGCAGACAGAGTATAGTAGGCAGGCCCACGGCAAACTAATATTCAGACCTGGACCTTCTGGCTAGAGAAGAAGCATGTGACGCCCCCAGGAGGCTGGGCCAAGGAGAAGTTGGGAGATTTATCCTCATTTGCTCAAAACTCCAGTGCAAAGGCTTGTGGTGCTCTGGGAGCCTCTGGGCCTCCTCCACACATATGCTCTTGGTCTGCTCTGAACCCTTTAGGCATGTACCAGACACTAGGCAGCCGGTCCGCACTGCCATGAGACACCTCTTGGGCTGTTGGACATTTGGGTGATCTGCCCTGGCTCCTAAAGTGAAAGCTTCTAGAGAAAACAAAGCTTATCTTGTACTTCACAGCCACTCCCCCACAGTGCTCAGAGCATACCAGTGAGTGGGGTTGGATGGAACGGGTTTATGGATCGATGGGGTTCATGGATGGATGGATGGATGGATGCACAACAGATGGGTGGATGTAATGCTGATAGTTGGGTGGCATATACCAGGAAGACTGCACTGGTTGTTACAAGTTCTGTACTGATTAATGAAGAGTCGTTGCTCCTACCTTAATAAATGCTGCACGCATTCCCCGCCCCCCGCCACTACCACCCTAGCCACTGCCCTGTGATTTGCTGGACCTCCCCAAGATTCAGCAACTAAACATTAGCACTGGGCCCAGCAGGGGGCCTCAGGACTCTGCTCCATTGCTATGACCAGTGTCCATTCTGACTGGTGATTAAATAAGCTTATCATTTGAACCAACACCCTTGGGTGGACAGATGAACAGAAGCCAAGACTAAATATTGAGATTAGGTGATCTTAGGGAAGGAAAGACTGGAAGGAAGTAGGGAGGGACAGAAATGTCAAATAACTTATCAGGGTTTTGTTTTTGTACCCTAGCCACCACCTTGGGATATTCAGTTGAGCTGTCTGAGCCTCAGTTTGCTTACCTCTCAAATGGGGACAATATCTGCCTTGCCAACCTTAGAGGGTGGCTGTGCCCAGTTGGAACCTGTCCTTCATTTGCCCGGTCATTATTCTTTGCTGTGTGCATGCCCAGTTCTCTAATAGAGGATGAGCTTCTTGGAAACAAGGATGCTATGGAAACATCTTTATAGCCCAGCATATGCTTGGTATTTGTTGAATGGGTGGATGCAGAAGCAATGAAGGAGTAGATAAAAGAAGCCATCTCTGGGGAGTATAATGGGAGAGGGGTGCAGATGGACAGAGAAGGAAGGGAAGGAGAACTCAGAAGGGTGCTGCTGGGTACCAGAAGGGAGCTCCTCCCATCCTCAGCCAACCCTTCCCATGCCATCCTCCCCTGCCCTGGTGATGCCTAAGTTTCGGGTATAGCAGGCCAGCATAGGTTGGCAGAGAATGAGCCCCAGATGACACAGGGTAGATCCGAGTGCTGGCACTGCCACTTTATCCAGATTCTCAGGATAAAAGACTGCAGTCTTTGGAAGCACCAGGTATGAAACATGGGGTTGTCCCAGAGAAAAGAAGGGTACATGTCGTAGGAGTGAGACAAGGTGCCAAAGGCTTAAGGACCCCAGACCCCGCCCTTTGCCCTAGTCATACCTCTCAGCCTGTGTCCCATCTCAGATCCTCACACCCTGTTGGCCACCCCTTCCCAGGCCTCTCCTCTCCCTCATGGCCCGGGCCCACGTGGAAGGCTAGGGCTCTGCCTCCAGATCCTGCGATGCCGAGGCCCACCTCAGCCTCCTCCCAGCTCAGGACCACCCAACTCAGGACTGAATTATTTCCCATCATATATGATTGTCCATTTGCTGGTATGCGTGTGCACTGCGGCTGAGCGTGATCACGCACGACATCTGTCACCCTCTGACTGCCAGGGTTAATACAGCTGATCTGTCTGGCTAGGCCACCATTCTTTTCCTCAGAGCTTCTAGCAAGAAGGAAGCTCTCACAGGTGGGGGGTGGGGAGCAGCTGGCTGGACCAGAATATCTGCAGCAGCACCCCCTGACCAGAATCACACACGTGAGAGCATGGATTTCAGAGCCAGACCGATATGGGTTCAAATTAAAGCCCTGTCATTTATTACCCGTATGACTTTGGACAAGTTATTTAACCTCTCTGAATTGCACACATTGGCCCTGCCCCCACCCCTCATAGGGTTGTTTGGAGGATTTCACAAGAACAGGCATGTGCAAGCTCTTTACAACTAAAATGGCGAGCAAACGCTCAAATGCTCGGGCACAGTGTGGCTGCTGGTGGTGTCATTCCCATGGGAGGTACTGGTTTAGGTGCAGCTGAGAAATCGGGGTGGGACGGCGGCCGGATCTGATTAAGGTTCTGCCACGGAGCAGGGTGATAATGTGCAGACTTCTGGGGGAGAAAAATTCTTTGCCATCTGTTTGTGTTAGAGCAGCACTCTGCAGCTATTTCAGCCAGCCCGGCTCCCCCAAACCCATCCTGAGCCCCTCAGGACTCACTCGCTTTGGGATTCGGCACCATTCATCCTGACACGCAGCGGCCACTGTCTCCAGCTGCCCTCTCCTCCTCTGCTCCTCTGTCTAGTCTCACCGCCTCACCCAGACTGTAAATCTTCGCAAACTGGGGTGGCTTCTCGTATTTCTAGTGTATCTTACAACGTTTAGCACTGGAGTTGGTGTGGGGGGTGTGCAATACGTGAAGGAAAAAATGAAGGGAAGAGGGAGATGGGGAGCAGGGGACGGAGACTAACTCTGGCTTTGGAGCCAATCCCTGATCTCCCACTCTCACTAATTTGAGTGGCTTCATTAACTTGCTCCTCCTCTCAACGCCTCAGTCTCCCTACCTGCTAATGGAAACTTCCAGCACCTTCTTGGAAGAGAGAAACTGAGACTCTCAGTCCTCATTTCTAGCCAACTGCTATCCCCACCAGACCCATCTGTACAGGGAGTCAGCCCCTCTACTGCTCCATTTCTGGACCTCGGGGTCCTCCACGACCTTGCCCTCCACTTTCCCCCACCCATACCCTCACAGGGGCACCCCAGCTCCAGACCGTGTTTGTGAGCTCACCAGGAACCACAGGACACGGGCCTTTCTCTCTGCCGTAATGAAACCCTTTAATCATATTCAAATAGGTTACTGTTCAGGGGGAAAATAGAAATATGGATTTGATAGCAATAAATTTCCCTGGCTGGCTAAGCCCAGTTCTTAATTGTCCTGTCCCAGGGCTCGCACATTTCATTGTTCGTTAGGTGCTTAAGTCCCCACTCTCATTTTGTGGCGGTGACATTACCGTTGATGGCTCTAATACTCTCATAATTTGAAAGGGGATTTGCATGATAGAACGCAGAGTATTAAAAGAAAAAGAAACAAGGGAGAGAGAAAAATGGGGGGCAACATGGGAGGAGGAGCTCAGAAGGGAAGGGGGACAGTAGAAGGGGGCGGGGGGAGATGAGGAACTCCATCCAGCTTTCACCTTAAAAAAGTCACTTTCTTCAAAGTCAAATCATTGTTTTCATCGGAGGAAAAAAAAAGGAAAGAAAGAAAAAAGCCGAGGCTGCACATTGGGCTGACTGGGCACTGGTATTCTCCTTATTGTTCCTAATGGTTATTAATTATTATTATCCGCTGCACAGGGCTCTGTGGACGTGATGTCCCCAATGTCCTTGGGGTGGAGTTAGGGGAGGAAGGGCATCAGGCTGACTCAGGACTGGGAGGGTTGATCCTGGGCCATGGGGAGACACAGATGGCAGGAGGAGTAGGGTTTGGGGAGGTGGAGGGGAGAGGGGACACTTCCTAGAAAGAAGACCTCTGTGGGAGGGATCTCAGCCTCCTGGGTCCTGGCCAAACTTTCTGGAGTTTCCTAGAAGTTTCTTCTTTTCAAAAGTCAGTGACTTGGGCACAACCAGCCTTGCTGGACACAAAGCAACTCTGGTCACTGGTGGGGTCTTCCAAGTCCCTTTTGCAAATTGGATTCCCCACCACCCCCCTGCCGTCCAGAGCAGGAAGGTGGAACACAACTCTGGCTGGACTCCCATCATCAGGCATTCAGGGTCAGTGAACGCTGGGCCAGGCTGCCCTTTCCTCCTGGCTGGAGAGTCAGTCTTGGGTTTCAATGACACCCTCCCTTCCCTACTTAACATCTGTCTTCCTAGGGCCAGGAGCTCTAGAAATCACGGCAGCCCTGGGTTTCTGGGCTTTGAGGGACAACTATGACTCATTCAGCTCCCATGGAGGTTTGTGTTCCAAGACACCCCAGGGGATCTTTGACTCTCCTTAGACAGGGAGAGTGTGTGTGGCTGGTCTCCTCGGACAGAAAGAGTGCAAGTGCCAGGGAGCACAGTAGGGTGTGGCATGTGTGTTCCCGGCACTGACTGTGAAGGGGTGAGAACCATTGCCTCTCTGGGGTCATGAGTTCGGGTGCCTGGGCTGTCACCCCCCGCCCCGCCCCATGTAAACCCACCCCTCCAGTTTCATCACTTTCTAATCATCACCCCATTTGCCTGGTCCCTGGTACCCTCCCCCACGGGGCAGAGAGCAGGGCCAGGGCCAGGCTGCGAGCTGCTCGTGTGTCTTTGGCACCTCTCACACCTGCACCCCTCATGTTCCTGCCAGTTCTCAGCTTCTCCTGGCCAAGCCTCACCCCCTCCACTTCCTGCGGACTCTCTTCTGGATTAGAATTTTAAATCAAATAAATTCTGGGATTGGAAGAAAAGCTGTCTGCAGAGAGCCAATTCACACTCCTCCATCCCCCTCCTCTTGGCCTGCTGCTGGAATCCAGGGTCTGGAAAAGCACACCCTCAGGGCCTCCTCAGTCTCCTTGCCCCCCACGTGCCCCTCAGCCTTTCGGCCAGCCCTTCCCCGTCTGTGACCCACTCTGCTGCCCCTCCCCTCACTCCTCCTCACTCTGAGCCCAGGACCACCATCAGCCCTGGAGGACACCCAGTTCCTGAGGGGGCAGTCTGGAATCAGCTTCCCCGGAGGAAGGTGCCCCCGTGACTGGGGGAATCTGGAGATCTAGATGATCGCTGCCTGAAGGGGGCTGAAGTGGCAGGGTGGGGGAGGGACGAGGAAAGGGACCGCGAGCTGCCATGAGGATGGAATCTAGAACACCCCAGAAAGAATTGTCTGAACTAGACCGTAAAGCCCTGTGTCAGCCATTCTTAATTTTTATTATGAGGATCCAAGTGGAGAATGGACAAGTGGCAGCCCTGTCCTCATCTGTCCCTCCATCCTCCCAGAAGTGATGGAATGCCACAGACTCAGCCTCTCTCCTCCTCAGCCTGACTCCTGAATTCGTAACACTCTAGACAGGAACGGTCTTCAGAGGCACAGTCTGAAGCCATGGGGAAATGAACTTGGTACTTGGTGCCTCCCCCTTATCCCACCCCCAAGACCCCCAAGGAGAAGCTGTCTCCAGAAAAGGGGGGGGAAAAAAGCCAGAGAGACAAAGTGATTCTTAAATATTTTCCTTCTCTGCAGTCACTCAGGGAGGAGGGGGTGAGGGGCGACAGAGACTGGAAGGGGGGACAAAGGGGGTTTAATAGGCTCTGGTGACAGCACAGTGTCCACATTGGGAAAAGATTAATGACGAAAATTAATCGCCTGACCTTTCTTTCCAGGAGCTGGAGGTGAGGCGGGCCATTAAAGCCTCTTATGTTGTAATTAACGTTGGAGGGGAGAAGAGAGCTGCCTTCAGAATGGATGTGATCATTTAATTAGGCTTAGGCGTAGGTGCCACAACAGGTCCGGAGAAGTCATAATTTAACTATAGCTTTAAATTACACAGGCAGAGTGGGGATAGCAGAGTTTGACGGCAGGAGAGCCTGCCGCGGAGCTCAGGAAAACAATTAAATAAACACCCCAAGTGAGAGAGAGAGATGGTGACATAGAGACAGACAAACGGACAAAGAAAGCTGTAGGCACTGACAGAGAGGGAGGTCCGAAGCTGGAAGAATACAGGAGAAAGCACCGCAAAGAAAGAGTCACGTGACAGAGAGAAAAGTGAAATCGCCGAGAGTTAGCAAAGGCCTGGAGGAGCGAGAGTGTGTGTGTGTGTGTGTGTGTGTGTGTGCGCGTGCGTGTGTGTGTGTGTGTGTGTGTGTGTGTGTACGCGTGCGCGCGCGCGCGCGCGCGCGCGCGGGTAACTGCCTCGGAGCACCCTCAACTCCAACGGAGATGCAAACAGCATCCACAGACACCCGACCTGAGAATTTGCAGACACTGAGCTCAGAAGGCGTACAGGGCCAAGCATTTCACCCTGTCTTCGCCTCCGCGGGCGCCTCTCTCCCTACATTCTCCCTACTAGAGTTTGAGCGCGACGAGTCGTCCTCCCTTTCTAACCCGGACAGTCTGCAGGTTCCCGAGTGCCACGCGGTGTCCGCGTCCTAGGGGACAAACGAGGCCCGGCTACGCGTCCTTGGGTGGGTGTAGAGGCATAGGGCACGCGCACACGGGGTGCAAAGCCCGGATGGCCGGACTAGGTGAGCGAACCGGGTCGGCATGGTCCCGGGAAGTTCAAGGCCACGGCCCTGAGCGAAACGGAGGGGTAATGACCCGCCGTCTCTGGGGCGCCAAAGCCCGAGAGTTGCTCAACCTGAGGTATTAGTCACTGGGCGGCAGGAGCCGGACCGCCGGGAAAATGGGAACAGAGTGCCTCCGCGCTGGGGGAGGGGAGGAGAGGAGGTACAGGCGACTAGGCCTAGGCCGGGATGAATGGGCTGCGTGGTGGACCCGGCGGGAGGGGCGACATGGAAAGCCTGTGGGACTTTTACGGAGGTGTCACGCCACCAGCTTTGTTCAGGACGGTGGGGGTGGTCGACTCCCGAGTGGGTCAAAGAAAGGCTCCTGGTGGCCCCTAGAACACCTGGGTCCTGGCTCTGTCTTCAGACGCTGGTCACTGTTGGGGTTTTCTGGGCCCCAGGGGACTGCGATGACCTCACTGTCCCCTCTCACTCTAGTCCTTCAGGAGCCGGCTGGAGAGGACATCGCTGAAGGGAGCCTGGAGAGAGGGAGAGAGACCAAGAGATGGGGTTGAAGAGGTGAGGCAGGGTGGGACTTCCTTTACCCTCTTCCAGGGACTGGGCTGAACCCACACTGCCAACTCTTAAGGTCTGGCCGGTGGAGTGCGCCTCTCCCTAAACGCAAGCCATTTGAATTGGAAGCAGAGTTACACATGAGGAAGAAGACAGAGATGCCTCCTACCTTCCCACTCATTTACTAGCCCTCACCCCAAATAATCAAGCTGTAAGACCCTGCCTCCTGCCCCTTCTCTACAAAAAACACAAAAGCCACCAAATGGTCTCCTTAGGACATTTTTACTCCCAGATCAAGTCAGAGTTTCCAGGTTGATTAAACATCCACAAATTCTCCAAATTAGTGAAACTCTCAGTTGGAACTATGTCCCTGCCCCTCTAGTTAAGTAAATGATGACTTGATTGATTGATTGACTGATTGATTGTCTAATGGGTTTTTGGTCTCTTGCAGCTCAGTACTTTGCTCTGAGAATGTCCAGCCTGCTTTGGGGACAAAGGGACTGGAAAGGGATGAAGGGCTCCTCTCCTCAGACCAGGGCTCCACTGATGCATGAGGCTTTTGGTCACATCTTCACTGTGCTGGGGCTGCCTGTGCTGTGTGACTAACCAAAGGGCCTGAAATCCCAGATCCAGAACTCCTGAGGCCCTGACCTGAGTCAGATGGGGAAGCAGAGGCTGCCTAGCACCTGGAAGACCAGATAGGGAGTGTGGAAAGAAGGTGGGAACTAGAAAGGCAGGAAGGGAGGAGGGGGTGTTAGTAAACAGAGAAGAGAAGAGGGAAGGGGCTCTGGGGAGAGGGAGAAGCCTGGACCAGGCCTACTGGCTCCTTTGAAGTCCCTGTCCCCCACTCCCTAAGTGGGACACTGCATTCCCCACAGACCCCCAAATCATAAGAGACTTTCCTCCCACTAAAAGATTGTGGACTCCAGGGGACCCTCTCTCCTGTCCTTCCCATTTTGTTCAGGATAAAATCTGAACTGGTAAGAGCTTACAAGGCCCACTGTGCCCTGGGCTCTACCTCTCCATTTCAACCTCATCTCCCTGTTACCTCCTTACTCTGCTCCAGCCACACCTCCCTCCTTCTCTCTCCCCTCCAACCAGCATTTAAGCTCCCTGAGGGCCAGACCAGGCTGCCAGGTTCACCTGTTATTCTCTAGTGCCTGGAATGGTGCCTGGCCCGCAGTAACCACCAAGTAAGCATTTGTTAACTAAATCAGCCTTAAAATTCTGTTTCTGGAAGTCCCCTACTCCCCAGCTGGGCCTGGCACACCTAGAAGGCCTCTCCCTCCCCTTATGGACCTCTTATCTCCTGCATTAGTTCTCTTTGTAATGCTTCCTTTTCTGCAGAGACCAGAATCCAGTGTTTCTGGGAGGGTCTCCTACAGAGGCAACAAATCACCCTGCAGCAAAATAAAAGTCAACCTTGGGATCTCTGACCCAACTGGCCAGGATAGAGAGCTCAGCCCAGGAAGTGCTAGGACTCACCTGGCCAGGAAGTGCCCCATCCCATCCTATTTAGGGCCCTGCCAGCGCATTTCTGGAAAATGGAGAAGGAAAAAGGAATGGGGAAAACAGCTTTTCAGAATAGACAGCAGTGTTATCCCCTTGGGATAAAATGAACAGAAGTGCAGGGGCCCTGTCTGGAGGAATTTGGTTAGAAAGACTCTAGGGGTGGGTGAAGGGAGGGTCTGCCTCTCCGTGAGAACAGCCCAGGCCACTGGCCTGTTTGTTTTTCTGTCTGACTGTTTGTTGGATGGGGGCGGGACAGATAAGGACATGGAAACAACCTTAAAATAACCTCCACAATTCCCTAGGCGCTGCCAGCACTAGGTGCTTGGGTCTAGTGTGGAGTTTGCAGGCTTGTATTGTGGCTGAGGGGGTGGGGTCATGGGCCATTCTGGCCTGTCTGTCTACACACGTGCATGCGCTCTTGCCTGGTCCCCGTTTGCCCCCTTGTATGGCAAGTGAGCTGGAGTCGATTTCGATCCTCTCAGCTGACAAGAGCAGGAATAAATAATCCCATGACTTGAGCTAGGAGGCAGGGCCCCAAGGAGGCATAGCAACTGCATAAATCCTGAAGATTCGGAGCTCAGGTGGGCCCCATAGAGCACAGGGTCACTCCCTGGGACTTACGACTCCTTAATTCAACACTTGCTTCCTCCCTCCTTTTATCTCTGCCCAGTTGCATCCCACACAGAAGGCTTAATCTTGGCCCTCTGCCTCTGTGCCCTGGGGGACCTGGGCCTCCCCTGCAGAATGGGCTCCTGGAGGCACAGTGATGCAGAGACGCTCTTTCTCCAGACTCCCTCCTTCCCCATCCCCACCCTGCAGGGCGTTCACAGCCAAGGAAGCAGATCTCTCCCACCTAAGAGTAAACCAACACCTATTCTTTCCCACTCCCAAGAGGGGTATGGATGCAGGCCTAGGAATCACAGGGAAGCTCATTACCACCCACCCCTCCATATCTGGGCCTCTCAGTGCCCCCAGGTTCTTAGCTAAAGTGCAGAATGAGAACAGTCTTCTGGAAACCAACCTTTCAAGTTTCACTCCCTGGCCCTGGATTGGAGCTCTGACTCTATCACCAGCTCAGATCTGGGAGCTTGGCCTTGAGCAAAGCCTTCTCCTCTGCCTATCCCCCAGCCAAGTTCTTGAGCATTCAGTTGAGTGATCCATCTCCTCAAAGGAGTGTCTGAGTTTTAAAAGAGGGGCTTTTTTTTTTTTTTGCCCTGGCTGCTGTGGCACAGTGGATTGAGCACCAGCCTACAAACTGGAAGGTCATAGGTTCGATGATTCCCAGTCAGGGCACATTCGTGGGTAGGGGGCCAGTTGGGGGCATGTGAGATCGACTGATGTTTCTCTCCCTCTCTTTCTCCCTCCCTTCCCCTCTCACTAAAAATAAACAAATAAAATCTTTAAAAAAAATAAAAGAGGGGCTTTTTAATCCAAAGTTTTGTCACTAGGTGGATGTGTCAGTATAGGGGAAATTTCTAAAGCGGGGCTTTCTAATGGATGCCCTCTTGCCTCAGAAGGCCCCTTCAAACAACAGAGGTCTGTCAAGTGGCCCCTTAACTCTCTGCCATCATCAACCCAACCCCAAAATAGTTGGTGTTGGAGTTTTTAAATGTTTCTGAACTCAGGGAGACGGGTCCCAAAACTGCCAAATACAATAATTTTCCACAGTTTTTAAAAGTATGTCTTTCATTCTTTCAGACATTAAATATTTATTGAGCAACAAACACAAAGCACTGGGCACCCACACAAAGATGAAAATCAAGATAAATATGACAATTTAGATTCCAGCTGTGTGGCTTGGTGGTTTACAGTCTAGAAGCCATTACCATTTAGCCATTCAGTGAGACAGACAAAGATCGGAAAAGGAATCGGACAAGGACAGGGAAGGGATGAGAGTAGGGTTACACTATCACCTTTCTCTTCCCATTACCCCATGAGACAGATATGTACTATTCCTCTCTTGTTGGGTGGCTGAAGCTCATTGCCTTTTTCTCCATGCCCGTTGTTAACTTCTAGCTTGGGCCTAAAGCTAGACTTGCAAATCACAATTTCAAGGAATATGGCTGTTCTGTGGCAAGTTACACAGGGACTATTGTTGATTGATTTCTTCAATAATTTAGCAGGTATTTCCCAACCACAATTCCATGCTTAACAGAAAACTCCTAAGCCACAGACAGATGAAGGACATGGACATTCATTTGGAAAGATTAAGCCAATGGTGATGCTGGTTGAAGCGTGCTCCGCATCTGTGAAGGACATAGACTGGCAGGGGCAGGAGCTCAGCGGATGGAGGTTGCCCTGGGGCAGGGTGGGGATGGGCAGCAAAGGAAAGCTTCCAAAGGGAGGTGGTGCTTTAATTGTCCTTGCCAGGATAGGTATAGCTGGCGCAGACTGGTAGAGTGAAAAGGGAAAAACTTTGGCATTCAAAAAAAGAGAAAGAACAGGATGGAAAACAACGCATTAAGTTAGGCAAGTGGGAGTGAGAGGGAATGCTAAGTTTCATGGGATGTTGAAGGAACTGGTCTGGCTGGAGCTGAGTTGTTGGGAATGGGACTGGAGAAGTAGGTGAATGGAGATTTGCTTGGTGATGACCTTGAGGCAATATTAGTCAGCCATTATTACCACAGTAATGCTGCCTAGCAAATCACATAAACACTCCATGGTTTACAACAACAAGCCTTTGTTTTTCTCACAGACTGTGGGTTGGGCTCAAGGCTAATCCACATTCTCCTTGAACCAGCATGGCAGTCACAGGAGCTCAAGAGACCAAGCCAAACAGGACAAACCTTTTTAATCTTATGTTCTAGTCACATTCACTGACATACCAGTGGCCGAAGCCAGTCACGTAACCAAGCCCACCGTCAGCATGGTGGGAAGGGAGAGTCACGCAACAAAGGGTGTGAGTGTAGAATCCTACTACAGGCATGAGGAACTGGAACCAGTGATCCCCTTCGCCTCAGCTGCTATACAAAAGCCACTGAAATTTCCTAAGAGGTTGAGTGGTATAAGCAACACCCTACGGTGGCTGAATTCCTCAGTTTCTGAAGCTCTTTCACAGACACTTTCCCATTTCTACCTTCAATCCTCTGAAGGAGGTGGTGTGATCCTGTTTTTCAGATGATGAAAGGAGACTCAGAAAAGCTACGTGGCTCAACCAAATGACACAGTTGGAAAGAGATGGAGGTAGATTTAAACACGGAATCCTTGAGCTCTCAGCCTAGAGCCCCTTGCTCTCCGCGGTTGATTTAGAAAGCTGGACTGGTGGCTGTGTGCAGGATGGAGAGAGCCATGAGAGGCTGCAGATGCTGAGAGCTGAGAGATGAGGCCATGGTCCCAGCCCGGTGAGGAGGGCACCAGCGAGGCTGCTGGCAGAGGAGGGGAGACAAAGGTTTAGGACTTTATGGTTTATTTTTGCATTATTTTCTTCCTGTATTGAGGTATAATTTTCATTGAGTAAAAAGGCTCAGATCTTAAGTATACAACTGATGATGATCTTTGTCAAATGTAACTGCATTATCAACACCAAGTCAAAGTAGAGAGCATTTCCATAATCCCAGCAAGTTTTCCGGGTGCCCCTTCCCTGTCAATCCTCCTTCCTCCAGGCAAACGTTTTTTGGACCCCTTATCACCATAGATTAGTCTTGCCTGTCTCTGTACTTTATATAAATGGAATCACACATTTGTTCTCTTTTGGGTCTGGTTTGTCTCACTCAGCATAATGTCTTGGAGATTCATCCACGTTGCTGCATGTTGCAGTAGTTTATTTTTATTGTAATACATATCCCACTGTATGAATTTACCACAATTTAATCCATTTTCCTCTTGGTGGACATTTTGAGTTGTTTCTAGTGTTTTGGCTATTACTAACAGTGCTGTTCTGGACATTCTAGGACAAATCTTGTGGACAAAGTTTTCATTTCCGTCCAGGTATAGCCCTAGGAGTAGAATTGCTGGGTTGTGGGGGAGGATCAGCCTTTCTGATCCTAGCAGCAGATACAGCAGTCTATTTCAGGATGCAGGGCAGCAGAGAGGCCTCTGGAAAACCTCAGAGTAGGTGCAGTCTGTCCCCCGCAAGGTGATGCCCTCAGTACCATGTTCATCCTCCTTGTCCCCACCACCATCACCACCAACATTGTCCTGTTTGCCAAATCCAGCTGCCCCCTGCCCTTTAACCCAGAATGCCCTCCCTGACCTCCCTCCAGTGAGCCTGAGCACTCATTTCCTCCCAGACTCATTGCCCTCCATCTCTGGAAGCTCCCCTCTACTCCTTCACTTAACGCCATCACAGCTGACTGCCAGGGTGTGCCTCCCCCTCCAGAGAGGGAGCTTCTTGGGAGTAGGTTCTGCATCTTGTTCACCTTTGTGTCTTTGGTACCCAGTGCATAGGAAGTGAACAACAAATATTTCCTGAAAAAAAAAGGGAGGGAGAAGTCTTCCCCTAACTGGAGTCAAATTCTAAGGGATCTGCTACACTGATTCACATGAAGACACTAAGCTATTGAATTCCAGGGATAGTTGAATAGATGAGAAATACCTTAGCCCAAAGGACTGATAGTGACATTGACCATGGACTGCTGAGGAAAATATACGTGCATTTTAGCTGGGACCCCTCACAGGGATGCACCGACATTATCATATGGGGGATCATCTCTGCACGAGACCATTCTACACATCTGCCGTCATATCGGCACCTCCACCAACAGTGTGTGCCCAGCACTGTGCCACGCGTATTGTCCTGTTTAATCCTCACAATGACCTTATGCGGTCACTACTATCATCATCCCCATTTTACAGACAACAAAGCTGAGACACAAACATTAAGCAACTGACCCAGAGACACAATACTACAAAGTAAGGAGCAGGAAGGGATTGGAACTGAGGTTGGCTGCCTCCCTAGCCCGTTAGCCAGCCCACTGCCTGTCTGTGACCCATCAAACATCCTCATGGATAGACCTCGGCAGGGTGACTTGGAGGTCAGGGTCGCAGCCTGCTAGAGTTGTAGGGTTGAAGGTGAGCTCACTAAATTAACAGCAAAACTTAGATGAAGGCTGAGGGAAGTGAGGGAGGGCAGGCAGCAGCCGTGTGTGTGTCCACGTGCATGAGTATGTGAGCCCATGTGCCTGTGCTCATGTTTGTGTTCAAGTGTGAATGTGTGTGCACATGCATGGGTTTGTGTGTGCATACGTGTGTGTGCCAGGACCACGGGGAGGGGTTTGCCAATTCAAAGAAGGCAATTGATGTGAAGTTTCCTCACATGGTCAGCACACAGTAAATATTTGCAGAGTCGAATTAAAATGCTAAACAGAGTGCTCTACAAACGTGAGGCGTTATTATTACTATTATCTCCAAATTGCAGGCCTTAGGAAAAGAGGTGGCTGGAGAGTTGGCGACAGTGTTAGTTAGCCTCCATTCACCTCCAAGCTGCACTGTGCTGGCTCCCCTACACGGACGCTCCCCTCCTGAGCTGGCTGAAGCAGGGATCTCACAACCCGTGAGGATGGCAGTGACAATGACAGTAGTAACTAACATGCAAGGAGCCCTCTGTATGAGCTGCCCTGGGCTGAGCGTTTTATGTGCCTGTTGTCCGTGTCTCCTCCCCAAGCAGCCTGTGAGGGGGGACCATCAGAACCTGATTGTTCCCAACGCGCAGAGAAGAAATGTGAGGCTCACAGGGTTGTCCAAGAATGCGTGTGGGTATTGAGAACCACTAGAGGACTAGGCCTATACTTTTGCTGCCATATATACCCAAGGCCTCCTGCACAAGGCGAGCCTGCGACAGGTTAACAGGTGGTCAGGACCTTGCAATGAACTGAAGAGTGCAGAGTGACAGGCCCTAGAGCCGGTGGTCAGCCCTGAGCTGGGCACTTCATCTCCTACCACCTCGGCCTGCTCACTGGCAAAGTAGGATGAAAGACTGTTACAGCAGAGAGCCACTGTGAGGAAAGAACACACGTAAAATGCCTAGTATCTAGTGAGCACTCAAAAACGTTAGCCATTATTGCAAATGTGCTAAGTTCTCACTTGAATCAAATATTTACTCCTTCTCCCACAAAGGAATGAAGTTAGGGTCAGACCCTGGTGTACATTTAGAAGTCACCTAGTCCAACCTCCTCTGGTAACGGGTAAGAAAGGCAAAAGCCACGGTACAGATCCAAGGGCACATAGGCCCATAAGTAGCAGGGCCTGGATACAAACACAGATTTTGTGTGCCCTGGCAGGGCTTCTCCGCCTGCCCAGAGCACCTCCGATGGGGGCTCCAACTGCTCTCATGGAGCTGGCCTGAAGAAGTGAAGGGGCCCAGGACAGGCGGGGATGGTGCCAAGGCCCCAGCCCCCAGAGGAGGGAGGGCAGCAAAACTTGGAGGAGCACAGCTGCCACATCCTCTCACTGTGGATGCCAAACAAGGAGGTCAGAGAGTGGGCAACCCAGGGGATTATGGGAGACGATGTCATTCCTTAAGGCCCGGAGCCCCTCAACCCTCCTAGTCTCATGGGGGAAAGCCCCTTTCTCCTCCCTGCTCCCCCAGCCCTGCTAGTAGTGATGGCCTTCAACAGTTCAAGAACCACTGACCAGAAGAGACAGAGAGAGAGAAAGAGAAAATGATCCTGGGCCATGCGCTGGCCCTCGACCCTCTGCCCTGGCCCTGACTACCACTGACCAAGGCCCTCATCCTCAGCACCACTCGCCCTCCCTCCTGACTGCCACATAAACCCAGAGTCCACAAAACTCCCCTGTCAACATGCCTCCTCCCCGGAGGTCCAAGGCCTTAAAACTTAATAGTCTCTCAAATGCTGTAACGCTAGAGGGGGCTTTTATGGACTCAACAGGGATAATATTATGAAGGGGTGTTAGCTGCCTAAAGTGGGCTGCTCACAGTGGGCCACTGGTCCTCAGCCCCTCACACACTTCAAGCGGCCTCCGAGGGGCCCCCTCCACTGAGAGGGCCACCAGTCTCACACCAAGTCCCGCAGCCAGTCAGCCCCTCTGCATTCTAACAGGTTATTACAGAACAGTTCGCTGCAAACAGGGACCTGGTGAGAGGTTGGGACCCCTCTGGCCCTGGCTCGATTGAAGCTAGACCAGTAGGGGGGGTTGGTACAGGGGAAATATCTTGGTGACTAATGAGTGGGCAATTGAAAGCTCCCTCATGTCAATGGGGAGCAGATGGGGAAGGAGGAGAATTCCTGAGGCCTGGCCTCAGAGGTATGGGTGGTGGGAGGGAGGGTAGGGTGGGGGACCTGTGTGGGGTCAGCAGGTGGGGGAGGGGGAGGAGGGAGGCCTGGCCCCAGCTGTCACCAGCAGAGGAAAAGGGCCTCTGGGGCCCAGATCCAGGGGCGGAGACAGTGGGCCAGGGGTGAGTCCACAGTGTGTCCTGGGCCATTCAGCGTTTTTCTTCTCATCTTCCAAGCGCCATATTTTTCTGTTATTCCCTTCTTCCTCCATTCTCCCTTTCTTGCCTATTCAGCATGTGCTTCTGTGTCAATCCTGCCCTGCTGTCTTCCTCCTCTTCCTCCCTGCTCTCCCTTCTCAACGTCCCCTGTTCTCCTACCACTGAGACACCACAGATAGGGATTCTGCCCAGACTTCAGTAGGAGGGGGTAGCTCCCCCCACACACAAATAAATAAAATACTAAATAACACTAAATAAATACCCTGGCTGACTTGCCAACAGACACACACGCTCATGCTTATCCCAGACACACATGCGCACACACACAGGCATGCACACATATTTTCTTCATTACCTCCTCTAATACTGTCTTTCTTCCATCTTGAGTTCAATGTTGTTTTTTGTCTCTTTTTGACCCTCCCCCTCCACTTCCCCTCAATTTATTCCAGCTGTGAAAACCTCTTTCCCATCTCCTCTGTCACCCCGGCAGATAGGTGAGTGGCAGGCAGAGGAGTCCACTCCGCAGCCACTGTTGGTAATCGGTGCCAGATGTCGAGCTGGCCGCCAGCCCAGCCCCAGGCAGGACTCCCGCGCCCGCCACAGCATCTGGGTGTGAAAGGCGAGCTACAGCCCAGGCCGAGGTCTTGGTGGGATCAGGAGCCCAGGGTCGGGAGACACGGATGGGGAGGGCCGGGGCCGGGGGCTGCAGGAAGGAGAAGGCTGGGGTGCAGAGGATAAGAGTGTGGGAGCCCCTCGGAGGAAGGTGTTGGCCACCGACAGGTTGGCTGGGAAGACAGAAGCCAGACAGTCCAGGGACCAGACACTGAGAGGAGGCTTCCCGTGGCCCTTGCCAGCCATTTTATTTCCCGGGGGTAAAAGGTTTGCTGCTGCTGTTGTTTATAAATATATGTATCTGGTAAAAGACAAAAAGCTAGTTATAACACTCTAGATTCTCCACAGTTATTCTACTAACTAACAGTAATGAAACCAGTTAACATTTATGGAGAATTTTAGGTGCTTTCTGAGTACGTGAATCCAGCCATCCTCCCATTTAACTGTCACAACAAGCCTACAAGGAACCGTGATTATCCCCATTTTACAGATGCAACAAAAGAGGCCTAGGGCATCTAACTGGCCCCTCTAGAAAGTGTTGGTATCAAGATTGGAGCCCAGACAGTCCGACTCCAGAGACCACATTGGGCTCTCAGGAAATGCTTTAAAATCTTAGAACGTCAGAGCTAGTCAGAGCTTGGTCCACACCACCTTCTGAAGGAGGAACAGAGGCTCGGAGAAGAGAAGTGACTTGCGCAAGGACACGCAGAACTGGGCCCGCCGCAGGGCTGTGTCCCCCGGCTTTCGGTTCCTCTTCAGCGCCCCCCATATAGCGCCAAAGCTCTGACTCGGGCCGCACACCCTTGGCCATGAGCCAGGCTTCCTGGAAGAGGCGCCTTTTGTGGGGCTTGGAACAAGACGGGGCTCAGAGACTGGCAGGCAGGCAGAGGCAGCACTGCCAGCGGAAAGTATTCTGCTCGGTGGTGGGGCTGGCAGACAGCATTAACTGCGCGTGTCTCCACTGCCCAGAGCTCAGGTCACAAAGGGGCCTTAGAGACAAACTGCCCTCAAAAAAATAGAAGAAAACAGAGCAAGTGGATAGGGAGCACCATAGCGGGTGGGGGTATGCTGTTTTAGATAGAGTAACTTGGTGATATTTCAGCAAACCCCTGAAGCAGCCCCGTGGACACCTGGGGTAAGGGTGTCCAGACAGAGAGACAGCAAGTGTAAAGGCCCTGAGGCAGGGCTGTGCCTAGTTGGCTCATGTGTCCAGAGTACAGGGAACAAGGGAGAGAATGATAGCAAGTCAGAGACAGGAAGGGGGCAGATCACACAGAGCCCCACAGTGACTGTAAGGGCCGGCTGTTACTCCCTGAGCAGGAGGAGCCATGGGGGACCCTGAGCAGAGGGTGACACGGGGACCAGAGGGCCACAGCACAGGTGATGAGAAGGGGTCAGATTCTGGATCGATTTTGAAATTAGAGCCATTGTGATTTCCCGAGTTGGGTGTGTGGTGTGAGAGAAAGAGCAGTCAAGGAGGGCCCTATTTCTGGCCTGAGCACCTGGATGGATAGGGCTGCCTTTCCCGAGGTGGGAAGACTGCAGAAGGAGCAGGTTTGAGGGCAGATCAGGAACTGGCTTCTGGACCCCTCGAGTCCACAGTGGCTGCTCTCAGGGCCTCCATGAGTCACATTGGAGACTGAGGCAAAAAGGCGATCAGCAAGATTGATTCTGTATATATTTAAGATGGAGACAGTTTGTTCTTCATCATGGATTGTTTTGGCATTAATTTTTATTTTTTTTTAAATATTAAGCCAAAATATTATTTATGTCAATTACTGAGGTTTTAGGCCCCCACATAAATTTTGTACCCTAGTCTCAGCCCTGCCTGTTACAGACATCCACGTGGAATGTGGGGGTTGGGCTAACTCTCTTGATTCCCAGAACTTCTCCGTCCACACTGAGCCAGTGGTTCCCCTCAAACCCCAGATCCATGGCAGGAATGTAACCTAAAGGGTAGCCACATGCAGCCAGGAGGTGGTCCTGAGCAGGGAACGTGGCCAGGGTGGGCAGGAAAGGAGTCTGTTCAGATGCGTGGCTGGCTGACCTAGAAGCAGCCAGAAGGGTGTGAGTCCATCAGCTCACTGCGCCCCACCCGGCCCCAGTGATGGATGGCATCTGTCTTCTGCTTTATTAAACTCACGCCGCTCAGTTCAGCCCTGGATTTGCAAACGGCTTAATAAGCATTTGGAAGGGATTGGGGAGGGAGGCCGGGATTTCAGGGGGTTACCAAGACCCAGACAGGAAAAGGCTTGCGCCCTGAGTGGGCCCCAGGAGGGCGTCAGGTGTCCAGGTGGGCAATCAGGGGGAGCATTTGGTTTCACAGAAGGCACTTGGGTGCCCCTGAGAAGAGGGGCCACAGCCCTCGGGGCCACCCCTTTCCCAGCACTGCTGTTACCACACACTAGGAGTTCACAGCACCTATACGTGTGTTCTGGGCACTTGGGAGGGCCAGGGTGGCAGGGACTGAGCAAAGAGGAGGGGAGAAGAGTGGTCTCTGTCCTCAAGGTGTTCCCGGCTGCAGAGGACAGAGGGAGACACAAAACAGATGCCCCCACTCAGCCCCCTGCACTCCCTTCCCACGTCTGAACTCCCACAAACTCCATACATGTGCCCTTGGTTTGGAAGCAGGTGTACGACCACTGGCGCTGGCACCGAGTGTGGATACCAGGTGCCCTTCTCTCCCGAGCTCCCAGGGGAAAGGGTACAGCAAAGTCGTCTTCTCTCTGCACAGGCAGCTTGGGCCGCACTCGCTCAGTGCTACACGGTGCCCGTTCACACAGCTTGCCAGAGCAGACTGCAGGTATCTCTTCTTGAGTTCCGTCAGTGAAGGTCACCTTGGTAGGGTGGGGGCCACAGTGGCGAAAGTATTCACACCCTGGAAATTAGCGAGCACTTTTTTTTTCCTCCTGGAGAGCCAGCTGTTGAACATTTACCAGCATACCTCTGCCTCACATGCTCTTCCGCCAGCATGAACAAGCCCTTTCGGATACATAAAATCAACTTTTCCTCCTGATGGTGGAGATTGGGACTGTGTGTCTCTTATTAATGACAGTGCCCAGTGTGAGTGAGCCTCAGCTGTCCAGCTCCAGTCATGGCTCCACCGCTGAATGGTCATATACAGTGTTCTTCGGTTAGACCTTGGAGGGGTTGTTCTGAGATTTCAATAATATTGGAAAGATACTTCAGAACCAGGCCTGCGAACTAAGAAACCAATAGATGCTAGTCCTTACTCTGGGTCTCTGTGGTGCTAAATACCTTGTCCTAAATGGAACCTTACAACCACCCTTGAGGGAGATACTGTTGTTATTTCCATCCTGTGACTTTGCTTGAAGTCACCTCAGGACAGAGCAGGGATTTGAACTCGGGACTGTCCTGGTGGAACAACCTGGCTCTCTCAGTACTGTGCCGGCGGATTATCCAACACGGAAGTGAGGTGGGAATTGTATAATGGTAGCAGTGGCCCTTGGTTTCTCTATATCCCCCATCTTGCCACCAGCAGTGATGGATCCTTTTCCTGGATGACTTCAAGGAGCTCCTCAGAGTCCTGTCCCCCACCCATCACCTCCACAATGGCTCACATCCATCTGACAGTCCCTCCACAGGCTGGGAACTGCCTTATCAAGGAAATTCACATTTCCCTCTTTTCTAACTTACTGCCTTTGTCTCTGGGCTGGTTCCCCAGTCTGTCTCTCTCTCTCCCTCTCTGGTCGCTGTCTTCCCCCACCCATGCCCTATATCCACCACTAGCCCTCCCAAGCGATGAAAACAACAGCTCAGGAACGACCTGACTCCACAAGAGGCCCAAGGCCAGGGTCAGCAGAGCCAGCCCCAGGAGGTCAAGGGTCAGCAGCCTTCCTGCAATTTTTGTTCTAAGTCTCTTCTTTTTCTTTCTACTTCTTATGGATTTCAGCTCCTCGTCTTCCATTTTCTCCCTCATTTTCTTTCTTCTCCTCATCCTTGTTTGCCTTTAGTGTCTCATCTTTTTGTCTTCTGTCCCTCCATCTCTCAATTTTTTGTCTCTCACCAGGTCAGTCTGTCTGGTGACAAGTGTGTGTGTATATGTCTCTCTCTTTGTTCTTTGCGGATGTCTATGTGTCTGTCTCTCTCCCCGTATCTCCTCCCTTTCCCCAACATCCTGAAGTGAGTGGTGTGTGTGTGTGCACGTGTGTTGGTATCTGTGTGTGTGTGTGTGCGTGTGTGGCTCCTCACACCGCAGAGTCTAACTCCATCCACCTCAGTGCCTTTCCTGCTCTGTCTGTATTTTTGCCTGTGTGTCTCTCCATCTGTCTGCTGCCGACTCTGTGTGTCTGTCTTCAGAGATGTCTCTCCAGTCTCTCTCCGGCAGCGTTTGTTAGGGCTGCACTTTGGAGGCTCCCGGAGGAGACCCCTACTCACCCCTCCCAAAGTTCACTGCCTTGTCAAACGGAGCTAATCTCTTATGGGAGGAAAAAGCCTCATTCAAACTGGGGTGGGGGGAGTAGAGGGGGAAGGGGAGGTCTCCTTGGCTGCAGCCTGAAAACACCCCGGCCCATAATACCCCTTTTGTTCTAGGCTGGTGGGAGGGGGTGGGCGGTGGAATGAAAGAGGGGGGATATTAAAGGAGCAGGTGAAAGACGTGTGTCTTCAGCAGCCAGAGATAAGCGCTTACCCCCTTCTAATCTGACGGAGGCCTATTATCTTCCCGCCACAGTCATTACTATTAATATTAAACACCCCCCAATCCAGCTGGAAAACAACCTAAAGGGGCTGACTCCCTGCCCCAGCCAGTTCCAAAGGGGAGACCCTGCCCTGACATCTCCTCCCACTATACTTGACCACTGCTCAGTCTCCAGAGACCCCAAGTCCCCTTGAACTTTCCCGTGACCTACAGCCTGCAAGAGCTCTCCTTCTCCACCCCCTCCCCTGCCCTACACAACAGCCTTCCTGATCACCAGCCCTTTCTCTCTCTAGCAGACCCCCTATTTCAGCTTTATTTCTGGGGGTTTCTCTGTACTGTTTGCTGCCCTCTTGTCTGCATACCTCCCTGTAACCTGGGAGGAAAGACAGAAACGGGCAGAAGTTTATCCCCCAGACTTTGACACCTGACAGAATCGGATTCACATTCCAGTGCCACCACCTTCAGGCTGGGTAACCAGGGGCAAGTTCTGTAACCCTCTGAGCCTCGGTTTCTCATCTCTAAAATGGGCATAAGATATAATCCCTATGACAGGGGGTTGTTTTAAGGATTATATGAAAGAACAAATGAGCCCTGGTTGGTGTGGCTCAGTCCACTGAGAACCAGCCAGCGAACCAAAAGGTTACTGGTTTGATTCCCAGTCAGGGCACATGCCTGGGTTGCGGGCCAGGTCCCCAGTAGGGAGTGCATGAGAGGCAACCACACATCGATGTTTCACTCCCTCTCTTTTTCCCTCCCTTCCCCTCTGTCTAAAAATAAATAAATAAAATCTTTAAAAAAAAAAAGAAAGAACAAATGAAAGAGCTCATAATACATCCTTGATACATGTTAATGGCTCAGTAAACAGAAGTGATAACTGTTGTTACTTGAACAAAAGGTGAGTCCAGGCAGCAGGTCTGTCCATTCATCTCTTCATCAAAGTCACCAGGCCCTACTCCACGCTGAACTCGTGTTGAGCACTGGAGATACAGGGACGAAGAAAACAGTTCCTACCTTTGAAAAGTCACAGATTGGCGGCAGCAAGAGACATATAAACAAGCAACCGCATCAGCACAGTGCTCGGTAATATGAACCACAGAAAGTTAGTGCAAAGGGCTTTGGGAACATGGGACAATAAATTCCCCCTCGGTGGGTGATGTGTCTACGCTAGCAAAGGATTATTGCCTATTCAGTATCTACAAGGCGGCAAGTCAGTTATCACCATATCCGTGTCTGTGGTTACAGTTCCCGAGTCATAAGGCCGGGGAGAGCAGCAGAGGTTTAGCTGGGGGCTGTGTGTGGGATCTCCTTCTCTGCACCCTGGGCCCTGGATTAGAGCTGGCCTAAGCAGCCTGCAGGCATGGAAGGACGAATGTGAGAGCTGACATCTACAAAGTGTCTTCCTTGGAGCCAGGCACTGGGCTGGCGGTTTCAGTGTTAGAGAACTTACTCCTATCACCACCCCTCTCCCAGGCAGGCATCATTGTACCCATTTCACAGGAGAACAAACTGGCTCAGAGAGAGGACGTGACTTTCCTAAGAGCCCACTGCTAGACAGTGGCAGAGTGAGCTCTTAAGCCACATCTCTCTGACTCCAAAATCCATTTGTTTCCATTTCTAGTGCATCTAAAATTTTCACCCCCATCTTTATCCCATCTCCATCCCTAACACCAGGGAAGCTTGAAAAAATAGACAAGAGGTTGGAGGGGATTGGATAAGGAAAACAGCCTCCTGCAAGCCCCAAACTTTTTAAATATCTTCTGTTTTACTTTAAAATCTACATAAATTTCAAGTTTTTCTCCATAATATAGCTATGGGTGTTATAAATAAAAATAATGTTTTAAAATATCATTAAAAACTTTCCCCAAAAAATCTTTTACTAAAATGTAAAGCTCCAAGGTGTGGGGAGCATTTGTTGTGTGTGCCCGCCCCACAGCCTTGTCCACTTTTGGTGAGTGCACCCTTTTCCCTGGCAGAATGGCTGCTCCCCCATTCCATGAGATTCTATATACAGGGCTACCAGTCACAATTCCCCACCTCTCTGGCCTCAGGTAGGCACATGAGCCAGGCCTAGCCAATCATTGCACAACATCTTCCTAGCCACTTGATTCATCAAAGAAGTGGGCACATGATTTAAGGTAGACCAATAGGAGTTCTCCCCTAGGATTTTGTAGAAGAGGGTGTTGAAAGTGGCAGATGCTCTTTCCTCCAACATGGGATCATGAACTCATCTGTTATTATGCTCTTCTACCCACTTCTCCCTGTCCTCCAGCAGATAGGAAGCCCTGACCTCCCTTTCTCTCCCCAGTCCCAGTATGGGGAGCGGTGTGGGGAATGAGGCCATCGCACATCAAATAAATAGATAGGTAGGGAGATAGATAGATAGATAGATAGATAGATAGATAGATAGATAAAATAGGCAAGATATGGACGAGGTCAAGAAAAAATTGCAAGAGCCCTGGCTGTGTAGGTGGAAGTGCCATCCTGGTATGTCAAGGTTGCAGTGTGGGTTTGACCCCCATCTGGGCACAGAGAGGAATCAACCAATGAATGCATAAGCGGTGTGATAGCAAGTCAGTGTCTCTCTCTCTCTGTTTCTCTCTCTCTTGCCCTCTTCTTCTCCCTCTAAAATCGATTTAAAAAAAATAAAGCCAATATTTGTTTTAAAAAAAGAATGCAAGAGAGAAAGCTGACGGCATCTTCTGAGGCATGGCACTCTCTACACTGCGCCCCCACACTCCCACCTGTGTGTGCACGTGCACATGCACACACACACACACCTGTCCTTCCTGATTATTGGAGTCAAACAATCCCTTCCTCTTGCTTGACATATTGGTGGTGGATTTCTATCACTTGTTCCCTAAACAATACCTCCTGGGACACTCAGTCGTGCGTTCCTCCCAACTCACCAGCACCTGCACGCAAGGGAAGGAGCAGGGGCCCAAGAGGCTTTGGAATTGCAGAAGCTCAATGTATACATGGCATCGGTGTCACGCTGCTCCTACTAGGAGTCTGCTGAGGGCTCACCCTCACAGATTTTTGGGTTGAAAAGGACACAAGCAAAGGGATGAAAGGGACTCCATCCCAATCAGGGGGCTCCTCAGCCTCCTGCCTTGGAAAGACATCCCAGGAACCCCTTTCTCTGAGACATTTCCAGTCTGCTCAGCAGCAAATAAGGACTCTTTCACCTTGTCCTGCCCCTGTGGAAGGTAGACAATAATCCGACTTTCCTCTCCGTTTCTCCTCCTTCAGAGGCTCAATCTAACCTTCTCTTTTTTTTTTTTTTTTTGAGAGAAACATCAATATGTGGTTGCTTCTCACATGCCCCTCACCTGGAAACTGGCCTGCAACCCAGGCATGTGCCCTGACTGGGAATTGAACTGGTGACCCTTTGGTTCGCAGGCTGGTGCTCAATCCACTGAGCCACACCAGCCAGGGCTAACCTTCTCTTTATTCTTATTTTGCCCTTGTTTGTGTAGGTGCATTTATGCAGTATGAGTTATGGACTGGCTAAGAGCTCAGACTCTCCACAATCAAATCCTGGCTCTGTTACTTACTAGCTGTGTGACCTCAGGCAAGTTGCTTACCTTCTCTGGGCTTCAGTTTTCTCATCTTCAAAATGAGAATGATCATATGAATTCATACATGTAAAGTGCTTAAACGATTCCTGGCACATAGTAAGCACTCCATAAATATTAGCTGTCATTATTACATGCTACTGCTGGCTGTGCGTGCCTGTGTGTCTATCTGTGTCTGTGTTTTTAGCCTCCCCCATCTGACTAAGAGTATCCTGAGGGCAGGAGACAGACCTTGTACATCTTTGAAGGTGTCACAAAGTGATTAGCATACAGAGGAAGCTCCAAAAATAGTAACTGAATGAGCAGTGAATTAATGGAGATTGGTTGGCTGAATACTTGGAGAATTTGAATCCTGATTCCTGTCCTTAGGTCTCTCAATAGTCCCACCTGGGCAGTCGTCAATTCTCCCTTCTCTTGCTCTTGCTCCCAGAGGGGAGCTTTGTCAGGCAGAGAGGTCGTGAGCAGAGGAGCACTGAAAGCAAAAGCAGTCAGCTCTGCCCTGTGTATAGTCCTTGACAGTGTCCAAGGCTTTGTTACAACACCATACAACACTGATGCAGACACAGCAAGGGTCACCCTTAGGCCATTTTACAGATGAGTAAACTGACATTTAGGACAGTTATGTGGCTTTCCCAAGGACAGACACAGCTAGCTAGTGGCTCGTTGAGGCCAAAGCCTGGTCACCACACACTTGGTTAGATCTCTGTCAACCGTACCCCAGTGACCACATGCTCCCTCCTTGTTCCCTCCTGGCTGAGGGAAAAAACAAGGCCCATGCCACGCAGCATCCACCACACCCCCTCAGTCCTCTGTAATCTAGGCAAGAGCAGAGGGGGCCAACAGCAGATGACTGAATTCATCTTCCATTTATCTTGATATTTGTCCAGCCCAGTGGGAGGGTGATGGAGAGGAAGGGAATGGCCAGAGTCCAGGAGTGACAGTGACTCCAGGGCACACAATGGCCCATTGTGCCCACCCCCACCCCCAACCCCATTTCCCCTTCCTCTTCTACCACACCCAGCACACTGCGCCCTGTTTACCTGCCTCCGGGACCTGGCTCCATCTCAGGTGCCACTTCAGCTGGGCTCACGCACGGCATTGCCAAACCCTCTGCCCACAGGCCAGGGCTTGGCCTCAGGGCCCCTCCCTGAGGACTCTCCCAGCCTTTGTCTTACCCCACTCCCTTCTAGCCCAACACGACACCTCCTCTTGGCTCATAGCTGGCACATAGTAGGCTCTCTAGAAGTGGTTCCTGACAATGATAAGTGGTTCCTTGGTGTCAATAATAGCCTTCAGGCACATGGGCCTCTGTGAAGGAAGGGCTTCTCTCACCACCAAAGTGGGAGACGGCATGGAGAAGGAGGTGGATTGGGGGCTGAGTGTCAGCTAGACTTAGAAAAGTCTTCCTTTCCTGCCCCTTTTCCCTGAGCCTGGGATTGAGGGGGAGGGGGCAGCGTGGGAATACAGAAACTGCCAGTCTCTGGGGACATACAACCCATATTAGGCGTTCTCTTGGTCCAGCTGGGATGCCATTCTCCCACTCTCTCAGAAGTCAGAGGTCAAGGGTCAGGGCACACCAAGGCTTTTAGGGACAGAATCCCAACCAAGAGGACAGATGGAGAGGCCTGGCTCCTTGGGCCCAGATTCTGTTTGGGGGTCAAGAAGCCAGGTAGAGGTGGGAGGGGGGGAGCCTGGGGAAGGAGGAAAGCATGAGTTCATTCATGCAGTCTCCAGGTCCTGGGACTATGGCAGAGGAAGAGGAAGAGAGAGAAGAAGATAGCCAAGGGAAGCAAAAAAGGAGAAAGAGGGGATGCCACAGAAAAAAGCCAAGAGGCAGGTGAGAACTGGGAGAGCAGAAAACCACACACTCAGATAAGCAGGCTCCAGAAAGGGAGATGAGGTTCCCCCAGCTCAAAGAAGAAGCAGACATAAACCACAAAGATTGCAGCAGAGCTTGGAAAGCATCCAGTCCAACCCACTCGTTTTACCTATGGGAGTCCAAGGCCCATAGAGAGGACAGGTCTTGCTTAAGGACACATAGCAAGTCAGGACTCAACCCCAACCAGAGTCACAGAATAGGGGCTCCAGGCCAGAAGACATTTCTTGACTTTCTGCTGAGCAAGGAAAGGGGGCTTCAGAGAGTCCTCCTGCTCTGCCAGAACAGCCATCAGAGCTCACCCAGCCAGTGGTCAGGTATCAGAGGGAGGAGGCTCCTCATCCAGGCCCACACCCACTGCACACAGCCTTGTCCACTAAAGTCACTTGACCCAAGGTTTGATAGGTTTCCTATTTTATACATCCCTTTAGTCCCCCATTATTCTCCATGCTCAGCACTGTCCCTGGTACTCAGGTTGAGAAGGGAGAACAGGGGAGGGTGCCAGGGAGGTGGCAAGGTGGTCTGTCCCTATCCTTTTAAAGAAAGACAATTAAAGGAGTCATTCCTTCAGAGCTCACCATATACCAGCTGCTTGCCCTGTATCATCCCAATGAACCCTCACAGAGCATTTACTATTATTAGTCCCACTTTTCAGATGATGAAATTGAGGTTCAAAGAGGCTAAGAAGCCTGAGATCCCACAGCTCCTGTGGCAGAAGAGGAAGTCGAACCACACCCTCTGGCTTTAGAGCCCTTGCTCTTAACCACTAGGCTGTACTGCCTCCAGATGAGCTTCAAGAGCTGCAGCAATAAGGCCCACCACCAGCACCCTGGAGTTCATCACATCTCTCCTTCCACCCCAGCCAGGGTGAGTCAGTCCCTCTTCTGGGCACACCCTGAAGCTTTTAAAAATACCTTACTTGGGCCTTATTTTCTGCCTTGTCTTTGTGTAATTGTTGGCATGTCTGTCTCCCTGGCAAGTTTAAGGACAGAAATGGTCTTTCATCATCTCTGAATCCCCAGTGCCTAGCACAGTGCCTGGCACATGACAGCTGCTCAATGATTGCTTTTTGAAGCAGCATAGCTGGGTAATATGACATCTCATATGAGCAGCAAATAAGGCCCAGGAGAGGCTTAGGCCCCCGGGGCAAGGAGCCTCATCCATCTCTACCTCCTGATGCTAGCACACAGCCTGGCACACAGTAGGTATTCATAAATGCCTATTGGAATGAGTACAGTCCATATAGAGGATGGTCCCGATGGGAGGCTTCTATGGGACCTGGAAGGTGGGGTCAGGACGTGTGAGACTGCACCTGGATTGGGGCCAGAACCAAGGGTCTCTCCCCAAGAAGTCTGAGGCCCAGCCAGGCCTCCGTGAGAGGCCACAGAGCACTGGGACTCAGGGTACTGGGGACCTCTCTTAGGTGCAGTCTGTTCCTAGGGACTGTGCCAGTATTCAGAGCAGGGGGCTGGGGGTGGGTGAGGCGCAGGCAGGCTGGAGTTGGTGCCTGAGGACAGTACTCCAGCCTGCAACTTTCACTGTTCCCTATACAACTGTCCGTGACAATGTGGGGACAGATGGCTGCACTTTAGGCTTCAAAGTCTAGGAGAGAAGCCATGGAGACTTAAGAGATGGACTGAGAGAGGTGAGGAGAGAGAGATCCACGAGGCCTCTGGGGAGGAGAAGGAAGGTTGCTGAGGAAGGAAGTCTGTACTCTGGCCCAGCCAGGCCTCTGGCACCAGCCCCACTGGGCCAGGGTCCCAGGGGTGTATTGACTGGTCCTCAAATGACACACTCTCCCTGATTATTCTCTCACCCGCTTGCTGTCCTCACAAGATCCCATTGTTTCTGGAAACCACAGGCCCAGGGCCTCGCCTCCCGTCTGTGGCGGGAGGTAATGGAAGTTCCCTGACCAAGCACCATGACCCTCCCTCAGCTTTGCTCTCCTTGACTGAGGGTCAAGCTGCCAGGCCGCCGGGCAGTGCCAGGCAGAGGCTGGCAGTACCTGATCAACCCCAGGAGCCACTGGTGAGCAGGTTGACGGCCGGGAGACGCTGCCATTCGCACTGGCTGATGCCATTCCTCCTCGAGTCCGAAGGGAGAGGCAGCTGGCGGGTGGAGGGCGTGTCACCAAGGAAGTGGGTGTCAGGGTGCTGGGCGAGGGAGCAGAGGAAGGTCAGAGTCGAGGTTCTCACTGACCCCAGTGGGCGGGGGTAAAGGGAATTCATAAAAGTTTCTTTCTTCTTTAATGGTCGTTTTCCCCTATCTGAGGGCCCCGGCAGGAGAGAGCAGAGACCGGTGGGGGCAGGGCAGGTCCTCCGCAAGTGACACTTCATTCCTGGTCTGGACTGGGCCGGCGCTTGAAAGCAGCTAAATTAGCAAAACAGAAGTCAACTGTCGATTGCTTCATTGGAGGATTAAGTGTGATAAATGGGGGGTTTGTTCACTCCCAGGTCCAGATGTTGTGTCTAAGTGAGGGGTTTTTTTCAAGTCTTTTTTTTTTTTTTTACATTCTTGGCCCAGGGCCCATATATATTTTGGATACTGCTGGGAGTATATAATATCATTGGAAAATGATGCGGTCTGCTAACCTTTTAAATAACATTTCCTCCCTCCTCTATTTTCTAATAGTTTGTTTTTCTTTCCATGTTTGCCTTTTATTGGGGGAAATTTTTTTTGGAAATTAATGAGGCCCAAGTTTATATATATATATATATATATATATATATATATATATATACATACATATATATACACACACACACACACACACACACGCACACACACACACGCACACACGCACGCACACATACACACATACACATTTTTTAAAAGGAGTGTGAGAGGTGGAGAGGTGTGGAATAAGGCTGGTGTAGGGGGAGGGCGGCTCTTTGTGCCTTTTAAAACTTTGCTGGGTTGGTTTTTTTTTTTTAATTTTCTCCTCAGAGGCTCCCGATGGCCCCCTGGCAGGGCTGCGGGGTGGCGCGCAGGCAGGGAGCCCGGGACTCTCCGTCGTGCCCGACGCCCGCTCTCCCTGCCCGGGCCGCCGGGCTGCGCGCCGCGGGCCTCCGGGAAGAACCTGCCATTCCCCCTGCAGCCGGGCCCGACGTGAGAGGGGGCGGGGTGGGGGCGCCTCCTTCCTGAGTGAAACCTACGGAATCCGGCAGGAATTCGGGCCTCCCAGATTTAAGAAAACAAACAAAGGAAAGATTGTCAGAGAGGGGCCGCCAAGAGCCGCCGGGCCGCCACACTGCCCTCCGCACTCACCCCCAGGGCGCCCAGGATCTCCAGTCGGGGGCGGAATCCGAGGCTGGGGGGGCTCCCCCGGGTGGTCCCCGGTGGCCTTCCCTGCGCCGGGCCACGGCTAACCTGCCATCCCCCTGTCTCTGGAGATGAAGAGGCCCCAAGGCGCCAGGGAAAGGAGGGTGCCGCTGGGGTGGCTGAGTGGTACAGAGAGCCTCAGGTCCCTGCAGAAGTCTTTCGGGGCATCCGCCTGCCTCGAGGCAAACCCCCGCAGAGCACCCCCCCCATCCCGCACCCGCCCGCGGCGTCCAAGTTTCCAGGCCAGGTTTGGGGCGAACTCTCAACGGCTTAGGTTGTTTTGGCACGAGGGCTCTTCCTCCGCGCAGTCACCCAGGCTCCTCGCGGCCAGCACTAGGTCGCCGCGCGGGCGGGCCCAGTCCCCAGCTTCGCCGGGGTCTGGGAAGAATTATAAAAAGTGAGAATGTGAGAAGGAGGTTCCGTGAAACAAGAGAGATGGACACCCGTAACGCAGCAGCGGCCCGGCGGTAGATATGTGGGTCTCCAGGGCCGGTTCTCCCTCGCCTTCTCAGCTCCTCCTAGTCTGTGCCTTTCTCGATTCTGGACCGCGCCAGTCAGCCCGGCCTGTTTTTCAGTCTCTCCGTGTGTGTGTGTGTGTGTGTGTGTGTGTGTGTGTGTGTCCGTGTGTGTGTCCCTCTCTTCTATCTCTGTCTCTTCTAAACCTGAATATAGACCAGGCTTTCTGGTTCTCCCTTTGTCTCTGGAGATGTCTCTTTCGGAAAAAAGTCTCTGCCCCTTTCATTCTGCCTCCCTACGAGTGTCTCTCTGAGTCTCTGTCTCTCTCTTCTTTCCCTCTCCCCACTCTCCTCGGTTTTCCCACCCCGACCCCGCCCTAAGTAGTTCAGAGGGCCGACCCGGGGCCAAGGCCGCCCGGCAGGGCCTGGCCCGCGCTGACAGAGCCTCGCGCCCGCGGCCCAATGAGCGCGCGGCGCGAGGGACGCGGCATCTGGAATTGCGCTGCGCTCACGGCCAAGGCCGATTGTTTAGTCTGCGCGGCGGGGAGGGCGGCCTGCTCGGTGGCCCCACATCTGGAGCCGCGGCCAGACGGCCCTGCTGGCGGCTGGCCGGGGTGCGTGTGCATTTTTAACTCTGGGATTTGCTGACAAGTTAAGAAGTCAGAAAGTCAGTGGCGGCGGGAACTGGCGAGGCGCACCAGGAAGGGAGGGGCAGGCCGAGGCCCTGGCGCAGAAGCTACAGAAGAGACACGCTCCCGGGGCGCTCACAGCCGCTAAACGAGCTGGCCCAGCGTGGCTTTCCCTAAAAGTACCCCCGCCCCCACCCGCAGCTGCTGAACGCCAAGAAAAGTGTTGACTTTTCTTCCAGATTGCTTCCCTCCCCCGGCTTTATCTTCTCCCATTTCTCCTTCCTCTTCATTAATTAAGTGGGTGAATTATCCCGAAATCCCACACTCCTCCCTGGTCAGAGCTCCTTGGAGAATCTCAGGGCTCCTATGCTTTAGAGAAGCCACAGAAGCCCAGAGAGGGCCAGAGAAGTGGTGGAGGAGGTTCAGCAGTTAAATGGCAGAGATAGGACCAGAGGTTAGTTAACCTCTCTTGACCCCTAATAGGGTTCTTGGCGCAGCTCTGGGTCCCTCTTGGGACTGGTCCAGACCCATGAGTGTTCTCACATTGTCCGAGTTCCTTCCCATCCTTGAAAACGTGCCTTTGCCCTTCCATTCATTCATGTAACAAAAATCTGTTGTACACTGTGTGCCGGGCTTGGGAAACGCAACTGCAAACAAGACAGTCATGTCCTTATGCTGCAGAACTTACACTTGAGTGGAGAAAACAGATGTGGGGGAAACAGAGACTTCGTAGTGAACAAATGAACTATCCAAAGTTACCGACTGTCAAGGAACAGGAACGAAATAGTTAATGTTTATTGAGCACTTATTACAAGCCAGTCGCCTTGAGGTATTTTCATTTGTATTAACTCATCAAATCACCATAATGTCCCCAGCAAGAAGGTGTGTCCCCACTTTGCAGATGGACAATAGGAGACCAGGAGAAGTTAAATGATTTGTCCAAGTTCACACACACCCATTCGCAGGCTGTGGGCAGCAGATTCAGATTTGACTCCAAAACCAGATCTCTTACTCTGATAGACGGGTACGACGACCTGAAGGAGAATTTCATAGTTGTTCAGAACTGGGTAACTGGCATCCAAGTGGTAGCCAGTTTCCTCCCAGCAGCAACACGGGGAGTCACCGGGCCTCTGCTGTCATGATTGTTCCTAGCATCCGTGTACAGCTTTCCTTTTTGTAAGTCGTTTCCACTTGTTTGGTCACCTTTAATCTTCACCGCACCTTTGAGATGTAAGTAAGCATTATGATCATTTCCACTTCCACATCTGAAAACTCAGGCCCACCAATGCCCCAAGCTTTTCTGGAACAGGGAGTTCCTTTCCTTTCCAGTTTTGTTCTGATCTCTTTTCTCGTTTTGTTTTCCATGGACAGAGACCTCAGCACCCACCCTCACCCCCAGGGAATAGTGACTACATCGTGCCCTCTCTTGGCCTCAGTATCCTCCCTTTTGAGATGGGAGAGTTGGGGCAGAGCCAATCTACTTTTCTTGGGTCACACACTTCCGAGAATTTTCTGGAAGCTCCAGATCACCACCTTAGAACAGTTTACATGCACACATATACTCACATACTCAATTTTGCATATATTTTCAAGAGATTTAGGGACTCCCAAAGCTTATCCATGGGCATGCTAGGGATTCCAAGACCCCCAGGTTAAGAATTTCTGTCCTAAGTGGTTTGTACACTCACCAGCTCTTGAAAACCCCACTGCTGACATAGAAATAATGAACCACAGTGCACTCCTCTGGATCCCTTTTGGATTTTTCCCACTGAGGAGTCAGCAATTTGAAGCCCTTTGGTTCTTTTTCTTTCTTGATGCTTTCTTTCCCTTTGGAGTGGTCACGGGGCAGGAAGAGTTGGGAGGCATCCCAGTAGGGCCAGGGGCGCACACTTGTGTGTTCTGACCACAGACTGTGTGTAACTAGGGTACCACTGGGCACCTCCCACTCAGATGACACTAGAGAGGGGAACCTCCCCCGACCCCTATCACAAGCCAATCTTACTGGCTCCAGGCACCCCTCAAAGGGCTGCTCCAAATTATCACAGCAAGCCTATGAGAGAAGCAGAGAAGGTGGCAGCGTCCCAATTTTACAGAAGGAGCAGTTCAGGCCCATAGTGGTCATGTGTCTTGCTCAGCATCACACAATGAGTTCAAAACTGAGCACTGGGGAGAATCCAGGTTTTCTCAGCTCTAAGCCCAAACCTCCTTCAGTCCACAAATAATGATGGTGTGCCTGCTGTGGGAAGAACTCTGTGCTGGAGGCTGGAGGGATGGACAAGTGAAGAACTCAGCAGAGGATGCTACAGGCTCCTCACCTCATGTCCCCTAGGTCAGCCTCTTAGTTCATCTGCTGCTGTGGTGGGAAGGGGACAGTAAGCCTGGGATTGTCCACCCCAAGAAAACTTTCTGCTTCTCACCCACATAGTTTCTCCAGTGCTGAGGGAGCTTTACTCAGCCCACAGGGCATCTCAGAAATGCCAGGGACTTACGGTCCCAGGGACAGCCCTCAGCTAATGAGGGCTAAGAGTGGGTGGATAAATGCCCTGGCTGCTTCAGTGGGTGGGATAGTTTATGATGTGTCCTTACAGTTCTCCAGCAAGTCCCCATTGCCCGGAGTGTAACGCCCTCATTGTTCTCCTGCCCTTCCTGGCTCATTTGTTCATGCCCTCCTTCCCGCTGCCAGGGACCACCTTCAAAATAAACTACCTGCACACAAGTCCTTCTCTCAAAATCTGTTTTCAGGGGACGTAAACTAGGACCGATCCTCTCCCACCACATGTCCCTAACACACACACGTCTCTATGAAAAGACAGGGCATAGAGAAGTGTGCTGCCCGGTCGTGCCTGGGTGGCACCAATAATAAAAGCTGACACACACAGAGCTCTGAGACAGTGCCCCTCACTTTGCTGAGCACATTCTGCACTCACTTCATTAAACATCACAAAGATTCCATAATGATACCTACTTTACAGAGGAAGAAACTGAGGCTGACAGATTAACCTGCCCCAGGTCCCTCGGTTTGTAGTAAAGCCAGGCTGTGCGCCCAGACCTGTCTGCCTCCGAAGCAGCTGTGTCATAATGACCACACTGCGTTTCCAGGGCCAGTGCTGTAGGAATGGAGCCCAGAGAGGTCCGTGAGGACTAGGGGTGGGGAGATTTCCTGGAGGAGGTGGGGCTTGGCTTGGGCTGGAAGGACAGGGTAGGCTTTAACTGGCCAGATGGGAAGAAGGGAAAGTTCTGGGCAGAGGGTGAAGAACTTTGAAAACAACAGGGAGGAGCTGGGTCTGGCTGCCCAGGGGCATGTGTCTGGGAACTGGAGCAGGTTGAGGCCTGAATATCTGCCCAGGAGGGTGGCCTCTTCCCTTCCCCTCGCCCAGCCAGCCTGTGTCAGAGAGGGCTCACCTGGAGCTGTCTCCAGGACTAGGGAAGGGGAAGGTTAGGGACCGGCCAGAAAAGTCCTGCTCAGGTATGGGCCGCAAAGGGTTCCCACCTGGCATGTCCCGTTTTCTGGCCAAGCAACCCTGGACTCAAGCTTCCCCATTTCCATGTGGTAAATAGATGTGTAAAGCAACCATTTCCATTTAAAGCTCTGCAGACCGAGGGGAGGAGGGCCTGCAGGCCATCTGGGCCCTTGTTTGGCAATGTTTGTGCTCACAACAAACCTGATAGACAGAGATTTATCGCCGTTTAAATTAGCTGGGGTTGGTTCGGTTTGCTGCTTTTCCACCACAGCCCCCCCACCCCCACACCCCGCACACACTCCAGAGTTACAGATTTATGGTGAGTGGGAGGGCGGGGGCTCAGGCAAAGGGGAGGGAGGAGGCTGAGAGCGAGGTGTCAGCTTGGAGAAGGGGGTAGGGAAGGAAATCAGGGGCTCTAGGGGGTGGGATGGCCAGGAATGAACCGGCAACAGAGAACAGAGACAGGACTGAGGGAGGGAAGTCTGCGTGCGCACGCGTGTGTTCGGGAGTGGTCGAAAGACACCTGCAACAACACTCCCCACAGGCGCACACACACAGCTCATAATCACCCTAACTGTTGAGCACAGAGGCTGTGACACTCTACACCATCACTGCCCATGCTAGGACAGAAGCCAGGAGGGAAGCACAACTTTGGCAACCTCAGGGACCACTCCAGTCTGAACAAAGGCTATATATACAGCATTCCTCATATTCCAGACATTGTTCTGGGCTTTCTATATGTTACCTCCTTCCACCCCAAACACAACTCTCCTCCGACGTGGACACTGTGATTACTACCATTTCCTTGCCGTGGGTTCCGTCCCCCACTTCTCACAGCAGGCTATCCTTTACCTTTCTGTAGGAAGGAGCCTGGACTCGTGTTCCCAGTTGTTGCACAAATAATCTTTACCCCTAGATGCTCCTGAGGACCCCTTTCTTAGGTCCTTTCCAGCTCCTCTGAGACAGGACTCGCCAGTCCAGCCAGGCTGGCCCTGTGCCAGCACAGACCTTGCCCGAGCTGGTCTCTGCGTCTTCTCTCACACCCTGCCTGCTGCGCCCTCCCAACACTGTCAGAATCTGTCTAGCGTTCAAGTCCACGAGGCCAGCCCTGAGCTCTCTCAGTGTGGTTCAGGCCTTACAATCAGGGCACGCAGTGCTGCCCTCTGAAAGGATCTGAGAAGAAGAGGAAGACCGAGCACATGGGCTCCCCAGGTCTCAGAAGCAGATCAGCCCTACTTTTTGTGGCCAAAAATCCTGGTTTGGATTTCATTGGAAGTGCGGATCCCGTTTTAAGAGGAAAAACAAGATTTAATCTAGTTACTGATGCTAACTTCCTCATTTGATGGATGGGAAACCGAGATCAGAGAGGGTGGGTGACTTCCTTGCCCAATGTCACACAGTGCGTTCAGCACAGGGCTGAAAGGCAGGCTGAGCCCATGCTCGTCCCACGTGATGTTCCCCTAGTGTGTGTCCATCTTCCCAGGATGTTGTAAGCCCTGGAGGTTGGGGGCCAGAATCAAATGTCTCCCCTCAACAAACAATGACTGAGTGTCATTTCATGGGCTTTTGCTCCCTAAGTGGGGCAGCTTTCCATGGAGCCCTTGACATGCCATTATGTCTGTGGTCCCTGGTAGAGACATGCTGTGGGGCGGTGACAGGGTTGGGGTGGGGAAGGAGCAGCTGCTTATCGAGATAGAATCTCGTCTAACTGGAACCCATTTTGCCAAAAAAGCCCTGCCTCAGACTCTCCAACACACAAAGCACCTTCCTTTCCAGACCCACTCACGGCCCATGCCCCTTGAACAGAGATGGTTGTTTGGTTGGTTTGTTTGTTTTTGTAAGGAAGGTCCTCAGCTATAATCTAAAAGAAACCAAAAGAACTTCCTACCCCCCACGAACCAGAACATCAACCCATCATCATCCTGCTGAGTGTCTAGTGTCCCCACAGAAGGTACCCTGTGGGACAGGGCCTTGTCTCCATTAGGTAGGAGTGTCACAGGAGCTCTGAATGGACTCCAGCCACACATTCTTGGGTCCTAGTCCTGGCCCAGTAACTTGCCCACTAAGACGTCCTGGGCAAGTGATGCCACCTCTCTCTGCTCCAGTGTCTTCACGTGCAAAATAGGGATCATAGCACCTGGAACAGGGCTCCTGGGATTATCCCAAGGATTGAAAGGATTGAATGAGATCATGTGTTGAGGGTTCATCCTCACCCATTGATATTTTCCTGTGAGTAGGGGCCTCAAGAATATGCAAGTGAATTGCTTGACAAAGCTTCCAGTGAATGAGAGGATGATGAAGGTTGAGCTGAAAGAGACAGAGAACAGGAGAGTTACCCAAAACATCAGACAGCCCTTGGGGGAGGGGTCTGGAGGGGGCCTAGCTGGGAGGGACATTGCGTGAGGTACTCTGAGAGTGGGAAGAGAACAATCTGGCACCAAAAACAGCTGGGACTCTGTCCTTTATTTGCCAGGAGCTGTCCCTTAGCTTGGCTTAGAATTCCCTCAAAGGGCCATTTTATGTGACAATAATGACAAATGGTTTATGGCACTTACTACATGCCAGACCCTCACTTCGTCTGTCTTCCCCCAGCACCCTGTGAGGTAGGGGGGATTCAGGGTATTATCATTACCCAGTTCTGCAAGAAAGAGGCTGAAGCTCTGAGGGGTAAGTACTCAGCCCAGACCATTCAATCCAAAAGAAACTGGGGTCCAGGCTCCTAGCCCCCTGGGTGAAGTCTGCTTCCTCCCAGCCCCTGCACAAGCTACACCATCCAAACCCCTCTGCAGTAGCCTGACCAACTTTTCCCCTGGGGCCACATGAAGTCCACATTTCTCACTATCAGGTTGGAGTTTGATTCTCTTTCCAGTTTGGTGGAAATCACCAAGGCCCAGGGGCCCAGGGGCCCAGGGGCCCAGGGATGGGGGTGTGGGGAAGCAAGGAAGGAGAGTGAACTAGGCAAATAAGACATAATCCTGGCTCTGGGGTGTTTTCCACTCACGCCTCCTGGATCGGGCAAAAGTACAAATGGAGGCCCACATTCCATATGTCTAAATATTTAAAAGTTATAAATCAAGTTAACAAACTGTTAAATAAAATATGTTCTATTCTTCCATGTTGACACATATACCTTCTAAAGATATAGAAGGCCAGGTTCAAATTTAGATTTCTCATGCTTCCTGGAGTTCTGCACAGGGCAGTGCAGGGGCAAACTGCCTGTGTGCTCCCCCAGTCACTGGGAAACACAGGGCCCCTTCCCTTCCCATCCCCAACTGCACCTTCAGCCACGAAGACCCTCAGGAGCCCGCATGCGGAAACCCAGTCTGCACACACGAGCTCTTTGCACACCCCCTGCACTCAGCTCAGGACGAAGCGCAGGCATGCTTCACCCTGGAGGCTGGACCTGGGGAGGCGGCCTGCACAGGAGGCGGCCCGCACTCAAGAATCCCAGGGCCCTGGGTATCTGAAGAAGGATCGGGAAGGAAGGTGGCTCCCAGCAGACTCAACAGACTCCTTACCCTGTGAGGAGGTCCAGAAGAGGATGCTAAGTTAGGGGCCCATCATACCCAGTCCAGAGGCACTGGAGCTTAATGTAGGTCACTCTTCAGTCCTGTTTTCTGCTCCCTTTTATCCAATCAGCCAAAGTCTGAACAGTTTGGTGACTTTCCTTTTGAAACACATCTCTGAGCCCCATCACAGCTCCTGTGGTTCAGGCCATCTCATCTGTCATGGGGTCCCCTCAACAGCCCTCAGTCCTGTCCCTCCCCCTCCTCCACAGCCAAAACTATCTTTCTCTGGCACAAACTGGATTATACGGGGCAGGCTTGACACCCTCTGTGTCTCCCTGCTGCTGCCCAAACTCTTCAACTTGGCTCCTGGCCTTTGGTGTCTGGCCCCCCAGGCTCTCTAGCCCCAGCCCACACCACACTCTATCTCTAAATGACAGCCCAGCTTGCCCACTCCGATCCCTGTTCCCTGCAACATGTGAAACACCCACCTCAGCTCTTGCTATACCCTCTGGCCCATCTCCCATCTCCAGTCTGGACCAATTCTTCCTCATTTATGATTAAGTCTGTGATCAAACCTCCAGCAACTCTTCCTTGTCAACAGCCCAACTCCATCTCCAGGTCCATCAGGGGTCCCTACCTTGTGCTCTCATAATGGAGCACCTGCACTGTATCATCATTATCTCTTCCCAACACCCCAAACTCATCCCCAACCCAAACCATCAGCAACTCTGCCTGGACCAGTGCAATGGCCTCCTAACAGAGCTCCATGCTTCTGCCCCGCCCCCATTCCAGGCTGTCCTCCACCCGTAGCCAAAGTGAGCCTTTTCAAACACGTTTGCTCGTGTCACTGCTGCTCAATAGCTCCAATGGCTCCCATCTCCCTCTGCCATCCAAAGACCAGGCTCAGACTGCAGCACCCACCATCACGTGGCCCCTGGCGCCTCTGTCTCGTCTTCCATCTCTTCGCCTCACTCATTCTTCTCCGATCACACTGGCCTTCTTGTGCCTCCTTGAACATATAGGCATCTCTGCCTCAGGACCTTTGTACAGGCCATTCTCTTCCTTCACTCAGGTCACTGCTAAAATGTTCCACCTCTAAGACCCTCCTCTTCCCCCCGACTTGTTTCCCCTTCACTCACTCATCTCCACCAGGTAGATTATACACCACTTTGCTGAGGCATCACTACCTATTTTTCCTTCAACTATGTAAGTAAGCTGCATGAAGTGGGGACTTTATGTGTATTGTTTACCTCAATGTCTCTAGGGCCTGAAAGAGCATCTGACACGTAGTAGGTACTCAACAAATATTTGGCAAAGAAATGAACAAATCTGTTTATGTTTCTATGTTCCAATGAAAGCGTGCCACTCTGAGCAGGATCCGTGGCTCATTCACCCCAGTGTCACCCCTGCTTTGCCTAGTGCTGGGAATGGAAACGGGGGTCTTTATTTGGATGGTGAAGAGTGGAGGGCAAATGCACAGCACACAAAAAGGCATGGAGGTGGGCTGGGGCTAAGGTGAGGTGCGTTAAATTCTGGAGGGGCTGGGAGGCTGCAGGGAAGAGTTGACTCTATCTGATATGGAGCATTACAAGGTCTTGGGACAGAGAAAATTTTATACAGAAACCAGAATTTGAGGAAAGAGCGATCAGAAAGGCTTAGAGAGACGGAACTGGCTCTGAGGTTGCAAAAGTCCCTCACGCCCAGTCGCCCAGTCGCAGAGGATCCCAGGGGAACAGCGTCACCTTTGAGTCAGACACCTCAAGGTTTGCCTTCTGACACTTCTAGACCTGCTTATTTTGGGTTAATCACTTTCTAACTCTGACAATTGGTCCTGAGTATGCTGGGAATTACATGAAAAGGTTTATATGTCAGGGATTCCCTAGGGGCAAGGGCTGGGGAAGGGACAGGGAGATGACAGTGGCTTTGCCAGTTGAGGACAATCGAAGGCCTCTTTCTGGCATCACCTCTGGCCCAGGCCTTAGTCACCAAGAAAAGCTTGGGGAAAGGGGCGACACAGTGTCTCGGGTCTCCCCTCCTCCCTGTCCCCCTCAACAGGCTTTACTCTGGGTCAGTTGGAGCCTGAAGTGGCTTTTAAGCAATTAGACTGAGCGCTGGGCACTTGCAAATCTAATTGTTTCAAAAGCCCTTGAAGAGTTTGAGTCTGAGCTCTTAAAATGCCTGAGAAGAGGGGAAATAGTGATGTGGGAGGTGTAAAAGCTCTGGCTTTTCTTCCCCTACCCACAGCAGTTCTGCCATCTGTCTTCTCAGGGTTGAGGGGGGGCCCAGTTCAGGGCAGAAGGGCCCCTCCCCCAGGCTCTAAAGGCTGTGTCCCCTCCCCCACCCTTCAGGTCTCCAAATACCTGCTAATCAAACTCAGTGCCCTCTCAGCTAAATTGCTGAGGATTAGGGTTGTCCAATAGTTAGAACCCCCCTCACCATTGGCAAAGCATCTCACCTACACCCCAAAAAACATGTCAACAGCTTCCTGCGATTGCACACCTAACCTCAGAGAGCCCAGCTGTCCGGGGAGAGAGAAAAGACCTGTTTTAGAAGAACAGAAATGCAAGGGAAGTTGATCCTAAGAGAAGTGCAAAAGCAGGGAGCTCTGGGGACAGAGTGGGTGGGGCTGGGACCAAAACTGGATAAGAGAATTGGTAAAGGGTCCATGGAGCAGGTGGCATTTGAGTTGACGTTGAAGGGTGAGTAGGATTTTGCAGGTCAAGTTCATCATGAGTCCAGGGAATGAACATGAACCAAAAGCAGATCATGGGAGGGTGGAAGACCCTAAGGACCACCATCCTCCCCATTGTGTTCTGACTCTGTTTCCTTGTCTGTCAAATTGATCCCTGAACTAGCTTTGGAGTTCCAGAGGGGACCTTTGGACCATTTTAGGGGTGGGGGTGGAGGATGTAGGGTCCAGCTGCCCTCCCCACTTCAACCAGAGCTGTGACTCATAGCTGTTTTCTATTTTGTATTTTAGTGTAAATGAAGTTTATTAAAAGGCTGTACTGCTTTTAAGCCACTCCACCCTTTGTAAATTACTGGAGTAGGTGATTCCCTGGGTCCCTTCCAGCTCTGAGCTCAGAGACTTCCCCTAATAGCTCTCAGCTAGCCCTTCCCTGCTGAGGACAGAGGGAGAAACAAATCCAGAACCTCACTGCCAATGGCCCTCTTCGGAAATTCCACCCAAGGCCATGGTCTGCCGCCCATCACCCCCAGGAGCTCAGCCCAATGGCCAGACTAGAACAACCCAATCAGTTGGTACCTGAAAATCCACCATTAGAGCACTTTCCTTTTCATTTAAGGCAAAGTCCCCCCAACTTTTTTCAGGAGGATGAATTACCTTTCCTTTCACTGAATTGTGAAAAAGAGAGTTTGGATTGCTGCCCTGTATCTACAAGTTGTGTAAGAGGGTGGAGGTGTCATTACCGGCAAAGGCCAAAGCTTGGACAGCAGCCACCGAACAGCATATGGATGTCCTGGCTGAGGCTTCTCGATGGGATGGAGGGTCCCCAGGAATGCCAAAGGAAATTGTTGAGTAAATCAAAGAATGAATGGACAAACAAAGAGGCCATTGCCAAAATGCACTTCTCTCTTGGAAGGGTCACTTTAGAAGCTGTTATCAGTCGTGTTTACCTTGGTGTGAATTAAGTATCTTAGAGCAGCGTTGCTAGGGAGGAAGCGGAGGTTTTTAAAACTGGGTGTCATAAAAAATAACAGAAAAAAGAAAGGTGATGAGTGCAAAACGATCGCTCACATAACTCTGTCCTAGCTGGACTGACTCCTACCTCCCCACCTCACCTCACCCGCCCCTACCTCACCCCACCCCCACCCCTGGCCTCCTCCTCACACTCTCCCCTTTTCTTCCCTGGAAGCTGGGCCCAATTCAGGGCCCAGGTGCTGAAAGGCGCTTTCAGGGTGAGGGGAAAAGTATTTGGCCCAGTGAAAGGGGGAGGGGAGGGGACAGAAGAGAGGGAGGGGTGTCAGTCTGTGCCATTGTGAGGGTGGTGGCCGGCTGAGTCGCTGAATGTAAACACAGAGGAGGGGCAGTGGCTTCCGGCCTCAGCTCTGGGCAGGAAGGAGAAGAAATTCCTACCTGCCTTCTGCTCCCTTCCCCACCTGCCACCACAGCCCTTCTACTTCACAACTACCAGCACAGACGGCAGTCAGTAGAGCTTCTGCAATGACACCATCCTGGCCCAGGGCCTCTGCCCATAGGAGATCCCAGGACTGGCCTCCACCCCAGCCTTCAGTGCCTGGACCCCAGGATGGCCCACACCCACAGAGGCCTCTGCCCTGGCCCACTGCCCTGGCCCCATTCCCCTTTTGGGAGCAGCTTTTTCTATCTACAAAAGTCCAGGTAAGTTTAGAAAAAAACAAAAATAAAACCTCTCATGGATCTTCTGCATGAAGGCAGGCGTGTACCTTAGAAGAGATCACTTAACCTTTCTGGATTTCAGTGTCTTCCTCAATGGACATAAGTGTGAAGACAGCTTGCAAAGTGTAAAGCCCCCTTCAAGGGTCAGGAATAAATATTAGACCATTTAATGTAGATTCAAACCCTGCCTCATCCTCCCACTAGCTGGGTGGTCAGGCCTCATTTTCTCACCAGAGGTGCCCATGTGACCTACCTCAAAGCTTTGGGAGGTGGACTCAATGAGAGAATGCATGCAAACCATGTGGCCCACGCCAGGTGGCAGAGGTTAGTTCTCTATACTACACAGTGCCCCCTATCTGCCACTTTACTCTCCACAGTTTCGGTTACCCATGGCCAATCGAGGTCTGAACATATTAAATGGAAAATTCCAGAAATAAACAATTCATAAGTTTCAAATTTGGCGCCATTCTCAGTGATGTGATGAAATCTCGAGATGTCCCACTCTGTCCCCCTGGGATGTGATTCATCCCTGGGTCTGGCACATTCGCACTGTACACACTGCCTGCGCATTAGTCACTTGGTAGCTGTCTCGTTATCAGAGACAGAGAGAGACCACATTCACGCAGCTTCTATTACACTGTATTGTTATATTACTAGTTATAGTAGTTCATCTCTTAGAGTGTGCACCCAATTTATAAATTAAACTTTATCATAGATGGAGATAGGACTCCCTGCCATTTCAGGCATCCACCTGGGGTTGTGTCTTGCAACACACCCCCCTCGGATGAGGGAGGACTACTATATCTCCTTGAACCTAAGATTGTAAGATGTACCAGCACTTTATGGTACACTAAGAATGGATTATGAGACATAGCTCGGATTTTGAGATGTGCACACCTTAGGTTGATGCGACACTACATTATCGGGAGGACTAGGAGGGCGTAACAAGAGTGTCAGTCTCCACAGAAGAAGTTCTGCATTCAGGATGCACTTCAGAATCTGATGCCCAGATCAGACCAAAACCTCTGGGAGGTGGGCAAGCCCCGAAATCAACCTCTGCCTTGGTTTCCCCATCTGCAAAACTGGGATGATTCTAGAATCTCCCTCTGGGGCTGTTGTATTAAACAAGCTGATTCATGTAAGTGATTTAGAACTGTGCCAGGCCCACAGAAATGCTGAAATAAACGTTAATGACTACTCAACTCTCTGCCCCAGGCCCTAACATATACTAGGTGCTTCCTAAATGTTGGTCAAAAGCAGGAATAGATACATTGTCGCAGGACTGCTGCCCCGCTCTCCCTTCCACCCCCCTCTCCCTTCTGCCCAGAGGCCCCATCTGGGAGAGGCCCTCTCTGGCCTCTGTCCAGGGTGGGGGGCCCGAGAAGAGGCTCACCTGCCCAAGGGCCTTTGGTCCAAAGTTCAAGGAAGCCCCACCCTTCCCCAGCGCTGCACCCGCCCCCCCCCCGCCCCCCCCCGCCGCGCTGCCTTCGGTGGGCACTGCCGCCAGCCTTGTAATGGCCCTGCCAAGACTTCGTGGAGTCAATGACGAGAACCAAACTTCTCCCCCAGCCTCCGCCCCTCCCTTTTTCTGCTTTCTTATTTTCTTTTCCATAAAGATTAGTCTGTGTTGCTCCTCTATCAAGGCCTGGAGGATAAACATGTGGTCCGGAGGCAGAGAAACCCCAGGCTTTAAGTCCCCTGGCTGCCCCCACCCCGGCAGCATAAACCCAGGGCTTTTAAGCAAGGAATGGTTTTCAGTAAATCTCTCCTATCAGCAGAAACCTTTGAAAGAGTTTGTTTAAAGGCCAGGGAGATAAACAGCAAGGAGAAGTGTTTGTTTAAGATGTATGTTCTGTGTGGGCACTCTGGGGCCCGGATTCACATCTAAGGGAGAAGAGCCTCTCAGAGTCCAGGGTCCAGGCCTCCCTGGGGCTCCTGGGGCTCTGGGTGTGGACTCCAACCTAAGCAGGAACCCAGTCCTCAGGCGAGGGGAGGGAGCTGCACTACACCTGCAGGCCCCTCCCAGTCTTGGGTGGGAAAGGGGGGTGCTGAAAGTTGCTGCTGGAAGGGGAAGGCGCCTGCCTCACCCTGTTAGGAGGGAGGTACCAGAAGGTCAGCCTGCAGGTGAGAAATCCCCCAAGAAGCCAGCTTCCTCATACCCCCAACTCAGAAAATTCACAGCAAGGGCCTGGCTCAAGGCCCCAAATTGTCCCATGCTCAGCAGCCCAAAATGAACGAGGACTTTGAATCTGGGTATTGCCAGCTCTGTGAACTTGGACAAGTCACCTAACCCATAACTAGAGCTGTAGGTCTGCTCTGTTGTGAGAATATCTATTGTGCTTGCCTCAGAGGGTTTTGAGCACTTTTCCTTCCATTTGACAAATAGGCATTGAGTACCTGCTATACACCAGACGCTGTTCTAAGTGCTTGGGATATGACAGAAAACAAAATAAACAAAGCCTCTGCCTTTTGGGAGCCTAAAACGGAGGGAAATAGACAATGAACATAATAATGGGTAAATTATACGTTAGAAGGTGAGAGGAGCTATGGAAAGAAACAGAACAGGGTAGAAGGAACTGGGAAAAGATGGTGAGGTCCGGCTCTGCCGGGAAGGTGGTCTCTGAAGTGGATGCAGACCTCTGAGGGTAGAGGCGTCCGGGCAGAGCTCTCAAAAGGCCTGGAGAGTTAAATGAAATGCCCGGTATCATGTACCTAGTAAGAGCCCTAGAACGTGGTCTTGTGGTCAGAAATCGCAGCCGACTTTGCTGTCGTTGTTGTTGTTGTTGAAGCAGTTACTGAGGGCTGAAAGGCTTTTAGGGAGGAAACAGGACTTGAGCTGGGCTTCCCCTGGAATTCCTTCCCCCAACAAATGAGGGAGAGATGATATCTGTGGAGCAAAGCACCTTGAAGGCGGGGATACAGGCAGACCAATGGCAGAGCTCCTGGGGCCTGAGGGGTCTGGGGGTAAAGGCAGCTGGGTTCCCAAGGAAAAGCCTCAGCTGAGATCTGGGGTCTGGGCTCTGATCCCGGCTCTGCCCCTTGCCCAACACTTCATCGGGGCAAGTGCCTTGCAGCTTCCTGGGTTGTTCTTTCCTCTACAGTAAAATGGGAATACTATATCCACCCCTCACTGGACAGCTGGGAGGACAGAAGTAGTATGGGGAGTGTTTGTGCCTGGAGCATAGTGGATGCTCAATAAATATTGGATTTGTGTTCCGGGCCCTCCCTCGTCCTCTCAGACTTCTTTCTGGCTCTTCCGTGGGAGGGTGAGTGAACGGTGATGGGCCACCTTGTCCAGAATCAAAGGAGATGCTGGACTGCAGAGCTTTGTCTTCGTACAGCCGAGAGGCGGTCCCACTAGAGAAAGTTTAGATTTGTTCCTGAGCTCCCCAGGGAAGGTGGGAATTTCAGGGAAACAGTTTTCCCTCCATGCAGGAGGAATTTTTCAGTAATCAGTGGTGAAATGGACCTCTTTCCAGTTGCGAGCTCCTGCTGATAGTCCTGTGAGCAGAGGTGCTGGGTTTCGATAGAGATTGAGCAGAAGAGAACGCTGCTCTGGGAGGAGTCTGACCCGCCGGTTTTGGGGTCCCTCCCAGCTGTGAGATTTGGGGGTCGGCTTCCATTCCTTCCCAGCTCTACAGTCCACGGACATCTGTCCACACACCAGACTGTCTCTATTACCTTGTGAAACTCTGCCACGTGACAGGCCAGCAGGTCTGACAGATGAGTCCACGCTGGGCTTGGAGTGGTCACAGGTGAGCGAGTCGGTCCTGTTCAGTAACCCAGGGGCAGTTTAATGGGGCCTAGGATGTGTTAACTCCAAAGTACAAGAACTGGTGAGATTTCAGCCACTGAGAGAGACCGAGAGACAGATCCGTTTGGAGAAACACACTTGAGTAGTTCCTAGTACCCTCCACACCCTACCTTCAGTACGATTAAACTTAGCTAAGATCACAGACCACGGCTCGGAGGTTTACGGAGCCTGACTGCCCGGCTCAGCTCCTCCTCACCAACCAGCTGAAGTACCAAGGGACCTCTGGGCACATTTTCCCTGCCCCACGCACGCCTTGCCAAGAAGAACCCGCGGGCCTGGCAGCTGGAAGCCCACACTTTTCTTTTCAAAGCCTCTGCATCTCCTTTCCCTCCTCCTCTTTCCTCCCCCCACCCCGCCCCACCAAAAGGAGGATGCCCCTTCTGTTGAGTACACAGCCTGTAATTTTGCTGTCAGATGTCAACCAGGAGGTCAGTGTTGTGACTGACTGTTTAAGGATCGCTCCCTTAGGGTAATTACACTAAATTCCCTTCTGAAGGACAGCTCTCTCTGGATAGAATGCAAGAAAACCCCGCATTCCCCATTCACAGAAATTTATGATTTCTGTCGTTGTCACTGGCACCCTGGCAGCGAGACACTTGAGGAGCTCTAACTGCTCTGCTCAGAGGTGAGTCTGCAGGATGGGAGGACCCAGATGGGGGAGAGGGGAGGTGGGGTGGTAGATGGTCCAGCAGCAGTGGGAGGGGGAATCCAGAGGGGCCACACTGGGAGCTGCCCCCGCCCCCAGCAGGAACTAGGCCAGAGCCAGGAGTATCTCCATTCAGAGCTGGCCGTGCCCCACTTGGGAAAGCAGGAAGGCCCCCTGCTGACATCCACCCCATGAGAGGAGACCTGTGGGGCATTCACTCATCCTTTAACAGGTTGGCATTGGCGCCCATCACCAGCCCTGCACTGAGCTAGACACTGATGGGGGGCGGCACTGAGATGGACAGCAGCCCCTCTGGAAAGAGCTGGAAGGCTCCAGCAAAACAAAGCACTTGCACGGGAGAAGTGAGTTAGTATCATAGCCCCCCTCCACCCCAGACCCCTTCAGAGGGGCAATGCCCTGACCCTTGTCCCCATCTGTGCCAAGGGAAGATGGCAGAAATGGCCAAGAGCTTCCAGACCTAACACCCCAGCAGCCCAGCAGCCCCTGCACGCACACTTCTCCCCACCCCAGGGAGACCCCAGCGAGAGTTGGGGAGTCACTCACCCACGACAAACAGTTAAAAGAAAGAAAGCGGGTCTGGCGATATCAATGCACTTTGATAACAATAAACTCTGCTTTTAATTTATGCTAATGTGTAGGGCTGTGGTGACAGTAAGAACTAAATTACAGAGTGGCTTTCGAGCTGGTAATTATCCCTCCATTTTTCGCTGCTCTGGAAGATGGACACACAATTATGCTCTCTTGCTGTATATTAATACAGATTCTTGACATCTTCAGCAGACCTAGAGCTGTCATCGAGCTTTTTGTCTCCTTTAATTGAAAATTAATGGTTACTGGGTTGCCACGGAAACAGAGGCCACGGACGCCAGTGGCGCTCACGTCTCACTGAGGGACTGGCGGCTTCAAGAGTCCGGAATGACCTTGAAAGTTAAAAGAAAAAAAAACTTAAAAAAGAAGGGGAGAGGAGGGGAAATGAGGACAGGAGGATGGGAGAGTGTGTGGGAGCTGAAAGAGAGAAGAGAGAAGGAGAGAGAGAAGACAGGAAAAAAAGAATAAAAAATTTAACAACAGAAATTTTGCAGGAGGTTGGGAGCATGGATGCTTGAGAAAAGAAATTAAATTAGTAAGTTTTATCTCTCGATTTTTATTTCTTAACTCTCTCACCTCCTCCTTTCTCTCTCTGAAAAACTGGGAGTTGGGGTCTCAGCTCCAAATCCAAGATTCTACAGATCTGTTTTAGGAATAAGAGACAAAGGCTCCTTGGTGCCATGGGAGGGGGCAGGCCGAGCAGGGGGCAGGGCTGAGGTGTGCCATGTGGGCGCTTCCCAGGGTGCAGTGGGCTGTGCTGTCAGAAGTGGGGACCCGGGAGGGGGCTGCCTCGTGGGGAGCCCAGGAGCTGCCACAACATTGCTCCCGCACTAATGAGCAGGTAAAAGGGCTCTGTCGGCTGGGCCTTCAGTGAGAAGGCATAACAAAAGAAGTCAAATGAGTCAGAGATGGGGGTTGTGAAGGGGGCGGGTCCTGGCAGAGGGAGGCACCGTTTGGTTTGCCCAGGAAGATAAGAGATAAAGTGAGGCAGTTCTCTGTGAGTCCGGGGTGGCCAGTGGCTCTGGGCTTGGGAACGTTTTTTTCCTAGGAGAAGTTGGGAGACCCAACAGAGAAGCAGGGGGGACCCCTGAGTGTTCTAACAGGGAAGGTGGGCTCCTTTCCGATCAGCCCACCACCTCAGTTCCTCAGCCCAGAGTACAGGCTCCAGAAACGCGATGCAGTTCAGCAATGGGTAGTTGTCTGCAAGGGACCAGGAGCCAAACTAGTGACTCAGACCAAGAGCTTGCACTCGAAGGCCTCACCGGGGACTGGGGACAGACAGACATATAAACAAACAAGGCAAAGTCAGCTGCCCCTCAAAGATTTCTCTACAAGGATGTTTGTCACAGTGTTGTTTATGATAGCAAACACCTAGAAACAATCGGATGACCAACAGTTGAGACCTGATAAAATTATATGCCTTCCAACACACCCAAAAGATGGAGGACTCCACAGTCATTTCAAATTACAATGGAGAAGAATATTTAATAATCTGGGGAAAAGGTTCTCGATAGTCTGTTTAATGAAAAAAATCAGTTTAAAAAATGGTAACGTAGTTAAGATTTTGTGATCCCGCTTCTAAATGTTTTGACATTATGTACATTAAGCATGTTATGCTGTAATAAAAGGTCACCGGTATGTGTGTGTGTTTGTGAATGTGTGTGAGCACCATGAATAGGTGTGTGAATGCTCATGAGTGTGTGTATATATGTATATGTGCATATATATATCATTTGCTTTTGGAAAATATTTTTTTCTTCAATGACAGTTTATATTCAATAGTATTTTGTATTAGTTTCAGGTGTACAGCATAGTGGTTAGATAATCATACAGTTTACAAAGTGGTCCCCTCAATATTTCAAGTATCTGGCACCATACATAGTTATCACGATAATATCGACCTTATTTCCTATGTTGTATTTACATCCCTGTGACTATTATGAATGTGTACATGTATTTTAAAAAAACTAAAAGATACAGTAAAACCTTACCGTGGTTATCTGTGAGTTGGTGGCATTATCTTTGTAAGTACTTTATCTCATTTTTGATGTTTTTATGTGTTTTAAAATTTTTCTGTAATAAATATATGTAATTTTTATTGACGGGGGTAAAAAAGATGATTTTGAAACTAGCTTTTCCGGAAGCCAGCCCCCTAGATGTAAAATCCCCAGGCAGGAGCTCCCCACAAACATCTGAGACCAGGCCCCCTGGCCCAGGCGCTTTCCCCAGAGACCTCTCAGCAGACCCCTTCCTCAGTTACCAGGACCCCAGCTCTGGCCCTCACACCCACCCAGACCCTCTCCCCACCCCCAGCCTGTGGCCAGGATGTCCAGAGACAGGGTGAAGGGCTGAGGACCCCAGGAGGAGCTGCAGGCTAAGCCAGGGTAAGCAGGCCCCACTGCGGGCAGTCCTGGAGGCCAGGAACGGCGCCCACCTCTTGGTTCCCGTGTCATCTTTACCTCATTTCACAGACCAGGCAATTGAAGGCCAGAGATGCTAACTGATTTGCTCCAAGTCACACAGCTGGTCGGTGGCAGAGCTGGAACTTAACCCCAGGGGCAGTCTGCTGCCAGGTTTATAGTCTCTGCACCTTTCTCTGCTGCCTTGTCCCTCATCAGGTCTACAGAACCCAGGAGTTCTGGAAGCCTCTATGAATTGCTTGAAGTTCTGGAATAAGCCCCATTCTGGGAAGGTCACCATGATAAACAGTATCTTTTCATGGTCTTTGTGCCCTTGGCTTGCCCTTGGCAGGACTGGAAGAGAGTAGTCATGTTACCCCTAGTTAGAGCAGAAACTGTGGAGAAAGACCGGTTGAGATGGGGCTCCCGAGAAGTGTATCCTTTCCACCTCTCACGAGACACATCCTTAAATCCCCACTTCTCTCAGACCCCACACTTACCTGGCACATGGGAGTGTGCTTCTCACCCCCAATTTACTCCTTCACCCCTGCCAAGCCTCAGCCTCCAAAATCCCTTCCTCCAGGAAGCTTTCCAGTGATTAACTTCACATTGCCACCATTACTCCTTCACTCTGCCGTTAATAATAAGTAAGACCACCCTCATTGCACACGTCCTCTGCGACAGGCTCTACTCCAAGAAATTCTCCTGTGTTCACTCCCTTAATCCTCTCAATAACCTTATAAGGAGGTGCTACTATTTTCTCCCATTGAGGCACAGAGGTCAAGGTCACACTGCAAATCAGTGGCAGAGTCTAAACTTGAACCCAGGCTGTCTGAGACCAGAGGCTATGCTCCTAGCCACCACACCAATGACAATGCCGGAGACTGAGGTTTTGCTAGAATTTTGTTGCATGGGTCACCTGGAACCGTCTAGCCCATTTGGCTGGGCTCTGGTGACATTTCAGTGATGAGAAAGGTCTCGGTGATGACCTTTCCCCAGAACAGGGCATCTTGCATTTGAAGGCAGGTGGAAACAGGCTCGTCCACTTTCTGGGGGAGGGCTATGTGGGCCTGATCAGCTCTGTCCCCACTAGTCCTGTTGGGGTAGTCAGAACCCAGCATAGTCAGGACAGGATCTGTATACCTTGAAAGTTAAAGGAGGGTGACAGGATGGGGGCTAGTGGCCTGTGGTTGACTAGGGACAGTCACCAGGGAAGGGTCCCAGGCAAGGTTCTGCATGCAGGCTGCCTGCACTGGGTGAGCCCTGAGAACCAGAGGCCTGGCACCCTCTCCTCTCCACTGCCCTTCCCCCCACCTCCCTGCCTCACCCCTGCCCACAACCCTCCCCGGCCACCTTTCCAGATCGAGAGCAAACGAGAAACCCAGCAGCAGTGGCAGCAGTGGCAGTGAGGGGAGCAGGGAACTTGCCTTCATTTCCCCAGCTTCCCTGATCCCGACCTTAATCCCCGCTCAGCAGCCTGTCAGCCCAGTTGTTCTCAAGCTGACATTGCTGCAGGCGCCTTCTCGGCAGCCTTTCCTCAGATCTGCCTCCTCCGGGACTTCTGAAGAAGAGCCCGAGGTTTCTCTGTTACAGCCGGCTTCACTCACTGCCCTCAAGCAAAGCCTGGACTCCCGGGGGGCCACAGGGAGAGGGGGCTACAGGGGGGGCAGTGCCAGGCCTGACATTTCAGAGGACGAGGTGAGGACAGAGGTGGCTGGACCCCAGAGGCTTCCAGAGTGGGGGTCAGACGTGGGGCAGGAGCCTGGCCAATGCCGCTGGCCTCCTCAAAGCAGGGGAAGCCTTGCTCAGGTGTTTGGGCTGAGAGATAGGGGAAACTGAGGATGGAGCCCAGGGAATTCAGGCTGGCACTTGTTCCAGCTGTGGGGAAAGCAGAGGTATCTTTGACTTTCTGAATCTGTCTGGAAATCACTTCTCAACGTGGGTCAGCAGAAGGGTAGCTGGGGCCTGCACCCAGTGAGTATGAAAGAACACCCATATGTACGTACATGTTAACCAGTTGACTTTCTGAACACCTACTGGGTGCTGGGTGTTGGGAAAGAAGTAGGAAAGGCAGCCCGTGAAAGGAATGAAGTGTGAACTTGGCATTGGCATGGTCCGGACCCCAACCCCAGCTCTGCCGCTTAGCAGCTGTGTGGCCTCAGACCAATCCCTCTGCCTTTCTGAGCCCCATTTTTCTCATCTACCAGGTGGGGGTTATAATGAAAACTTCCTTGCAGGATCAGTGGGAAGTTTAGGGACAAGTGTGCCGAGCTCCTGGGGTTGAGAATGACTTGTACTATTCATGTCACCCTCCACAGGGCACATTGGAGTCCAGAGCTCTGGGCTGGCGGGACAGGGGCTCGGCCTGCAGGGGAGCTCCGAGAGTGTGTGCGTGCGTGCAGGCGAATGTCTGTGGGGGATGCGGGGCTGCCCTGGGCAGGGCCCCCCGCCAGACTGCTGTGGAGTCTCCACGCCACAGCCTGGACACACCTCCAGGGCCGGGGCCTCTCATAGCCCTCCCTCCCCCACACTCCTGCCCTGCAGAGGGACAGGGATGCGGGAGGCTCCTGGAAACACAGGAAGGGCCATCTTTCGAGGTCCCTCACATGTCCCCTCTCTTCTGGGACCCCTTCAGAGCCACAAGAAATCCCAGGACTAAATTAGAAGCTAATGCCCAAGACCCCAGGTGCTGGGCTCTAAAGGTCTTGTCCTGGAAATGTGACCACTTCCCATCAGCCAGGAGATGTGTGAGACAGTCCTGGGAGAGTCCCTGAGGTCGCCAGACGGGACTGACCCCGTGGTGCCTGCACACACACCTCTCCTCCAGACACTGGGGGCAGGGCTTCCTGGTCCATCTTCCACCATGGACTCTTCATTCCTGGGGTCAGTACCGCTGGGTTTCCCCAGTAGGCGGCCTGGGATACCACTGGGGCTTCCTGTCAGGCACAGCACGCGCTCCCTGCCCTGGAATTCACAGAGACAGGCTCAGACTGCGCAGGTGGCCTTCGAACTTCCCAAGAACCTCCCGGCACCAGAGTTGGGGGAGCAGGGCAGCTTCCTGCTGCTTCTCCCCTCCCTGGAGAATCCCCTGAAAGATGGCCTGCCTTAGTGTTTCGGGGAGAGACTGGGGGGGCACGTCTCAGATCTCCCACATCTCATGATCCCCCACATCCCAGCCCCCCACACCCTTGTAACTACTCCCACCTGCCTGAGCAGAATTCTCCCAAGGGAGGTGCCCCTGGGAGAAGGGGCCAGTGGGATGTGGGAGTTTGAAGTCCTGGCTCTTCAGGGCCAGTTGAGCAGACCATGGCAAGACCCTCCAGGTCCTCGCCCCTCAGTGACCTCACCTGGGAAAAAGCAGCTGAGAACTGAGGCCTTCAGGAGACCACAGACGTCACAGTGCTAAGTGGACAGTGGGTGTGGATCATCACAGGAGGAGCCTTTTCGGACCCTCCCCCTGACAGGTGCGGGCTACCTAGGAAGCCCCTTGACCACTGGCTGCTCTCAGGGAGCCCTAGCTTCAAGCTGTCTGGCTCCTAACACAAGCTCATCTGTTGGAGGGGTTTCAGAAGCAGCTAGAAAGGGACCTCACCCACCCAGCTCCTTCCAAATCAGTGAAGTCAGAGAACTGGGTCTAAGGCAGCCTTGAGCTGTGACGTTTGCCCCAGGGTGTTGCGGAGGTGCGGAGTGAAAGGACCAGGAGGGGACTCTGGGTGCCAGATCCCAAAACTCCCCTGAGTGTGAGACCAGAAACTTGAACCCCAGGCCCCCCCGCCCCCCACCAAGCCACCGTCCGGAAAAAATAAACTATTTCCTGCAACCAGCTCCGAAACAAAGTCTGTGAGTGAGCTGTGACACATGTTACATAAATAGAAGCCGCAGAGGGGAAAAGCCTGTTTTCTCTTTCATTATTTATCACTCTCTAACCATCTCCAGCTGGGTGAGTAAACAGGCGCATTGGCCCATAATGAGGAACAGGCTGCTGCTGTGGGGTAGGGCGGCGCGGGGGTGAGAGTGTGCGCGTGTGTCTGTCTGTCTGTCTGTCTGCTCCAGAGAGGGAAGACTGGGAGTCTGCGATGGAGCAGGCTGTGGGGGCCCCTGGTCCCGGACAGCAAGGGGCTGTCCACCTGGCGCCCTGGCTGGGCTGGGGTGGAGTGGCCGGCGGAACCTCCCCAGGCTGAGGGTTGGTTGGGGATGGGGTGGGCTGGATGGAGAAGGAGTCAGAAGAGGAGAGACTGTGTGGGTGGGAGAGGATGTGAGAGGTATGAGCCAAGTGCGAGGCTGCAAATGTGCCAGGTCTCAGAGCACGACCCCACGGGGTGGCCCCAGAGGGTGGCCAGCAGGATGTGTGGGACGGGGCAGGGGCGGGAGGGCATGTGAAGGAAAGTGACTGTAAGGCACGTGGGGGACTGGATATAAGGCTGGGAGACTGGGGGACGGTGTATGTGAGTGAGTGTGCGTGTGACTGTGTGCGTGCAATCCTGGCTGTGTGTATGACTATGTGTGATTCTGTGACTATGGGAAGGCGTGAATGTGCAAGTGTATATGTCTGTGTGACTTCAATAGTGAGGACAGCTGTGTGTGACTCTGAGAGTGTGCTAAGTACATGTGACATTTTATGGCCAAAAGGTGTTATTTTGGGTTGAATTGTGTCTGTCAGAAAAGATACGCTGAAGTCCTAACCCCCAGCACCTCAGAATGTGACTTTATTTGGAATTAGGGTCATAACAGATGTAATCACTTAAGTTGAGGTCATACTGACATAGGATGGCCCCCAATGCAATAGGACTAGTGTCCTGATAAAAAGATGTTCCTGTGGAGACGGAAGCAGAGATCGGAGTGATGCATCTGTAAGCCAAGAACACCCGGGACTAGCAGACGCTTGCCAGAATCTAGCTGGTGGCAACGAAGGATCCTCCCCTACAAGTCTCAAAAAGCATCTGGATTTTGGACTCCTCCCAACGCGTGAGACAATAAAGTTCTCTTGTTTTCAGCCATCAGTGAGTGGCACTTTGCTATGGTAGTCCTAGGAAACTGACACTGAGGTATATAAACATGTGGTATGAGCTCGGAGTGTGTGAATGGGTGTGGGAAGCCATAGGAATGTGTGTGCATGTGTGCGTGTGTGCAAGACCCTGGTAGTAAAGATGGTTATGGGTGTGACTACTGATCGTGGGAGTGCATACATACATGTGTAAGGCCAGGGAATGTGTGAATGTGTGTGTTTGTAGGTACTGACACACACACGCTTGGTTTCTAAATATCATCATCCGAGAGAGGAGCCCAGCAGCCCTCCTTCCCCTCTGGCTGTCAGCGCCCCGGACCCTGTCCTGCCCTTGGGCGGCAGCCCTGCCTGCCTGGAGGAGGGCTGAGACTGTCCTGCTGAGGGCTGCCCACTGCCTGCCCTGCCCCAGGATCACCCCAACATCAAGGGTGATCTCAACTTTAAACCCAACTCTGGCTCACAGGGCCCAGAGTCCTCATCGGGGACCCCAATAAGGTCAGGCCCAGAAGCTGGAGGAAGATGAGGGGTCAGATTTCTTGTTTGTGATCCTGGGCATGCTTGCCTGAAGCCTGATTTTTCTCTAGTTTGGGACTAGTTATAATTTCTGCATGGGGAGTTATATGAAGGACAGGCTTAAACCTAGAGATTCTTGAAGCAGTGTGGACCGGGCCCATCCCAGTCGACCGCTGGGTGTCACAGAGCCAGCTGGAGCTTAGCCTCCGGGCCAGCCTGTCCTTCTGGCCCAGCCTCTGCTGCCCCGGCCAGGGGACACCACAGTTCAATTACGAAGCACAGGTCACAAGGCCCTTGTCTTAGAATCTGCAAAGATGTCCCAGAGAGCCCTTGCTGTGAAACCCCAAACAGCCACTTCCCTCTGAGCCTCAGTTTCCCTTCTGTGAAAAGGGCACAACCACCCTTGCCCTGCCTACTCTGTAGGAATGGCGTCAGGATTGGGGGTCGGGGGAGGCTAATGGACATGAGCTTATAAAGAATAATTCTTATAAAGAATTGCCTCATAAAGTGCCTGCACAGCCGGACTCTGGAAGGAGCACCGCAAAGGCAGCCCCGCCTCCCAAGACCCGCAGTGCTGGCATCGCCTGCACCATCAGAGCAGCCTGCTGTCCCCTTTCCCCGCTTCCCACATCTCTTCCCTTAGCTCTGGAAGGCGTCTGAAACCTGTGGCGCCTCGGCCACGTCCTGCCTGTTCTTGTATGGTCTGTGAGCAAAGAAAAATTTTTATAGATGAGTACTCGATGATAGGGAGCATTACCCTTGAACCCCAATTAAAAGATATATCCCCCTCCCCCATCCTATTCTTCTAATTAGTAGACCTGTATTAAAAAAAACTATGTTGTACTCCATTATTACTGTAACTGTAATCCCATCAGTAAAAATTTGGGGGAAATTTGTTTTCTCTCTTGTTATGTAAATCCCTACATATAATAATATCCTCAATCTCGCCTTGGCCTACAGAGCCTGAAATGTTCAGTCTGTCCCGTTACAGAAAATGTTTGCTGGTGTCTGCCTCCACTACAGTACTGCCATTACAGAAACACGTTGGCCATAGTTCGCCAACCCCAGAAATAGAACACTCAAAGCCCTTGGCCATTTGGATTGGTTTGGGGATGGGCAAATAAATCTCTCATCAGGTCCCAACAAGCCAGCATTTGCTTGATCAGCTCACTGGACTGAACTAGGCAGGATGTGAGTCTGAAGCTGATGGGACTCCCTCCAAAGACTCTGAGAATGAAGCGCCTCCCCCACCCCACCCCCCCAACCACAGGGAAAGACAGAGTTAGCAATGGAGAGAACCCAACAACATCAGTTTAAGCCCCTGGATCACACATGACCTGCAGCAAGCCCTACCCCTTGATTATTCAGTCACACAAGTCAGTCAATTCCCATTGTTACTTAAGCCACTTGGAGTGAATTTTCTGATACTTGCACAGAAACAAAAGCACAAAAGATGAGTGCCCAACCCAGCTCCTGACATTCAAGGAAAATTTCCAAGAGGAGCTGTCATCTAACCTGGGACTTAGAGGTAGCCCTGAAATCAAGTGGATGGAAAGATATTCTAAGCAAATGACAGGAGGAAAAAGCACAGCACCTGCCACTAGTTTCAAGTGGAAGAGCTGGGAGTAGCCAGGGGTGAGAACAGAGGTTGAAGGAAGGACAGCTGATGCCCAGAACATCAGGCCGAGGTACTTGAATCTGGCCCTGGGGGAATGGATCTTGAGCAACGCGTGACAAGTTCAGATTGGCAACTTATTTTTTTAATTAAAAATATTTATTTGTCAGTTACATTTGACATTCAATATTATATTAGTTTCAGGTGCACAGCATAATTGGTTAGATATTTTTAAACTTACAGAGTGCTCCCCTCGATGAGTCCAGCGCCCCCAGCACCACATGTAGTTATCACATATCATCGACTCCATCTCCCACGCCACTCGTCACATCCCTGAGATGGTTTTGTAACTGCCAATTTGTGCTTCTTCATCCCTTCACCTTTTCTCACCCAGCCCCCCAGTCCCCCTCCCATCTGGCAACCATCAGCTTGTTCTCTGTATCTATGAGTCTGTTTCTGTTTTGTTTGTTCCTTTATTTTGTTTTTTAGATTCACATATAAGTGAAGTCATATGGTATTTGTCTTCCTCTGTCTCACTTATTCCACTTAGCATAATATTGTTTAGGTTCATCCATGCTGTCACAAATGCTAAGATTTCATCATTTTTGTAGCCGAGTAATATTCCATTATGTATGTGTAACACAGCTTTTTCTTATCCATTCATCTATTACAGGGCAGTTGGGTTGTTTCCATATCTTGCTATTGTAAATAATGCTGCAATGAACACAGAGGTACATACATTCTTTTGCATTAGTGTTTTGGGTTTCTGTGTATAAATATGCAGAAGTAGAATTACTGGGTCATCAGGTAGTTTGATTTTTAATTTTTTGGAGGAACTCCCCTACTCTTTTCCATAGTCGCTGCACCAATTTGCAAGTCCCAAGTCTGGCACTTCAGACAGAACATTTGACCAAAGGAGGATGGGCTGGAGAGAGGTGCAGGGAGGAGATTAGGTTGGAAGAGGAACAGCAGGTAGGAGGAGGCTGTGGGAATACCCAAGTAGGGGTGATGAGGATGTAGACCAATAGCAGTGGGAGTGGGGGTGGAGAGGAGGAAATGACTCTAAGAAAATATTCTGGAATCTGCCCTGGCTGGTGTGGCTCAGTGGGTTGAGCACCGGCCTGCAAACTGATAGGTTGCCAGTTCCATTCCCAGTCAGGGCACATGGCTGGGTTACAGGCCGGGTCCCCAGTTGGGGATGTGAGAGGCAACTGATCGATGTATCTCTCCCTCTCTTTCTCCCCACCTTCCCTTTTCTCTAGGAATAAATAAACAAAATCTTTTTAAAAAAAGAAAGAAAGAAAAAGAAATATTCTGGAATCCACATCCATAGGACTTGATGACTGATTGGAGGCAAAGAGTAGGAACAAGGAGAATCAAAGGGTGATTCCTAGTTTCTAGAGTGACTGGTAGACCACGATGACACCACTGGGGAGAACATGCAGGGGCAGGGCACGTTTTTGGATGCAGATGATGGTTTGGGTCTGGGAGACGTTGATTATGCCATCATTGGGGGTTCACAGACACGGAGGTGGAAGCAAGGTCCAAGTCGGGAATAGTACTTGGAGCCAACAACTCCCAGGTGGTAGTTAAAACCATGAGAGGAGACGGGATTGTCCACGAGGACGTGCAGCTTGTGGGAGCAATGGGTCAAGGCTGAAGCTTTGAGAACACCAAGCATTTAAGCGGGGACAGTGGGAGATGACATGAACACACAAAGGCACCTGGAAAGGGAAAGTCAAGGAGAAGAAGAGAAGGGCAGAGTGTGGCCGGTGCTGGCGCCCTGCCAGTGTCTCTCAGCACTTAACCTCTAGACGGAGAAGGTTGCTTACTGCCAACACATGCTCTTCGCCTGAGGGTTTTTTCCTGGCCCTGGAAACACTGTTGGCGCCAGATCAGGGCAAGCCGGAAGTGCTGGAGAGTTAATGTGCCTGGAAACAGCCCTCAACCAATGACCAAGAGGGAGTTGGTGGATAAATACCCCAGCTTCCTCGCCCGTGGTGTGGAGGACTCGAGGCATGTGTCATGCATCTTCCGGAGTTCCCCAGCAGGACTGCGCCTCTCTCGCTCACGTGGTAGCACGACCTGCATGACGACACTCCCTGTACTGGCTCCCTGCCCTTCCTCCTCACTTTCCCGCTCCCTACTGGTATTTCCTGGGACCGCTTCCCAAGTGAACTACTTGCGTTGGAGTCCTTGTCTCAGAGTCTGCTTCTGGGAGGACCTAAACTAAGACAAGGTGTCGTGAAAACCAAACAAGTAAAAAATTACAAGAAGTTCTCTCCACGTAACTTCTGTCTTTGGGGAATCATGTCATCCTGTCCATGCACCATGCCCACCTACACACTCATAAAAGAGGAAGGCCAGTTTCTCCCCCAGCCTTGAGATCCTCAGCAGGGGACTTTCCACATTTCCAGGCTGAGCAAACCTCACTATCAAGAAATCCTTTCCTATTTCTCACCTTAGTTCCTCCTGCTTTTACAGGGGCTGCTATGTCCAGGGATGTCTGATCTGGGCCCCTTGAATAACACAAAGGCTTGGAAAGACTCCTCAGCTTCAAGCCGCCCTCTCCTCATACCCGGGGCTTAGTCCTCTCCTTTCCAGCACTTCAATGGGCTTTCACTTCTTTCCGTTTGTTTTATGTCCAGCCCTGTAGGTGTTCATCACCGTTCTTTCTGTCCAGGACCCAGGGGCTGGCTCTGTCTGCCCGCTGGTGACTCACAGGGAGACAGGGAGGGCTGGGTGGCCTGGAGACACTCCCCACTTTCAGTCTGTGATGCCTGACCCACCTTGTTCCTCACCTCTAACCTCTCAAGGCAAGAAACCAAGGGGAATGGACTTGAACCAGACTTCCAGGGCAGGGGGGAGTGCCCTCAAGAAGCCATGTGGTACAGCGATGACCTAGAGTGGCATGTCAGCTGTGAACACCGACACTTCTCTTATGTAATGTGAAACTGTGGGTGAGTTTCAACTTTTCGAAGCTTCGGTCTTGTCATTCGTAAAATGAAGATACTAACAGTACCCACCTGACTTTAGGCTGGGTTCCCCCAGAAGCAGCCCGGTCCACATGGCTGATTTAGGAAACCCCACGAGAGAAGTGGGGGACTAAGATAAGGAAGGGAGAGAAAGCAGTGAAGTGTGCTGTGCAGCCAGCTACTGGGGTGGGCTGTCTTGCTGGGGAAGCCCTGGGAGTCCAGGGAGCATGCGCACCCCAGGGTCACCCCACAGAGGGGTGAGGGAGTGGGGCATCTAGACACGAATTCCCTGACACTCTGGCCTCCCACTGGGTGGCGGCAGCGGGGACGGCAGCACAGTGGGTTCCAGTGCCCAGAGGCTGCCCTCAGGCAAGGCCAGGCAGGTGCTGTGAGTGGAAGTCTTGAGAGTGGAAGTGGTCAGGGCGCGGGTGCAGGAACAGAGGGCGCCAGCAGCACCGGGCGTACCATCTCAGAGGGCTGCTCGGAGCGAAATGAGGTCACCCGTGAAGAGTGGTTAACACCGTGCCTAATGCACAGGGTTCTTCTTCTCTAATCCAGACCCGACCTCCCTCCAGCCTTCAGAGGCCAGGTTTAGGGACCTCCTGCTGCCTAACAATTATGAAGGAGGCCTTGGGGGCTGGAAGGGTCAAGAGCAGAGGGGACTAGAGAAGAGGAGGCCAGAAAGAAGAGGGGTGCAGGAGAACCGGAAAGAAGGTGAGCCCTGGGGTCCAGGCCAGGCACGGAATGTGACTCAGACCAGTGCATGGAAGCCCCAGAGAAAAGTGTGAGCCCCACTCCGTGGCCCAGCCAGACGTCACACACAGTAGGAAGTGTGTGAAGACGCCCTCTTCTCTCTCCGTGTAGCCACACTGGGTCCATTGCCTCCGCCACCTGGGGCACTGCCTTCTCTTAAAAACAACATTAAAACACCAAAACACTGGGGCCACTGTGGGAATCAGAGAGACATGAAAAGTGCCTGGTGTGCATACAGTAGATGCGTCACGGGTGGTGGCTATTTCCTGTGAGGCTACCCTGGCTTTGACTTTCCTCCTTCACATTGCATCTCACCTCCCAGTGCCAGTGGCCGGGACCCCAAACCCTAGCTAGGCCCTCAAGCCCCCCTGGGGAAGGAATATTTCTCTTCCTTAAAACAGAGTCCTAGCCCTGGCTGGGTAGTTCAGTGGGTTTGAGTGTCTTCCTAATAGGCCAAGGTTGCCGGTTTATCCCCAGTCAGGGCACATATAAGAATGAACCAATGAATGCATAAATAAATGGAACAACAAATCGATCTCTCTCTCTCTCAAATCAATAAAATAAGTAAGTAAGTAAATAAATAAAAAGTCCTAAAGGCATCCCCACCGGACAAGCAGAAAGGCAGCAGGGAAGAGTGATGGGGAGAATGTGGAGCACAGCTCTCTGGAAGGAGGAGAGGGCAGTAGGGAGAGAGGTGCCATCTTGCCCCACTTCCTATCCAAGTTGCCCCCACCTTGACTCCCAAGTCTTTCCTTCCAATCGTTCAAGACAGAGTTATTATATAAGCCCTATGACCCCCAGCTGATACCTTCAGGCTTTTTAAAACAACTTTGCTTTCAATTATCAAGTCATAATCAAATCCAATCCACATGCCTTTACTGTGCACCTACTATGCAAGACCCATGATGCTGGATGCAACAGGAAGTCTCCAACTGACTTAAGGTGGGGGCCCCCATCTCAGTTTATTATCTAGTTGGTGAGATGAGGAACAAATGGGTGCACAGTTAACAAACAACACAGTATTTAAAGTTATAAGGTGCTTATTAAGTAAAAGGCAGCTAACAAAACATTGTAATGCCAACAGGTGTGCTCGAGAGGAGAGGAAAAGAGGTAGGAGTGGGCTGGCGTGATCAAGAAACAATGACAGGCCTGGCTGGTGTGGCTCATGGACTGAGTACCGGCCTGTGAACCAAAGGGTCACTGGTTCAATTCCCAGTCAGGGCACATGCCTGGGTTGTGGGCCAGGTCCCCAGTATGGGGTGTGCTAGAGGCAACTGATCAATGTTTCTTTCCCTCCTTTCCCCTCTCACTAAAAATAAATAAACTCTTTCTAAAGAGAAAGAAGGAAAGAAATAACGACAGTAGCTCTACCCAATGCCTCTACCGGGAAGAATGCCACATGAGTCGTACTCTTCCTCACCACCGCTGTGCCAGACCCTCATTTTTCTGCCAATCCTGCCTTTGAAGAAGCTGAGACTAAGCCCCTTGCTTCCGGATTTCAGGCTTGACAGTAACAGAACTTCGATTTAAATCCAAGTATCTTCACAAGGGAGGAATACATGGGGTAAACCTTGAAGGATGAAGGACGCCATGAAGGCAGAAGGGGTTCTTTTCTCCCAGCCTGCTCACTCCTTGGCCTTTCCTGGGCCCATGCGCCGCCCCTTCCTCAGGGAAAGGTTGGGCAGGGTGCAGGGCTGCTGCTGCTGTCCTGCTCTCTTCCTGCACAGAAGTCCCTCCATGGAGGGGGTCTCGAGTGACCCAAAGACGCTGCGTCCTAATTCATGGGAAATTGTCCATGGCTTCTCAGGTTATTGTTCATTTCCTGATCCTTAATGACTGATTTTCCACCAATCAGCCTGGAGTCCCACACCCACACCCTGAGGCCAAGGCCTGGGCCTCTGAGTCCCTAAAAGTGACTTATGGGGATGGGGGACTGCAAACATCTCTCAGGGATGGGACACCTAGAATGGTAAGCCACCCCCCCACCCTGTTCTGGTGTCCTCTCCACTGCTCCCCCACCGCCCCCCCACTGCTCAGTCCTCTACTCACAGCAATGTGGTAAGCTGATAAGCCTGCCCCCCAGGAGGAGGAGACCTCCCTTAAAATGGGGGAGTCTGGAGAGTGCCTTGAAGCTTCCCGGCACAGTTCATTAAGATATCAACCCTTGCCCTGGCTGGTGTAGCTTAGTGGATTAAGCAGCGCGGGCCTGTGAACCAAGAGATCACGGTTCGATTCCCAGTCAGGGCACATGCCTGGGTTGCAGGCCAGTTCCCAGCAGGGAATGCACAGGAAGCAACCATACATTGATATTTCTCTCCCTCTCTCCTTCCCTTCCCCTCTGAAGATAAATAAATAAAATCTTTAAAAAAAAAGATATCAACACTTAATGAAATATTTCTTTGTCTAAATCATCATTTATCTTGGGGAACAGGGGCCTTTGTGGCAAAGGAAAAGGCTGCCCCTTTCTACCCCTCCCCCACTCCTACCCAACACAGACCCTTGGTCTTTCTGCGTCAGAAAGATTGAGAAGCAGGGTGGGGAGGAAAAGCTGGGAGATATGGGGAAGGGAGAAGATTCCAGAGTGGGGGAACTACAGGGAAAAGGGGGTCAACTTTATTGAGCAAGAAGCAATAGAGAGTGAAACAGAAAGCCCTGGAAGCCCTCCCCGCCATTGCCCCGGAAAGGAAACCCACTGCAGCGTGACCACAATGGCCAAACATCGGAAACAACGCAACTGTCCATCACGGGGAGGCTGGGTAAAGAAACCAGGGCACGCTGATAGGGTGGAAGGCTCTCCAGAGCCTTTTCAGTTAATGACCTAGGGATACATGTAGCAATCCTGAATTAATCTCAGCAACATAAAGTTGAGTGAAACAACAAGAACAAAATGTAAAAGCAAGGAGCAGAAGGATACCTTTTGTCTAAAATTTCAAGATGCCCAAGCAATACTAAATGAATAACAGTATAAAATTTATTTGGGGCCCTGGCTGGTATAGCTCAGAGGATTGAGCTCCCGCCTGTGAACCAAAGGGTCGCTGGTTCCATTCCCAGTCAGGGCACATGCCTGAGTTTCGGGCCAGGTCCCCAGTGGGGGCCACGTGAGAGGCAACCACACGCTGATGTTTCCCTCCCTCTCTTTCTCTCTCCCTTCGCCTCTCTCTAAAAATAAATAAATAAAGTCTTTTTAAAAATCACCTTATTAAAAAAACTTATTTGGGAAGGCTTCGTACCAACTTCAGGAAACTGGCTACCTCTGCAAGGGAAGGTGGAGAAAGAGAGGAAGGGGTATGAAGGGACCTCAACAAGATCAGCAATCCTTTTTAAGCCCTTTATTTTTAGCCATAAAGAAAGATGCACAAATCATAAGTGTACATACAGCCCAATTAATTTTCACAAAGTGAACACACCCAAGCAGCCAAATTTAAAAAAAACAAAACACACAGAACATTCCCAGAAGCCCAGGAAACCCTTCACGCCCCTCCCAGTCTCTCCCCCACCCAGAGTAGCCACTCTCCTGAGTAGTAACACCGTTAATTAGTTGGACTGATTTTTGAATTTCAGATAAATGGAATCATACTGTGTGTTTTCTCAGGTGTCTGGCTTTTATGTTCAACATTCGGGTTGCAAGATTTCTCCATGTTGCTGTGTGTGGCAACAGTTCACTCATTCTCACTGCCAAGTACTAGTGAATGCATGCGAGTCCCGTGATTTATCCACCCAATGCACTGTTGAGGGCTACTAGTAATAATGCTAAGAACATTGTAGTGTATGTTTTTTGGTGAACACATATGTGAATGCATTTCTGTTGGTAAATACTTAGGAGTGGTGCTGCTGTTTTGTTATGCTGGTAAAGTTTTATTCCTTAATAACTAAAAAAAGAAGGCTGTTTTCGAGGGGAGGTAAGATTCAAGCAGTCAGATGAATGGAAACAAAATATCTGGGCATAGATGTGCAGGGACTGTAGGAATATGGAGACCAGCATTTCTGACTATACACAGCCCCGAGCGCCAGGCCTGGTCCTTGGAACAAGCTCACACACTAGCCCACTTCATCCCCATGGCAGGGAGGCAGCTGGCCTGGAGAAAGGGCATCTGCTGCAGAGTAAGAAGGCCTGGGAAGGAGTCTTTGCTGGATCCCCTCCTGCTGTGTGATCGGGGGCAAGTTCCTCACCTACAAAACAAGAAGAGCCGAATGCAGAACAGCACAGGAATCAAGTGCCTGGCACACAACAGGCATTTCATAAGCATTAACTGCAGTTGGATGCATGATCTGCAGTTCTGTGAGGTCCGTAGTCCTCATTTTCAGGTGAGAAAACTGGGGCTCACAAAAGGGAAGATAAATGTTTATGGAAAGCACTCGATGAACAGGTCATGGAGCTGACTCTGCTTGTACTTTCTCACGTTATCTCCCCACCACCTAGGAAGCATCCTCCAAACTTTGGTGAACAAGGAAAATGAGGCTCAGATTTGTCCATGTCACACAGCTAGTGAGGGACAGAGGCTGAAGTTCAACCCCAGGCTGCCTCACTCTAGCTCCTGTGCTCTGAACCATGGCCTCCTAATAGGGCCCTGGTTCCTGCCACAGCCAAAGACCTAGGCCCTCCCTGGACCCTCTGAAGGAGGAAGGACAGTGAGGGGACCCTCCTGCCAGTTCCCACTCTGTCTGGGGAGCCAAGGGCTATTCTTTTGAAACTTCACACAGAGCTCCTGCACCAGAAGGAACCATGGACTGGCTTTGATTTCAGGGTATTTGTTCCATACCTTTCTTTGGTGAACCTTGCTTTCTCACTTAAATGCCCTTTAGGTGAAGACAACACAGGGTCTTTTGCCTCCCTTGAGATCCCCCCACCCCCACCCTCTGTGACTCACAGGGTGCTGGGAAGTGAGGTGGCCTGGAGATGAGGGGTAAACTGAAATGAGAGCCAAAAGTTCCCAGGAAATCCCTTTGGGCAAGTAGGCCTCCATGTGAGGCAAGGAGGGCTGCTGCAGGAGATGGAAGAGGACTCGGTGGCAAGGCCAGCCAGCCAGAAAAGAGCTGGAGAAGCCCATTGGAACTCACCTGACTCCACCTCCCCACTGCAGAAACCCACCCCAGTTCTCTGAAGGAAGGGTGGGAAGGAGGTCATGGTCCAGCTGGACTTATGCAAGGACCTGCCAACTCCAGGCCTGGCCCAGGCCTGTCCATACACCCTGACTCCCACTGGAGCTGGCTGTCTATAGAAGATAAGCCAGCACACAACCATGAGCTTTCTTTCCCCCAAACTGTACTCCTTGGGTAACCCATAAGCAGGCTGCACTGCTTTCAAGATCTCCCCGAGCTCTCCCCTGTCCTCACTGAAGTGGCTCTGGCTTTATTACTTACCAGTTGTGTAAGTCTGGGAATGTGACTTCATCTCCCTGTACCTCAGTTTCCACCTCTGCACGTGCAGATAATGGTACTATCTACCTCACAGGGTTATTGTGCAGGTGAAATGAGCCCTATGCCCGGTGTGTGCTATATGACTCCAACTTTAGCTGTGTTATTTTGTTCGGATTGCTACTGTTACTGCTACACTGGAAGACACTTTCCAATAATAGTATCCAAGTAATGGCACTCAGAGTCCTCCCCCCAATGAGTTCACACCTAGTATCTGAAAGGCTCCAGCAGGACCCAAGAATGTCTGTGACACCTACCCAAGAGAGCAAATATATAGGATCTGGGCCTGGACAGGTATTGCTAACATTGCAACTACTTCTGGTTATTTGCACCCACAAAAAAAGAAACAGAGTAAGTGATGGCGAACAACCCAAGAGGGAACCTCCTCTCCCAAGACCTTTTTCTTCTTAGTCCCATCGGAAAGGCCTCTAGAACAAGAAATCCTCTCTCCCCAGGCCACAGCACTGACATACCCTAAGCACCAATCCCTGAAGCCCCCCAGCTCACATTACACAGAAGCAACAAGTGTGTGCCCATCCCCACCTGCCTCAGGTGATCTGGGCCAGGTGAGCCTTCAAGCACCAGTGCCTTCTTGCCCCCATCCCACAGTAGGGTTCTCACTTGGTCCTGGGCACTCCTTCATGATCCTCAAGGCATCCATAACCCTCCCCACCCCAATACACAGGGCCAGATGGGAGATGTTTGGAAGGTGGAGGGTGGGAAGGAGGACTTAGATTGCCACAGGCCTCTGAGCCAGGGCATCTGCTACCAGCACGGCCCTCCCCCTGGGACCTTGGGCCTTTCTTCCCCCGGACTTCCCCTCCCACCCCAAACATTCACCACTGCCACCACCAAATACCCTCAGTTTTCCGGGGCAAAAGACGTTGAATTTTGTTTACAGTCTAATTTGTCCGGATAGCTGGCTCTACTTTTCCCTTCTCCAGGCCGCGTGGATCTGGCTTTGGGCCCCGTCCTTACTGGTTCGCAGAGCACTTTAGGGGAAATCCCCCTTCCGGAGAGGGAGTCAGCGATCACCGGGGGTGGCAGTGCACAAAGCCCAGGAGGAGCCTCCCCACCTCCCCCACCCTCGCTCAAAACCTACCCCCAAGCCCCACTCAGTGGGCACAAGAGCGAGGCAAGGAAGGGCACGGACCGCCACCGGCTCCGGGCCCCCGGCTACTTCCCGCGTCGAGCGCAGCCCGCCGGGAACCAGTGAACCGTGTGGGACTGGGGCTTGGCCAAACCTCTAGACCCCGGAGAAGGGCTGGGGTTTACAAAGCACGGCATACGATTCGCGAGGCCAGGGTGAATTCCTGGGGTCTCTCCACCTTCCCCCCCTTTTCAGGTCTGCAGCCCCACGTCTTTTCCCGGTGTCCCCACTTTTCTTCCCCTAAAAGTTTGATCCACGTGGTCTTCTCTCGCTCCCGCCCGGCTGCCTCGCTAGGTGAAAGTTGCTGCACCTGCTTTAGGCGAATTATGGTAGCGCTAGAAGTTGGTCTCCCCTCCCTCCCTCCCTCCCTCCGCCGCCCGCTCACTCGCTCCCTCCCTCCGCTCAGGCTCGCCGCGCGCTCCCTCCTTCCCCCTCCACCCGCCTCCCCGCCCCCGTCCGCCCCGCCTGCGCACCGCCCGCTCGCAGCCGCTCGCAGCCCCGGCTCAGTCGCAGCCCCTCGGAGTCCGGAGTCGGTCGCCCCTGCGGACCGGACTGTGAGACCGGCGGCCGGGACGGAGCCCCCATCCTGCGAGGAGGGCGCGGCGCAGGCGGCGGCGGCGCGGCGGGGAGGAGCCCGGGCCGGAACCAGGGCTGGGCCGGGGGCGGGGACGCCGGGGTCCCGGAGCCCGGCGCCGGAGCGAGCGAACCAGCGTCGCGGGAGGACCGGGAAGGAGGAGAACAGCCGGAGCTAGCCGAGCTGCCCACAAAGTGCGATGCCCCGGCGGGGCTAGGGCGCGCGGCGGCCGGCGCGGCGCGGAGGGAGGACGCCCCGAAGCTGTGCGGCGCGGAGGGGCAGCCCCAGCGGGCGGCGGCGGGCCCGGGCTGCGACCCGAGCGAGCCCCATGCCCCGCGCGGGCTGACGGGCCGGAGCCCGCACGGAGCGGCCGGGCCGGACAGGTAGGTGGCGGGCCGAGCCCGGGGACGCGGGGTGGGGGCTGGGCCGGCGACCAGACCAACTCCCGAGCTCGCGCACTCGCTCGCCCGCTCGCTGGCTTACTTTGTGTTTGCAAACTGCCCGCCGGAGCCACGCCGGGGGGGAGCCGGGCCCAGGCCGGCATACTTTGTTCCAGCCAGGGCCGGCTGCTGCTCCCTGACCCGGCGCAGGCGCGACACCCCGGGCCGGGCCCTCGCAGCCCCAAGCTGCGTTGGGAACAGGTGGGGGCTCCGGCGCGGCGGCGGGGGGCTGGGGTGGGGGCAGCCGGAGGTCGGCCGGGGTGGGGGCTGGAAAGGCTACCGCGGCCCGCCCTTCCCCAAGAATCCGGGCCCCGCCCCCTCCGGGTCCGACCGCTGGGAACGGGGTGTAAGGGGGCGCGACACCCCCGCCCGCCCCGAGTCAGACAAAGAGTACTTCCCGACGCGGACTTTCCTGAGCTGGGGAGGGAAATGGGGAAGTGAGTTCTTCCAACCCTAGTCTGTCCAGGACTCCCCAAGACTCGCCGAGGCAGATGGGGGGGTCGCGGTCGCGACCGCCGCGTCGCCTCGGGTGCGGAGGGGGACTCATTTTGTCGAGGTCGCACCTGGAAGGCTCCGGGGCCAGTCTCTTCGCCCATCCCTCGGTCAGCTCGGATATAGAGCGGAAAACTTTAGGGACTTAAGAGCGTCTGGAACCCGCCCCTGTGATTTTGTGCGCTGATGCTGGAGAGAGGGGGACTGACCTGGCTGAGACCTTCTCTTCCCCCATTTGAAGAGAACCCCTGCCTCACCCTGCACGGAGGGGTGGCAGCAGGTTCAGCCCCCACCCCCCCGGAAAGTGCCCGGGAGTGACCAAGCGGGACCCTGAGGAGGGAGACTGAGGACTCAGTGTCTCCTGCAGACGAGCCCCGACAGACCCCTCTCTTGGACCCGCGGTCACCCCGCGGCACTGCAGCCCTGCACTCCCGATCAACTCCAAACTGACTTGGGCTGAACCTGGGCAAAGCTCGTGGCACCAGAAGGTGGTGCGACTTGGGGTCCTCGCCTCCCCGTCGAAGGACCGTGTGATTTCGCGGGACGCGGATTCTGAGGCAGCGGCCCCAAGGGCTGCAGATCCCGCCGCTCCAGCTGGAGCGACCTTGTGAACACGCGGGCGCCCCACTCGGACTCCCTAGGCTGTGGGGAGAGGGGATGGGGTCACGGAGACCCTGAGCTCTGGAGCACCCGGCTGTTCTCTCTGCACCCCGTCTCGCTTCTAACCCAAGCTTGGCCGATTTCCTCCTTCGTCGGGCGCCTGGGGGTTAAGGTGTCTAGAGGTCCCCGCGTGTCTGGCACCCCAGCGTAGGGATCCGCTGCAGGTTGTCCTTGGAGCCTGGAGCAGGGTTTGGGGCATGGGAGTGGGGGCGGGCACGGGCGGAAGAGCAAGTCTGAAGCTGCCTTCCTCACGGTCCCTAAGAAAACCCAGGAGCATTTTGGCCAACGCGGGTTTTTACTTGGACTTCTGCGTCTTCATAAGGTGTTTTAAAACCCCCGCCTGGATTGTCCCCTTCGAACTGCGTTGGGTCTGGAATTGAGGACCAGGGGAGCGAAACTTGAGGGGCAGCTGGGAATGGAGCCTGAGGCTGGGCCCGGTGCCCCCTTCTCCCGCACAGAAAGAAGGAGCAGCAGGGTGGGCTGTACGGCCTGCAGCCTGGGGAGGGGATAAATAGTCCCACCGAACACGATAATGGAGAACACCACATTGAGAATTTGAACCCAGAAACTCACTTTCCTTGGAGAATGAGGACTGAATCTTGTGGATGCTGGGCATTTCAAGCCCTTGATGTTCCTGGTGAGCCAGTGGGTGGGTGTAGGGGCCCCAAAGGGCAGAAGGCTGGGCTGTCCCACCCACCCTGGGGGAAGGGGAACCCCTTGCCTCAAACAGCCCCTGCCCCAGACAAACCCTGCCTAACCCCAGCCACCGCCAGGAAGGGGAAGTCTGCAGGCTTGGGGGGTTTTTGTTTGTTTTTTTATTTTGTTTTGTTTTAAACTTGAGAAACTTTGTCATGCCCGGGCTCTGGGGCTCTTTGTCACCTGGCAGGCTGGAGGGAGGGCTGAGAACTGGAAGCACCTGGAGAGCTTCCTTGTTCTGCACCGTAGATCTAAACCTCAGAAAAGCAGGGCTGTGCCTTGGGGGGCTCCCCATCTGGTGTCACTCCCACCCTCGTCAGTGGGGCAAGGTGTCATGGAGAGGAAGTGGCACTGTGGGTGCCCTCTCCTGCACACACCCTGGATCTCACCAGGGTCTGAACCCAAACCTCTTCTGCTGGACCCTTCGATCACTGCCTTACCCTGGCGCCCGCCTTGGCACTAAGTTGTGGGAGACCATGGGAACCATCCCTCCTGGCACTGAGTGCCAGGCCCCTGGGTGGGGTTTTCTGTCCTTCTTGCAGTCCTGGGCAGGTTTCCCAGGAGTTACGGAGTTGGGGAACCCCTGAGCCCCGGGGAGAGAAAGGCCTGACAACAGTGCTGGGGAATGCCGGTGCAGGGGCAGGTTGGGCCCAACTTGCAAAAGGACCTGCCTCTGTTTCCTTTCTTTCTTTCCTCCCCTCGCCCACCCCGTGTAGGTGCCCTTCTTACACCTACACACCCCTACCCCACCCCCTTTTCTCTGACTTTGGCCAGAAACTTCCTTTCTGGCTGCTGGCAGGTAGGTCCGTTCTTGCCAGGAATGTGCATATCCTGCTGGGCCCCTACTCCAAACACACCTCTTCCTTAGTGGGGAGGGAAGCAGGGGGGCTGGGGGTGCTTTCTTTGATCCAGTAATTCCCCAAATGTTTGCTGAGTCCCTACTCTGTCTGGGCAGGTACCAGGCTGGGCACTGGAGTGCCCAAGCAGTGGAGGCCGAGGTCTACTCTCTGGACTCCACGTGTCAGGGTAGGAGAGGACGATGAGACACCACATAGGGAGAGGACGGTGGGAGCAGGTTGTCTGTTTTAGAAGAGAGATGCGAGGTGCTAGGGGAGGGGAGGGTTATCTCCCTGAGAAGGCTTCCCTGCTCTGCCACACCTAGAGCTGCACCCTCCTTACTTACATTCTGACCCATCTCCGCCCCACGGCCCTGGTGGTTTTCCTGTCTCTCCGCTGAAATGCAAGCCCCTCCACTCGTATCCCAAGCAGGCACAATGTCTTCACTTTTCTAATATCCCAAATTGCAGAATAATTATTCCTTCCATCCAAAGAACTCGGCATAGTTTTCCTTCAGGATCTTACGACTCCCCTGGCTTCCCAGACCAAGGCAAGCCAGGGACCACTCGTGACAGGGTTCCAAGGCTCCATTGGCTGGAGTGCCTTCCTCCCACTTGGTTCCAGAACTCTGGAACCTGGGGCAAGGAACTCAGGCCTCCCCAGGGCAGAACATGGGTCAGAGTGGAAAAGGCTTAGGAACTTGCCGGTGGTGATGGGACTTTGGGCAACTTAATTAAGCTCTTGTAACCTCAGTGTTCTGTGTGTGTAAAGTAGGGCAATAATACCTGTTTAGAGCCTGTTTGGGAGTCGAATGGGAGAGCAGATGTAAAGAACCTAACACAGTGCCTGGCGCCTGGTAGTGCTGACCAACGGGTGGCTTTTATTATCAGTCCCAGCACCACCAGGCCGCACGATGGCCTGAATGCTGCAATGCTCGAGCATTGTCCTCCATTTTATGGAGTGAGAAAACGGACCCCAGAGAGGAGGAGCAACATGACTGCGGTTGCACAGAGCAGGGACTGAAATAGTGGCGCCTCTGAGTTCCAGTACAACCAGTAGGGCTTGAGCCTCTGCTGGGGACGGGGGGTGGGGAGAATAGGGTATGGGAGGACCTGCCAACCCCCCTCCACACACACACACACAAGCTCAGGTATGGGCCACGCCTCTGCCCATGACCCTGGAATGTGCAGTTGTCCCCTCTCTCCCGGCCCTCCTAAGGTCCTTGTGGAGACAAAAATGGGAGGGATAGCTCCCCAGAACCCAGAGGAGGAAAAATGGCTGGCAGCACCACCTCTCCAAAAAGAGAGACTTCTATGGTTTGAAACCCTAGCTTCACAGCCTCATGGAATACAAGCATGGCAGCCAGTCTCAGATCAATTTGGTACCTACCCTGGATGGATCATCTCGAAAGAGCAAAATGAAACTTCCCCCAAGCCTGAAGTTGCTGATTCTTTCAGCATGGCCTTCCTGGGCTCCCTGCATAAAGGAAAATGCACACCTTCTTTCCTGCTGCCAGTCTGGAATCGCAGCAGGAAACGTCTTCACTCCCAGCCTTGTGGCCTGCCGTGTGGCCCGCGGTGTGGCCTGCCGTGCAGTGGTGATGAGTGGACGGTGCTGACTGGGCCCCACCCGGCGCCTGGACTCAGGGCGCACCTGAGCTGGAAATCAAGAGCTGTCCACACAAAAGGCGCACATTTGGATAGGCCACAGGGCTTGGGACCTGGCGGATGGTGCCCTCCCTCCCCTCTGTGAGGTCTTTGCTTCCCCTGGGCTGTCCCTTGCCCCGTGCAGCCTTGCATCTTTCCTCTCACCAGCCCTGGTCATACCCACACAACCTGTGCCCCCAATCCCAGCAGCTCTGCCCCCTCCCCATGCCCCATCCTCTGTCCAACTGACACCTCCTAGGCTGGCACCTGAGGGTGAGTGGGACCATGGGTCCTGCAGAGCAGGGGTACATATTTTCTCTCCTACTTGGAGTTACTGACGGCACCTGTGCTACCCTGCAAAGGCAGGTGGGGGTGGGAGGGCGTGAGATGGTGGATTTTCCTCCAACAATAACAAAGTGGAGTCAAAGTAGAATAGTGGCCCTCTGGCATTTGTTCAGAATAGGCAGGGTAAACTGGTGAAAGTTACCCAGAATTCCTACCACAGTGAAGGGGGTACAAATGATGGCCTCCCAGAATGGAGACAGAGACCCCTCCTCTTCATTCCACAAACACTGTGGAGCTTAGTGTGCGTTGTAAGGGTCTGGGTGAAGAGGTTTACTAAGGGGTAGCTTGGCTTGCAACTTGGAGAACTGGAAATGGAGCAAATGCCCCAGCACCAATCTTATGGAGACCCGCTCGGGTCCTGATACTCCCCAGCCACGACAGGATGCCTACACTGGCCCCTGGAGAGCCCTCAGGAAGTCTGGGCTGTGAAGAGACACGGGCAGGTGGGCAGGTGAGGGGACTTCTGTCCTTGTTTCCTCAGTCAGAAGGTTCCCCAGCTGAGCCCCCACTTCCTGAAGACACAGGCCCAAAGAAGTTAGTCCCAGAGGGTAGTGATATATTTCCTTTCCTTCAGGGGTTCCTAGGGCAATTGTGCATCTGCACCCTGGAAGGAAAGGGTGATTGAGGCTGGGAAGAAATTTTGGGAGAAATGGGAATGTCGGGATTTGCAGGAGATGGAGAGTGTGGCGGCTGTTGGGAGTGCTTGGGGAGCAAGTGCTAAGCGTGGAGACCTCCGTAGCTTCCGAAGGCTTGCGCATTTCTAGATGGGAGTCAGAAGATTGGTCGGCTGTGACGGGGTTGGGGTGGTGGTGCTGCAGAGTCGGTCCACGCGGAAGAATCCCTTCTTTAGGGAGCTTCCGGGAGAGCCAGGGCTACCGGTTCTCCCCCAGCTGAGCGCACTCACTCTGGGTTGCTAGCCCTGCCAGCGTTTCCCTGGGCCTCTGTGGGCGCGTCCTTGCGATTGGCAACACGCTCCTACATCTCCCACACCTGAGCCCACTGCCCCCCCCACTATAGAATGCCCGGTAAGGACCGACTCTGCCCAGTGCCTGGGGCTCCAGGGATCGCCGGAGGAGGGGAGGAGGGGAGACTCAGACTGCTTGGCCTCTGCTTTTTAGCCACATGGAGGGTCTTCCACGCCGTATGCTGCCCTCCTCGCGCTCGGGGATGACTTCTTGGGTCTGGGTTACCGGTCTGGGACTCACTGTTGAGGGGCACAGTATGCGCGCTGTGCCAACTTCCTCAGTCCCTCTGCGACCTTAGGCATGACAGTCTCTTCTCTGGGCCTCATTTTTCCTAACTGTACAATTGGTGAGGGAGCCGCCGCAAGTCCCCTCCCCGGCCTCCCCTGCCCGCAGCCGAGGGTTGGGCTTCTGGCGAGAAGAGAACTGAAGGTCTCAGCGCACTTCCCCTTTGTTTCACTGCATCGCACTTCGTCCTGAGCCCCCAGCCTCCCGTCCATCCCGAAAGAGGCACGGGGTGGATGACTCCACGGCCCTGGCAAGTACCCTCTTTCCCAATTAGGCAGCGCATCCTGATTAAAGGGGTGCAGTCTGACCCCTCCCGTCCGATCCCCATCGAAGAGATTTCCCTTCATCAGAATCTCACATCCTCCAGAAATTAATTTGATGCCTCTCGTTATCAATTAATTGAATCTCGTCGGGGGAGAGAGCTCAGCCAGGCAGCTTCAGCTGGGCCCTTGTGTGTTGCTGCTCTGCCCTCCCCCTCACACCGGGACACCCTCAACCCTCCCCATTTCTCTTTTTCTCCCTTGCTTTTAATTTCACGTATTTTCTAACAAAACCAACTGCTACGGGCCCCTTTGCTCAGTTGGCTTGGATGGAGACCCGTGGGCTGAGCACTGCCTTCCATTCACCCTTTCTAGGCTGTGGAGGGCCCCCTTCCTCTCCCCTGGGCCCTTGTTTGATCCTGCCTTAAATCAACAAAACCTCACCCTTTGGGAATTTGGCCCTGACCCTGACCCTGTGTGCTGCAGGGGCTGCTGGTGAGGAACTTGGAGAGCAGAACTGGGGGCGGCAGGTCTGGAGACACACTCCAAAGGACCCCCCCTTCATATACACACCCTAGTTGGGGGAAGGGGACATTGAAGGACCAGCCTAGGAGCCTGTCAAAAATCAGGATTTTTGTGAAAGCTTTACAGTTTTTAGAAGAGGCATTTAGGAGTTGTTGCCCCTGCCTGGGCTAATCTGTTGAATGTGTTGCATGTCTAAATGAGGGGAGGGCAGTGCAGGTGTGTGGTACCTACCTCCTAGCTGCCTACCAGCCAGGTCAGGCATCTGCAGAAACAAACCCTCAGTATTTCCAGGGACACTTAGAAGCCCGGACTCTGACTCCTGCATGAGGGAGGAAGGAGAAGACATTCCAATCTGGGATGAGATTGTGGAACAGTGTAGAACTAGGTGGTCACCAGACCCTGAATGAGGAACTGGGCTTTGTCAATTCATATACTTCCTTGTTCCGAAAGTAACATTTATCACCACCATTTGACAGGTGAGGGACCAAGCACAAAGAGGTGATGTAACTTGTCCAGGGTCACACAGCTGACTGGAATCTGCCCCTCTGGAATGCTTGACAGAAGGGCTGAGGTCCCAAACTGAATGACTTCACCCCTTACGAGATTTGTTGGCCCACACAAAATTTATTACATGGTAAATTTCACACAAATATCCCCACTTGGTTCCTTTTTAAAAACCCTCACACTGTCAGCACTGAGCCTGCATTTCTGTGTGGTTAAGGATAGACTGGGATGAGTTCCACCCACTTCTCTCGGCTTCCTGGGTGACTAGCCTGGCCCTGGGGGCATTTTGGTTACAACTCTGTCATGGAGATTTCACCTGTCATGTGTGGGATTTGTACAGGAGCTCAGAGAAGACCTTTGAGGACATCCCCTGACCCAATCTAATTCTCACACAGCTTCTTAAGAACTGATGGTGGTCTCTAATTGTTTTTCCTTCTTTCTACCACGGAGAGAGTTATGGGGTCTTTGTATCTCGAGGGGCCTGTTCCAAGCTGAAACTAGCTCACCCCTGCCCAGGGGAACCCCTCTAGCCTGCCCCCAAACTTACATACATTTTGTTGGGGATGGGGGAGAATGTCTTCTTAGAATCGCAAGTTGGGACTAGGGAAGAATGAGGTAGAAGTCACCCTTCCAGAACTCATCTTGGAACAGGGAGAGAGGTGTGTGGAAGGAGGGTACTGAAGCTTGCAGATTCAAATGTGGATGTGTGTTGGATTCCCCTAAGTTGGTACCCAAGATCCCTGTGAGAGCCACGCCTAGATACCACTTCAGAGACAAAGGGAAGGGCCAGGGCATGTCCAGGCTGGGCACAGCAGCCAGCGCCCCAGAAAGGGCCAGTCCCAGTGATCTGGCCCAGGCTGGCTGGAGCCCCTCCTCTGCCCACAGGAGCCCCCTGGTGCCAACGGCTCTAGCAGAACCAGGCTCCAGATGGCCACTCAAGCCATGGGTGAGTAACCCCCATCCCTTAACCAGCAGCCTCCCCCCACCCCCACCCAGAAAAAGACGTCACTATTTAATTAGCCATCTCAGATTAACCAAACTTGGCATTCGGCTCCTCTTGCCCTCATCTTTCCCAGCTCCGAATCAATGGCTTTGATATGCTAATTAGGGAGTAATTTAATTTCAAAAGGCCGCAATTAACAAGGGTGTTGTGGACATGCTGTAGTTAAGCGGAGTAATCTAATTTGCATTAGTAACAAGCAGGGACTAATTAGAAGCTTAATTAGACACTTAGATGGCTCTTATGTTTACTTTCTTAATGAGATGGAGTGGGATCTTTGGATCTTTTTTTTTCTTATTGTTAATTTTTCCTTTTGGTCATTGTACTAGGAAGGAGTATTGAGGGAGGCCACCTTGCTAGGGCCTGCTGGGAGCATTTTGGGGCTGGAGCCAGGGATAACTGAACTGAGGGATGGTGGTGGTGGCTGTTCAGATTCCAGGGAAATGCCAGAGTGACCACCCTCAGGGCTGTGCCGAATCTGAGTGGGAGGGGGCGTGCTGGGCGGAGAGTACTGGTTTGGGAGTCAGAAGAGCCTGGGTTTCAGTTTGGCTCAGCCTCTTAGCAGCCAGGTGGCCTTGTCAAGACATCTTCAAAATGTGGTTTCTTCTTCATCTGTCAAAGTGAGTGCCAGGTTGTGTGGAGAAGAGAGGAGGGAACAGGGTATGGGAGAGGACTATCAGGCACTCTGTGAGTGGAATGGTTATTATTAGGAATAAAATGTATTCACAAATTGTATGCCCAGGCTTTACTTCCTCATGACTCAACTCAGAAGTCACCTCCTACAGGAAGCCTTCCCCAGAGCACTCCCATTTCCTTCAGGCACCTAATGCCCCCAGTGTCTACTTAACATAACATTTATAAAGTTTGTATGTTCTGTAGGGCAGAAGTTCTCGACCTTGGCTGCACTTGAAGTTTAGAATACTTGGAAAAGCTTTTTAAATTATCCACTCCTGGGTCCTACTCCCCAAAGAGTCCAGTTTAAATGACCCAGGGTGGAGCCTAGGTATGGGTATTTTTGTTAACGCTGTGTTTGCCAGTGTGTCTCTTTCTTCACCAAACTGTAAGTCCCCTCAAAGCAAGGGCTGTGTTTTACTCACCTTTAGATGCCCCTGACCCCAGGACTCTGATCAGTTGCAGGCAAAGGCCCACCACCCAGCTGTGTGCCTTATAAACTCATCTGCATCAGACAGGGTTTGTAGTGTTGCATTTTGAATGCCTTATGCAGGATCTGAGAATCTTCTGGAGAAGGAGAAGGGAATGGAGGTAAATCTCCAAAAAGCTGAGTGGTTCGGATATGGCACATTACCAAAAAGAGGGCAAAATTGTTACAAGTTTTGTGACATCAATTAGGGAATAAATGTATCAAGAGCCTTAAAATATGCAATTCTGCCTTTCAAATACATATGCTAAGTAAATAGTCAGAAATGTGTAGTGTCTTCTGTTCACGGAACGGTGTTTATTGCAGAGACATACTAAAAAAGTAGGTAACAGTCAGGATGTCCAACTCTAGGGGATTGGCTGAATAAATTCTGGAACATGCAGCCCATTTGAGCAACTATGTGGCCACTAAAAACTGTTGCTTAAAATATTTGATGTCATGTGGAAATGGTTATGATAGTAAGTGGTGAGTGGAAAAATAGGAAAATTCAAACCATGTACAGATTATGACCCCAGTTTCACTTTTTAAATGTTTATATGCCAAAAGAGTGAAAGTGGGCTGACTGGAAGGGGCGGGTCCTCAGGGCTAGCTCCCTGGGTGGTAGAATTATGGGTACTAATTATTTTTCTTTGTTTTTTTTTCTTCAAAAATTTCTACCAAGATGGTTTTTATTTTTATGATTAGAAAATAGTTATTTGCAGCTTGGGAGAGAACCTGGAACAGACAGCACAGGATGGGGGCCCACCTTCCAAATCCAGCCTGTTGCAGCCTTTTAGAGAGGCTGTCCTCACGCTGCCACGTCCACTAAGCATTTCAGGCCTGAAGTTTTTTGGTAAGAAGAGGCCTTGGATGGTTCCTAGAGTCGGGACAGGTAACTCCTAGGGTGTCATTTAGCCAGAATGTCAGGCAGAAGTGGGAGTAGAGACAAACCTAGGGTGCTAGCCTCCTACCCACACGAGGGACTACGCTTCTGGAACTCAGGGAGTCCCATCTGCTGGGAGAGAGACACTGCTGGCCTACTCAGAGAGCCAAGTAGTCACGTGGCCCATGACCCTGCTCTAGGTTGGGGTCCCACTTTGAGCTGTAGGGACATTCTAACTCTTGGGTCCTGCTTTACTTTCCTCAAGTGCTAAACCAAGGGCTAGGATCAGTTTTTAAAGCACAGCCCACTCAGAGTTGGGTTGTAGCAGGATCTTCTGTGCCCCCATAATCGTAGTTACTACCCTTTCCTGAACACCTTCCCACAGTGTATTTTCTTTGATAGCACAGCACCCCTGAAAGGAAGGTTTTATTGGTATTAGCCCCATATGACAAATAAGGAACCCAAGGCTGAGGCTGGTGACCTTACTGCTCAGTGTTCTCATTACAGAGGTCATAAGAGACCAGAGAAGGGTCAGCAGGTAGAATGGCAAATGAGTGGCTGGCTAGGGAAGGCCAAGGCCAAGAGAGGCTGCTGCCCAAGCCCTCCTCTTACTTGGCAGCATGAAGCCAGTGGGCTTTCAGCCCCTGAGCTGAACTGGGGGTGGGGGGGGAGGGTTCCCTGGCCCTTGGATGACAGATTGGGAAGCATCCTTTGGCTACTTGTAACACCAGTGCTTATTACTCTGCTTTATGTCCCTTGACACAAATAAGATCTGATCCTAGCTAGAAAGGAAGGAAAAGAAAAAGAAAATATATGGTGGATTCGTGCTCTGTTCTGTGTGGTGCCCACATGTATGCACTGGAAAACTCTGAAACCGGTGACCTCTTGTAAGAAAGGGGCGTTTACATGTGCCGTTTCCCTTGCATTCAACGGACACTTTGCCAATACCTTCTTACCCTTCGTTTCTACGCATGAATGTTCTTCCCTCAAAAAGGAGACCTGCCCTGCTCCCCTCCATTTAAGTTATAGAGCCCTGTTTACTTTCTGTAATCACATTTGATAGAATTTATCTTATTTGAGCGTACTTATCACCTGCCCCCCACCCCCTATGGGAACATAAGCTCCAGGAGAGCAGAGCCTGTGTTCTGTTCAGGTCTGCATTACAGAGCCTGGCACACTGTAGGTGGTTAATTGTTGAACCAATGAATGAATGAAGGGTCATTGCTGGTGAAATATGCTCCTGGCCAGCCACTGGAGGAGAGAGTAGAATGACTTTGTTCATGGCCCAAACTCTGCTAGTGGCGAAACTTTCAAGAAGACAAATGCCAGATTTACTCAGCAAAAATAAAGGGGAGTGGGAATAGGACCTCGATCATTACCAGTTGCCCTCGAGCATTTAGGACACTACTGCACTGGCTTCTTTGACTTTTGTAAGGCGGCACAGGGCAGGGGTCACATTTCTGTTTCCTGCAGATAGATCCTCAGGGCTTGGCATAATCAGGCACTCAGTCCATGTTCACTGAGGGTCTTGGAGGTGGATCACCTGGTTTTGGCCACCAGGAAGCTCATAACTCAAGTCAGTGCTCATCATCGCAGCCCCAGCCCTTTTTGCATTGGACAAGCAACATCAGCATCACCTGGCAATGTTTTAGAAATGACAGTTCTCAGGCCCACTCCAGACCTATTGGATCAGAAACCCCAGGCCCAGGGCCCAGCAGTCTGTGTTTTAACAAGCCCTCCAACGTGATTCTGTGTGCTCAAGTTTGACATCTTCTAGCTTAAGGTTTTGGTCCATTTATTCTCCCTTCCTACCACCCCATGATATTTTAAGAATCTTAATCTGTCTTTTATGGCAGTCTGCTGCACAATCTTTTTTGGAAGTTGACAGGGGTATACATTATAAATAGCTACATCTAGTCCAATTTTTCCCAATATCCACAGGAGAAAAGGGGGGCGTTTACCTTGGTCCAAGTCACACAGCAAGTTGGTGATAAAGCTAGGGCTAGGTGCCAGATTTTCCAACGTTTAGTCTCAGGCTTTCAGCTAGTTCCACAGCTAGATTATAGATTTCTGGAGGACTGGAAACAGTGTCTCCTTAGTTCAACTCAAACCACTACCATTACCAGATACAGGTTACCTGTAGTCACACCCTCACCCTCCATGCTTCCCAAAGAGCTGGAAGTGCGCCCCCTCCAGCTGCGCGCACGCACGTGCGCGCCCTCTAGCCTGGCGCCCGGAGAGCACGCTGGGGGTTGCCCCGCCCCTTCCCTCCCTCGCTCGCGGGTAAACTCCGGGCATCCATCAGTCTGTTAATTGCACTAATTAGAGATCGCGGAGGTGTTAATTGGAAAACCCTGGTATTGTGCCTGTTTGGGGAAGAAAACGTCAATAAAAATTAATTGATGAGTTGGCAGGGCGGGCGGTGTGGGTTCGCGGCGAGGCGCAGGGTGTCGTGGCAAATGTTACGGCTCAGATTAAGCGATTTTTAATTAAAAAGCTACGGTAATTAATACTCTCTTACACCATATGGGCCCGCGGAAAAGGCCCAAAGGTTTCTCCACGGGTAGGGCTCCCCATCCTTTTTCCCCTCTTCCAGAAGCACCCTAGCCTTTTGGTCCTCCCTTTGGTCCCAAGGTAAGTAGAACTCTTGTCACTTCCGGCCAGGGAGAGACAAGGCGGACCCAAACGAGTTCTGAGGAGTCCCTTAACTGCGCGCCTGCCTGCCAGGGTTCTTAGAAGGGCCAGGAGCCTCTGGGGAAGTGGGAGCCCCCAGCGGCCCACAGACTCCCCCAGAGCGGAAGAGGCGGCTGCGGCTTTGACCCAGCTTCCTTCCTTCCTTCTGAAGGCGGGGGTGTCTGCAGGAGCTTTGGGGCCTGGCCCAAGGCTCTGAGATGTCCTGGCTCCCTAAGCCGGGAACCCTGAGAGATGGGAGACTAGGACCTCCCTGTGAGCAGGATCAGAGCCCCAGACAGAAATCCTAGATCACCTAAAATAACTTTCCGGCAGTTGCTCCCCTCTGCCCCAAAACGTGGTAGGAGAGGGATTCGGGAAGGCTGAGGTGGGGAGTGAGGGCCTGGATTTATCAAATCCTGAAAAGATCTTCTAACCCCTCACCCCAATATGCACTGTAAAAAAATAGAACTACCCAGTAACTTGGGCAAAGGGCAGTGATTTGCCCAAAGTCCCACAGCTGGCCCTTGAAACCAGGTGGTCCGACTCCCGGATCTTCTCTCCTCTTCTGTGGGTGTTCAGCTGCTCTCTGCTGAGGAAATGGGTGACTGGGGGAGGAGCAGATGGAGTGAGGTGGAGGGCTGAGTGAAAGGAGGAGGGAGTTCTTGGAGGGTGCCAGGCCCGCCGCCCACCAGTACCTAAGCAGGGAGCTCAAGTCTACGTTGGATGGAGCCCTTTGAGAAAGAGCCCACAGCTGCAACTCAAATGGACCCTCATTGGCGTCTTCCAGCTACTAGAACACAGTGGCTTCATATCCACATGTTGGACCAGGGACTTTTATTCCTGGAGCCTCCAAGTCAGAAGATACTTCTCAAGACCACCTCTGGATGTAGAGATGGGGAAGTTGAGGCGCAGAGAAGAAGGAAGGCAAATATTCACAGCTGGTTGTGGCTGAGCTCAGGCTGCCTGACAGCCAGGACTCTGCCTTCTCTTCCAGCCAGGGTCCAGCTTCTCACAGACACCAGCTTCCTCCACTAACCCCACACCCTTGCAGTTACAGGGCACTGATATCAAGGCCTACATCCAGCACCCCACCCCATCCCAACCCTAGCTAGCTTGGCCCCAGGCACCCAGAGGCTGCTTACCCACAGTGCAGGGAACACCCCAGTGCTATTGCCAACACCCTGTGGAGAGGTGAGCGGGAAGCATGAGGCCGCTGGTGTGCTCATCCTCAGAGGGTGGTGTCCCAGGCCAGAGGTGAGGGTTTAGAGATCCCCTGGGAACATCAGCCCTGAAGGTTTCGGGGGTATTGGTGGGCCTGCAGGAAGAGCATGGAAGGAGGTGAGGTTCCCAGGAGGGGGCAGAGTGTGCCACTCAGGAATTAATGCCATTCATACACCCTGCGGAAATGACTTTTCAAATGCATATAATCTCAAGCATGCAAATGAGAGGCTTGCTTCACCCTGTTTAATATGAATGATCAGCCCTTGAATAGCTATTATTACACGCCACATCGCTGCAATTATGTTGTTCAATGGGTGTCACTATGTACCCCCCAATAAAAAAAAACAGAAAAGAAAGGGACACCTCTGTTTGCATCCTTCTTTTTCTCCCTTTTTTCCAAACTTGCTGTCTGATCTACAGTTTTATGCCGTGTGTGTGTGTGTGTGTGTGTGTGTGTGTGTGAGAGTGTGAGTGTGAGTGTTGGGGGGGCCGTCATTCTTACCCCAGGAAAGTAACTGCTGGATTCTCCTTCCTTTCTCCTGTGCACACACACCCCTGAGGCTTTGGTCTTTGTCCCCTGGGGCCCAGGAGTTCTCAGATCTCAGAGAAGCTAGACTTGGAATCAGGGCAGACAGCTGCTCTCCAACCCCAGCAGGGCCAGTGTTGGAGGAGAAGGGAGAGCAGAGTGGGCTCCTGCTGTCTCCCCATCCCCCTCATGTAGCTGGGGCCCAGGCTGGAGTGGGGGAAGGTGCTGTGTAAGCTGCTGGGAGGGATCAGGGTGGGTGGTTGGGGGAAGGGGGCCGGAGCCCTGTGCTCTGGTGGGTGGAGGATGGCGCCCACCCCATCCATCATTTGGCAGCCACTGGCCCTCTGGCTGACATGGCCATTAAGGCCTGAGACTGAGCGCTCAATCTCTTCCAAACCATCGCCCCCAACCTCACCCTCGCCCTCGCCCCTGGCCCAGCTCCTCAGAACCCAGGAGTAGGAATGGCATTTGGCTAGGGGGCCAGAGTAGAGCACAAGAGAAATGTTCCTCGGGATCCACAGAGAAATGTACAGATGTGGGACATTCCAGCAGCACAGGTTCACAGAGGAAGCCACACAGATCCAGGGGGACAGAGAGACCTAGAGTCACAGGGAGAGGTGCCGTCAAGCGGTGACATGGCACACATGTGAACTGGTGGGCTCCCCTCGAACCCCTAGCGGCTGTCTGTCCCATCCCCCGATACTCTCACTTCAACAACTGGTTGTGCTCCCAGCAGGGAGAAAACAGACCCAGTACAGTGAGGGGAAAAGAGTTCTCCCAGAGATGCAAGGAGAGAATTTGGAGGTAGGAGTGCTCATGGGAGCTGCCACTCTGGGGAGGAACTAGGGAGATAATCTGATCTCTTCCAGCACTTTCTCCTATCTGCTACTTGCAAGGCCGTAGGGTACCTTTTGGGTCAGGGAGATCCTGTGGTTGTGGGGTCTGCTTAAAAAGGGAATCAAGAAGGGAGAGAAGAACACTGGCTGGTTTCCACAGACCCCAATAGCTGCTTGTGTGGCTTCTGCCCTGGATCTCTGTGTGAACTGGGCCAGGTCTTTGACCTCCCTGAGTCTCAGGGTTTTTACTCTTACAAATAGGGCACATGAAAAAGGGGTTGATTGGAGCTTCCTCTGCTACATGGTTTGTATGTATTGTTTTATTTACTCCTTACAGAACTCCAGGAGGCTGGGATTTATTTGCTTCCACAGGCAAGGAAACTGAGTTTTAGGAAGTTTAAGACGTGTTGAAGATCAGTGGTAGTTACCAGCTGTGTCCTGTTTCACTGAAATATATGCGCCTCTCAAGGAGCTTTGGGGGATAGCAGGAGACATCCCAGACTTTGAGAGCAGCTCTGCGAGCTAAAGCCCCCCCGCCCCCCATCACACACTGTGTATACAAGCCTCTGAAATAGTGGGACCTCCATAAGCTGTAGAAAGAAGCTCAGGCCTCCTCCTGCTCCCTACTGTCCTTGATACTCCCAAATGTACCCTCTCTCTTTCTGGGGATGTTTCTACCACTTCTTGGGGGGCAATTGGGGTGGAGGGAAGAGGGTATAGGATTCAGGCTTTGACTCCTTGCCTCCATAAATCCCCAATTCTGGACCCTTAGCTTCCCCATCTGTCAAGTCAGGATGATGATAATGCTCAGAATTCCTGTGATTAGGAATCATGGTCCCTGTAGAGACAAAATATTACTGAGTGTCTACTTTGGGCCAGACCCTAGCCTGCAGCCTTAGACTGGACGGTCAGAGAAGGGGGACCACAGCTGCCTTCACTGCACAGCTCCCCCTCGCTGAGTCTGGCTCCCAGTAGCTGCTGGACAAATGGCAGCCATTCTTGCTCTGGAACAAACATTGATTGGGGTGTCTGTGCCTTGGGGAAAGAGACTCTATAAGGATGCCCCTGCCCTGAGGGAACTCCCCACCTAGGAGAGCAAACACAAAGGCCATTACAGCTGTTTGTGCCAAAGGGGGTGGGGGAGGAGGCCACAGCTATGCAGTGAGTTCCACTGAATGGCTCATCTGCTTTTAAGTCCTTGCAGTGCCCCACCCCTCTCCTCCCCGGGGCTCTCAAGCCCTGACCTGGATGGAGAGGCCAAAACAGGTTTTGGGGGGTGGGGGCATAGGAATTGCTTCTCCCCTTGCTCTGCAGAGATCTTCTAGAAGTCCAGTCAAGGAAAAGTCCAGGGTTGGGGGTGCACCTTCGGTCTGGAGCTGCCTCTTACTGGGGCCTAGGGGAGCATGACACTGGGAGAGGCTGCACCCAGGAGGAGTCCCTGAAGTAGCCCCCAGGAAGTTGAAGAGGAGGAGAGCGTGCCCCCCAGGACTGGGGTGGGGACGTTAGGTGGTGGTGTTGGGTAGGGTTTGTTGAGGGGCATCAGTTGCTACCCTGGGTAGAAACCCGCCCTGCCCGTCTATTTTGGAGCCTCAGCCCCTCCCCCCCATGTCTCTCCTCCCCCTCCAGGTCCCGCTAGAGCGACATGATGGTGGAATCCGCCTCGGAGACAATCAGGTCAGCTCCGTCTGGTCAGAACGGTGTGGGCAGCCTCTCCGGGCAGGCCGATGGCAGTGGCAGCGGCAGCGGGGCCGGGGCTGCGGGCACTGCTGGAGGTGGTGCGGGCAGGGACACAGCGGCGGGAGCAGACAGCAACGGCGAGATGAGCCCTGCGGATCTGCTGCACTTCCAGCAGCAACAGGTAGGAGCTGGCGCCCCTCTTTGGGGGAGGGGCACACCGGGCCTCTTCCCACTCCATTCTGGCCACCAGGAGCCACTGCTCAGGCCAAGCAGCTTCACCTGAACAGTCTTGGGAAGGTCCAGCCTCCAGGGACTCCCTCTGAGCCCTCCCGTTCTGGTGGCTCCCTTAACGCAGGGGTAGAGCTACACTTTAAAGAGAAAGAAGTGGGACTCTGGGTCTTGAGATCATGGAGCTTAGAACAGTCAGAAATTGCCCACCAGCACAGACAGACTGGGGAAGCAGTCCTGAGGGTGTGCATGTTGAAGGGTGGGCACCTGGGCTCTCCTCCTGCATACTGGCTAAGTTAACCGGGTGGGGAAAGATCCTCCTTTTAAAAGTATGTTCACTGGGGAGAGGGGGTGAGCGGTGCACATGGGGGTATCTCCACTTTATTTGTATTGTAAAACATCCCAATCCCCAACCCCATCTCTGCCTGGGCCCCTGACCCAAGCTGAGCAGAGATTAAAATTCCAGCTACCAGGGGCCAAAGCAGCTGGGAAATGGCCAAGAATCAGAGGCAAAGCCAGGGCTCCATTTTTAGGGCTCAGACTGGGAACCTCTGTCTGCATCCACTTTCTCTCTTCCCCTCCATCATTCCCACCCTGAACTGCAGAGTTCAGGAGTTCAAAACCAGCCTTTCTGCAGATCAAGAGGCCCTAGGGTGGGGAGCCTGGTTGGTCGATGACAGAACAGGGGCCCCAGGTCCCAGCCCCACCCCGGAGACGAGAATCGTGCTTGACGAGTTCAGGGGAACCGGCCCAGCCAGCCTGGCCTTGAGCGTCTGCTTCTTTTATTTGACTCCCTGCTCCTCCAATCACTGCTGGTAGCACTGGCCCTTGGGGGCTCTGCCGGAAATGAGGAAAACTCAGGTCCTGCCCGCCCCTGCCATCCCTGCCCCCACCCCTGCCTCATGTGCAGAGATGTGTGTACCTAGCCCTCACGTTGTCTCCCAGGGTCATCCTGGGGCTCCTCCCCCCACGCCATAGCCCCTAGGGGGCCCTTTCCCACCACATTCCTTGGAGCCTGAGATCAGACTGCAAGCAGCATGGTCAGAAGCTGGGCACCCTGCACTGAGCTGGCCAGCCAGCACTAACACAGGAATGGAACAACCCTGGGTTGAGTCCTGGCCTGCCCCTTAGTGTGACCTTGACTGAGTACTGGGCCTCCCTGAGTTAGGATCGGGTGTAGTTTGGGTGTGAAACCCATATACACGTGGGCTGTGGATATGAACAGAGCTAAGGGCTTTAAAAATCACTTCCTCTTAGAAGCAGTGGAGGCCTGAACAGAAAGGGCCCATCTCTTTTCCTTAGGAAGATGGTCCTCAGGAGTTTTCTGGCATCTCTCAAGCCTTCCTGAGCAGGATCTCTGGGGGAGAGACGCACAGCGTCTGTGCCATCTACTGGGGACAGAAGGTCAAAGGGCAAAATCCTACCCCTTATCAAAATAATAACAAACCACACCCCGCCAGAAGGCTCCAAGGCCACCCATTTTGTATGGCCAGCTTCCCCTCCCACACTTCTGTGCAGACAGAGCAATGAAAAGTTTCGAGTGGGGGGTGGGCAGGAAAAATACTGAAACTGGGAATGTCTTCTAAAAATCGAAGCGAAGAGTGAGCAGATATCTGGATAACTGGGGAGATGCTCGGGGTGGGGAGGGACAGAACTGTCTGTGCCGATCAGGTTTCTCTGCGCTGCACACATGCCGTGTTTTACTGTCTGTATTCCACGTCCCAGTTACTCCTGTTTGTTTTGGGGAATATCCCAAAGTCCTGGAAAATCCTATATCTGTTTCACAAATAAACTGGGGTGGAGATGTGGAGGCAGGCAGAGGGCTGTTTTATCCATTTGGGCTCACTATGGGCGTAGTGCCCGGGGCCAAGGAAAATATTTGAGACTTAAAAAAGGTTTTGTTGGCTCCAAACTATGAAAAGAGCCCTGCAAAATTAAAAATACAAAATTTTCAATTAAAATGAAACCAGTCTGGAGACCATCCTTCCACCCCCCCAATACACGAGTGAGGTTTTGGGGAGGCTTCAGGGGTAACACTTCCTGCCCTCCCCCCCACCCCCAACAAATGTTCCTGACTGTTTGCGAGCCAACACAACTGTAGGAAACAGAGCCTGGTCTTATGGGCTCCTCCTCCCTCTCAACCCCAACCAGGAAGTCCTTCAAGAACAAACAAACAAACACCTTGCGCCCATTGGATGCTTTGGGTCTCACATATGTTGCGTCATTTAATTGTCTAGGAGTTTCAGTATTCCCATTCCACGGATGAGGGGGAGCCAGGGGTGGCTCTGACTTGTCCAGGTGACATGGCAAAGGCTGCAGCTAGACCTCAGATCCTAGTTCAGGGCTCAGCGCAGCCTCCTTTTTGCTCCTGCCACTCACACAGCCCCCTTTAGGAAATGGAGGGAGGAGGGCCTGGAACATAGTAGGTGCTAAATAAATGTCTGTCGATGGGTGAATGCGAGCACGCCATTCCCAATCTAAAAGGGCTCTGAAGACAGACGAACGGCAGCAACACTGTCAACCGCCCTGAGTAGCCACTCCAGGGGAAGGAGGTTGGGGGTGGGGTCTGTGGCAGCTCACTGGGCCCTCCCCCTCTGTCCTTCTGTCTTCTGGTCCCTGTCCCTCTGCTTTGGGTAAACAAGCCCTGGAAATGCAAGCTTGGCCTGTGGGAGTAATGAGTTGACAGAGGAGAGAGAGAGAGATAAACAGGGCAAGTCAGAAGTCAGACTGGTGACAGGACTTTAGGCCGAAACAAACAGTGCTGAAGAGGGCAGCCACGTCACTTTGGAACAGAAGCAGGCGCCTGTTTCCATGCAACAGCAGGCCGGAGCTTGTTTAAACAGAGGCTGGGGCGGGGGTGGGGGCGTACATCTCTTGGCTGCCAGGCCCCTCTGGTGGAGAAAGGGTCCCTAGCTGGCTGCCCCGTTGGGACAATCAGCGCCCTAGCTTCCTGCTCCCCCCTCCCAACACCCTTACTGGGGCTGGGTTGTGAGAGGACCAACAGGAGGGAGGGCCTTAGCCCCGCTTTTTTGTAGCCCCCCTGGTTTACTCTGCCTCCCAGCCATGCCACGTCCACTCCCTTGGTCTTTCACGGAGTCTCACATCTCACCCTCTCGTGGAGAATACCCTGCGAGAAACGCACGGGGAGTGTAGTAGGCCTTGGCGCACGCGTTCATGCAGCAGATGCACAGCGAAGCTTCGTTTGCGCCAGGGACCCTGTTGGCCAGCTGGAGTTGGGGGTTCTCCCGCGGCTGTTAAAGAGTACCCCAAGCCCGCAGTCACACCAGCTGCCCAGCAGTCCTCTTCCTTCACCAGGGCAAAGCCCTTCCTCCTTGCCTTCCCCCCCATAGTTCCCTTCTGATGGCTTTTTTTTCTCTGAAGGTTGCCCTTGCCTTTTATTTTAATCTGATTTCATCTGTATGAAAATGTTCCCAGTGTTTGGGGGTTTCCTCAGGGATTGCACACATACCCATTGGGCTGTCTGTTAGGGGGCAACGAGAGATGGGAGAAGTGTGTGCCAGCGTCGGGGAGGTGGAGGGCCTGCGGAGGTCTCCAGGGCCGGACTGGGCGCTCTGGCCACAGAGAGCTAGACTTGGGGCCGGGAGGGCCGAGCAGACCCAGTGGGGACGGCAGAGCTGCTGGCGGGGCTGCTGCGCTGAAAGGGGTCCTGGGCCTCCAGAGCCGCACTCCTATTGTCCTCAGGTTATGCGGGTGACAGGTCAGCGAGGGTCACGGGGGGGTTGCTTAGCCTCTGGGAACTCCCACTGCAGTTGCTGTGGCAACCGGGGCCAAATCCCACCCTGTACACATCCTGTGAGGAGATTCAAAAGGGTTGGGGTGGGGGGCGATGGGGGGGTCTGCACTTTAATGGGCTTTTAACTCACCCCCCCCTCCAAAGAGATGATGGGGGTGGTTTAGGGAACTGGGCGAGGGGGAAAAGAATGGAAAGATTTTTGTTTTCCTCCTCCATCTGGCTCTCCTCTGCCCAAGCTATTTAGGGGGATGGGGTGGAAGGGGAGGCCTCAGGGGTGAATTAGCACCCCCCCACACACACTATCTACAGTTGTCTTTAGTTTTAGGTCTGGGGCCCACGTTTTCAGTCTGTGGGACTCCTGCCCTCATGCTCCAAATTCTGCTCTTTCACATGTAGTCCTACACCTTCTCTCCTTTTCTTTCCTTCCCATGGAATGCGCCCCTTCCCCAGGAGGTGCTGGGGGCCTGGTGGAACATGGGGCCAGGGTCCTCAGAGGGGAGACTTGGCAGTGCAGCCCCTCCCCACAGCTGCAGGGGAAGGCTGAGAAAGCGTTCCTTCCTGCTCGGCCTGGGAATGGGGCTCAGGTGAATGAGGGTGCTGAGTTGTGGGAGCACCAGCAGGAGGGAGGGCCTTAGCCCTGCCTTTTTGTACCCACCCTGGTTTACTCTGCCTCCCAGTCCAAGGAAAAGGGGAGTTTCCCCAGGAGGGAGCCCCAGCAAGAGGGCAGGGGAAGGTAGAAGAGAAGGCCCAGGGCTGGGAAAGGGGTCCCCAGGCCTCCGCTTTTTGGAGACCAGAAAGTAGTCAGCCCACTCTACCACCAGCCTTCCCTTTTGATATGAAATTTTAAGACCTCTGAGTTTTCTCTCCTCTCTAAGCCCCCTTTTATGCCACAGGTTTTGTCCTTACTGATGAGGAGTTTGGGGACTAGGGAAAGGGAGGGTTGAATGTTTCCTCTTCTGAGGGAGAGGGATTGAAGTGGGGAGGGCCGCACCCCAAGGCCACCCCTCAGGGGGGTGAGTTAGTGTGTCTCCTAGGGGAGCACCTTTATTCTGAGAAGGGAATCGCCTGCCCCCGCAGCCCCCACACTAAATCCTGCCCCTGCAGAAGCGGCTAGTGTGAGTAGTGGCTGGGCTCACAGTGGCACTGCACCCAGATCTCAAGACCCACTTCCTGTGAGCCCACAGACAGGGTCACCCATCTGGGAGGTAGAGAGCAGCCAGGGGGCGACACAGGGCAGGGATGCACCCCACCACCATTGCCCTCAATGTTCCAGCGTCTTCCGACACCCAACTCAGTGCCTCTGGACACCCCAAACTCACAGGCCTGGCCTCTCTCAGCACCCCCTCCCCCACCCAGTTGGTCTTGGCCCCAGGGGGCTGCATGGGCCGCCCTGGGCTCTGAGCCCACAGAGTCCGAGAGCCGTGGCCACTGGGGGCCTCTCTGAGGCGTGCCTGTCCCTTCTCAGTGTTGTTGGGCTCATTGGTCCATTCCAGCGATTTTCAACCTTTTTCAGCTCATGACACACATAATCTAATCACTAAAATTCTGCAGCACACCAAGAAATAAATTAAATTTTTTGCCAATCTAACAAAAAATAGGTATAATTTTGTTCACACCAAACAGTTATTGTTGTGTTGGCTGTTGTCATTTATTTATTTGACAGTCTCAGGGAAAGGAGTTCAGTGCCCCTGACTAAATACTCAGGTACTGCATGTTTTAAAAATTCTCGTGGCGCACCGGTGTGCAGCGCCACGTGGTTGCAAGTCACGGATCTCTTCTCCACTTCAAGCAGGCAGGCGAGGCCGCTCCTTGCTGAGAGGGGCCCTGGCAGGAAGGGGCCCTGAGATCAGGCGGTGCACCCAGGCCGAGCGTCTCCACCACGTGGGCCCATCTGTATCTGCACGTTGCTGGTTTTCATTTTAATGGGTCTAATTTGAGAATGCACCGATGTCATTTTTATGAGGTTGGTGTAAAAAAAATTTACAGCCTTTTCCAAAAAGCTTTTTTTCCCCAAGGGAAAAAGGTGTAGAATCACTTCAGGGGTTTTATGGTCTCCACTCCCCACCCTGTTTGCCCCTCCTCTGTGTAATTTCATTTTTATGTCTCTTTGCTGGAGGACAAAGCCTGGCAGGTGGAGCACTTGGATCTCCCACGGTCAGTGCCCTTCGTGGTTGGGGCTGCTGACCTCTGACCTTTCTCCCTGTGCCCCTTCCTTCTACTCTGGTCCCTTCTACTCTCTCTTCCCTGGTGGATAGAGAGGTGTTTTTTTGTATAATTTAAATCAACAAGTGATTATTAGGCACCTACTGTTTACCATCCGCAGGTTAGGAAATTCTACCACTTCCTTAATTCCTTATATTCGCTTGCTTAAAATCCTGCAGAAATTTTTCCTCAAGTGTAGAATGAAATAAAAAACCATTGTCCCTGAATAATCTGGCCCCTGCTCACCTCTGGGACCTTCTCTCACGCTGCTCAGCCTGGCCACACTGACCGACCAGGAGGCGCCTCCAAGCTTATTCCACCCCAGGGCTCTTGCACCAGCTCTTTCCTCTGCTGTACACTCTCCTGGAAGAGTTGCCTCCTCTTTCTCTCAGAGAGGCCTTCGTTGGCCGGACACCCCACACAGCCAGCCAGCTAGCCTCTGTGTAATGCCTGCCATCTTATAGCTTGCTTGCCTCTGTTTTAGTGTCTGTCTCACCCCATGAGATCGGGAGCCTCAGTGCAGCAAATACCATGAGTCGGCGGTGTCTGGGACCGTGCCAGTGCCCTGTGTGGCCTCAGAAGTACTTGCTCAGTTACTGATAAATGAAGGGAAAGTCATACTGTGGCCCAGGGAGTACGGGCGATGGGCTTTCCTGGGCGTGCTCTTCAGGTTTGGGATGGGACGGCACCTCCAGGCACTTTCCTAGTGCCCCTGCCCCTAAATCTAGCAAGCACCCAGTTGAAGTTATCAAGACAGGTTAGATTTTATTTATTTAATTATGTATGTAAGGGAGGGGGAAGAAGAGAGAAAGGGCAGGAAACATCAATGTGTGAGAGATACATGGCAACCATGCACGTCCCCGACCCATGCCCCCAACCGGGGATCTGGCCCACAACCCAGGCATGTGCCCTGACTGGGAATTGAACCTGTGACCTTTAGTTTTGCAGGCTAGCACTCAATCCACTGAGCCACACCAGCCAGGGCTTGACAGTTTAGATCCCAGTTTTGCCCAAGTTAGCCAGGTGCAGACGAAAGGAGTTTGGAGTTTGTCTATTTTGGCTTCCTGTCACCACAATCCAAACTAAACCAGAATGTGCTGAGGGATCCTCCATCCCTTTTGGCAGGCTCCTGCCTGAAGAGCCCCATGTCAGACCCAGGGGACTCAGGGTCTGTTTCTGCCACCGTGTGACTTTGGGCATATCACCGCCCCTCTGGACACCCACTGCCTCATCTGTAAGGTGAACTGCATCAGCGCTTTGTAAACCTTTTTGCTTGAGAACCACAGTGAGAGACACATGTTACTTGGAGTTCTGGCACACACAATGACATGAAACAGTCCTTATGCTCACCTAGTAACTGAGTTTAAAAAAACCTGTGTATGTGTACTTTTTCCTATTTTTTGATCCACCGTTAGGTCATGACCAGCAATTGGGAACACATGACACTGGATCCCCTCTGGCACTTCGGCTCACCAGGCCGTGGTCTGTGTGACTGTGCTTCTCCATTCTCAGAGCTGTCCTTCAGGCTTGTGTCCCTGGGCACCAACCGCATCCAGCCCTCCTGGACACACGGACCTGGACTCGTGCAGCCTGGCAAACAGCCCTGCACCTGGCTTCCGTGGAGAGGATACCTGCCCTTCCCCCGAATGCTCAGAGGCAGAAGTGAGGGGGTGGTCTCCTGCCGGAGATGACGGACCCTCCTGTCTCAAGACTTGTTTTTGTTTTCATGGCAGCTCCTTGTTGCCCTCAAAGCTGTAGCTTGATTCCCCTCTATCCCAGCAGCCCTCCCTGGATGCCATCCGTCATAAGCCATTTGTTCCTAATTGTGGAGATCCTGCTAATGACTTCTGAATGGGCGATGGTGGGGGGAGGAGAGTTCAGCTTCATTAGCGAGAGACCGAGACCAAGTTCTTAGGCTTGAGAGGGACTGGAGGGTGGGTGTAGGCTGGAAGAGGATTGGGTTAGCAAGTCCTTCTGGGTGGTACAGGACAAATGACCAGGAGCTGCCTGGGAAGGCAAAACCTAAATTAAGTGACGGCAGTTAATGTCCATTCAAGACCCTCTTGGTGCCAGGCACTGTGCTAACTATTCCTTGTACATTGTCTCATATACTCTTCACGGCAACTCGGTGAGCTAACTACAGGGTTATTTCTATTTTGCAGAGGAAGAAGCTAGGGCTCAGAGAGGTCAAGTGACTTACCCAAGGTCACACAGTATGTGGTAGAGCCAGGATTTGGGTCCAGATCTCTTTGACCAGCATCCTTCCACTGAAAAGACCCACTCTGTCTCCCTTAGAGGAAAACTAGTCCTTACTTTCAAAACCACAGAGCTAAGCATTTGGTTTCCACACCAATGGGGTGGAGGGAGGAGAAGAAGTGAGGTTTAAGAAGCCAAATGGCTCCCAGTTTGTGCCTTGAGCCCCCTCTTCCTCCTTCCTAGATTTTCCATGATGCCTTCTCCCTTGTGTGGGATTCTAAATGCCTTTGCCCCACCCAAGACTGTGTTTGGTGTCTGTGGCCCCAGGGAAGGGAAACTGAGCCCACCTTTTTCCTAGAGATTCCTTTCTTGGTGTTCTCTCCCCACCTCAATCAGCTTTATCTCCCCTCCACACCCAGAGGGCTGAAACACAGGGCTGGCTGGAGGAGGGGCCAGAGTCACAGGCCTCACCAGACTGCCCACGACATCTCAGTGGCCCCTGTGGGTGAGGGGGCCTGGGCAGCCAGAGGTGTTTGGGTTCTACCTCCTGGCTGTCGGACCTTTGGTTTCCTTTTCCTTACCTGTGCAGTGGAGACAATGATACCTGCCCTGCCCAGCTCAGGATTATGAAGCTTCAGCTAAATAAATGTTCGTAGAAGTGCTTTGAAAACTGCCAGGCCCGCTCCAGATGCTAGCTCCTAAACTGTGTCAGCCCGTGCCTGCCTCCCACGCTCAGCCAGGACTGAGTGACTTCTCCAGTGTCTGCTGTGTGCTGGTAGCTGGGGGTCACAGACACATTTGATATCTGTGTTTCAAGGAAGGTACAACCCAGTTGGTTGGCATCATCGGAGAAAGTGGGTCTGGATCTGCCAGGCTGGGGGGTGGGGGGGGCTTCATTCCCCTCATCCGTGGGAGGCGGGCCATCCAGTGAGCTATCCGATCCAGTGCCAGCAGCCAGTGGAGGTGGAGGCGGAGGCGGAGGCGGACGCGGACTTGGTGCACCGGAGTGGTGGACCTGACTTGGTGAGGCTTGGCGAAATCTCAGTCCTTCGTGATCTGTTGGGTGACCATCTGGGGGAGGGCCTCCCGGGCGGAAGTGGGACGTGCAGTGAGGGCAGTGGCAGGAGCAGAGAGTGGAGCGGCAGTGAGCCGCCGGGGACGTGTCTGGGCAATCCAAGGAGGGCAGCTTGGGTCCCGAGCCCAGGGCACCCTGCCCCTGGCACCTGCGGGGTGATGTTTAGGTGGTACTCAAAGCACCCTAAATTGGGTCAGGGCAAATCACACAAAATTACCTGTGCAGCTCATCATCGCCTCGACATCTCCACACACAGGGCCTGTGCATGATGGGCGGCCAGGAACACGCGAGAGCGAAGGAAGGAAGGGATGGATGAGTGAAGTGCCTGGGGTGTAGACCTGCGGGCCTGTGGCCCCTGTCAGCCTCTCCCACAGCTGCCCCCAACACAACTTGATTTTCTGCGCTGGAATGGTCAGGTCCCCCAACCCTCTGGGCCATTTGACTCCTCCGTGGTGTGCAGGTCACTGTGCCTGGAACACCCTCCAGGACCCAGTCAGTGCTGCCGCCACTCTGCAGGCCTTCCCAGACTTCCCAGGCAGAGCAGGCCCCAGTCTGGGCTCTGCACCCGGTGCCCACCTCCACTCCAGCCTCTGATGGGCAGCTGTCATTGAACCCAAGTGGTGAGCCCAGGGCAGGGCGTGTGCTGTTTTTCCGTGTCCTCAGCATTTAGCATGGACCCTGGCACACAGCAGGCGTGCAGTCAGTGTGAAGAAAGACTGAGTGGGGATGAGTGAGAAGTCAGAGAAGGGGACAGCCTTGGCCAGGCCTAGGTCTTAGCTGGCCATTTGATTAGTGTGAAGGGGAGGCCTGGCGGGGTGGGGGGAGGGCAGCGGCCTGTCACAGAGATGTCTACCAGGAATGAGACTGCAAGCCCAGGTCATTTTTTCCTGTAAGTCTTGTAATTTCGTGCTCCAGACCACAAAGTAAGCGAGTTATTGGGGAGTAAATCCAACTCCCCAGCCACTCCCCCCACCAAGAGACTGTGTGGGGCTCCCCAAAAATGCCCCTGGAAACCTCCCTGCTGCCCACCGCTCCCCACCAGGGGGTGGGTGCTTCCTGTCCCCGCACCAACCGGTGTCCCCTCCTGCTTGCCTGCACTGAGCAGCTCCTCTGAGCCATTCTCCCCCACTTGGTCCCCTGACCCCTGTACCCTCCTCCACCTTTGGAGGACAAAGAGCATTTGTCCAGCCTGCATTATTAGACCTGGGGGGGTCACTAAAATTAGCGAGGCAGACAGAAGCACAGGCTCCTTCCTGATGATTCGCTGGCCACCACCCTGTCTCTCCCCACTCTGCTCACACTCTGTTTCCATAGTCTCCAAGAGCCTTTCGACCCAGGAAGGTCAGGCTTACACTTTCTGAATGGAATCTTGAAAAGAAACCCCAGACCGCTAATCCTGGCCTAAGGTCCAAGGGAAGAGATGGGCAGGGGGAGGACTGCTAAGGAGCACGCCTGTCTGAACCCCAGCTTTGCTGGGAGATATGTTCCCATAGATAGTGTATATTTAGATGCCATCGTAAGGTAAACTGGGTGCTCTGCACAGCAGGTGCTCCGGAAGTGCTTGCTGAGAGGCCAGTGTGAGTGAATGCGTCCGGATTCCACATTTTAGGGTCTTGTCTGAAGGTGCTTGTGGTGGGGTTGGAGAATAGAAGTCCATGTGAGGACAAACAGGAGTGTGTGGACAGAAATGGTCGAGTGTCATTGAATAGGTGCCCCGGGCACCATGCTGTGTTGGGAGAGGCCGAAGGAGGTGAAGGAGAGAACTGAGGGAGATTCACAAGAAGGGACAGACGCTTTGCCAGTGCCAACAAAGTGAAAGCATCGGTCCTTTAATTCCCCTAGTATTTCGCAGATGGGTAGTGTCCCAGTTTTGAAGATCAGGAGACCGAAACAGAAATGGAACAACTTGTCCAAGGTCACACCACCGGCAATCACACTGGGATTCAAACCCAGGCCTGCTGCTGCCAGGGCCCCAAGTGTGCGGCCTGGGCACAGCTGCTCTGGCACTCTGGGTCTCTGAGAAACCTGGAGGCAGACAGGTGTTGTGCTCCTGGACTGTGGATTTGGGGCCTATCCCCACATCCCTTGCCTCTGAGGCTCCACTGACCCAGGAGTAGGGGGATGCAGGGCCTAGCTGACCTTATGAAGAACTTCCAGCCTCCCCGTCCCCTCGCTCTCCTACCTGACTTCTCCATTGCGTCCACCCACGTCCCAGGCCCACTGTCTGGCCTGAGCTGCTGCTCCTGCAAATGCTGTACACTTCCCACTCCTGAGTGTCTGCTGACTTGAGTCCATTCCCACCACCATGGCCTCGAAGGGCCGACCACCGACCACTGCAGTCAGTGTACCTCATGGGTACTTAACTCACCCCTGTCAGGACCTGACTGAATTCCCCAGCGCCACGAGGCCCTGCGCCTCGACCCCCTGGACTCAGAAAGCCCCCCTGTGCGCGGACTTTGAGCCTCCATTCCCCCCACCCTCCCGCCGAGTGCTCTGACTCTGAGTGAGTGCTGCCCCTGCAACCCCTGGACCCGCCAGGCAGTGGGCCGTGCAGCCAGGCTCTCTGGACTCCAGTCCCGGCTCTGACACCCCCTAGCTGTGTGATCTTGGGCAAAGTATTTAACCTGGAGACTGTTTCCTCATCTTCATTATAGGGCTGCTTATACCTGCCTCACGGGAGAGAATTAGATGAGATCCTGCCTGTGAAGGGGAGCAGAGTTTGCCACTCCAAAATATGTGACTTGGGATATCGATTATTTTAGGCTGGTTAATTTTAAGAAACAGCAGACCTGGGAGAAGCTCTGAGAACCAAGTAGAAGGTACCCTTTGGAAAGGACGTTTACATTTTCGAGGGACCTCTCCCTCTGTAAGTCTGTCTCCCTGGCCACCAGGCCTGGCTGGCTGTGGGGGGAGCAGGCACAGCAACTTTCCTTCCACTGTTCACTGTGCTTTTCCTGGTGACCTCTCAGAACTGACTCCACCCCCTGCACCCCGCCCCGTGTCATCTTTTGTCTTTAGAATGAAGGGGGTCTTTAAGGTGATGGCCAGTTACTCTGCTCCTGGGTATCTCCCATGTATACAGGGAGTGTATGTGTTACTAAAGTTGAATGTGTTTCTCCTGCTAACCTGCCTTGTGTTACTTTGATCAGATCATTAGTCCAGCCAGAAGCACTTGAAGGAAAGAGAATAGTTTTTTCCTCCCAGACACCTATAAAGTGCCTGACACATAGTAGATGCTCAACAATAGTACCTATGTTTAATGCCCTGAGTCCACTCCCTTGTTGGGCCAGGGACCCTTCCATTTGTGAGGAATGGAAACCAGCTTCCAGAGTGAGTCTCTATAGGCTCTGATTCCTCAGTGACTCCTGTCTTTATATTTATCCCAGGCCCAAGTGAACCCCATGAGCCTTTCACTCATCCCCAAGACCTCCTCCCCTTTACGTTCCCAAACTCTGCCTGAACCCCGGCTCCGCACCCACCACACTGACTGCACTGACTTGCAGCCCACAGCAGCCGGGACAGGCAATCTGACTCACCCTTTCTTGCAGGCTCTCCAGGTAGCCCGGCAGTTCCTGCTACAGCAGGCCTCAGGCCTGAGCTCCCCCGGGAACAATGACAGCAAGCAGGCGGCCTCTGCAGTACAGGTGAGGAGGAGGGCACCACCCCTCTGGGCTGGGCTGGGCTGGGCTGGGCTGGGTGCGCTGGGGCCAGGTCAGAGGGCAGGCTCGGCCAAACAAAGGAGAGGAAGGGCCAGTTGGAGAACTGCTCTGTCCAGCCAGCCATACAGAGTGAAATGCTGGGGCAGGGTGAAGACACTTGCACTTTCTCATCTCCACCCTATCCCCCAGGCCTTCCTCTGCTTGGCCTCTGTCTCTGAGTTTGAACCTGTTCTCAGGTCTCTTGGTCCCCGTCCCTCTCCACAGGCTTCCTCTTCCTTGGCCTCAGGGCTACATGTCAGGTTTCTGTTTGTCCATCCTGGGGTGGTCACTCGGTCTGTCCCTCTCTGCTCCCTTCCCAGGCTATCTCAGTTGCTGAGGTCACCGCGTCTCTCCCCGCGCGCACCCCCCCCCCCCCCGTCATCTCTCACCCACCAATTCTCTCTGTCTCCCCGTGTTTCCTGTCTCTTGATGTCTCTGTGTCTCTTTTGTTTTCCTTTGCACAATCTGCCCTTTTTTCCCCTCCCTTCCCCCAGCCTGCCAGCCCATCTGGCTGGCTGGGGGAAGGGAGATCTGTGGGGGGTGGGCCAGGGTAAGCCAGGCCTTCTGTTTACCTTTTGTGTCACAAAGAACTTGGGAGAATCGCTGTCTGAGTCGGGGTGGGTCACAACTGGGGCAGCCCAGTCTCCTCCCCCTCAGCGCCAGCCAAGCTTCCTCACCCCCTACCCCTTCCCCTTCCCGTAGCAGTGGTGGGAGGCTTGGAATTGGGGAGAGGATTAAGCGGGGCTTTAAAAGGAAGTTTATCTAAGGGAGGAAAGCTGAACACGATCCTGAGCACGGAGCTCTGGAGTCTGGGGGGCGGGGTGCTGAGGGAAGGGGGAAGTGGGGAGGAAGACAGGGTGGGGGATGGGGCGCAGGGTACCCGGAGAAGGACCCAGGACTGGGTTTTATGTGCAATAAGCTTATGTTCAGAAAGTGCTTTGAACAAGTTCAAGGTGACCAACACTTGTGGCCCGTTAGCTGTAGCCCTGTTTTGAGTCTTGAATCTAATGAGACAGCCCTTAAGGGGGAGGAGTTGGGCAAAGAGGGGCACGGGCCTGGGTTGGGGAGGGGAGGACACAATCTGGGAAGCCAATATTGGGAAGAAGAGAAAGTTCTCCCTTTGTGGTGTCAGGACTAGGTCTCTGAGTTAGGGGACCCCCCACCCAACGATGCACACACAAACTCCCTGTGTTGAATGTGTCCTTTAGGCTACTGTTCTTTTCAGTTTATTGATTTGAGAGAGAAACGCCGATTTGTTTTCCACTTATTTGGCATTCACTGGTTGCTTCTTGTATGGGCCCTGACTGGGAATCGAACCCACAACCTTGGCATGTCCAGACAACTTTCTAACCAACTGAGCTACCCGGCCAGGGCCAGGCTACTATTCTTAATTCTCCCCACCCTGGGCCCAGCCTAGTACCCCATATAATAACAGGGAGAGGTGGGCTGGGGAACAGGAATATTCCCCAAGCCAGAAAGGGCCAGCCAACCCAAGGCGAGAAAGAAGGAGTTGATGGGAGTTGGAGGGACTGAGGGTCAGGCACAGGAAGTACTTTGCAGCAGGTATGAGGAGTAGGAGAGCTGAATAATGAGAAAGGAAGGGAGGCTTTGGAATTTTCCTTGGGAGACCCCTTCTCTTAGATTGAGAGAAGTCCCTGGATGACCTTGAATGGGAGGCAGAGGTTTTGGCCAGAGGGACAGATAAAATGATTCTCAGGCCTCCTCTCATCTTGCCCCCTCACTCCTAATGATTCATTCATCCGTTCACTCAACAGTTACTTACTCAGTACTTCCTAGACTGACAACTGACATTTACAGAGTGCTTACCTGGGGGCAGACACTGAGTGCTTTATAAGTATCATCTTATTTACCCTCAGTCCTATGAGGTTATTGGCCTCATCTTGCAGATGAGGAGACTGAGGCCCAGAGAGATTAAGTAACTTGTCCAAAGCCACATAGCTAATAAGTGTCAGAGCCAGGATTTGAACCCAAACAACTAACCCCAGAACTCACATTTCACTGCCTGTACCGTGACACCGCCATGTGCTTAGCACAGTGGTAAACACAGTCCATGGGGACAGAGCCCTTGCCGGGTGATTCTCTGGGCTCGGGGAGGTGGCAGTTTCAGGGGCCATGTCTGAACTTCCCCAGGAGCCTGGAGCCCTGACTGTTGGTCCTTCTTCTCCTCCAACCTTGATGCCTTCCTTGCCTTTCAAGTTCACAATCTCTAAGGAGATGGGGCTTCTGTTCCATCAGGAACAGGGGTGCAGGGCCTAGAAATAGCATTCCTGTGAGCTCACGTCTGGTGGGGCAATAGGGGAGAGCGAGTAGGAAGGTGCATTTTGTTGATACGACATTTGAGTGAAATGGGTGGTGAAGGGGGGCCAATAGCATCCCTTGCCCAGTGGCCCCACTGGACACTGCCCTACTCCCCAGCTCGAGGTGGGTTTCCTGCCCGCAGTCTCCTCCCAGCCACGGTCACTAGCCCTCTCCTGGAGCCAGCTTCAGATGAGCTTCTAAAACCTCATTAGGTCCCAGCTTTAATGAGATTGTCGGGTTTGTGCCCAGGCCTGGATGCTAGGCAGGGAAGTAGCACAGGTCGCTGGTAGTCTGAGCAGATGCTCGTCCAAGGCCAGGCCCCTTAGCTCTGCCTACCTTCGTCTCCTCTTCTCAGCCCCCTGAGGCTTATCCTTCTGGCATTTCTAGAAGTTCTTCTTAGCGTCCCACCACAATCTTTTTTCATTGTAGGCTCAGCCCAGAATTAGTCTGAAGAAATCCTTCTGGTGATATGCAAGGGGACTGAGCCTAAACTAAGCTCTGGCCTAGTCCCCATAGTCACCTGGGGACCCCTGGCCCCATACTCCAGAATTTGAGTTTGGGTCCTTGATTGGCACCAAATTGCATCCATCCCAACCCTCAGCTCCCAAATAAGCTGCCTGCCCGTCGTGCCATCCGGCCTAGCGCAGTGACCACAGTGGATGGAGGGGTCCGGGCCTGAGCGGGGCTGCAGGCAGCTGTCAGCGTTGAGCCCAGAGCGCACTCTGCCAGGGCTTCAGTAAGCATGTAGCTGTCCTGGCCACTCTCCAGGTGGTGACTCACCAGCTCTGCTGAGCCGACTGGCCCACAGTGCCCATCCTGACACATCCTGGCCTGGGGAGTGGTCAGTGGGGACACCAGGGGAGCTCCAACTCAGTGCTCAGAACCCCAAGGGGCGTGAGAAGAGGTGGATGGGTCAGCCATCCCAGGAGATGAGTATGTGGCAGCCACCTTGGACCCCCCTGGACCACCTTAGAGACAAGAACACGGAAGGTAATCTGTCTCCATCTTTCCTGCAGCCGCCTCTCCAGCCAATAGCTCTGCCACGTGGCAGGAACGGCTGAGGCTGGCTGGGGAGGCCTTCCAAGGTCATCTCTTCCATTCCCCTGCCTCATGCAGGAAAGCCCCAAGGAAGGAAATGCCACATCCTTTCTTGCATGCCACTCACAGTGATTCACTCCTAGTGCCTGGAAAGAGCTGGGTGGCTGGTCTCAGTCTCCCCTGCTGTGGGCCGAATCCATCCCTGGTGCAGCTCTTGCTGTGATGAGAACAGGAGGCCCATTGCTTTTGTCCTAAGTGACCCTTGCCCCCCAGTGCCCTCTGGGGCCCCTTGAGTACCTAAGGTGCAATAGCAGAGAAGAGAGAGGGAAAGGTAGAGACAAGAAAAGGGGGAAACGAACATTCAGAATGTTTTTAAAAAGTAGTTGCCTTTACAGTTGTGTAGCATTGAATACCATAGAAACACTTTCACTTACCCCTTCTCCCCTTGTCCCTTTAAGGCAAGGCAGGTGGTTTAACTTCTCTAGGCCTCTGTTTTCTCATCTGTAAAATGGTAACGATGATGACACCCTCCTCCTGGGGTTGCTACGAAGATTCAGGGAAATCATGCTCATTAAGGGCTTAGCCAAGTGCCTGGCGCGTAATCCGCAGTCAACCACAGCCTCCCGTGTAAGTCCTGTGAGGCAGGGCGGGCAGGTGTTCCAAATCCCAATTAGAGGATGCAGAAAGTGAGGCTTGGTGACTTCAAAGAATAGTCAGTGTCAGAGACAAGAACCTAGGTCACCTGACTCAGAAATCTAGGGCTCTGAGCTCAGTGCCACCATGTCGGGTGCCCCATGGAAGGAGGAAAGGAGGGGTGAGCAGCCCAGCTGCCCCAGGGGTTACACAGGGGCTGGCTCTGCAAGGGGGGTGGGTCTGGGCCACCCTCTGCCACCTCCCCTAGGCCCCTTTGAGAGTGTGGACCAGGATACCCCTGCAGGCTGGCTTTCCAGAATCTCCTTTGCTACAGTATAAAGATGGAGATTGGCCTTTGGGATCTCCCTCCCTTAAACTCCCTGGATGGTTCAGTTTCTACACATTTTCCATAATGCTTCTCAAGACCTGCTCCAGGGTGGGGCAGGCGGCATGGGATGTGGAAACACCAGGAGCCATGGAGTATACAGACCTGGGCTTGAATCACAACCCTGCCACTGAATGCTCCCCTGGGAGCCTTCCTTCCCACAGGATGTCCGTGGCTAAAGAGCCAGGTGGTGCCCCTCCAGGGGAGTGTGCAGAGAGGCTGGGGGAAGCTCAGGGGTGGGCTCAGCCACTAGTTAAGCAGCAGGAGGAGCTGGGGGCAGTGGAACTTCCCATGTCCCCGGAGGATTCACCATTCACTGCACCTCCCTGGCTGCTCCACTGCTTGGGGATTCCCTAATTGGTGGCCTGAGGCTGAGTCCTGCCCCTGCCAGGGATCCCAGAAGGAACCAGCTCCTCCCTTGCCCCACCCATGGGACTGGGGGGAGGTGAGAGGGGCCATGAGTCCCCTGGGGACCTAACCTGAAACAAGTTGCTCAAGACAAGTCCCTGCAGGACACTCTTCCCTGACTGGGCCACCCTGTACCCCTCCCTCCCCACCCTGGGGCTGACAGGAGCCTGCATCTGCTGGGGAAGGTATTTCAGCTCAGGGGAGTAAGCATTTAGTGCCTGCTGTATGCTGGGCACTCTGCTAGGGCCTGGGAGTGAAGAGATTAGAGGAGTCTTGCGCACTTTCAGCGAGATGGGTGTGGCAGATACCCCCATTAGGGCACTGGTCCTGCTAAAATGGCATTAAGACAGTGTTGCAACCTGGGCCTCCCTGGCTGTGACTTCACAGGCCTGGGGGTTTCAGAGAGGTAGGGCTGGGGAAAGAATGCTGTTACTGCTTTTGCCTGCACCTTTTGCCTGTAGCTAGATTCTCTGGGCCTCCTGGAGAGGCCTAACCCAGGGCAGGACGGAAAGCTGCTCTACTTTGAGAAACCTGCATGTTCCAGCTGGAAGGAGTCATCTGTTATCATCCAATCCCTGTTTGACATTTGAGGAAACTGACACCCCAGAGAGGGCAAGTGACTGTCACACAGCAGGTTCAGTGCAAAACTAGGAGCAGAAGCCTGCCTCCCAGCTCCTTCCCTGGGGTTCTTCCCACACGGCTGAAGACATAACTACACCCACACACCCCCGCCCATGGATGTCTGGCTGTGTGCGTCCTCTAGGCAGCTGTGCAGGAGCATACGACGTGTGTGTGAGCAGAGCCAAAGTCCAGGGCTCCTGCTGTGTGGGCTGCTGTTCGAATCCTCCCCCAACACCGCCCCCCCACCCACGTGACCACAGGCTGCCCTTCGAGTCAGGCCCACCTCGTATGTCCCAAAAGAGACAGAGCAAGAGTTGGGAATGACTGGCGGCTGCCCTCCCATCACATGGGTTCTACCAACCAGTGTCACTAGAGTCTAATCCTCCTGCACCTGAGGCCATCTGTCCCAAAAATAGGCAGCCTTCATGAGCACTTGCTGTGTGCCAGGCTTTATTCTGGGTATCAACTCATTAGTCTTCGTGAAAACCTACCAAGAGGTAGGCGCTGTTGCTGCTTCCATTTCAAAAACAAGAAAACAGGGAGCAAAATCACTTGTCCAAAGACGCCCAGCTGGTTGGTGTCAGAGCCAGATTGGAACCCAGGCAGACTCACTGTGGAGCCCCTTTGCCATCCTGAGGAGGGGCCTTGGGTACATGCCCACCCTCGGGTGGGGTCGAGGTGAGCATACTAACAGGGCCCAATCCCATAGGTACCCGTGTCGGTGGCCATGATGTCGCCACAGATGCTTACCCCCCAACAGATGCAACAGATCCTGTCGCCCCCGCAGCTTCAGGCCTTGCTTCAGCAGCAGCAAGCGCTCATGCTCCAGCAGGTGAGTCTGGCCTCGGGGCAGCTGAGAAGTGGGGGTGGGGGATGGGCACTGGCCTCCCACCTCCGCCCTGCTTACTAACAACATCACTGAGTGGCAGAAACCGGAGAGACTGCTCAGGCCGGACTGATCTGCATTCCTCCAGGGCAGTGGGGGGACGGCAGAAGTCAGGCCTCTCACACAGCCACAGCGGCGCCCCCCTCCCCTCTGCATTCCCCTTCTGGTGCTAGGCCCACCTCTGTCTCCAGAACCCCAGGGAAGGGCAAAGTACTAGAACATCCTGACTCCTAGCACCTTGACCTGTTCAGGGGACCCACCCAGGAGTCAGGGATGGCCGGGCGGTGTGGGATGAAGCTTCCCTTTCCCCTCTCCACTCACTGAGCCTCTCTCAGCAGAAACCTCCCTGCCAGACTGTCCCACTGCCCCAGTAAGGCTCCCCACTCCTGCCTCTAGGAGCTGGGTCACCACGGGGTTGGGGTTGCTCTGGGGTCAGCGGTCTGCTGCCCATGGTAAGCCACTCCCACCCTTTCCTCCCCACCCAGCTGCAGGAATATTACAAGAAGCAGCAAGAGCAGCTCCACTTGCAGCTCCTCACCCAACAGCAGGCTGGGAAGCAGCCACCCAAAGAGGTAAGGGGCCCAGGGAGGGCCCCGTGCCTTCACCTGCCATCCCAACCCTCTCCTGGCAGGAGGCTGGGAGTCTCAGAGAATTGCTTGGTGGTCATAGTGGGAAAGTCAGGAAAAGCCTGGGAGAGGAATCAGGGAGCATAGGGGACATGGGGAAAGGGGCTCACGTTTCTCCATCTCCCCTCATTCGCACTCAGTCCTCTCCTTGACTTATGTTGTTGGGTTAACAAGAGCAGGAAGTCAGCTGTGTGTTGTCTCTGCACATGCTTATAGGCACGTGTGTGGTGTCACATGGCCCACACTCATGACCACCTGCCTCGCCGTCATGCCCTCTTCCTGCCCACTTGTCTCTTAGTGAGCCAGCACTTCAGTCCTCCTCTCTGGTCTTGAGAATCTTTCAGTTACTCAGCAAACCACTTGCCCCCCCCCCACTAGTCCAGCCCTAACTTCTGTCCCTTCTTATAATATTCAGCCCCGCCCTCTACAGAGACCTAACTCCCAGCCTACATCTGCTGCCCCATCTGGGCAACAGTGCCTCCTGAGCTTCTGTACCAGGCCCTGCTGTTCCCCCCACTCCCCCACCCCCATCCCAGACATGTGCCTCCCTCCTGCTGTGCAAACCACAACCAACTTCTGAGTCGCCTCCACCGGGAAGGCTGCCCTGCTGATACCCAGTCATTCCCCAAGGCTTCAGCCTCCCCCTCAAGGTCTAGTAATTGCTGCATTCTCTGCATTATCTCTAGGCTGCCTCTATTGACTAGCCAGCCCCCAGCCCCAGGGCAGGCAGGCAGGCAGGCAGGCAGGCAGAGACATCCCTGCCTCCCAAGCACCCAGGACAGGCCCGGAAAAGACTTGCAGCCTGCTGACTTGTCAGTGCCTGTGTGAAGAGCTGAATCTTGGGGGGGCGGGGGCGGGGGCAGGGGGTTGCCAGGCAGACCTAGAGAGCGGGGAAAGCTAGAGCGAGCTAGAGCGAGGGTGTGAACAAGTGTGTGTGTGTGTGTGTGTGTGTGTGTGTGTGAGAGTGCCCCCCAGCAGTAGGGATCCTGGGTCCTAATGACCAGCTGATGCTGATCTTTTGAAGTCCCATCAGACTTTATGATTCTCTGTATCTAAGAAGCAAGAGAGGAGCTGGAGGGGAGAAGGCCCCCTCCTCAGGCAGAAGGGGGGCACCCCGGGCATGTGGGAAGGGTGTCTCCAGGCAGGAGTGGCCCCTGGAGTCTGACAGGCTCATCGATCATTGTGATGAGAGCGCCCCCCCCCCACCAGGCGTGCACAGCTGCGGTTCGGGGAGCTGGAGCAGGCGCTAAGCAGCAGGAGGAGGGAGGCAGGAGCAGGGAGGCATCGTGCTGCGCGTCTGGGTCTGGCTGTGTGTTTGCGCGCGTGCGTGCGTGCGTGAGTGCGTGTGTGCGTGTGTTTACTGCGAGGAGGCATGCAGCCCTATGGAAGCTGGGCCGGGAGCAGAGAAGCTGCGGCTTCAGACACTGCACCCACAGCTCCAGGGGCTGAGAGGCCCTGGGAGGGGGTGGCTGCAGGGTGGGCACCCGATGGTGCACCTGAGGCTGATGGCACCTCTCTCTGCCCACCCCCTCGGGCTTCCCACCAGGCACTGGGGAACAAGCAGCTGGCCTTCCAGCAGCAGCTCCTGCAAATGCAACAGCTGCAGCAACAGCACCTGCTCAACCTGCAGAGACAGGGGCTGGTCAGCCTGCAGCCCAACCAAGCCTCTGGGCCCCTCCAGACGCTCCCGCAAGGTGAGTGGCTTACCCACCCCCCTAAGCCCAGCCCCACAGCCCTCGCTGCACCCAAGGGCTGGTACTCCCTACTCTCAGGGAGTTCCTGGAGCCCTGCCAGCCTCTCCCCTCTCTCTCCCACAGCAGCTGTGTGCCCCACAGACCTGCCCCAGCTATGGAAGGGCGAGGGTGCCCCTGGGCAGCCCGCCGAGGACAGTGTCAAGCAGGAGGGGCTGGACCTCACTGGCACGGCCACCACCGCTACCTCGTTTGCTGCCCCCCCAAAAGTCTCACCCCCGCTCTCCCACCACACTTTGCCCAATGGACAGCCCACTGTGCTCACACCTCGGAGAGACAGGTATGGGGCCCAGGCTGAGAAGGGGGCGCTGCAGATCTGCCTAGGGGCCTGCCTGAGCCCCTACAGGTGGAATCCACAGTGGGGGCTGGGAGAGTGGAGTGGAGCTCAGGGACCTGGAAATACATCTCTCTCCCCGGGGCACACAAAATTGTGCCAGGTCTCTGGGAAACCTGTGTTAGGGACAGAAACGTCACCAGCAGGGGACCTGGGGCTGGGCTGCTGGTGTCTTCAGGGTCCCTGACCACCATCTCTGTCCCTTCTCCTAGCTCCTCCCACGAGGAGACCCCCAGCTCCCACCCCCTCTATGGACACGGAGAGTGCAAGTGGCCTGGCTGTGAGACCCTGTGTGAAGACCTGGGACAGTTTATCAAGTAGGTGTCACCCCGTCTCCCCTTTGGGGGCCGCCCCCCTACCTGGAGAAGCCTTTCCACAGGGTCTCTCACCACCCTCCCCCTGCCTGTCACCTAGCTTGTCCCTTCTAGGGCCTTCAGCCACTAGCTGTCCTCCTCCAGGGGCCCTAGTTCCTGCTCTGCCCAGATTATCTCCCATCACTTCTGCCCGCCTCCCTGCCCTGTCCCCAGGCTGCACAGCCCAGGGTCGGAGTGTGCAGACAAGGAGAGGACTCCCGCCCCTGTCCTCCCCCCAGCCTCAAACCCCGTGAGTGATGGCCTAGTGACAGGCCTGGCCGGTGGACAGGCAGGGCGGGAGGCAGACAGGCGGCTGGCAGCAGGCGACCAGCTGCCACAGCCGTGCCAGGCTCTGTCACTGACTGATTAACTCTGCTGTCTCCCAGACCCTTGCAGCATCAGGGTCAAACAAATTGTTTTCACGCTTCGTCAGAGGTTTACTTAATTAGTTCATTTGCAATTAGATCTCTCTGTAGCTGGGATTTTAGCAAAGACATCAAAGGAGGGTGAGGAGAAGGCAGCTTCCTCCTTTGCCCCATTTTCCCCATCCCTTCCCCTTCTTTGTATCACTTGGTCTGTCTGCTTTCCAGGCTGTGGGCCTGCTTAGAGGGTGGGCGGGAGGGTGGTGATGGAAGGAAACCCAGGGCCAACTTTCTCTTCTCCACCCCTGCTTCCCCCTAAAGACACCTCAACACAGAGCACGCGCTGGATGACAGGAGCACCGCCCAGTGCCGGGTACAGATGCAGGTGGTGCAGCAGCTGGAGATCCAGGTGTGGCCGAAGCTGCAGAGGGACACGGACAAGGGGCACCAGCCCATGCCCCACCCACAGCACTGACTTTCCAGGAGGGGTTTGGGGGGGAGTCTTATGGAAGGGTCATATGGTCAGAGCCAGCATCTTTTATTTCCTAAGTCCTCATTACCATGGTTAGCTGGACTCCGAAAGGTAAACCAGGGTCAGGGCTGTTTCTGCTGGGAGGTCCAGAAAAGAGACTCATGCTAATAGAAACAAAAGTAATATTTATAGCTAACACACTAACTTCTTTTGTCCTGTCCTGAATACTTTACCTATGTAATTCAGGGAATTCTCTGAACAACTTTGTGTGGTGGTTACTATTATTACCCTCACGTTAAAGAAAACAGGAACAGAGAGGGGTGAAGTAATTTGCCTCTGGTCACCCAGCTCGCAGGTGGCACAGCTGGGAGAAGAACCTAGGCAGTCTGGCTCCAGAGTCTGAGTTCTGTAACACAAGAACAGTCAGAGCTACTCAGGACAGACGGTCCGGCAGCCAATCAATATTTACCCATTTCCCTCTGGCACCTAGCAGAGGTCCCTGCCGTGGGATGCTAGTTGTAAAAGATCTATTGAATTTATGAATGGGGGTAAATGAATCATTCATCCATTCCTGTGTCTCCATTCAGTGCATGAGGACCCTCTCACACACAAGTGCCACTGGACTTGGGTGTTGTTCAGCCACAGCCTCTGCTCTTGTTAGGGAGAAAAGGCGTGTGCTGTTAGTTAGGAAGAGGGCCCCCGACTGTTGATGAACTAGAGTCTGGGACACGCAGTCTGGAAGAGAAGCGAGGAAGGCTTCATGGAGCAGGTGGCCCCTGTCCAGGGCCTTGAGCGTGTGAGGGACCAGAGGGGCAGGGGCCAGAGGGAGCTGGGATGCTGAGGCTTGGAGGCAGGTGGTAGTGGGAATAGGGGTTTCCTGGGGAGTCTGGTGGGATGCAGAGGAGAAGGATGTGTCTGCCTCCAGGCAGAGTGCCTGCTCACCCCCAGCCTCTCCACCTCTCCACAGCTTGCCAAGGAGAGCGAGCGGCTGCAAGCCATGATGGCCCATCTGCACATGCGGCCCTCCGAGCCCAAGCCCTTCAGCCAGCCGGTGAGTGTCCCCCTTCCCTGCAGCGCCCCCCACAACCCCTCCACAGCTCCCTGGCCGGTCTCAGCACCTTCCCCATTGCTCACAGCTGAACCCAGCCCCTGGCTCCTCCTCATTCTCCAAGGTGACGGTCTCTGCAGCAGACTCCTTCCCAGATGGCCTCGTGCACCCCCCCACCTCAGCTGCTGCTCCTGTCACCCCCCTAAGGCCTCCAGGCCTGGGTTCTGCCTCCCTGCACAGCGGGGGCCCCGCCCGGCGGAGGAGCAGTGACAAGTTCTGCTCCCCTATCTCCTCAGGTAAGGGCTGTAGAAGGGGCATTTTTCCCCAAGCTGGGCCTCCCCAGTGGCTACATTATCCTCTGCCTGTCTCCCCCAGAGCTGGCCCAGAATCACGAGTTCTACAAGAACGCGGATGTCAGGCCCCCCTTCACCTATGCCTCCCTCATCCGCCAGGTGAGCATGGAAGGTAGCCGGAGAGGGTGGGGAATGGCACACAGGCTGCCTCAGGGTTCCAGCCTCCAGGAGGATCCTGGGCCAGGGGACACAACTTCCCCTCTCAGGTCTGTCCCCTGCCGCTCACCCTTCTCAGCTGTAGGTCTCAGATACAGGCTTCTGCTGGTCATGTGACCGTTTCTCTGGGAGCACACACTTTTTTTGTTATTCATACCCACTATATTCATTCACTCATTTCTATGTACACACACTCCCATGAGACTATTTTCTGATAGACTTACGGTCACTCTTACTCAGCTTCCCCTCCCTCTCTCTCTCTCACACACACACACACACACACACACACACACACACACACCATCTCAGAAGGTGCCCTTTGCCAAAATCAGGATAAATTCCAAACAGCCCCCACTCCCTAGACATCTCTCCCAAGAATCCTGCTTTTGTTCCCACTCCCTTGGAGCTCTTTTCCCTCCAGAGAAGTTCGTGTGCCCCTTGCACAAGTGCATAGCCCTTGAGGCTTGTGTTCCCTTGTGGCTGGGCTGTAGTCAGCCTGTCCTGCTCGGGGGGGCCCCCTGAGCATCACCAGTCCTTACCCACAGGCTTCTGCAGCCAGTCTCCTCTGCCCTCAGGGTGAGTTAGCAGCCAGGCAGAAGAGAGAGACCCTGGGGGGGAGAGTACACAAGCCTGGGACCCTTTGAGGCCCAGACTGAGGGTCCCTTTGCTTCTTCCTTGCCCACAGGCCATTCTGGAAACCCCTGACAGGCAGCTGACCCTGAACGAGATCTATAACTGGTTCACCAGGATGTTCGCCTATTTCCGGAGAAACACTGCCACCTGGAAGGTGAGGCATGTCCCTCTCACCCCGCCCCGGGCCCCAGTCACCCTTGGGCAGCACATCTCTTTGAGACTGAGCACACCTAAGGGTCCCCTCCTCGAGGCAATCTTACCAAAATGGTCCCACCAGAGCCTGGGCTGGGAATGTGCCTCTCCACCCCTACCTCTTCAGGGGCCATGGAATGTTCTTTAACTGCCTCATAATGACTCCCTCCCTTCTAGCCTTGTGTTGCCTTCTTTCTGGGAAGAAATCCTCCTCTTCTCTGGAGTGCTTCCCAATGGGCCCCAAAGAGTCCAGCCCTGTGGAGTAGGGCCCTTAGAAGTCGGTAATGCCTGAGCCTGGTAGGGAGGCCTGGGTTACATTCACAGGAGACCCTCAAGGCCTGGCTGCCTTGCTTTGAAGGCGCATGCTCCGAAGCTGAGGATGGAGTGGGTGTGGGGGTGCAGGCCTCAGGATGTGCTGAGACCCACGGACTATATACACTGGGGCTCAAATACAGGCACTCACACGCTCTCCCCAATCTGCCGTTGGCTGCAGGAAGATAATTGTCTCTATCCAATTAGTCATTTCAACACCTTCAGCCCATAAGAGTTTTCCTGTGGGACCAGAGGCAAGCAAGGGAGGGACCCTAGAAAAATAGGACACCGAGATGTGGGCTGAGCTGCTGAGCCATTTGTTTCTCTATAGCCAAGATGGTCTGTGTGTCTGTACGCCTGTGTGCGTGTGTGTCCAATGGGTAAGAAGATTAGGGTCTTTGCAGCAAAGTGGGAAAGTCATATCTAAGTTGGGAGGAGTGGAGGGGGGGCGGTAAGGAGAGGGAAGTGTTGGGCAGTACGGGGAAGTTTAGACACCTTAGGAGTCCCTGCCTCAGAATCTCGCTTGGATCCCTGGTTCTTGGGTCCCCCTGCTGACCAGTGCAGAAACTGCACTCAAACAGACTACTCCCTCCCCTCCCCCATCCCGCCAGGTTTCTACAAGTGTCACTTAAGACCCCCTCCCCACCAGTGCCCAGGACTGGGTGGAGTCTGCAGAGGGCCCAGCCTTCTGTGCTCTGGGAGTGTGTTAAGTACAGCAGGAGAGACTGCTCCATGATCTTCCATATCCCCAGGCCCAATTTCCAAAGCTTGGGTGAGAAGCTCTGAGGCTGGGACAGCTACTCTGATTGGCTGCAAGTGATGTCATTTCCGGCCAACCAGAGTTCTGCCCTGTGAGCCAGCAAGGCCTTCCCTAGGCCGTCCTAGCTCAGTCTGCAACCTCCAGGCCAGTTGGATATTAGGTTTTGTAAATGATAGCGTTCCTATGTGAATCATTATGATTACTACCTAATGTTTACTTTACACATTGCATGTTAACCCTTTGCTTTTAGGGGTGACAATGTAGAGCCTCGCTTCCATCAGACAGTGTCTTTCTTGGGGGCAGCGTACCACTCACTCACCCACCCTCCTTTTCCTGTTCTCTCAACTGCACCACCTCACTGCAATTTTTACTCTCCCTTCTTGAAATCAGGGGGAACTCATTTAGGTGACTTCCTTAAACACCTGGTGATTGTCACGAAGCCCCATAGCCCAAAGCCCTTGGCCTTTCATGCCACCTTCACCTGGTTGCCCAGCCTTGGTCACCTCAGTGATGTGTCTCTTGTTCCGGAGTCCTCACCTCCCCTCAGTCCCAACAGGAAGCTGGCTGAATGGCTGGGTGGGTGGCCTTCCCAGCCTAGCAGTGCTCTGCTTCTGCTTCCACCACTTGGGGCACACAGACTATTTCAGCTTGAGGTCCACTCTGACCTTTGGGAGTTTTGCACCTTCCTTCATGTTACTTGGGAAACGCACCCTGTCCACACCCAACTCTTCCTTTCCTGCCTCCACTTTCCACCCACCTATCGCCCTTGAGGTCCCTCTTCTTAACTATTTCCACTTCTTTTCTGCCCTCCTCCTTCGCCCCTCTGGCCCCCACCCTGAGATGCTATCCACTTCAGACCAGGGAAAAGGGGTCGGGAGCCAACGTCGGCCAGGCCAGCTGCTGTTCATCCGGGACAGAGCTGCCATCTGCCAAGCGGATGGTCCTCCCCAGCCCTCCCCCTGTGTCCGTCCCTTCCAGGGCTGATGTTGTGGGCCTGTCCTTTTGTTTACGCAGCCCCCGCCAGACCCCTGAAATTGCCGTTAATGTTTCAGCGTAACGAATTAGTCTCTCATCACGAATCAGGCTTCGAAATGAGGGAAAAAAGCCCCGGTGAGGCCATCCTCGGAAATTGGGGTCATTCTCATTTGCAAAGCGGAGGATCGGAGCCCCGTAATGCGGGCAAATTTATTCCGAGGCAGGAGCCCCGGCGTGATTAGGCCCTTTGTAATTATCGCTCCAAGAGATTCCACTCCAGCCACCCGCCTCCCTCGTGGATTAGCAAGCGAGTCGGAAAAATACACAGGATTTAATTAGAGGCAAATTAAAATTGGTAATGAAATCGGGCCAGTTGCAAGTGGCAAGAGTTGGAAGGAGGAGAGGGAGAGGGGATCTCCAGGGGCACAGGCTGCCCGCCCTACCCGCTTTCTTCCCCATTTAGAAATGTAAAGAGGAGACAAGATGGGGGCGGGGGGGTGACAGAGGACAGGTAACAGGGACAGGGACGGCTGGGGGCATGAAGCTGAGAGAAGAATGTAGGGACAGGACTGAGGGACATGGTGGGGGGCTGAGGGGAGTGGGGGGAGTGGGTGGCTTGGGGCCCTAGCTTAGGCCCCCAGGGTGTGGGGGGGCAGGGAATTGGGCCAAGCACCCCCACCTTCACCCAAGTGTCCTACAAACCAGATGACCTCAATTCTAGAAGATACCCTGCCAAAAGGAGGTGGGAGCGGCAAGGTGACTTTCCCTCTTTTCTCTCCTCCTCCTGCCTTGTAGCTGCTGCACCCACGCGCTCCATTCTCTGGTTTATTTCAGCAAGTCTGTCTTAGGCGTCTTCTGTGTGCCCCGTGCTGTCAGTAAGCTTTCATTCTGCGGCACAGCTCCAAGCCGTGGCTCCTCTGCTCCCAGAGTGGAGAGGGCTGCCGTGAGAGGTCCTGAGTTATTCCCCAAACTTTAAAAGCTTAGTGGAAATTCTCTGGGCACCTGAGATAAGGTGTCCCAGGCTCACTTCGGAGCCAAGGCCTGAGCGTGACCTTTTGACAATCAGAAGCCTGAGTAACAGTTACTACGTGTCTGATTAATGATAATGCACAAAGTGTTGCTAACTACCTGTCGTTTAGTTGGTAGACAGAGTTTTCCAGAATTTGGCAGGAAGAAGAGGGGCAGATAATGAAATGGGCTGTCGGTAGTGAAGAGGCTGGGAGGGCCAGACTCCAAGGGCAGGGAGGGGGTCTTCTCCCCCCCACCCTCACCCCTCTGTGGCCAGGTCTCCTTGCCTGGCCCTCCCCTGCCAGTCCCTGGGCCAGGGAAGGTGGAACGCGGTGTGCTCACCTAAGCAGAGGTGGGGCCCAGCCTGCCTCTGAGCACCTGCCCCTCGTCACTGCGCTCCCCAGAATGCCGTGCGGCACAACCTCAGCCTGCACAAGTGCTTTGTGCGTGTGGAGAACGTCAAGGGCGCCGTGTGGACTGTGGACGAGCGGGAGTATCAGAAGCGGAGACCACCAAAGATGACAGGGTATGTGGGCCAGGACCTGGGCAGGGTGTATCCACCAGGGCATGGGCCTGGCCACCACCTTGCCTCCCCAGTGCACCAAATTCTCCCCACTTGGGCGTGAGGTGGGGAGAAAAGGGGTGCAGGGGCTCAGGGGAGGCTGGAATCTGGAAATAACATGATTAGAAAGAGGACATTTGTGTCTTGTTCTGCCCCCCCTTCTGACTGAGCGAAGGAGCCGAGGGGCCTATTTCACGAGCAGGAGATAGGCCCCAAGTGCCCATGGCTAGAGCTGGGCACATGCTAGTCACTGTGGCCATTGGTCTGCCATCCTCAGGGCCACTCGCCCTCATCTTATCACAGGAGGAGCCAACATCTGAGATCCCCGGGCCCCAACTCTTCACTTTACCAGAGAGGAGGCTCAGAGAGGGCAAGGGGCTGGAGGGAGGTCACACAGCAGATTAATGGCAGAGCTGAGTCTCTGACCTGCTGTCTTCTGTGATCTGTTCAACCGCGTGGCATTTTCAGTGGCGACTGAGGGACCTGGGGGAGGATCCAAACCTCCTCTTTGGGCTTCTCTTCCAGCACCAGAGGCCTTCTCCCTACTCCAGCCACCCCGCACGGGCCACCCTTTACCTGTGCTCTTGACCCTGAGGCCCCAGGGGAAGGAGAGAGAGGTCTGAGGCAAGTCAGATGGATATCTCTGTGGGTGCCTGCTTCCCTTAAAGATGCCTTCTCCCCGGGCAAGAGCCTCTCCACCCCCAGCAGCTGTGGGGGCTAGAGCAGGGTTGGGGCCTGGGAGAGGAAGGAAAGCCATCCTGTTCTGAGTGCCCCCACGTGCCAGTCACAGCTGGTATCTTCACATCTCATTACCAACTTAGAATCAGGAGACCTGGGTTCAAATTCCTCCTCACCAGCTGTGGGACCTCTGAGACCTCCTGTAAACTGGGGGTGATCACTGTGGAAGAGGCACAGTGTTGAGCCATTGCTTTCCCTGACCCAGCTCCTGAGTACCTTCCTGTGCAGAAAAGCCTTTGGTAAGGAGCACACGGTCACTGCCTGAGCACAACTTACTAGCTGTCCCAAAATGCAGGTCTGAGAGAGAGAGGGTGAACTTGACAAATACAGGACTGTCAAGGCTGTAGCTTGACCTTGACAGACACCGGAAAATCTACACTAGGGAGAGGAGGTGCTGGGGTGGCGAGACGTGAGGACAGACATTGGGAGGGGCCCCCACTCCCACTCTCTAGCTCTGAGACGTTCCAGAGCCACTGCAGCCCAGCGCCTCACCTGTGCAGGGGCTGCCGGCAGCTGTGCCAGGCTGGTGTGGGGACTGAGCCAGGTGGGGTGCACACAGGCACCGCAGACAGTGGCCAGCCCCAGGATAATGAACGGGGTGGAGATGGTCCCTGGCACAGAGCAGGCCCTTAGTCAGAGTCAAGGTGAATGAACAGTAAGTGAATGAATGAACCTCACGCTGCCTTATCTCTCCTCCAGGAGCCCCACCCTGGTGAAGAACATGATCTCCAGCCTCAGTTACGGAGCACTTAATGCCAGCTACCAGGTGATCAGGTCCTTCCCAGAGCCCGCCAACCGTTCCCCTGCACCCTCCTGCCCCTTGATTTTCTTCAACACACCCTGGTCTTTAGAGAGACCCTCCCCCACCCTCCCCATCTGTAGGAAGAGGGGAGGAGCAAGAAAAAAAGGGAGAAGACTACTCTGGGTGGCCAGAACCCTGATCCTCTGCCCCACCTCAGCTGCAGGGGGGAGGACTTCTGCTATCAAGACTAGGTCTGGTAGAGCAGGGCAGGAAGCAGGGAGGTGGCATAATCCCCAGGGTCTCCTCTGGCCTGGCAGTCTAGAGGTCCTCTGTCTCCTGGAAAAGGGCTAAGTGAGGTGCAGATTTTCGGGAGAGCTGGAAGGGTCAGAGTTCTGGGGTCAGAGCTCTGGCCATAGGAGGTGTTTTATTCTAAAGGCTGAGTCTGGGCTAGGGGAGCTGCCAGATAGGTTCCCCAGTGGGGCTGGCGCACAAACACACAGACGCATGGGAGGCTGTGTGGGGGTGGGGAAGGGGCAAAACCTGGCTAGGTACAGCCCACTGACAGGGCCTGCCCTGTGCCGTCCAGGCTGCCCTGGCCGAGAGCAGCTTCCCCATCCTCAACAGCCCTGGCATGCTCAACCCTGGCTCCACCAGCAGCCTCCTGCCCCTCAGCCACGACGACGTCGGAGCCCCGGGGGAGCCGCTCCCCAGCAATGGCAACAGCAGCCCACCTCGCCTCTCCCCGCCCCAGTACAGGTGAGCACGCGCACGGACCCCTGCCCCAGTGCCCACAGATGTCAGGGAGGGAGCCTCTCCCACTGCAGGTGGGATTGCATCTCACCACCCCCACCACACCATTCCTCCCAGGACAAGGGCCCTCTGTCCTTTCTTGTGGGTCCTTCTCTCCTTCTACTCCTGTCTCCTCTTTCCATTATCCACCCGCCCCCTTCCCTCTACATCCTCTTTCCCTTCTCTCTCCCTCCTCTCCCCTTTCCTCTGACTAGAGCCCTGGGGGAGATCCATCAGACCTAAGACAGCAGACCTCAGTGGCTCAGGGATGATAAGGTCTGGGGAGGGGAGTTGTGGGCACCCCTCTGTGCCCCAGAATTCTGGATGAGTTTTTAAGGGGAGCAGGGGAAGGCCACCAAGGTGCCCACATGATCTCTTCTGTCACAGCCACCACGTACAGGTGAAAGAGGAGCCTGCGGAGGCAGAGGAAGACAGACGGCCCGGGCCCGCCCTGGGGCCCTCCAACCCCAGCACTGCAGGGCCCACAGAAGACAGGGACCTGGAGGAGGAGCTGCCTGGAGAGGAACTCTCCTAAGGGTCTTGGGGGCAGCAGGGCAGGGGTGAGACCCCTCCTGGAACCCGGGCCCCACCTACCCCCACTCCACAGCCCCGCCCAAACCTCAAGGCACTTCCGGGACTCAGATGCGGGGGCTGGCCGGCAACTCCCAATGTGACCTGACTGACAGACGCTTGGGGCAGGGACGGTCCCGCCCCCAAGGGGAAACAGAACCCCTGGTCTGGGACCAGCAGAGGACAGGGAGGGCCCAGACCCCTCTTCAAACCCTCCCCGCCACCAGCAGCAGCAGCAGCAGGGCCCTCCGCCCCCACCAGCTCTCCCTACAGGGCCCCCCGCAGTGCAGTGGAGACCCGCAGGCGGGGCTAAGCCACCCCTCTCAGACCCAGGGCCCCTTGCACCTGGCTCTGGCAGTGTTTTTTCTAGCTAGAGGCCCCCCACTCCCTTAATCTGTGCTCCCTCTCACCTTCTTTTCCATACTGTGAAGAAAAAGTTCTCCACCCTTAAACTCCTACTCCCACCCTGGCCTGGGTGGAGGAGCTGATGTTTCTACCCATCCCCAGAAGAACCAGCCCCCCTCGGCTGTGCCCACTCAAAAGCCACAACTGGGGTGGCACAAGTTGTGTGCCCTGTGGTGTCCATGGGAGTAGGGCCCCCTGGCTCTAGCCCCTTCTCCCCTCCTGAGATGGGACCCAAGCTGAACTTGGCCTCCACCCATTTGCTGGATACCCCTGCAGCTGCCCCACAGTCCAGGGAGCAGAGGAAGAGGCCCCGTGCAGCCTCCTCCTGAGAGGTCCGTGCCAGGCAGACTTCTGGAGGTGGGGCCGCTGAAGGGAGTCCAGCCACCCTTGAGGCCAGAGTTGGGGCAGAGGCGGTACCTGGGCTGCCGGAAGCATCCTGCCTCTGTCTTGGGGGAAGGCCAGGCTGACACTGGGCTTGAGGGGCCAGTGGGATTAATTTGGTGGCTGCTGTGACCCACCAGGTCACTCCCACCCCCAGCCTATAGGTCCCCTATTACAGTCCTCCCTCACCCACCCTCAGCGCCCCTTTCCTGTCCCCCCAGTTAAACAGATGACCAAAGACCTTTCTTATGCCGGAAGCAAAAACCAAAACTTTTTGTTCGCTTCTTCCTTTGTCGCCTCCTACACCCCCTGGTCCTTTTGCTCCCTACCCCGGCCCCAGGCTGGAAGCCTTCCCTCCACTTAAGTTATTGTTTTAAACCAAAGTTTACAGTGTCTGTTGGTGGCCAAGACCCTCGCTCTTCACCTCTTCTCCACCCAACCCTGAGGACCCTGGGACTCAGTCGGGGCTGGGGACCCTGCTCACCTCCCCTCTGCCCTTGCCCAGTCAGGAGAAGGAAAGGGCAGGGGATGGAGGTGGGCCGCCCTCAGCCCCTCCACCCCCATGGGCAGTGGGCATATGAGCCCCAGTCCTAACCCTGGGCTGCTTCCTGGGGTTCTCCAGACCCCTCTCTAGGACCAAGTCCCCCATCACGCTGGGAGTGTGGATTCCAGCAAAAGAGCTGGAAAAAAGTGACACTCTCCACAGACCCCCTATGGGGGATCCTGACTTGAGGCCAAGGACTGGGTGTGTTGGACGCTCATGACACCCTGGGCTAGGCCCCTTTGCTGAGAAGACTCCTTGGACTATTTCCCAAGAAACCCCCACATACATCCCTTCACAAGCCACCCCTCCCAAGAGGCAGGGGGCCCTCGCCCCCTCCCCTGTGTATTCCCCACCTGTGTTTTGTTTGACCAGCACAGAAATATTAAACGTCCTCTATACACCGGGCCCTGTGTGTGTCACCAGGTGAGGGGGGAGGGCGTTTAAGTGGAAAGCTTTTCTGCTCTGGGGAGCTGGGGGCAGGAGGCACCAGCTGGAAGTGGGGGCTCCTTTCGGAGCACCTTCTGCGAGTTGGTGAGTGGGCTTGTGCGCCAGGCACCGGTCAGCCACCAGGCTTCCAGCTGACATTCAGCTCCCCTGCTTCTCCTGTCCCCACTCCCACACGTTCCCAGAACGTCCTCTAGGCATTCTGTGGTGTTTCCTTTCAAGCCAGATGGCTCATCGTTTCTTTCTCTTGAAGTCACCACTTGCCCCGGTTCCCAGGTTTGAAATACAACTCCTTGTCAGGGTGTTTTCAGCTGGGAGTCCAGCTGCAGGACACTTTTACCTGGGCCTGTCACCTGTGTCTTCATGGGGGCTACCTGCATAGGGGTGTGTGTGCAGGGTGGGGGGGCATCAAGCTGCTGGGGTAGGGCTGTTGGTGATGCCCACGTGTGCAGTGTCAGTACTGGTGGGCGCAGTCGGGATCCCAACGTACAGGGGCTGAGGGAGAGAAGAAAAGGAAGAATCCGAGCTATTGAAACTAAAGGTGGAGTCCCTCTCAGGGCAGGGACCCCAGGCCTCTATCTTTAGGGCTCAGGGAGGAGTGTGCAGTTACCCCTTGAAAGACACAGGGTTAGTGGCTCTGAACTCCGTGCAGTTAAACATAAAACTTTTGACTCCCCCCAAACTTGAGTCATCCCTAGAAGCCTCCATCGGTTCCAGGAGCCCCCACGAGCACCCCACAGATGGCTCGAGTCCCTTGTATGTAGTGATATAGAACAATACCGCAGTGCATACAGTCGGCCCTCTGCATATGGGTTTGGTCGAACTCACAGATGCATGAGGAGGGCCAACTGAATGTTGAAAAACAACCACGTGTAAGTGGAGTTAAAACTTGTATAACTCAAGGGTCAGCTGTGCTTGGGGAAGTGGGGAGGGAGAGGGAAGGGTGTTGAGAAAGCATAAATGGAAGCACTAGCCCTTCCCACAAATCACCAAACTGCTGGAGCTTTCCAAAAGCCAAATTTGGGGAGAAGTGGGCCTTGCAAGGGGAGGTGGGATCTGGAAGCTTAGGTCTTCGACTTCTCTGTCCCAGACCTGTCTTGCCCTTCCCACCACAATTTCCTTCTGTCCCTCTCTCTCCCGTCTTCTCCGTCTCACCCCACCCTCTGCCGCTCCCTGCCTTCCTGCAGTGTCCTAAAAGCTTCTGAAGGCTTTCAGGCCCTGGACATAAAACTAGTTTCGTGTAACCTGGACAGTGGCACTCTATAATACAATGAAAACAATTGTGATTTCACTGCCACTACTCCCCACCAGGAGCCACCAGCCCCCTAGAAAGCTCCAAAGCGTCCAGAAGTATTGGCTGTCAGGCTCCCAGCTCCCTTACTCCACCCTGGAAGAAAAAGGGCCGTTCTACAGGCTGCCCCCAGAGACTAAGCAGGGGCGTCCAACCTTTTGGTGTCTCTGGGCCACACATTAAGTACATTGTGACGTGTAATCACAAAAAAAGCCTCATAATGTTTTAAGTAAATTTATGGTTTTGTGTTGGGCTGCACTCACAGCCATCCTGGGCCACAGGTGGCCCGTGTGCCACAAGTTGGACACCGCTGCAGGAAGACTACTCTCAGCCTCATTCGGGACAGTTCTCCCAGCCATTTAACTGCAGGTTTTTCTGCTTCAACTAGAGTTTTTGTTTTGATTTTTATTCTATTCCACCCACAGAGACATGGCAAATGCCTGGTCAGTGTATTTGGACATGAAGTGAAGATCTATTTTGGGCTTTGGCAAAGGAGAGAATCTTGCAATATAAGAAATGGCACTGCTGTGGACCACCACCTTCTGAGTGTATTGGGCTTACAGACAATTATCTGATAGACGCTATGAGGGCACCACCTTATGGCCTTCTAAATAAGAACTTCCCCTCCCCAACTCCCGAAAATACGCTTTACTGCCAGGAAGTTCTGCACGTTGCCTAGCCTCTCCTTCCTGCTGTTATCTGCAGCTATTGGGGCAGGTCATTAGCTGTGGCTGGTAGCTTGTCCTGCTCTAAGCATTTCTGCCCTGAGGGGGAGAGGGAAGCTATCTTCAGAACTTGTTCTCAGTTTGGGAAAAAAATGGGTACTCCAAGCCAGACATTTTTAGGGCGAGGAGGTAGCACTCTGGGCTCTGCATTGGGCAGAATTCCCCCTTCCCCTCACTTTCTGAAACCTACCATTAACTGGTGGTCACCCCTACCCAAGGCCTTTTGCTAACGGCCAGCAGAGGGCGTCTTAGACAAAGCAGACCCAATGCTCCTCCTTGGGCAAACTTGCCTGTAGGGTGGAAGGGGTAGGGAGGGGCGGGAGGAGGGGCTCAACTTCCCCTGAGAACAGCATTCCTGCAACCCCATATCCCAGAGAGCAGCCTCCATCCCAGGGCAGAAACAGTCTTTTCTATCTTGGGGATGAGGGGGACGCTTCCCAGGCCCCTCCAACCTGTAGTGACCTGTTACATACCCTTAACAGAACCAGGAGATGGGGAGGGATATGAGACAGGATCTGGAGGGAAGGCAGCTCTGGAGCACACCGGGCACAATGAAGGGCGCCATAAAGATTTGTAAGGGGAATAATTAAATTTAACGAGCTTTTATGAGGTACAAAACACTGGACTAGAAGCTTCATGGTTAGTATAATCCTCACAACTCTGACTTAGATACTATTATTATCCCATTTTACAGAAGAGGAAACGGAGACACAGGGAATCAAGCTGACAGATGAAGCATTAAGAATGAGAAACCGTGGGTTTCCAGTGGAGAAAGAGAGGAGGGAGGCTTGGTGGCTTAGCTTTTTAGTGATACTATTTACTTTGGTCTTTTGGGTTTTTTTTTTAAAGATTTTATATCCTTTTAGAGAGGGGAAAGAAGGAAGAAAGAGAGGGAGAGAAACACCGATCAACTGTCTTTCTCCCACCCCCAAACTGGGTATCTGGCCCACAACCCAGGCAGGTGCCCTGGCCGAGAATCGAACTGGGGCAAACTTGGTCTGCAGGCTGGTGCTTGGTCCGCTGAGTCACACCAGCCAAGGCATACTTTGGCTCCCCCCGCCCCATTTTTATTTGGAGACTCCTAATGTGGAAACTGAGGTACAGAGTGCCTCAGAGCCAGGAATTAGGCACTGGTTTCAGCGTTCCCCAGCTGCCTTCTTGTCTGGGCAGAATGAGGTAAGTTGGGGCTTGGAATAGTCACTGAGGGACAGACCGGAGAAAAAGGCCGAAACACCCCATAAAAATAACCAAGCAGGGGCCTTCTGATGGAAAAGGGAGTCAGAGCAGCGAAGACAAAGCAGCGCTTGTGTGAGGTGGGGAATTCACAGCAACTGCACACGAGTGTGCACACACACTCACATGAGCACACCTGAACACGAGCAGACACAGTAGGGTGCACACAGGCCACTATTCAGATATGTTTATGCCTAGAGGACCACCAAGGGCAGGGACACGTAGCACGTGGCAGTCACAGTGACATCCTGTCACAGGCCCAGGTCCCCTCCACACCTGCGGTCTGTCTCTACCTCAGGATCAAAAGTTTAGAAAAACAGCCCCTCCTGAGAAGGTGGTCATGGTGGCAGCCGAGGCTGAAAGGCCTTCTTGTCCTAGGCAGGAGGGGCTGGCTGGCCGTCTTTATAAAATGGGCCAGATTAACAGAACAGTGCAGAGGTGCGCTGGGCACGAGTCCTCTGGAGCTCCTGGCCCGGACGAGAAGGCTTCTTCCCCACTAGGGCTCAGTTCCCCTCTTGCTCCCAGATCTGGACCTCAGAGCTGCTTCCTGGGCTCAGGAGTGGGCCAAGTGCAGGGTGGGTGGGCCCCAGAGAAACACAGACAGGACTATGATCTCAGAGAGCTGGTTCTCTGGCTGTGAACCAGATGGAGTCCTGCTGAGTGCCCAGTGCTGCAGGGAGTCAACTCAGGCCCCACAGGACTCAGTCAATGAGGGTTCAAATCCTGCCACTACTACTTGCTGGCTCTGTGGCCTTGGGAAAGCTTCTTGACCTCTCTGGGCCTGGGTTTCCCTGTCTGTAGATTGGAGTGGGGTGATTGTCACTACCTTGTTGAGAAAATTTATATAAAAAAGTGTCCAGCACATTTTAAGCCCTCAGCACATAATAGCTGTTAATAAAATATGACCTTGGATGTCAATTACCAGAGCAGTCAAGGGGACCCCTGTGCACCTGGAGGGTCCCCTGGAAGACAAGCTGGAGCTGGGGTGGGGAAACCTGGGTGGGGAGAGGGGGCAGGGGAGATGTTCTCGGCCTGGGAGGGGCTGAGGTGGAGCTTGGAGGAGGTCGGTGTGGCACAACACGAGGACTGAATGGAGGTGGAGGAGGCAGAGGCAGGGCAGGGAGGCCAATGGGCTGCAGAAGCCTGCCCCCTCATCGTTGTCAGCCCACACGTACACCCTCTAGCACCCGGCTAGGCCCTGGGCAAGTGTGGTGTGGTGCAGTTCGTTCCCTTACTTATGCATAATCAGTGCTGAGATCCCCTGACTACTCAGATGAAGGGGAGAAGCAATGCTTATGAAGCATGTACACCAACCAGGGAGCACCTGACCTGGGGATAGTTAGTGAGTGGTGATGCTGGTGAAGATTTAAAGGTGCAGCCTATGTCCTTGAGGAGTTTACATGTAGAGGGGGACAGTCTTGTTACATAGAGGCTGGCATGGGCCAGCTGGTTCAACACCACATGCTGTGGCCTTCAGAGGTGTTCAGAGCAGGTGTCTTAAAGGAGGTTAGGCTCCCCGGCAAGGGTGTCCAACCCTCGGCTGAGGGCCGCCTGTGGCCCTGGACAGCTATGAATGCAGCTTAGCACAAAATCGTGAATTCACTTAAAAGCTTTTTTTTTTTTTTGCTCATCAGCTTTCGTTAGTGTTTGTGCATTTAATGTGTGACCCAAGAGAATTCTTCCTCCAGTGTGGCCCAGAGACGTCGAAAGGTTGGACACCTTTGGGTGGGAAGCCTTGCAAGGAAGATAAGACTAAGCAGGAGAGCCTGGCCAGTGGGACAATAGCCAAGAGGGGGCGGGGTGGGGCCGATTAGGACATCAGGAGGACGGCCAGGAGGGGCAGAGAGGCTGCAGTTCTGGGAGATGACACTGGAAAGGCAGTGGCCAGGTGGGGCAAGAGGCATGGTTGTGAAGGAAGGCGGAGATGGTCAGTGGGCAAGGAGAAAGGAGAACCAGGAGGCAGGGTGGTCCTGAGGCTGAGGCTGGGGGTCTTCAGTGAGAGGGTCTGCAAGGTTTATGGAATTCAAGGCCTGGTAGACTCTACCGTAACCACCACCTTCGTGGACTTGACGCAGGAGAGCGCTGGCACCCTGAGACGAGACAGTTTCTCGGGAGAGCGAGAGCACAAGAGGGATGCATTGGGAAGCCAGTGTGTGGGGTGGAAATGGGAGTACAGGTATGTTTTAGTAGCAAAGGGAGAGAAAGGACCCCAGAAATGGAGGGATAGAGGGATATAGCCATGGAATGTCAAGGGAAGGTTTAATTATTACTTTTCTCAGCTATGATGATTTTGTGTATTTTTAGTGTATTTGGAGGGGGTGGGGAAAGGGCAGAAGTGGCTCAAGCTACAGACTCCTAGGTATGGGTGTGTGAGCATGCCCTCCCTCCTCCATCAGACTAGGCGTTTCTGAGACCCCCTTCTTCCTCATTGTCAACCCCAGGACTTGGTCCTTGACTGCTTGGGAAGAGGGGTGAGGACCCCTTCTGGGAGGGGAGTCTGGAAACAGTCATGGAACTCACATCTGGTGAAGTGGGGAGAGGAAAGAAGGGGTGGGAATCCCATCCAGGAGCAGAGGGCTTCAGAGAGGAGGAGGCAAGACTCACAAAAGGCAGGCAGGTGGTTCCGACACAGGCACCAGCATGTGGAACAGGAGGCAAAGAGGAGGCAGGAGAAGTGGGAGGGAGGATGGGGCTGTCATCCTGCAGAGTGCAGAAGTAGCCCTAAGGCCTTCGCACTGTGGGGCCTGCCCCCTACCTTCACCCCTCCCCCACTGCACTTGCCACCCCCTCCCAGCGACCACTCCAGTTCACACAATTGACTTTCTCCCCCCATCTAACTCCTTTCTCATACTCTTCCTGCTTCCTGCTTCTCCATGAATGCTTGCCTATGATTGGCCATCCCAGATGCCCTCTGCCACAGCCCCTCTGATCCTCGCTGTCACACCTTCGCCACCATCACCCAGGCCTGACCCCGGGCCCAGCTGGGGTTCCTGATTTTGCTTCCATCCCCAAAAATCATCCAAACTAGCCCATTTACCTTCCCCTGCCCCAGAGTGTATGTGGTGAAGCTACGAATCTTTATTAAGCACCTAACTGTACACCCAGGCTGGTGCCAGGGGCTGTGGGGAATGCTGAAAGTAACTGCTAGGCACAAGCCCTGCCTCCAGGGGGCGTATGGGACACTTGGGGAAAGAACACTGATGTGTAAAAAAGTAAAATAACCAAGGAATCAAGATAAGGTAACATGGGAAAGAACATGCTCCTCTTTCTTTTGCTGTAAATAATCCTTGATGTAGAGAAGGTCCTTCTTGTGACACTTCCAAGGACTTTTAATTATTAAAGACATCTTCCTATTACAGTTGTTCATATAGTGACAATGAAGACAGCTGTGTAGAAAGGAATAGACATCCACAAAGAATGAAGTACAGTCGACCCTTGAACAATGCAAGGGTTGGGGACGCTAACCCCCTGAGCAGTTGAAAAGCTGCATATGAATCTGACTCCTCCCAAAACTTAACTGCAGTCATCTTTCTGTATCTTTGGGGGGTTTGGTTCCAGGACCCCTTGCAAATACAATATCCAAGCATGTTGAAGTCCCTTCCTTATATAAAATGACATAAAACAATGTATACAGTTGGCCCTTTGCATCTGCAGTTGGTTGAATCTGTGGATGTAAACCTGAGGATATGGAAGTTCGACTGCATAATTTTTTAAAAAATCCAGACCCACAGAGTTCAAGCTGACATTGTTCAAGGGTCAAATATATAACTGTAAAGTCAGTCATTCATATATCCAACATTTATTGAGAACTTACTACATACAAGTCCCCAAGCTCAGCCCTGAGGGTAGGAATGGATAAGACACAGTCCCTCCCCTCCAAGAACCCCACAGAGAGACAGGTATGTAAGCAGAAAAGTGATGGCATGACATTCGATTTGAGGGTGGGACCCTAGAAGAGGGTGTGTGGCAAGTCTCCTGTGATAACTTGGGAAGCTTCTCATCGGAGGCAGAGATGGAGACGCGCACAGGGAGAGGGAATGGACAGGCAGGGCCCAGTGTCTCTGGCGTGACCATGCCCAGGAGCAGTGGAAGGAGAGTGTGGCCTGGAGAGGCACATTGGGGTCATACTCTGGAAACTTGCCTGACAATTCAGAATTTTGGACATTTTACTCTAGACAAAATATTTTTCAGCAGTGAATGACATGACCATGACTGGTTTTGTTTTCTTTTTTATAAGACATTTGCAGGTTAGATGTGAACGGGAAAGCTTGAAGATGGCTAACAGGTCATTCATTTAGGCCTAGGTCTGAGAAGGGATCTGGGGGGTGGCTGTGAAGAGAGAAGAAGGGAAATGGGAGAAATGCCAGAAAGGAAGGAAGGAAGGAAGGAAGGAAGGAAGGAAGGAAGGAAGGAAGGAGAAAGGAAGGAAGGAAGGAGAAAGGAAGGAAGGAAGGAAGATTGGTTCCACAAATAGGAGGCAAAGGAAGCAAAGGTGCAAAGGGGACCCATGGTTTTAAACCTTAGGTAACAGAGTACCAGAGCCACAGGCAGAAGTCAGTACTTATAGAGAAGGAGCTTGTGTTGTCATGGAAGAGGAGGGGATTGGCATGGGTCAGGTTGAATCTGAGGTAACAGAAAATCCAACTGGAGAGATTCTAGTTAAAGATGGTGGGTTCAGCTCACGCGTTTTCCTTAATGCCCTTCTGAAACCCTGCTAACCCACAGAAGAGGGACTTTTTTTTTTAAAGGTATCAACTTATAGAAACAGAGCAAAGCAGAAGGCAACAGCAACAAGTTTTGGAAGCTGGAGAGATGATGGGCAGAGAAATTTGAGTCCTGAGCCAGCAATGAGGGAAGCTGAGAGGCAACCCAGCCTACACTGTGGACATCCCCCCCCAGGCACAGGGATCAGGGACTGGCTGGCTGGGTTACCTCTAGAAGTGGGGGCAAGGGTAAATTTTTAAAAATAAAGAGTAAGTGTTTGCCAGGGGCTGGGGTGAGGGAGGGACAAACAGACTGAGCCCGGAGGGTTTTTAGGGCAGTGAAACTACCTGTATGATGTCACAATGGTAGATACATTATCTTTATACTTTTGTCCAAACCTATAGAATATACAACACCAAGGGTGAGCCCTAACGTAAACTATGGACTTTGAGTGGCAATGACGTGTCAATGCAGGCTCACTGATTGTAACAAAGATGCCATTCTTGTGGGGGATGTTGTCAGCGGGAGAGGTTTTAGGTTGGGGGCAGGGGGCACATGAGAACTCTGTACTTTCTGCTCAGTTTTGCTGTGCCTAAAACTGCTTTAAATAAAATAAAGTCTTAAAAAAAATGAACCAGCCCTGGCTGGTATGGTTCAGTGGACTGAGTCCTGGCCTGCAAACCAAAGGGTCACTGGTTTGATTCCCAATCAGGGCACATGCCTGGGTTGTGGGCCAGGTCCCCAGTATGGGCACAAAAGAGGCAACCACACATTGACATTTTTCTCCCTCTCTTTCTCCTTCTCTTCTCCTCTCTCTAAAAATAAATAAGTAAAATGTTTTTTAAAAAATGAACCAGCTAAACCTCAGTTTAAGGCGGGATCCTGCAGATCCCCTCCCCCACTCTGTGCAGGCAGGTCCCTTTCCCAGGAACGGGTAAGACAGAGGGTCTTAGGGCTGGGGGACACTGACGTAGTTGAGGCGAGGGCAGGACGGGGGGTTGAGTGAGAGACTTAATCTAAAGGCTGGGGCAGCAACGGCCTGCCACAGGTGCAGAGCTTTTGGAGTCCCACTCCTCCACAGACACCCAAGGATCAACAGACACATGAAGAAAGCATCCGGTGTGAAAGGCAGAGTGCAAAACAAACAGAAAGAGCAACTTGGAGAAGGACACTGCTATGCACATAAAGAAAACGTATTTATTTTAATCCTCACCTGAGGATATGTTTTCCTTAAATTGATTTTAGAGAAAGAGAAAAGGGGAGACATAGTAACATCAGTGTTAGAGAGAAACAGCAATTGATTGCCTCTCACATGTGCCCCAACCGGGGATCAAACCCACAACCTAGGTATGTGACCTGACTGGGGATTGAACTTGCAACCTTTCGGTGTATGGGGCAATGCGCCAACCAACTGAGCCACTTGGCTAGGGTGATAAAAATTTTTTTAAAAATCAGTCAGGGCACATGCCTGGGTTGCAGGCCAGGTCCCCAGTGGTGGGTGCATAAGAGGCAACCACACATTGATGTTTCTCTCCCTCTCTTTCTCCCTGCATTCCCCTCTGTCTAAAAATAAATAAATAAAATCTTTTAAAAAATCATTTATTCACAAATATGCTATTGCATCCATGAAATAAGAATAAGATGCTACAAAAGTGAACATTCAGAAAACGAAATACGGTCTTAGGAAAAATATAGCAGAAATGAAAAATTAAACAAAAAGCCTGGAAGTTAAAGATATCTTCCCAAAATAACAACAGACAATGCAACAATAAAGAAAAAGAAGACAATGAAACTAGAGGAGCAGTTCAGGAGGACCAGCATCTAAATAACAGGAGACATAGAAAGAAAGAAACAGAAAAAAAAAAAACAGAAGAGAAAACTCCTAAAAACATAAATCAAGAGCATTTTCCAAGACTGATGGACATGAGTTTCCAACCTGAATAGGGCCCAAGAGTGTATGAAAATGTTCCTTCACCAAAGCACACCATCCTGGAATTTCAGAGCACTGGAGACAAAGAGAAAATCCTACAAATCTCTAGAGAGAAGAACAAGTCACATTAAAAGATCATAACTCAGGCACTTTTGACTTCTGGCCAAGATGGAAGCGTAGGTAGACACAGTGTCCCTCCTTGCACAACCAGAAGAAGGACAACAACAATTCAAAAACAAAAACAACCAGAACTAACAGAAAATTGAACTGTATGGAAGTCTGAAAACCAAGGAGTTAAAGAAGAAATATTCATCCAGACCTGTAGGAGGGGCGGAGTCCGGGAGCTGGGCATAGAGGGCTCACAGCAAAGCAGCAGTGGAAGATAGGGCCAAGCAAGGCAGCGGCTGGCCAGCAAGACTGGGGCAGCGGCTGGCGGACTAGGCGGTCCCACATTCATGCGCAGATAAACCAGGAGGAACAACTGGAGAGCAAGACAAACTGTGCAACCCAGGGTCCCAGCACGGGGAAATAAAGCCTCAAACTACTGATTGAAAACACCTGTGGGGCTGAGGTGCTGGGAGAAACTCCAAGCCTCACAGGAGAATTCGTTGCAGAGACCCATAGGGTCCTAGGACGTACACAAACCCACCCACCCAGGAATCAGCACCAGAAGGGCCCAATTTGCTTGTGAAAAGCGGGGGAAGTGAATGAAATCAGGCAGAGAGTGGAGCAAGCGCCATTGTTCCCTCTTGGACCCCTTGCTCACATACAGCGTCACAACACAGCAACGTGGGTTACCCCTCCCATGTGAACACCTAAGGCTCCACCCCTCATACGTAACAGGCACGTCAAAACAAACAAACAAAAAAATGGCCTAAACAAAAAAACAGAACAAACTGCAGAAAAAATACAACTAAGCAACGAAGAGATAGCCAACCTATCAGATGCACAGTTCAAAACACTGGTCATCAGTATGCTCATAGAATTGGTTGAATTTGGTCACAAATTAGATGAAAAAATGAAGGCTACGCTAAGTTTTCACTTAAGTAAAGGAAAATGTAGAGAGAACCAATAGTGATGGGAAGGAAACTGGGACTCAAATCAACGGTGTAGACCAGAAGGAAGAAAGAAACATCCATTCAGAAAAGAATGAAGAAACAAGAATTCAAAAAGACGCGGAGAGGCTTAGGCACCTCCAGGACATCTTTAAATGTTCCAACATCCGGATTATAGGGGTACCAGAAGGAGAAGAGAGGAAGAGCAACAAGTGGAAAAGTTATTTGAACAAATAATAAAGGAGAACTTCCCCAATCCGGCAAAGGAAATAGACTTCCAGAAAGTCCAGGAAGCTCAGAGAGTCCCAAAGAAGCTCGACCCAAAGAAGCACGCACCAAGGCACATCATAATTACATTACCCAAGATTAAAGATAAGGAGAGAATTGTAAAAGCAGAAAGAGAAAAGGAGACAGTTACCTACAAAGAAGTCTCCATAAGACTGTCAGCTGATTTCTCAAAAGAGACCTTACAGGCAAGAAGGGTCTGGAAAGAATTATTCCAAGTCCTGAAAGGCAAGAACCCACATCCAAGATTGCTCTATCCAGCAAAGCTTTCATTTAGAATGGAAGGGCAGATCAAATGCTTCTCAGATAAGGTCAAGTTAAAGGAGTTCATCATCACCAAGTCCTTATTATATGAAATGTTAAAGGGATTTATCTAAGAAAAAAAAGATAAAAAATATGAACAGTAAAATTACAGCAAACTCACAATCATTAACAACCACACCTAAAACAAAAACAAAAGCAAACTAAGCAAACAACTAGAACAGGAACAGAAACACAGAAATGGAGATCACATGGAAGGTTAGCAACAGGGGAGTGGGAGGGGGAGAGAGGGAGAAAAGGTACAGAGAATAAGTAGCATAGATGGTAGGTAGAAAATAGACAGGGGGAGGGTAAGAATAGTATGGGAAGTG
>CM052541.1:102351612-102433747 GCA_028533065.1 Trachops cirrhosus
AGGAACAGAAACACAGAAATGGAGATCACATGGAAGGTTAGCAACAGGGGAGTGGGAGGGGGAGAGAGGGAGAAAAGGTACAGAGAATAAGTAGCATAGATGGTAGGTAGAAAATAGACAGGGGGAGGGTAAGAATAGTATGGGAAGTGTAGAAGCTAAAGAACTTATATGTACGACACATGGACATGAACTAAAGGGGGGGAATATGGGTGGGGAGTTTGCCGTGTGGAGGGGAGTGAAGGGGGAAAATGGGACAACTGTAACAACATAATCAATAAAATATACTAAAAAAAGATCATAACTCAGAATAGCCTTATTTGTTCAACAGCACTATCACAGATGATGATGGTGCATTGCATTTGAAATTCTATGAGACAATTATTTCCAACCTAAAATCCCATACGCTGCCAAACTATGAATTACATGTAAGATGAAAACATGTCAAGACATGAGAATTTTCTGAAAACTGCCACATTTACCATTTCTCACAGTGGAGATGTGTTTCCCCAAAGTAAGAAAAAGGAAGCAGCTTGACCTAAGGGAGAGGCTAGGAAACTGCCCCAGGTACAGCAACCCGGTCTGCTGGAAGGAGTCGAGGGCCCTGGGCGAGGTGTCTTCAAGAAGATGGAATGCATAGATGCCTACAATTTGAACATATTGCAATGAGACCTAAGCCACTGGGGAAGATTTGGGGTTGAATCACTAATGGGTAAACAGAAAACTAGGCAAATAAAAATTAACTCCAGAAAGAACAAAATATTGAAAGAAAGGTAATAATAATATACAACATGGTTTAGCTATAAGTAACATTTAGTCCTGATAATGGAATTCCCACTGAATTCCCATCTAACTAAGGGGACAGCGTGACGCCATTGGGAGATTGGGGAGGTGGGAGGGCACTGCTGGGGTGGAGTGAGGATGGGAGGGCAGGTGAAAGAGAATTTAACCCACGTCTTACAGGGTGAGAACTTAGTTGGTGGCACATAAAACTGAAAAAACAAAAACAGTAGTGAGGCAAGTCTCTTGTCTGCAGATGTGGTGCTAAAATTGGAAGGAATCATCTAAAAGAATCATGAGTGGCTGTGCCTGGGGAACGGGAAGCCTAGCAGGGAGGCTAGGAGACTGCTGCTCTCCTTAACAAGGCTGGTGGAACTCCCAGATTCTTTCCACTACAGGAGGTAGCCCTCTGTGTCGTAAGTCTGTGCTCCCATCTGCCTGTCTGCCTAGGACAGGGACTGGGCCTCACTCCCCTTGTGGCCCCAGCACCTAGCCCGGTGCCTGTCAGGCCGCAGGCACTCAATTAACGTGTCTGTGGAATGAATCACTCTAGCTTCAAGCTGGGAGGGAACTTCCACTCCAACACTATCATTTTGGGAGTTAGAAAACTGAGGACACAGAGAAGAAGGAACATGTTCCCCGTGCTCGGGTGGTGAGCCCAGCCCCAGGGCTATGCCGTCAACCTCGGGATTCTCTGTCCATTGCTCCCACAGCACCAGGGGCCGCCTTCTTATCCACACAGAAGTGACAGTTGCAGGAGCTGAGCAGCTCTCTTGGGGAGAGGATTTAAAAATAGAGCTGAAGGAAGAAGAAGAGACAAGACAGGCCATTCAGTAGAAGGTGCTGGAGAGGTAGGTGTGGCTCCCACTAGAACTGTGTGACACGCTCCACGCAGAGAGAATAGGGTCTCCCAGAAGAGGTGGTGGCCCCACGGGACCTGCCAGGGGGCTACTCTGTGGTCCCACTGGAGCTCGGAGTTCAAGAACACACCCTATGGCTGCCATGTGGGGGCCAGGAAGCAGCTGCCACCACCACACCAGCCTCTCCACAGCCAGGGCCTACAGAACCACCCCTGGGACGGGCTACCAGAACACGGCACATTTCTTTGCACCACCTTACTGTGAGCAAAGCAGCCAGAAAGGGCCCACTGTTGCCTTCCAAGCACCAGCCGTGGAGAGATCGACATCCAGAGGAAACTAATTTGCACCTGGGTCCCTATTGCTGGTGAGTTTTGAGAAATATGGCTTTCGGCTCTCACACGTCTCCAGAGAAGAAAGGTGGACCAGAGGTGGAGGCGACACTCCACAGACTTCTCTACCTTCACGTCATTGTTCTCAGCCCTCCCTCTGTCCCAAGCAACTACCGGTGCCAGAATCGTCCCTTCTCTTCCCAGGCCTCCGACAGAATGCCCGCATGAAAATCAGTAAACTCATGCTGACAGATGGCTGGGGGGGGCTGTCCAGGTTGGCACCTTTAGGCCCCCGAGTCCCAGTGTGGGCTTAGTGAGGACACCCTGCTCCACGTGTGTGAGGAAATATGAGTGTCGTTAACGAGCTACCTTGCCCTTCCCCTGCCATCCTCACTGGCTGACTCCTGCATGTGCCCTGACTGGGGTTGGAGGATCGGGACGACATCAGGGAAAGCATCCAGCATCCAAGAGGGAGGTGGATTTCTGGTTTCGCCTGGACTTGAGCAGAATGTTCAGCAGGATGTGAGAGCCTGATACGGAGTTGCAGGAGGGAGCTGTGAGTCCACGAGAAAGAAAACAGGAGATGTTCTCCCCAAAGGGAGTCTGCCATGATCCCTCAGCTCACGGACTCTAGCTCTGTGCCAGGGAAATGCCCAGCGTGGGTGGCCCTGGGGCCATCACGACGTGACCATGAGCATCAGGAGGCTGGCCACGTGGGTCCCCAAGTTGGTGAGCAGGAGCAGCCAGGAGGCCTTTCCGGATATAATATCCAGGTGGGACCATGTGAAGTCCGGTGGTGTCTCAGGCCGGGTGCAGGACTAGGGTCTCCCTAGGTCAAAGAGTTCACGGTCATGAAGGCCTTTGCTCCCGGTGTTTCCCCTCAGTGCAGAACCTAGTCTCCCCATCCATCTTGCACTTGCCCTCCTTGGCCTGCCAGGCTCCTGCTGTGGCACAAGGACTGTCCTCTGGGGGCATGAGGGGGGCAGCACCCCCTCCCTCCCCTTCCCTCCTGTCACGGGAGCACAGCCCAACCCTGATCCCCTAGCTATCCCCTTGTCCTGTCCTTGTGAGAGTCAGACAAACGAGTCTAAATCCAGGCTCCACCACTTCCTAGCTGTGAGACTGCAGGCAAGTCGATCTCACCCTTGAGCTTGGGTTTTCTCACCTGTAAAATGCAGCTAAGAGTAACCTCCCAGGGATGCTGTGAGGATTAAGTGAATAACAGGTGTGAGGCTCTTAGCAGTGCTTGGCACATGTTTCAATTGTCTATGGCTGTATAAAAACCACTCCAAAATTAGTAACTTAAAACAATAGTTACTTAGCATGTCTCCCAGTTCTGGAGGCTCAGCTTAGCATCCTCTGCCCCTTTAGGTGGTGGCCAGGGTCACTCATTTGGCTGCATTCAGCAGGCAGTTCAGCTGGGGTGGCAGGAATGCTGAGCACCAGCTGGACCTCTGTCACCAGCAGGGTGGGCTTCTTGCACGGTAGCCCGGGGTTCGGAGGCAGTCCAGGCAGACGCATTCCATTAGCGCCCAGACTAGGACTGGCACAGCATCACATCTGTGCATTCTCCAGTTGGAGCAAGTCCCAAGACCAGCCCAGAGCAAGGGCAGGGGAAATGGCCTTTGTCCCCTGGTGGGAGGAGCAGCATGGCCCAAGGATGGATGCGAGAGGTTGTCGGGGGCTGTCTCTGGAAACACGCACCCAGCACATGGCATTAGATCAGTGGTACTTGGAGAACGGCACAAGTCTGGCTTGGCTTAGCACCGTGTTGGAACCTGGCCCAGAGCGGTGTTTCCCAAACAGCGGGGGATGTGTGGCTTCTTGGGATGATTTGGGGGATCTCAGACACGACCAAAAATAACTGCATTTTGAATTCTTTTTCAATCCTTTGGTAACATCAGACAGAGAGATCTCAGCTTAGTGCTAGCCTGCCTCTAGCACTGGCTGTCTCTGGCTCGGCATCCAGCAGTGTCCGGCAGGCAACAGTGCAGCAGGTACTCAAATAACGTCGTTTCACCCAAGGGCCTTTCATTATAATGTTGATTAAGAAAAAAGTTGGTTCCTGGCTGGGGACACTGTCTGAGTGGAGTCTGCACATTCTCCCCTTGTCTGCGTGGGTTTTCTTCCAGGACCCTGGTTTCCTCCCCCACTGCAAAGATGTGCACGTGAGGTGAACTGAGTGTCTGCCCTGTCCCAGGCTGAGTGAGCGCAGGTGTGTGTGAGTGCATCCAGTGGTTGAAGGGCGTCCTGTCCAGGGTGGGTCCCCACCTTACCCCCTGAGCTGCTGCAACTGGCTCCGGCCACCTGTGACTGAACTGGAATAAGCAGGTAGGAAGTTCATTATCTTACTTGTTTTAATAAGTCTTTCTGAAGTATATGTACAGCTCAAATCTATTTTTATGTTTTTTGAAAGATTTTATTTATTTTTAGAGAAAGGGGAAGGGAGGGAGAAAGAGGGGGAGAGAAACATTGATCTGTTGCCTCTTGCCCACCCCCAGCCAAGGACCTGGCCTGCAACCCAGGCGTGCGCCTTATCTGGAAATCGAACCGGTGACCTCTCAGTTCATAGGCTGGCACTCAATCTACTGAGCCACACCAGCCAAGGGTATTTTTATGTTTAATATTAAACTGTTTGGGGTCTTTATTTAGAGGTTTGGAGACGTTTTTGTGAGCAGAAATATGCCACGGGAACTTAACTCTTGTTTACACCAGCCAGACTTTGGTGAGAGTGGTTTCCCTATAGGTTCCACTCAGTCCCAGTCCAGGAAGCCGTCCGTGATGTTAAGTAAGGACCTGCTGTCTCCATCGAGAATGTAGTACACAGCTTTGTTTCCTCTGTATTTATTATTGAGATTGCCAAGCGACACCAACCTTCCATTCCTGAGGGTGATAGGGTGTTGGCTGAAGTAAAGAGAGCCAGCTCAACAGAGGGGCCAGAACCCAGGGCCTCCCAGGTCCAGGCAACAAGCTCCCCACTGATAACCCCCTTTCAGTGTGTCTTCTGTCCCCAGATGGGAAGCCAGGCCCCCGTGCCCTCACCACCTTTAGTCTGCACTCCTCACCTCCTTCACCCATCCAACCCTCCTCCTCAGCATTTAGTTCCGCTTCGCACAGGGGTTCCTTGGCATCTTCACAGGCCTCATCCAGAAATGTCTCTGTGCTCCACCCTTTCCCAGACCTCCCCCACCCCCTACAGCCAGGCAGTGTGGTGCAGGAGGAAGCACTTGGGGCCTGGGCTCAGACTGCCCGGGTGAGGTCTTGGGTCAGTTGTGGACCAGACACAGCACCTGTCTTCCTGTTTGCATCCCAGGGCAAGAGTGCAAAGGAGGCCCCCAAATTCCATATCTTGATGGTTAAAAGTTACAAATAAAGCTAACAAACCATTACCTAAAATAAGTTTCAGCTTCCTAGGCTGAATATATCTTCCTTATAACCAAAAATATGTGTCTGTGTGTATGCGTGAATATATGCATAGAGCTATGGTATTTCTATGACGAAAGACAGAAAAATATGAAACCACTGAATTTAAATACTTGTACATATATGGGGACTCCTTTGAAAGACTGTCAATGTTTGAATGATCAATAAAAATATCCATAATTCATAAATTATTATGTATTTATTCTGTAACATTTCTTTTTCTTGCTCTTGTTTCATTAAAATCACCAATTATGTCTTTATAATCAAGGTTCCCATGCAATTGTTTTATTGACAGTAATAATATAAAAGATTAAAAATACAGTGTAGTCTTGGCTAGTGTGACTCAGTGGACTGAACACCAGCCCGGGAAGTGAAAGGCCGCTGGTTCAATTCCCAGTCAGGGCACATGCCTGGGTTGCCAGCCAAGTCCCCAGTTGGGGGTGTGCAAGAGGCAACTGATCAATGTATTTCTTGCACATAGATGTTTCTCTCTCTCTCCTTCTCCCTCCTTTCCCTTCTCTCTAAAAGTAAATAAATGGCATTTACAGCCAAGATGGAGGCTTAGGTAGATACACTTTCCCTCCTCACACAAGCAAAAGGACAAATTCTAAAACAAAAAATAACCAGAACTGCCAGAAAATCGAACTGGATGGAAGTCCGACAACCAAGGAGTTAAAGAAGAAACATTTCATTCAGACTGGTAGGAGGAGCAGAGACAGGTGCCAGTGCACAGAGCAAGTGCAGCAAGGTGGTAGCTGGAGGACCAGGCGGTCTCACATTTGCGTGCGGATAACGGAGAAGAACAACTGGGGAGTGAGACAGACCATGCAACCCAGGGTTCCAGCGTGGGGAAATAAAGCCTCAAACCTCTAACTGTAAAAATCTGTGGAGGTTGCAGCGGTGGGAAAAACTCCCAGCCTCACAGGAGAGTTCAGTGGAGAGACCCACAGGGCCCTAGAATGTATATAAGCCCACCCACCTGGGAATCAGCAACAGAAGGGTCCAATTTACTTGTGGGTAGTGGGGGAAGTGACTGAAAGCCAGCTGAGAGCTGAGCAAGTGGTGTTGTTTCCCCTCTGACCCCTCCCCCACATACAGCACCACTACCCAGCTTTGTGGGTTGCCCCGCCCTGGCAAAAACCTAAGGCTCCACCCCTTACAACATAATAGCTGTGCCCAGACAAAAAAATATGGCCCTAATGAAGAAACAGATCAAAGCTCAAAAAATATAACTAAGCAATGAAGAGATAGCTAACCTACCAGATGCAGAGTTCAAAATACGGGTAATCAGAATGCTCACAGAAATGACTGACTATGGTCGAAATGGAGGAAAAAAGTGAAGGCTATGCAAAGTGAAATAAAGACAAATGTACAGGGAACCAAGAGTGAAAGGAAGAAAACTAGAACTCAAATCAACAATGTGGGTCCTGGCTGGTGTGGTTCAGTGATTGAGCGCCAGACTATGAAGCAAAGGATCACCATTTTGATTCCCAGTCAGGGCACATGCCTGGGTTTTGGGTCAGGTCCCTAGTAGGGGGCACACGAGCGGCAACTACACATTAAAGATTCTCTACCATAGTAGGGGAAATGTAGAAGCTAAAGAACTTATGACACATGGACATGAACTAAAGGGGGGAATGTGGGTGGGAGAGGGTGTTCAAGGTGGAGGGGAATGAAGGGGGGTAATGGGACAACTGTAATAGCATAATAAAATATATTAATTAAAAATAAATAAATAAAATTAAAAAAGATTCTCTCCCTTTCTTTCTCCCTCCCTTCCCCTCTCTTTAAAAATAAATAAATATTCTTTTAAAAATCAACAATTTGGAGCAGAAGGAAGAAATAAACATTCAACCAGAAGAGAATGAAAAAACAAGAATTCAAAAAAATGAGGAGAGGCTTAAGAGCCTCAAGGACAACTTTAGACATTTCAACATCTGAATCATAGGGGTTCCAGAAGGAGAAGAGGAAGAGCAAGAAATTGAAAACTTATTTGAAAAAATAATGAAGGAGAACTTTCCCAATGTGGCAAAGGAAATAGACTTCCAGGAAGCCCAGAGAGTCCCAAAGAAGTTGGACCCAAAGAAGCACGCACCAAGGCACATCATAATTACATCACCCAAAATTAAAGATAAGGAGAGAATTTTAAAAGCAGCAAGAGAAAAGGAGACAGTTTCCTACAAAGGAGTTCCCATAAGGCTATCAGCTGATTTCTCAAAAGAAAGCTTGCAGGCAAGAAGAGGCTGGAAAGAAGTATTCCAAGTCATGAAAGGGAAGGACCTACATCCAAGATTACTCTATCCAGCAAAGCTTTCACTTAGAATGGAAGAGCAGAAAAAGTGCTTCCCAGATAAAGTCAAGTTAAAGGAGTTCATCATCACCAAGCCCTTATTATATGAAATGTTCAAGGGATTTATCTAAGAAAAAGAAGATGATCAAAAATATGAACAGTAAAAGGACAACAAACTCACAACTATCAACAACTGAACCTAAAAAAAACAACAAAAACTAAACTTAAACAAACAACTAGAACAGGAACTGAATAACAGAAATGGAGATCACATGGAGGGTTATCAGTGGGAATAAGAAGCATAACTGGTAGGTACAAAGTAGACACGGGGAGGTTAAGAATAGAATAGGAAATGGAGAAGCCAAAGAACTTACATGTACGACCCATGGACATGAACTAAGGGGGAGGAGAATGTGGGTGAGAGGGGGATGCAGGGCAGAGGGGAATAAAGGGGGGAAAATGGGAAACTGTAATAGCATAATCAATAAAATATATTAAAAAAGTAAACAAAATATTTTTAAAAATAAAAATAAAATGTAATTGTGTTCAAAGTACATTTTAGTATATGTTTATTATGAATATATTTTCAGGTAAAGTAAAAAATTAAAATTATTTAGATTCTTTACATTTTCTTTTTTAAAAATACTCAACATTATCTATTAAAATTTAAAAGGAAGAAATACATATTATAATTAATGAATATCAATTGATCTTTTACCTATACACAAATAGCACACTGTAATTTTGTATAAGTAAGTCTTGAATTCAGGCAACATAAGTGTTTCTACTTCCTGCATCTTTTCAAATTTTCTTTGTCTATTCTCGATCCCTGTTTTTCCATGTCTGAAAAAGTCTCTAGGTTGCTTTCATTTCCGAAAGATATTTCCAGCAAATATACAATTCTAGGTTGATGGTTTCTTTTCCTTCCTAGAACTTTTTTCTTCTCCGTTGTCCTATGGTTTGCACGGGTTTTCAAGAGAAATGTGCTGAAGTTCATTTTTGTTCTGTGTGACATGTCTTTTCCCTCTGACTGCGTATGCAGTGTTCCCCTCATCACTGATTTCCAGCAATCTGGCTGTGACGTGATCTCACGTGGCTTTCTCTATGTTCCTTGGGCCTGGGTTCGTCAAGCCCTCTGACTCGGTCGTTTTAGTTTTCATCAAATTTGGAAATTTTTCGCCCTGGCTGGTGTAGCTTAGTGGATTAAGCGCGGGCCTATGAACCAAGAGATTACGGTTCGATTCCCAGTCAGGGCACATGCCTGGGTTGCAGGCCAGTTCCCAGCAGGGAATGCACAGGAAGCAACCATACATTGATATTTCTCTCCCTCTCTCCTTCCCTTCTCCTCTGAAGATAAATAAATAAGATCTTTAAAAAAAAATTTGGAAATTTTTCAATCAATATTTCTTCAATTTATTTTTTATCCTTCTATCCCAACCTGAGTCTCCAACTACTTGTGTGCTGCCTAATTTCTTCGATATTATCTCAAATTTCACTGATGTTCTATTTATTTTTTCCCCATCTTATTTTGTCTCTGGGCTTCATTTTAGATGTTTTTTTAGTGTTATATCTTCAAACTCCCTGACTGTTTCTTTTACATTATCTTATCTGCTCTAAATCACATCCCATGTATTTTTTACTTAAGATATTATAGTTTTCACTTCTGGAAATCACATTTGGATTTTTTTATAAGTTCTGTTTCTCACCTCATACTATTCCTGTGTTTCTCTACTTTGTTGAATATATGAAGCAAATGAGGTACGGTACATTTGTAATATCTGTGTCAGCGTCCTCTGCTAATTCCTTCATCTATTCATTTCCAGTCTGTTTCTACTGACTAATTTTTCTCCTGATTGGAGTCATACTTTCTACTTCTTTGCATGCCTTTTGTTGTTGCTTGTTCATTTGTTTTTAGACGCTTTTTATCATTTTGAGGAACTTTCCTTCTATTCCTAGTTTTGCGGAAGTTTTTATTAGCAATAGGTATTCAAATGATTACATGGGTTTCCTCTTTTAGTTTGCTAATATGGTGAATTGAATTGACTGGTTTTCCGACAGTAAACGGACTTTGCATTTCGGAGATAAAACCCACTGGTCATGATGTATTCTCCTTATTGTACACTGTTGGATTTGGTTTGCTAAAATTCTGTCTCTCATTTTTGCATCCTGTGCACGAGTGACATTGGTCTGCAGTCTGACCGGACGCCGGACACTGCGGATTTTCCCAGGTTTGCTGCTGTAGTCTGTTGCATTCCTGTAAGTAGTGCTGGGCTTTGTTCGGGCCCATCGTTAAAATACTTGGAATAAGATGTGCTTTCGAAGCTTGCTTTAAAGATTTTTTTTCAGAACTGATACAGAGGAGCTGTTAGTCTAAGGTTAATTTAGACCTCTACTGAGGCAATAGCCTTCTGAGGACTGTACCCGACACCCCATGTATTATGAGGCTTTCCTCTCCGCCTGTTGGGAACACAAACTAATCCCAGCCCTGTGTGAGCTCCAGGCGTTGCTCTGCCTTCAGTGGCTCTTTCTCTAGGCTTTCCTTTCATGTGTGTGCAAATCAGTGCTCAGCCAAAAGCTCAAGAAGATACTTTCGCAGATCTCTGGATATATGTTCAGCTTCGCCTCCCTGGGACTCTGCCCTGCAGATTCTAGCACCTTGGCCTATTGAACTCCAAATCTGTCTTCTCAATCAGCAAGACATGCAAGCTCTGTTTGGATTCCCCCCTCCCTGCACTGAAGCCTGGAAACCGCCTCCGGCAGTGAGCTGGGGTAATTATAGGGCTCACCTCATTTGTTTCTCTTTTCTAAGGGATCATAGTCCTGAGTTGCATTTGCCCAAAGTCTGAAAATCATTGTTTCATCTATTTTGTCTGGATCCCAGTTTTTTAAGGCAGCAGGGTAAATCTAGTCACTATTACTTCCTTACAGAGAGAAACTAAAGTCTTATTTTTGTGAATAAATATATTTTTTCTGGAGCTGTGACATTCAGAGCCTTCTAAAATGCAGGCCCGAGGTCAGAGGCCCCTTTGCCTGCATCTAAGAGCGGTGCTAACTGGACGAGTTACTCTGGGCCAGTCGCTAATCTTCTCTGTGCCTCTGTTTTCATTACTGTGGATCGGAGGGGACAATAATAGTATTGATCCTAAGGACTGTGGGTAAGATTTACCACGCTCAGAACTCAAACAGTGCCGGCACACAGGGAGTGAGTGTCCCGTAAATGTTCAACAGGGGAACACCAAGACCACCCAACTAGGGCTCCCCTAATCTCTCCCCACCTTTGCTCAGAGAAAAGTCCTTCCTTTTTCTTTCTAAAGCCATCCTATCCCCTGGCTGATGAGGTAAAAAAAGATCCTTTTGGTCATATTTTCTCTTCATTCCTTTCTCCCCCCTGATTTTTCAGCGTCTCTCTCTTTCCACAGACTTTTCTCTCAGACTAAAACATATTTCTGTCGACTGCCTTCTAAACACAAACAAAAACATTCCCTCCTTCCTACCTCCCCCTTGAGCTCCTTTCCTCTGACTTTATTTCCTTCTCCTGCCAAATTTCTTGAAAGAGGGCTCTGTCCTCTGCCTTCCGCTCCTCACCTCATGCTCCCCGGCCATCTGCCCACACCCGCCTGCTCACACACTGCTGCCTCACAAAGCCCGGGCCACCTTCTACCTGCAGTGGCCACTTCTCAATCCTCGCTCCACTCAACATCCCGAGAGAACGTGACATCAGATAAAACTTCTCCTTGGGGCCTCAGTGGTTGTATCCAAGATGGGTTTTAGACCTGGACAACCAGAGTCCTTGACAGAACAGGATACTCACGGGGCCAAAGAAATATGTCCTTCCAGAGCACGTAGCTGATCTTCTAGAGCGTGCTCCAAGTACCCAATATTTGGGAATCCTTGGTCCAGACAGCCCAGGCCCACTTCCAGAGCCTTGGTTTGTCCTCTCGAGGGTGAAGCATGGCTGCATGGGCCCCCTGGGTCTGAGGGGTGACTGGGGCAGCTGTTTGCAGGTGGAGAGCGTGGATAGAGCTTGGATGTGTGGTTGGAACGTGCGTGCGTGTTCAGATGAGAGCTCACCCTCGGCAGAGCAAGCTGAGAGTGTGAGAAGCAGGAGGGCAGGCTGTGAGCGGAGGCCTCGGTGTGTTCTCCCAGCCAGCATGTGTTAAGAGTGAGTGTGATTCTGCTCTCTTCTCTCCCCTGCCAGCTCTCCAGCCACTTTTCCCTGTCTCTTTCGCTGACTCGGCTCCCTCTTCCATCCTCCTGAAGAAAGGCTTCCCCAGGGAGGCCTCCACACTCTCCCACCCTTGTGCCCATCTCTCAGGGCACTCACTGTGCAGTGAGGCAGTGCATCTCGCTGCCCAGTCATCTTTGTTTCCCTAGCACAGTGCTGGCACCCACTGGGGACTCCATCAATGTTTGTTGAATGACAAGGGAATGAATAAACAAAGCTCACTCATTGCTCTCTTGTTCTAAATCTACCCTGCTAGGCTTCCCCCAACACACTCCCCACCTCCCCAGCCACCCCACCATCCCCTGTGTGATGAAAAGACTAAGAATAGGAGCTCTGGAGTCAGATTGCAGGGCTACAAACTCCAGGTCATCACTTATAAGCTGGGTGTGCTGTAGGGCAATTCATTCAACTACTCTGGGCCTCAGTTTATTTTTCTGCAAAATGGGGATAATAATAGTACCTCATCAATTAGGATGTCGTGACGTATAAAAGAGCTAACCCACTGGCCCCCACTTCCCTTCCTCTCTGCCTTTGCTTGGGCTGTTTGTTCTACCTGAAATGCTGCTGGCGTCACTTCTGCTCAGTGAAGCCTACCTGTTTTTCAAGATCCAAGTTAAGCACACCACCTCCTTGCAGTCTTCCCAGATTTCCTCAGTCTGGTGTGCTTCCTCCCCAGTTAAACAACCATGACATGCTTCCTAAACCCTGCAGAAGCCAAAGCTAATCTAAGAGATACAAACAAGCTCTTTTCTTAAATATCGTTACATATATCAGGTGCATAGGTTCAAGGTCATGCCTAGCTTGAACATTATGGCTTAACATTAGTCTTGAACAAATGCGTAGGCGCCTGATATATGTAGCAATATTTAAGAGTTTGTACCTCTCAGAGCAGCTGCAACCTCTGCAGGGAAAAGGTCACAGTCCTACCCTGCCCCAGGATGTGGTTATGCAAGTCCATGCCCCACTCTTCTCTATAGGATTGGAGCTTCTTGAGGGCAGGGGCTCAATGATGCTTAATGGAGAATGAATGAATGAATTGTTACAATCCAGATACTCTGGCAATGTTCTGACGGATCTACAAGGACTGATTTTAAGGAGTTTTGAACTGAGGACTCTAACTCCTTAGATTAAAAGGGGCTTTGGCTTACTGAAGAGTCACCTCCAATTTGCTGAGAATTCATTGATAGCAGGGAGCTGACCTGGGAGACATAAGGACAAAAGATCTTTCCCTCTGTCTGTGCTATAGCACTAGGTGACATGAAGATCAAATGACACCATGTTTTAAAAGGCCTAGCAGAACCCTGGACAGTGTGCCTCAGTTGGTAGGAGCGTCGCTCCACAGACTGAAATGTGGGTTTGATTCCCAGTCAGGGCACATACTCAGGTTGCGGGTTCTATCCCCAGTCAGGGCATGTGTGAGAAGGCAACCAATCGATGTTTCTCTCTCACATCAATGTTTCTCTCTCTCTCAATCTCCCTCCCTACAAACAAACAAACAAACAAATGAAAAAAATGCCTAGCAGAGTGCCTGACTTGAAGCTGATCCTCAAGAAATTGCAAAATCAGCGTCGGTGGTTTTTTGTTACTGGTAGGAAGAACTGAGCTTGCAGAGGGAGGGGCCTGGCAAGATGATTCATTGCAGTTAGTAAATAGTAATTTCTGCTTGAGGAATATATTTCCACTTCCAGCCCCAGTACATGTATTAGTTTCCTATTGCTGCTGTAACAGATTACCACAACACCAGTAGCTTTCAACAAGGCAAAGGCATTATCTTACAGTTCTGCGGGTCAGAGGTCTGACATGGGTCTCACGGATTAAACTCAAGGCTGGCAGGGCTGGGGGCCTTCTGGGACCTGTGGCCCCTCCCTCCACTGTCAAAGCTAGCAGTAGCAGGTGAGGCCCTTATCCTGCTGCCTCTCTGGGCTTCTTCTGTCATCTCATTGCACCTTCTCTCTGTGCCTTCAACCTGGAAAAATTTCTCCACTTTTATGGATTTATGCCATGAGATTGACTCACCTGGATAATCCAGAGTAATCTTCTTATCTCAAGGTCCAAACCCTTTATCACATCTACAAAGTTCCTTTTGCCCTTCAAGGTAACACGTCCATAACTTCCCAGGACATCATTGGGGCGGAGTTATTGCTCCGCCTAATACAGTGTACCATCTTACAAGTTGTCCTAAGTGTGTCTTCCGTGTGGGGACTGCCCAGTGTCCTCTTCAGAGGGTTTCTCTATCATCGTCGTCATAGCAAATCATTAGGGGGAGCTTACCATCTGCCAGGCACTGTGTAAGGAAGGACCTGACGTTGCTTGACTTCCTCAGTCCTCACAAAAGCCTTAGGAGGCTCCCCATCCCTGATGTGTGGGCTGCACACTGAGACTTCTTTCTAAACAGTGCAGTCAGAAAGGAGGTGGTAAGTTCACACTAGAGCAACCTGACCAGCACGGCCAGGTGGTCAAGGTCAACGTCAGCAGCCATACATCATGTCAATGATGTGCACTATTGCTAGGATGTGCTGTGAAGGGCACGTCACCCCTGTGACCTTCCTCCAGAAATCCATAACCCCAGTGCAAACCCGAGAAAAACATCAGACAAGCTCCAGGACAGACAGGGGCATGCCACCTGAGTCCCGACCAGGATTCCTCAAAACCGCCGTGGTCACCAAGAGGAGACTAAGGGGGCAGGACAGCAGGATGTGATGTGCTCTCCTGGATGCGATCCTGGCACAGAAAAGAACATTGAGCAAAAACTAAGGAAGTCTGAATAAACTATGGGCTTTAGTTAGTAATAAAGCATCAGTACTGGTTCACGGATTATAACAAATGTTAATAACAGGGAAAGTGGGTTGTGACGTATATGGGAACCCTGTGCTATCTTCTCAATTTTTCTGTAAATCTAAAACTTTTCTAAAAGATAAAGTTTATTAGGAAAATAAGTAAAATAATAAGTAATTTAATAAAACTCTACAAGATAGATGCTCTCATTCTCCTTCTTTTACTGGTAAGGAAACAAGGCACAAAGATGTGACTTGTCCTGTGAACAGCGGAGCCAGGATTTGAACCAGGATTCTGGCTCCCAAGTCCGTGTTCTTGACCATCATGTTTCTTCTTCTCTGGGGGCTGTCCAGACTCCCCCAAGGTCAGGGTCTGTCTCTTCCCTCAGACTAGGCGCAGGATTGTGTCTCTCTCCCTTGAGGCGTGGGGCTATATTTTCTATCAGACTGGGCACCATCTCCTGGTTACTGGTCTGTGTAAAGCTACATCCTGAGTTTTAGGGATGGACCAGTGCTTCACAGCCAGGAGGCTTTAGCCTCCCCCACCCACCCACCCTGGGGGCATTTAGCAATGTTTGGAGACGTTTTTGGTTGTCACAGCTGGGGGACTGCCACTGGCATCTAGTGAGTAGAGACTGGAGATGCTGCTAAACATCTTACAGAGCCCAAGGAAGCCCCCCAAACAAAGAATTGCCTGGCCCCCAAATGTCAGTAGTGCCAAGGTTGAGAAACCCTGGGATCAGACCTTATTTCTAACACTCCCCCATCTTCCCCATAAGGACAGTCATACGTGTCTAACCGTGTGGGCCAGTCTGGGGTCTGGGCATCAAGGTCACCAGAAGCATAGCAGCGACTCCACCAAGGGGAAGAGAGGGGGCAGGGCCAGCGCTGGGCCTCGCTCCTGTCTCTCCCAGCCCTGCCTCAGTTGCCTGGACTGCCTGACCTCCATCATGGCTTTTTTGGCAGAGCCACCAGCATGCCCTGTGTGCTGGGCAGAAGAAAGTTACCAGCGCTGAAAAGGCCACAGCTGAGTCAGCACTTCTTGGCCCCAGCCCCGTGAGCGCATGCAGGAGGACGTGAAAGAGACATCCACAGCCCGGCTCCCGGCTTGCTCGGGGCAGCCAGGCCGGGGCGCGGCCCGGAGCGGGCGGCTGCCGACTCAGCTCCACGGGCCTGTCAAGGCAGCTGGGTTCCTCTGGGCAAGTCATAACTTTCTGGACCTTGGTTTCTTTGTGTGTTAAAAGTAGAGAACACTCACCCTCTCTGTTTTCGAGAGGACAAAGCAGTCAGGCAGACATTTTTATTGAATGCTGACTCAGGCCCGAGTTCCAGGTGCTGGAAAACATGTGGTGGACAAACAGCACCCAGTCTGCTCTGAGGGGGACAGAAAATGAAGTGGTCAACAGTGACTCTGTTGCTAGCGTTCCAGGACCTGCGGTGGCTGCTGTGGCGGCTACGGCGGCACGCCTGTCTGCTGACTCTCACTTCAGCCTCTCTCTGGTGTGTTCAGCAGGGGCTGAAAGCCTGAAAACTACATTTCCCAAACTCCAGGTGGGTTCTGTCGACGGGAGAAACTGGTGAGAGATGGAAAGCTTGAGGGAGGAGGAACAAATGGCTCTATCTGCTCTGCAGGTGACTTCCGAAGTGGCGGCAGCAGTGATGGTGCTTTCTCGGCCTCAGTGGGCAGCAGGGACCTTGGTTACTGCTCAGTGGCAGTTGTTCTAGCTGCTAAACCCGGAGTGTGGGCTTGTGGATTCCGGCCCAAGAATGGCAGCAGCTTTCTCGCCTCTGAGCATCAGTCACCTCCTCCCTTCCAAGACATTCGGAACCAATTCCCTGTATGAGACCCCTTCTACTTAAAGCGCCTAGAACAATGTCTGTGTCAATCATTGGATACTAACTGATACAAATGGTATTAAATGAGGGGATAAGTGTGAAAATGCTTTGCTTCTTATTCCTGCAAGGCCAAAAGCAGAGAGGAAACTGCAAGCCCAAACTCTCAGTGACTTTTTCCCTCCGTGGGAATCTGACACCACCCCACCCATCAGCTTGACTGCTTTAGGCCAGAGCGCTGGTCATCCCAATGGGAATCCGTGGTCATCTTCAGTGACCAGGACACACACACTCACACATACACACACACCCTGGCTAATACCCTCCTCCCCTTCCGTCATCTCCTTCACCACCCACAGCCCTCTTTTCTTCTCTTGGCTGCTCAGAAGCATTTTCCGATGATCCGATTCAGGCCCACTCTCTGTCCTTTTCATCTGTTTTGCTTTGTTTGTTCTCTTCAACAATGTCAGATTGTCCTCCAGAACCTATAGACTTAGCAAATCAAGTAAGCTCGTTATGCCAGCATAAACTTAAAAAAGAACCCTGTAGACTCAGAACAGGGCCACAGATGTGGATAAAATTCTCTCTCCCCACCTCCAAATACCAGTCCATTCAGATGCCTGAAATTCCTCCCCTGGAATTTCAAATTAAGGCAAATTATCTTAAATGAGGCTTCCTGGGAGTCCATAAGTCTCTCAAACTCATATTGGAAAAGCTATGTTTATTTGGGGTGGAATTTTGGGGGAAGCGATCATGTCTCCCATCAGATTGACGAAGAAATGTGGGATCCAGGAAAAGCCGTACCCGGCAGGCTAACGCGAGGCTGTCAGTCACTCGGGAAGAGGAGCGCCATTGTCTCCCAAGTGGGGCTGGGAGAGAAACACCAAGTTCTGTGTAAACTTCTATGTCCATAGGAGTCATTCATACTTACTTTTTCTCTCACTTTTTGCTTCTTTACTTGGATATATATATATTATGTACATCACACATTAACACAATAGCACAGGTATATAATTTATAAATAAATAGACATATATTGGGATTGATGTTCAATTTTTTAAAATTGATATAGATGCCCGGTCAAAACAGCGTGGAGGAAGCCGGCCCCACGCTCACACTGCGCACTCGTGTTCATTGCAGCATCTTTCACAGCTGCCAAAGGGCAGACACTCCCCGAGCGGCCATTACCGTGAAAATGGAGTTTTAAATGTGGTGTATCCATAAATGGAATACTATTCAACCATAAAAGGATACGTGCTGCAACATGAATGAACGTTGAACACATTATGCAGAGTGAAATTAGCCAGACACAAAAGGACAAACACTCAGTCCCACTTGCAGTGTCTGAATATCCAGAATGAGCAAATGCTCAGAGACAGAACTCAGAGGTAGATTAGAGGTTAGCAGGGGCTGAAGAGAAAGGGGAGTAGGGAGTGCTATGGGTTGAATTCTGTCCCCCCAGAACGAAATGCTGAAACCCTAAACCTCAGAACTTCAGAATGTGGAAATAAAGTCTGTGCAGATTTAGCCAGGTTAAGATTTTATTTAGAATTGCCTTTTCCCAACAGGACTGATGTCCTTATACAAAAGGGACATTTGACACAGAGACGGACATGTGCGGAGGGAAGATGATGCGAAGACCCAGGGAGAAGATGGCCACGTGACTGGAGTGAAGAATCTACAAGCCAAGGAACTCCAAGGATTGCAAGCAACTGGCAGAAGCTAGAGGAGGTGAGGAGGGATCCTCCCCCGAGGCTGTCAGGGAGAGCGCGGCCCTGCTGGCACCTGGGTCTGTGCCCTGGCCCCGGAACTGTGAGACAGTACGTTGCTGTTATTCTGAGCCACCTAGTTATTGGCATTTTGTCATGACCACCCTAGAAAACTGATACAGGGAGTTATGGCTTATTGGTTACAGAATTTCTGTTTGGAGTCATAAAAAAAGCTTGGAAATAGATAGTGGTGATGGGTGCATGACATGTTTCATGTAATTAATGCCACTAAATTGTACATTTGAAAAACAGTTTAAATGGAAGATTTTATGTTACATATATTTTACCATAATCTAAACAATAATGTAATAAACCAAAACCCACAGAATTGCACACTTTAAATGGGTAAATTGTGTGTGAATTACATCTTGATAAAGCTGTTTGAAAAATAGTTTGTGTATGGAGAGGCAAAAGACCCAGAAGAGCAAACACAACATTGAAGAAGAACAAAGTTGGAAGACTGGCACTACTCAACTTCAACACTTACTATACAAGTACAGAAGTCAATATGGTGTGGTATTGGTGAAAGAACAAATAGATGAATGGAACAGAATAGAGAGCCCAGAAATAGACCGCAAATACAGTCAACTGATCTTTGACAAAGAAGCCAAGGCAATACAATGGAGCAAAGGTCGTCTTTTCACCAAATGGAGGAAACAGGACTCGAACAGACACCTATACACTCATGTTCACTGCGTCATTATTCACAACAGCCACAAGGCAGAAACAACCCAAGTGTACACCACCAAGAACGTACACCGAGAGGCTGGTGTGGCTCAGTGGATTGAGTGCCGGCCTGAGAACCCAAGGGTCTCCAATTCGATGCACAGTCAGGGCACATGCTTGGGTTGCGGGCCAGGTCCCCAGTAGGGGGTGCATGAGAGGCAACCACACATTGATGTTTCACTCCCTCTCTTTCTCCTTCCCTTCCCCTCTGTCTAAAAATAAATAACTAAATAAAATATTTTTTTAAAAAAAGAATGTACACCAAGAATGTACATTATATACATAATACTAAGAAGCCAATCTGGAACAACTAGACATTTACATGCAAAAATAATTAATCTAGGCACAGATCTCACACAGAATACAAAAATTAACTCAAAATGAACCATAGACCTAAATAAAAATACAAAACTATGAAACTCTTAGAAGATAGCTCTGGTCTCGTGGCTCAGTTGGTTGGAGCATCATCCCAGACATCAAAATGTTGCTGGTTTGATTTCTGGTCAGGGCACTTGCCCACGTGGTGGGCTTTGTCCCCTGTCGGGGCGTGTTCAGGAGGCCACCCAATGATGTTTCTCTCTCACATTGGTGTTTCTCTCTCTCTCTCTCTCTCTCTCTCTCTCTCTCTCTCTCTGTGTCTCCTCTCTCTCTCTCTCTCTCTCTCTCTCTCAATATCAATCATTAAACATGTCCTTGGGTGAGGATTCAAAAAAAACTCCTAGAAGATAATCGCACAGGAGAAAATTAGATGACCATGGATTTGGCAATGACTTTATAGATACAACAGCAAAAGGCCCATGAAATAATTAATAAGCTGGACTTTACTAAAATTAAAAGGTTCTTCTCTGGAAAGATACTTTCACAAGAATGGCAATATGAGATGGAAGAGAATATTAGCAAATGACATCTGATAAAGGACCGTTGTCCAAAATATATGAAGAACTCTCGCCCTGGCCCAGGGGCACCGCTGGCTGGAGCGTTGAAGTGCACACCAAAATACATGAAGAACTCTTAAAACTCAACAGTAAGAAAATGCATCCCCCAGTATAAAATTGGGCAAAAGGCCTGAACAAACACTTCACTGAAGAAGATATACAGATTCCAACAAGCATATGAAATGATGCTCAACATCATAAGTCACTAGGGAAATGCACATTAAAGCAACAATTAGCTATCACTACATACCTATCAAAATGGCCAAAATCTGGCACATTGACATCAAATGCTATGAGGAGGAGGAGCAACAGGAATTCTCATTCGTTGCTGGTGGGAATGCAAAATGGTACGGCTGCTTTGAAGACAGGTTGGTGGCTTCTTACAAAATTAAACATGATGTTATCATACAATCCAGCAATTGCACTCCTTGGTATTTAATCACAGGAGTTGAAAACCTATGTCCACACAAAAACTTGCACATGAACATTTACGCAGCTTTATTCATAATTGCTAAAACTTGGAAGTAACCAAGATGTCTTCAGCAGGAAAATGGGTAAATAAACTTGGTATATACAGACAATGGAATATTATTCAACACTAAAAAGTAATGAGCCATCAAGCCAGAGAAAGACATGGAGGAACATAAAATACATATTACTACGAAGTCAATCTGGGAAGTCTACATAGTGTATGATGCCAACTGTATGACATTCTGGAAAAGGCAAAAGCATAGAGATGGTAAAAAGATGAATAGTTGCCAGGAGTGTGCGAGGGGGGATGGATGGGTGAAGCACACAGGATTATTAGGGCAGTGAAACAACTGTGTATGGCACTGTGGTGGTGGATATGCGTTTTTATACATTTGTCAAGACTCACAGATGTGTCCTGGCTGGTGTGGCTCAGTGGATTGGGCACCGGCCTGCAAACCAAGGGGTCACTGGTTCGATTCCCAGTCAGGGCACATGCCTGGGTTGATGGCCGGTCCCCAGTGGGGGACACACAAGAGGCAACCACACATTGATGTTTCTCTCCCTCTCTTTCTCTCTCCCTTCCCCTCTGTCTAAAACAAACAAACAAACAAACAAAAACCCACGATGCACACCACCAGGAGTAAACTCTAATACACTTAATGTGAACTATGGACTTTGGGTGATAATGACATGACCATGTGAATTCGCCCACTGTAACAAATGTGGCACTCTGGAGCAGGCTATTGATAGTGAGGAGGCTATCCTTACTACCTCCTTTGCACAGGCGGGGGTATATGGGAAATCACCCTATTCTCCATTCAGTTTTGCCATGAACCTAAAACTGCTCTAAAAAATAAAGTCTTTTTTAAAATCTAAATGCTGGCATGGTCCTAAAAAGTTAGCAGGTTTATTTATATTTGTTATAAAGTTGAATTACTAAAAAAAATTGGGGAGGCCCATGCATAAGGATATTTATACATGATTAATGGCTCACATTTCATTAATTTACCACGAGGCTGAAGGGGAAGAGATCCTTTCGTGGGGTGGAAGGTCAGTAAGGACCTGGGCCCATTCCTCCCGCCAGGCTGCGGAGCTTAAGCCAGTTGCCTGGCCTCTGTGCTTCAGCTTCCTCCTCTGTGAAATCCGAGAAATAGGGTATTTGATGTTAACTGATATTTAATATTGTAAATATTAAGCTGGTTAGTTCATGTAAAGTACTGTAAACTGTGCCTGCCACAGTGTGTACCACCTAAGGGTGTGTGCACAAGACACAGTAACAGACGTATCCTCAGATGCTCGCTGGCTGCTGGCGAGCGTGCAGGAGGAAAGCGTTGGGCGAGAGTTAGCATCACTGAGAGCCCGTGCTGGTGTTCCAGGTACTCGTTCGGTCGTCCTCCCGCTGAGAAGTGGGAACGGTCCTCCCAGGTTTACACAGAACTGGGAGCTCACAGTGTTCAAACGATTTGCCCAAAATCACAGAGATGAGTGGGAGTGACTGAGCCAGGATGCAAACTGAGTCTCCACGACACCAAACTCAGCCCCACTCTCTCCCCTGTCCTCCGTCAGGTTCCGGGGACTCCAATTACCAGTGACACAGAGGGCCATGTCTCCATCTTCAGCAGCCAGCTTGGAGGTTGGGCACACATGAAGAAGAATAGCACAGTTCTCTGTACCTGCGAAAGGCTGTGTTGGGGACTGGATACTGCACTTGGCCTCAGAAAATGTGGTACAAGTCCCAGGGCACCCACTACTAGTTGTGTGGCCATGGGCAAGTCACTTCACCTCACTGTGCCTCCGTTTCTTCATTTGTAAAATGAGGATAATAACTGTGTGGGCATTGAAGGAAGAAACAAATCTAGGAATATCTAGCAAGGGGCTAGCAGACAGAGCATGCCCAGCTCCTGGTTACTAAATGGGACATACCACGGTTACCTCCCATCACCAGGAGTAGGAGATTGGGATAGAATCAGGCCTGCGGCTCAAAGCTCTCCTCACCCCATCATGTTATTTCCTTCATGGGGATTAGAGTCCCGTCCCCTACTCAGTGCCCATCAGGGAGGGAGTCTGGAGGGAGCTGAAGGTCCCTACCTAGCAGCCTCCCCCTACTACACACAAACGCACCTCCTTCTACACAGCCCTCTGCAGGGAGGTGCTCCACTGTATGCTCTCCGGCATTCTCCAGGGCAAGGCGGAGACCACAGCTGCGGTCCAGCTGCAGAACCCAGCCCAGCCGACTGGCTCCATGCCAGAGACAGGAAGCCGGGAAGAGCTGTACATGCCTGCTGGACGCTGGGACAGGGTGGATGCCGGGGCAGGGTGGACGCCAGGGGCTGGAGCAAGGCCAAGCCTGCTGAGTGCATTGTGTGGAAAGAACTGTCCAGGAGAGCTGTGCAGGGCCACTGTTAGCCTTGGTTGTCTGGAGAGCTCTAGGGGTAAGAGGTGAGGAAAGAGCACTGGGTGGTAGTCTGGAAACCTGGTTTCCCATATGTGAAACTAGAAATATTTATTGAGCTCTTTGGGACAGATACAATTCTAGGGAATACACTAGCAGGCAGACAAAGTCCCCTCGCTCCTGGAGCTTTCATTCTACCAATAAACAAGCAAATAGGAAAAATGATGATAAGGTCTATGAAGAATAATCAAGTGGTGTGAGGGACAGAGAGTGAGGGGTCTGGGATGGCCTTTCTGAGAAGGTGATGAGTTAGCAGAGGAAACAAGGAAAGGAGAAGGGGACCATGTGAATATCTAGGGGAAGCACTTGCTGTGCGGGGGGGAGGAGCAAGTGCAAAGGCCCTGAGGCAAGCAGAGGAGGTGAATTGAAAAAAACAAACTCAGGAAGTGGTAGGGAGGGAAGGAAATGAGTGAGGGAGATAAAGGCCAAGGCAGATAGAGCCCCTCTCACTTGTGGACCTTTAGGGCCGGTGTGAGGACTTTGCATTTTACTCTGAACTGATCAGTGGGACTCAGGAAATCTGGGCTGGACTTGGGCACAGAGTCCACCTAGTGTTGTGTGTGTGGTGGGAGGCAACTTCAGCCTCTGCTCATTTATCCGCAGGTCCTAGCCAGGACCTGCAGGAAGAAAGCAACAGGCGAGGTGTTTGAGGTCTAGAGTGAGCAAGACCCTTGGCTCAGGTGTGAAGCTTAAGGGGGCATCAAAAAACCTAGTCATTAAAGTAAACAATGTTTCCTGCAATATAGCTAAAAACCAAAATTAATACATCCCAAATCCATGATGAACAAATGCCAACATTTTCAGTAAAGACAGGCTCTAACTCTGAACTTGCATGACCCTATCTCACTCACCTCACCCTAATCTGGATCCTGGTCCCATAAAGCTTCATTTATAAGAACAGGCTGCTGAATGGTGAAGCTGTAATGTGCTGACTTGTTTTTTTTTAACTTTTGGATAATAATGTTATGTATCTTGGCTCCCTGCTCAATATCGAACCCCTGCTGAGCGCCCCACCTACCTCACTTATCCAGGTCCCTAGTCCTGGCCCTGGATACCAGTGAGATGATTGGGTTCCACACTGAGGGCCTCCATCACCCCTTCTGAGGCTCAGAGAGGTGAAGGGACTTTCCCAAGGGGTGGGATCTGAACTGGGGACCCTGGCCAAACTCCACCGCCTGACCATCACACCCTACCATGCTCTGTCCTGGAACATTGTTTTTAATGAGTGTTGATTTTTTAAAACTTTTATTCAAGTGTAATCTTCACCCCAAAAAAGCACATGTAGTTTCAAGTTCAACTTGCTGAATTTTCACAAAGTGAGCGCACTTGTATATAACCAGCATGTGGGATAAAATTTAAAGCATATTTTACATTTCCAACAAACCAGACATTTTAGTTAGTACGGGGCCGGATTCAAAGGGCTCTGATCTCAAGCAGGCGACTCTGGACAGTGAGGCTGGGGAACTGGGCTGATCCAGAGTTTGCGGGCCCTGGATAGAGACTGAGAAGAGGGCGGGGTGTGTAGTGCGAGGGTCTGTGGTTGGGGAGGGGGCAGAGAGAGACGTTGGGGGCTGCCCAGGAGACGATGTCCACCTCCTTACTCCTCACTCCACTCTTGGAGTCTGGTGAGGCCCAGCCCCCGTGCCCAGGTAAGCCGGTAAGAATGCAGCGGTCGCCAAGACCCGGGGCGGGCGTGTCCCGGTGACTCAGCCCTTGCCAGGAAGGGGGAGTCCACCCCGAGCTCCGGAGCTCCCAGACAGCAGCCTGATCCGGGCTGGCTCCCGGGATGCCAGGCTAGGCCCCCGCAGCAGGCAGCCGGCCCCGGGAGCGGACCCCCTCCTCCCGGCCCGGGACCCCTATTCCGGCCGCAGCCACCTGGGCTCATCTCGGGGACCCGGGCCCGGGAGGCAAGAGCGCGGCGGGCGCCGTGGGGGCCACGGCGAGCCTGACACAGACGGAGCCGCCAGGGCCTTCGAGCACCGTGAGTAGCGACTGCGCGGGCTGGGGGAGCCCCTCGCTCGGCCCCCTCGGCCTTCGGCGTCCCAGCCTCCCCGCCCACCCACCCCCACCTCCTGCTTCCTCCGGACTGGGAGAACTGGCCTGGCGCCGCCGCCTCCCTAATTGCTCACTGGCCCTCGTGGCGGAGAGCCCAGACGCGGCTCCGAGGCGACCGGGTCGAGTGTGGCCGAGACGCTGTCATCCCAGCGGGCGGCCCCACCGGGGGATGGTCTCACGGAGCCGCCCAGCCTCAACCTGTCGGCCTTAGGGTCCCTGAACCCCCTCGGGCTGCCTGACGGCGGCTTCCTGCCTACCCGCACAGCCCGAAGGAAGGAGTGGCACACAATTCCAGATGTGCCGCCCAGCTGTCCCCGCCTGAAAGGGCCCCTTCTCTCCCCTTTCCCCCCCGCGCACTCGCAATTTGGAAGGCCTCGGATTCCAGTCCGGAGCCAAAAGAAAGGTTGAACTCGGAGAAGTTCTTTTCGCCTCCAAAGTTGGTTTTCTGAACCAAGTTCCCACGCACAGCTGGCGGGGGCTGGGGGGACCGGGGATGCTCAGGACTGCTGGCGGACTCGGGAAGCTAGCTAGTCACCAGCCCGGTTTCCCGGAGGGACGACCTCTGGCCCGGTGGGCACGACGCCTGTGAGCCCCTGACCCCAGGCGTCCGGCTTAGGACGCCGAGTGGGGACGGAGGGGGTGGGCAAAGGGTGCCAGAGGAGCTTGATCCCTCCCATCTGTGGGGCATGAAGATTTGAGGGCTCAGAACACAGTTACTCAGTTAGCCCGAGGTGGTTGTCGTCACAGTGCTTTCTCTCGCTTGTTCTCCTGACTTTCCTCAAACTTTTGCAGCGTTTCGGACAGGCAAAGGAGAACGCTCAGCCCCCTCTGCAGCCCCTCGGGGCTCTGGGCCTGGGGGCGGAGATTTGGGGAGATTGGGGCCCAACTCTGCCAGCGCGGAGGAAACGCGCGGAGCCAGCTTCCTGTGGGGGCTCGGGCCGCGACGCCCCGCGGACAGACGTGTCCGGCCCAGGCAGCGCCGAGCCCCGCGCGGGGGAAGGGAAGCCGCGGTGGGGGGGAGGGGCGGGGCGGGAATCGACGGGGACGACGAGGAGGGGACAGGGAGAGGGTGGGCCAGGGAGGAAGGGAGGCGAGCAGGGGAGGAGCGTGGGGGCTGGAGAGAGAAGAGGAAGAAGGAAGGGGCGCACGGCGCGAGCTGGCGCTGAAAAGAGAGAGCGGCGTGAGTGAGAGGGGAGGGGGCGCGGGGCGGGCACCGGGGAGCTGCGTGGCCCCTTGGCTGGGGCGCCCTGGGCAGGCGCGCATGGCAGGCCCTGCGGCGTGATCCTGGAGGGTCGAAAGAGGAGCACGCAGCTTGCACGAGTAAGTTAGTCGGTGGCCGGACTGGAACAGGGGGAGGGGCGCGCGCCTGCGGCTGGATCACCTCTTGCCAGTACCCCTTTCCCCGCACGCAGAGGGGTAGGTCGGCCCGGCCCGCTGAGCTCTCTTTTTCGCAGATCCCGGGCCGATGTCCCAGGTGAGTGGCCAGCACCCCCCTCATTGCGACGCGCCCCATGAAGCCCCGAGCGCAGCCCCGGACCCAGGTACGAGAGGTGGTGGAGAGGAAGCCTGGACGGGAGTTGGGTAGCGGCTCCGGGGTGGGTTATTTCCGCACCCCCCTTCTCGCTGAGACTGGAGGAGACGGTTTCGGGGAGCTTGGGTGGAAATGGGGGCAAGGGGTATGGCTGTCGGGGACGGGGTCCAACGAGAATGGAGCGCTGGGGTGATGGGGGCAGGGCCCGAACGCAGGCGGTGGCTGCGCCAAGTTGGCTCTAACACCCCCCACTCCCAACACCACACACACACACACACACCCCGCAGTGTCTGTCAGACTGGGATTTGTGTCCCAGCCCTTTCTGCCCAGTGTGTAAATATTTATGGGGACCTCAGGCGGGGGTGCGGGTATCTGAATCTTAACCTCCCTTCCCCCGACCCAGCCAGAGCCCAGGGCTTCCCGAAAACTTTTGTCCGCCTAAAGCGACCACAGGGCCCGGCCCTCCCCTCCTTGCCATCTGTCTCCCTCGCCTTCCTCCCCACCGGGGCCTGGCCAGTCCCTGCTGCCCCTACCCTGCTCACACACACGCCCCTTCTCCTAGCTCACAGGGCCTGCAACCTCCCCAGGACTCCTGCAGGAGACTCCCTAGCAGGGAGGATTTGTGGCTCCCTGAGGTAGGAACTCTGAGGGCTTCGCTCTCAGTCCTCCTCACTGTGCAGATGTGAGCTGAGGCTCACAATGAAACACAGGGTCAGGGAGAAGTCGGGAACTTCTGGGATTTGTTCAGGGCACAGGGCTAGGGTGCAAGAACACTGCCCAGATTTCATGACTTTAACCCCAGCTCTAGGTCCACCTAATTCTCCTGCCTTCCCCTCACCCACCCCCACTCTCCCTTTCCCCTCCCACCCTTTGATTCCCTGAGTAATGGCGGTCGGGTCCTAGACCTCTGACACAAATTCCTTGCATGGCCTTGGACAAGTTCCTTCCCCTCTCTGGCCTCAGTCTCCACGTCCGCCCGTAGGGGCCTGTCTGTCTGCTTGGCGAGGCCCGTCTCAGCTCCCCAGGTGTACCTGTGAGGAAGATGGCACTCTGGACACCTGGGGCTGTGGAGGGAGGGGGTCTCCCAGAGCAGAGTGAGGACAGGTGGAGAAGTCTGGCCAGGGGCCAGCAAATGAATGGCACTAATGTGTCTGCTGCACATTCCCACTAACCCTCAGATTCTCTCCTCTCTATGGGTCCCTAGAGCAGGGTCTTCTGGGGAATAAGCTCCTTTAAGGACTGAGCTTCTTCAGCCTGGAGAGAGCTAAAGGCAGGGGCTGGGAAGGCTTTCTCTGTGTCTGGGGACCTTCTCTCTCCTTCTCAGCCTCTCTTGCCCCTCCTCTTTTGCTCCCCTCCTCTCTTTCTCTGCCTCCTATTTCTATCCTATCCTCCCACTTCCCTGCTTTCTTCCTCTGCTTATCTGTTCTCTCTGCTCTCTCCTCCACTGCCTCTTTCCAAGATCCTCTCCCTGTGCAACTCGTTCTCAGTCCCAAAGGGAGAGGAGGGGCTAAAATGTGCTGGGGCAGGGGACAAGGGCCAGGTAGGCTGCTGGAAGGGTTAAGCCCTGGGCTGTAACTTGAGGCCCCCCAGTGCTCCTGTGAGCCCCCTCCCCAGGCTGGGCCAGGCCAGACAATGTGGCTTTCATAACACGAGGAGGCCTGGCTCTGCCGCCTTGGGAGAATGAGCTGCTGCCCAGGAAGCCCAAACCGCAGGAGACCCAGCCAAAACCCCACAGACGCCTGAATCCGGGACCAGAGTCCCCCACACTCCCTGCTGAGCCCTGACAGCACAGCAAGGCCAAGGTGCTGCCCCCCGGGGGCCCTGCTGGCAGGACAGCCAGGGAGCAAGTCAGCCCCTCCCTCGGCCTAGTAACATGAAAATGGGGTGAAGGGGACTCAGGGCAGCTCTGGTTGGGGCAGGTGGCCAAGCCCCCACACCCTTGGCTCCCCCAGTGGCCTCTCCCCAGAGCCTGGCTCCCTAACCCACCGCAGATTTCTGCCCCAGCACTGGGGCGTCACATTCCTGTTCTTGGTTCTAAATTGAATTTCCTGGGGAATTGGAGCCTTCAGACCTAAAATAAAACCAACCCAGCCCAGCTTAGCTGGCCAGCTCAGGCCCTCTCTCCCCAGTCCTCAGCCTGGTGGCCTGGGACTGTGACCAGTGTGTCACAACTAAGTATCAAGAGAGTCCACATTCTTACCTTCTTGGGGCTCAGAGCCAGGTGCCACCCCCAATCCTCGCCATCTCACTCTCTCTCCTCTGATCTGGGTCACTCAGAGCTCCAGAACTCAGTCCTCACCAGCAAACGTTTGCTGAGGACCCACCCAGGTGCGGAGATGAACCCTGACACCACCCGCAGTGAGCGAGCTAGGGAGGCTGCAGTCTGTGGAGCCAGGACATCACTACCAAGTTATAATTGACAACAGGGGTGCTCGTGCTAAGTTCTCAGTAAGTGGGCCACTCAGAGGAGGGACAGTCAGCTCCGGGGTCAGGGAAGGCTCTCTGGAGGAAGCGGTTAAGCTTGACCTGGCTTATGAAGGATGGGTTGGATTTGGGGAGTGGAAAAAGGGAGGAGTAGGACCTTCTGGTCAAAAGAAACAATCTAAGCATGGGTGGGTCAGGGGTCAGGCACTGGGGCTTCAGAACAGGGCCCCTCGGGCACTTCCCAGGCTGGGACTTGGAAGAGGTTCCCCCACTTCTCGATCCAGGAGTACCCCTCGACTTGGTGGGCAGCAGGCAGCGGGAGCCCACAAAGTCCCTACTGAGACTGTGGGTCTCTCACCCTTCCCTCTTGGGCTGATGAATTTAAACACGATTTTTCCAGTCTCTTCTGGGGCACTGACCAGCACCTTATCCTGTGGTGGGAGTGAAATCTATCGAGACAAAGGGGCTGTTGCCTTTCTGTATGTCCCGCTTGTAGATGAGGACCCTTGAGAGAGGTGCAAGGCTGGGGCTTTTCTCAGACATGCCACCAGCACGTATGGCCCTCTGTGCACAGTAGGAAAAGGTGGCCCTGTGGTACACAGCAGGTATGCAGCTGGCTGGGCCGATGGCAGCTCCAGGAGGTTGGACCACCATGAGGGTCTCCAGACTCACCCCTGCGCCCCTTAGCAGGCGCCTTTATGCAGAACAGGAATTGCACGTCCACACAGCAGCCCTTGGCCTTTGCTGGGCACCCCTCTCTCCAGCTCCCTCTGCATTTCTACCCTCTTGGACATCCCTCCGGGGGTTTTCCTCAGAGATGTTCTCCCTTCGGCGGCTGGCAGCAGGGTCTCATGGTCACAGGAAGGAAAACTGGGCTCTTTCCGTCTCTTGTCGGTTGAGCACTTGGGTTCTTCCTCTTGTCTGACTCTTTTGCTCCACGTGCCCTGGTGAGCGCTGGCTCTTGGTCCAGCATCTTGGCACCGGGGCCCTCTGGGCAGCATCTCATTCACAGCTCAGGCCTTCCTGCCACTTCTATGCCTCCTCACTCTGCTTGCAGGTCTCTGGGCGCTCAGCAGTTTCCTCTCCTGCCCTCAGTGTGGCTCTCTCAGGCAGCCGCTGGGTCCCCTCCGCTGCCCCTCGTGACCCCAGGAGAACTGTCCCTTTGTGTTTCTAGGTCAAGATGCCTGAACTGGATTCTCGTTCCTGGCTTCTTTTCAAGAGGTCTGATGCTCACCCTAGAATGGCTGGTCATAGTCTGTGCTCTCTATACTCTCCTGCTCCCTCCAGACTTGAGATCGCCAGCCCTCCCCGTGACTATTAGAAGAGACTGCCCAGAGAGTGGTGACACTGAGAGGAGGGCGGAGATGGGGACCAGCCTCCCTAACTCCTCTTTCTTGCCTTCCTCGCTCTCCACCCCTGGCAGCCCAGAGAGCTGCAGTCTGGCCCCTTCCACTGCAGGACTGACAGGGTCACCCTGTGCACCCTGTGACCCCAGGGGAAGGCCCGGGAAGTGACCACCCGGGCGCAGCAAGCCCCAGCTATTGTTCTAGGTGGACCGGCCTCAACTGCACCATGCGCGGCCATTGCCCTCATTCATGCTGCAGCTTTTCACCCTGCAGTCTTGGTTGCTGTGGCTCCTCTTGAAAAGGCCTTCTCTGCTTCTTTGCTGACTTCTTATTCAAGATCCAGCGTGGGAATTGCCTTCTCCGGGAAGCGTCCTAGTGCACACACAGACACGCACACACCCCTGAGATGAATGCCCATTTTCTGTGTTTCCCTGGTTCTTAGAGATCTCCCTGCTGTCATTCTTGCCCCTCAGTGTGTGTGGCCGCCCCGCACCTAACCCTGAAGGAGAACCCCTGAGGCAGTGACCTGTCTTATTTGGTCTACCAGTGCTTGACGTTACAGATGTATTGTAGCTGCTTAATAAATGTTAAACCAACCGTCACAGGAAAGAAGGAAGGAAGGAAGGGAAAGAGGGAGGGAGGGAGGGAAGGAGGAGGAAGGGAGAGCAGGTAGGTGGGTGGGTGAATGGGAAGGGTTTCTGAATGGCCCCTGCAGGCCAGGACACTGCTGAGCATGTCATTCCTCTCTGAAACCCTGAGATGTGAGTGTTAGGAAGCCCCCTCCTCACACAAGGTAACCCAAGTCTCAGTAACTTGCCCATGCTGGTAACTGGTGAAAATCCGGGCTTGCGTCTTACAGCTTCTCCCTCAGGCCTTTTTATCTCATCCCACAGGAGAGTCAGCCCTCCCAGTTCAGGCTGGAAGCTGGAGCCTGGCAGGCTCACTTCTTTCCAGGGAGTTAGGACCCAAGTGCTGAGCCTCCCTCCTTCATGTACAACCTGGGGTCTTAGCCCTGAGAGTCTTGTCCAATCTGCTGCAGACCAGCTCCGGCTAGGACAGCGCCATCTGCATTGCTCCTTCCTGGGTGTCATCTCCATTTGCCTGGCCCCCACCCCCATCCCAGCTTTGTGATCTTCCAAAAGCCATTAACTTCTTTCTCCTTAACCCAGGTGGTGGCCCGGTTCTCCACAGGCACAAAGCATGGCAGGGGTGGAGGGAACCTGCACCTGTTTCCATGGAGCCTCAATGGGCACCATGAGAGGCTCCCAACACATAACTGCAGTGTCCTCCAGAAGTCACAGGAGTCCCAGCCCCTTTCGCCTCCCAACCTGGCTCCTGCCTCCGGGAAGAGCCTGTGGCTTCTTTGGGCAGGTGTGAGCATGTCTGCTCAGCCAGCTGCTCTCTGCGCTACTCGCTTGGGGCCTCTGGGGACCCTGCCCTCCTGGTCATGGGAGACCAGGGTCTTCGGAACAAAGATTGCACAGGCATCTCTGAGGGTCAGGAGCTGCAGAGGGATGCTCAGGGCCCAGGGAAGCAACTGAGCCCATGGATCATCCCCTCCTTCCAGATGCCCCATCCTTTAGACCTCTGTGCCCAACCTTAATTATCTCCCTCCCCTCTTGTCCCCACCCCACCATTTGGAGACAGCTTAGAGAAGGACCCCATATGTAAGCTCCTCTGTTCTTCATCGTTGATTTATTTCTATTTCCAAGACTAGTCTTTGCCTCCATCTCTCTGTCCCTCTGCATGCCTCTCTCTCAGGCTCTGTGTGTGTATGTGCGGCTGTGGATGGTTTACTGTGCGGGTTTCACCACCCTTTCTGTCTCCCTGAGTCCCTCTCCCCTCCCTGTGCCCTTTTGGTCTCCATGTCCCTTTGAGTGTCTTGTTTCTGTGTCTCTCCAAATATGGCACATGGGGGCACCCTGTTGAGGCCCCTGTCACCTGGCCTGCACACCTGAGGCCTGATGGAGAGGCTCTAGCTGCACCCTGCACCCTCTAATTGCCCGGCCTCGCCCTTGGCCTTGTGACCCCTACTTTCACCCTCCTGCTCCCTGTCCCACCCCTGCCTCCCCACACCCAGTGACTGAGGGCGTGGGAACCAGGGCCACTTTCTGCCTCCCTCTCCACCACCCATCCCCCTAACTTTTCCCCTGGGCCCGGGGGCCCGAATCCTGGTCCTGCCGCCTTGGGAGCTGTGGGTTTGAAGGTGGCTCCATTCCTTCCTTCCGCCCACCATGCAGAGAGGGCCGAGTTGGTCACTGTAATTACATGTGGCTGCGGTCCGCCTCTTCCCAGCCTCCTGTCCTCTCTCTGCCTCTCCTCCGGCCCGCAGCTCCTCCGCCCCAGGCCTCAGCCTTCTCCTCACCCCAGGTTTCCTCTGACTCTTTCTCTCGCTATCATCCTCTCTCCCCGACCCAATTTCTCACTGTCTGTCTCCCTCTCGCTCAGACTCTATCTCGTTCGCTTCTGCTTCGCCTCTGCCTCTGACCCTGTCTTTATCTTTCTCTCCATCGCTGCCTCTCACTCTACTGCTGAGTCTCTCCTGTCCCGGGCTGTCTGTCACTGGCTTTCTGGGACTCTCCCCTTCTGTGCCCAGTCCCCCACCTTCTGATGCTCTATCTCTCTTTGCTTCTACCTTCCACTGTCCCTTTGATTCTCTCTTCCTCCCTGTCACTCTTGGTGCCTGTCCCTATCTCTGCACCGCTGACCACCTGTCTGTTCTTTCCCGCACTGTGTTTCTCCTTTCCCTCCTGACACCACACACACACACAGGCACACGTGTGCACCGGCACACACACATACCCCCTTGCTCACTCACACATTGTGGTTTGGGAGTCTATTTTGGAGTCTGGCACTGTTGCCAGATAGGGTAAGGGTGGGGTAGCTGTATAAAGAGACCAAGAATGAGGGCTCAAGGCATTCTGGGCTGCAGCAAGGGGACCAGGGCAAGGCAAGCAAGAGGGTGCCAGGAAACTACCGGGGTTGTCTGCTTTTTCCCCTAGCCCAGACCCCACCCCTCCTGCCTGGGCTGGAGGTAGGAACGGGACCCACACACCCTGTGGAGGTAGTGCTGGAAGAGGGCTTCCTGGAGGAGGTGGCACCCTCCATGCCCCAAGGCAATGACCCTGGGGCCCCCCAGGTCCTGGACAGCACTGACCTCGATGTCCCCACAGAAGCTGTGACACGTGAGTCTTAGGGGCCCAGGGGGTTGGGGTGGTAACAAGTAGGGGTCACACTGGGGAATCCAGTCCAGATGGGCTTGCAAAACTGCAGTGGGTGCCCTTGAGGACCTAGCACAGGGCCAGGACCTGGAGGTGTGGGCAGTGGAGGGGTGTATGACACTGTCACTGTCCTTTCTGTCTGGGAAGAAGGTCTCTATGTACAAAATGATCAGTATAAGATTAGTTCAAAATGAGTGTGCACAGGCTCCAGGCCACATGGTTCAGGACAGGAAGGTGTGAGGCCGCATGGAAAGAGGCGCTTCCCCTCAGGAGGAGAGTGGGGGGTGGGGACAGGCAGACACAGCAACACCCTTCAGGGTGTCCAGGGCAAAAGAAAGGAGACACGCAATCCCCATGGGCAGAAAGGAGCAAAATCCAGCTCCATTCCTAAGCTTGTCTCCAGGTTTCCAAGGAGGTCCTGGGAGGGAGAGAATTCTCCACCTTCACCCTGAAAAGCACGGAAGGGGCAGTCAGAACTGTTTTGTAGTTATGAATAAGATACCTCAAATCTGTAGACACAGTTGGACTTTACAACTTTCCTTCCCCGAATGATCCCACGTGCTCTGTAAATCAGCCTGCAGTGAGGCAGCTTAGCTACCATGAAACCCATTTTACAGATGAGGAGACTGAGGCACAGAGACCCACTCACCCTGGACCTGAGCTAGAGGACTAAGGTCTCCTGACCCAGTGCTCTTTCCTACGCCTTTCTGCCCGGCTGGCACACTGAGCAGGGAGCCGCCCTCAGGCAGGGCATCTGGGGCGAAGTTGGACTCCCTGGAAGTCAGGGTTACTAAACCCTGCTAGCACACTGCCCTCAGCCTCCTCCAGACACGCCCACAGGCGGAATTGAGAGAAAGAGGTCAGTGCAGTGGCCACAGAAGAGGGGCCTGGGTGGGAGTTGGACAGTCACTCTTGTGTCTGTGGGCCCTAAGTATTTGCTCTGTGACTCAGTCCCCATGGTCACTTCTCAGCTATGGCCACAGGCAAGCTTTGTGTCTGCCCACACCCCCCAGGGCCTTCAGCTCACCACACAAACCTGCCTTCTGGTCTCTCTGCCATGTTTAGGTAGCAGGGCAGGGGGCACTGAGGTTGGCCAAGGATTCAGCTCAGTCACCCCCATGGGGCCAAGAGGTGGGTTGTGATGATTCAGGCTTGGCCGCTTCCCATGGCCTTACCCCTGTTTACCCAGAAGCAGGCACCAGCCACGCCTAGGGCAGAAGGCTTCCGGCATGGAGCCTCTCCAGAGGCCTGTCTCCCATCATCCCCCTGACTCCCCACCTGTCCTCTGCTCCTTATCCCAATCTCTACCCCTCCCCCTGTGGAAACTTGGCAAATTGTAACCTCCTTGGGCCTCAGTTTTGTCATCTGTGAAATGGGCCTCATAATAGATCTATCATGATGCCTGGAGACATTGCTATACACGAAGCTCTCAGCACTGTGTCTGGCACCAGTAACAGCTCAAAACATGTAAACTGCTAGTTGTACGTGTAGCGATTGCTGTGATAGTAGCAGCTTACTCCCCAGTCCCTTATCTCCCAACCTCGGCCCATTCCTTGCCTCTCTGGTCTCAGCTCTTAGCCTCTAGGCTGGCCCACTTCTGACACTAACTGTGGACCTTGGACAAGTTACTGTACCTCTCTGGGACGCAGTTTCCTCATCGGTAAGGGAGGATACAGCCCTGTAGAAATACTGAGAGGACCCAGTGAGAGAATAATTAGCAGGTCAAAGGCTGAGCCGAGTGGCTGGCATGCAGTAAGTGCTCAGTGGTGTGACTACTACCATTAGCAGAGGCCCAGCCCCTCGGGCATGGCACTGAGGCTGCCTCCCCCTCTCCTCAGTCTCCAGGCACCCCCCCCATCTCCTGCTACCACAGTTCAAACACAGAGGCCAGGCCTGGAGGGAGCTGGGGGTCCACACCCAAGAGATGAAGTTCCCCCTATTTACAGAGGTCCTCAGGGTCCCAGGCTCCTGCCCAGGTCCCACCCTGAGCAGCTGCGGGGCCCCAGAGCTCTTCGTGTTCCCTTCTCAGTCTCCTCACCCAACTCACACACACCTGCCCCATGTCCCCTGAATAGAACTGTGCCTTTCACGTGAGCAAACCTGAGTGAGGTGAAGGAAAGTAGTGGGTGTTTGGGGAGATCCCCGGGGCCAGCTTCCCTGCACCTCACTGACAAAACTGAAGTCTGGTTCCTCAGTCTGGGATGGGGAGTCGAGGAGGTTGAGGGGGTTCCTAGCCTCAGGGCTCTCCCTCTTGCCTTTTTCTCTCCCTCCTCACCCGGACCCCAGGGGCCCCTCAGCAAACTCCTTCTGCCAGCCACCCCACAGAGGCTGCCAGGGCAGGGGCGTGGAGGAGCAGGAGATAGAGGGGCTGCTGTGCGGAGCCCCCGGATTCCAGAGCCAGGCATTCATCTCCAAACAGATGTTTCTAATAACTCACCCAGCACACGAAGGGCAAAAACAGCTGGGGGCTTGGCAGAGGCTGAAGTGGAGGTTAACTGCTTCACTGCTGTCCTCCCCACCCCTGCCCAACTATCCCTGTCCCTCCCCCCAACTGCCACCGCTCCTGCCAAAATCCCAGGACCCCAAGAGCAGGAGAATGGATTTCATGTGGGATAAGAAGGTGGGGTCCAAGGCTCTGAGCCCCTCTTGCACCTCTGTTTTTTCTTGAATGAGCACTGGCTTGAGAGCCGGGGGGCAGGCTCGACTCTGCCGATATTTCATGGTGTGCCTCTGGGCAAGTCCGTTCTGCTCTGGGCCTCAGTTTCCTCATCTGCAGAATGCAAATCCAGCTAGGTGAACTGTGCTGTGCGTGAGAACAAAGCAGGCAGGAGCGGAGCACAGCGGGGCAGCCCTCCACTGTGCCCCCATCACTCTTTCTGGTCGTCTCTCCAGGCCAGCCTCAGGGGAACACCTTGGGCTGCACCCCACTACTGGCAAATGGCTCTGGCCACCCCTCAGAGCTGGGCGGCGCCAGGCGAGCGGGGAACGGTGCCCTGGGCGGCCCCAAGGCCCACCACAAGTTGCAGGCTCACCCGTCTCTCGCCAGCCAGGGCAGTAAGAAGAGCAAGGGCAGCACCAAGTCTGCTGCCTCCCAGATCCCTCTCCAGGCGCAGGAAGGTAAGTGTCCCGCTTCTCCCTCTGACGGGCCTCCAAAGCCAGCTTCCTCAAGGCACGACCCAGCAGCAGCATCTTCACCGGGCTTCTGGTCACAAGTGCAGCCTCAGCCCCACGCTGACCCCACCGGATCTGAGCCCCTGGGCGAGGTAGGAGCCTAGATTTAACAAGCCTTACAGGAAGTCCGACGCAAGACTCAAATCTGATAACTTTGCAAAGGTTATCAGATAAACCAAGGCATATCTGCCTTCTCAAGGCCAACCCTTCCCACCCCTGCTCCCCCAGAGTTTCTGGAAGGAGGAATGGAGCCATCTGGGCTGATCCAGCTTAAGCCACCCTGTTTCTGGAAACAGAAATTTCTTCAAGGAGCGGGCCATCCGTTTAGTGAGAGCAGAACACCCAGCAGGATAAAACAATGCACCATCACATGCTTAACGGGGGTAGGGCAGGGGCTGCAAGGTGCAGTGGAGGTCAGCAGACCCAGACACACCAGATGCTGTTCCTGCAACACAGAGACCCTCTGCAGGGCCTCGCTGGGCAGCCAGCTCCCCCGCCCCGCCAGGCGTCAGTTCAGCATGGGTCTCATCTGCCTGTGGCTCAGTGGTGCTTGACCTTTACCCCAGGATTTTTAAGTGATTCCTGTCCATGTTAGGGGACTCTGGCCTGGTCCTCTGCAAACAGGATTCAGTGCACACATTTGCACATAATGTATTCATAAACTTTCCCACCCTGCAGAGCAGAGTCTGCCCAGTTAATTTATGAAAGAGGTATTCATTCACTTGAAGCGTAGTGGGCACTGTGCTGTGTGCTGGGTACCCAGTCCACGGCCTCCTGGAGCTCTTGTTGAGAGAGACACAACAGGTAATCACCATATGTTGTGATAAATATAGTGATGAAGCCACACACAGGGTATTATGAGAACGCAGGGGACACCCACTCCTGCCCGGAAAGCCGAGGAGGCAAGTCAGGGAAGGCTCTGGAGGAATCTGAGCAAGCCTTAAAGGTTGAGTAGCAGGGGCATTAGCGTAGAGGTGAGAAATGGCTAGTGTGTCCAGATTATAAAGTTCAAGGTGAGAAGCGGTGGGAGGTGAGACAGGAGTTCAGGGGGCAATAAGGAGCCATTGAGGGTTTTAAACAAGGTAGTGACTTCATCTGATTTGCATTGGAAGGGAACTCCCTTATCCAGTGTGCAGACAGACTGCAGAGGTCCCAGCTGTACAGAGCCCCACTCCCTCCGCACCGGAAAGGGTTGGGGAATCACCCTCCGGCGCAAGGTGAGACTCCCACAGGACCAGCAGCCTGTGCCCAGGGCTCGCCTACTCGGGGGCTGGACACTCCGCCCTTGGCCTGGCCCCTGGCAGGGATGCCAGCTCAGCATCCTGGCAGCACATTGGGCGTTTCCAGGTGTGGACTCCAGAGCCAGCCTGCCTGGGTTTGGGTCCCAGCTCCACTACTTACCAGCTGGGTGCCCAAAGGCGAGTTTATGTATTAAATCACTTACCATTCATGTACTCAGCACCTACAATGTGTCAGCCACTGTTCTAGGGACAATATATCAGTGATCCAAACAGACAAAGATGCCTGTCCTTATGAAGCTTACATTTTAGTGGGAGGAGAAAGCTGTGTAGTGCCGTGGAAGGTGGTAAGTCCTAGTGGGGACAGGCAAAGGAGGCCAGGGCAAGGGGGTGGGGGTGCTGGGCTGGGGCAGACAGGTTACATTATTAATGAGTGTGGCATTTGGGCAATGAAGGAGGCGGGGTGGGGACAGAGAGTTTACCTGGAGCAAGAGCATTCCAGGCTGGGGGTGGGGTGGGGGAGTGCCTTTGAGATCAGAAGCCATAGCAGTGATACAGGGGGACAGAGTCAGGGAGGGAACCGGATCACATAAGGCCATGGGGGCCACTCTGAGCTTTTTAGGTTTTACTCCCTGTGAGGCAGAAGCCACTGGAGGGTTCTAAGCACTGGAGACGCAGAGTCCCACCAAAGCTGTACAAGGGGACCTGCTGTGTGCGGGGTAGATGGCCAGAGGTCCAGCGTGGGGGATGGAGAGGCAGTGGGGAAGCAGTGACCCTGGCAGAGATTAGCAGGTGGGAGGATTCTGGTTACACTTTGGAGTGACTTCTCTGTCTCAGTTTCTTGATCTGTAGAGTGGGGCTAATAGTAACCCCGCCTCTTGGAGTTGTTGCAAGTTTAAATGAGTTTAATTCATGCCCAGCACTTAAAATGACTAAGGAGGGCTAGAAGCAGGGGCTCTGGATCCAGATTGCGGGGGGCTGACCCCTCACTCTGCAATTTACCACACAGGTGTGTGTAAGTCTCTGGCGGTGCCCTAGTAGGGCTCCTCACAGCCCCCACTGCACGGAGCTACTGACCGCACGAGCTCTCGCGCCGAGCACTGAGCACTCAGTGAACGCGCTGTGGCTGGGTCCCTGCCCCAGGGCATCTCACCCTGCTCCCTCTGCCCGCCCACCGCAGACTGCTGCGTCCACTGCATCCTGTCCTGCCTGTTCTGCGAGTTCCTGACGCTGTGCAACATTGTCCTGGACTGCGCCACGTGCGGCTCCTGCAGCTCCGAGGACTCGTGCCTCTGCTGCTGCTGCTGCGGCTCCGGCGAGTGCGCCGACTGCGACCTGCCCTGCGACCTGGACTGCGGCATCCTGGACGCCTGCTGCGAGTCGGCCGACTGCCTGGAGATCTGCATGGAGTGCTGCGGGCTGTGCTTCTCCTCCTGACCCGCCGGTTCCCGCAGGGTCGTCCTAGGGGGGCCGGCCCCAGGGCTGTCGCACAAAGCTTGATCGGCCCCCTCCCCCTGGCCCTCCCTCCTCCACCCAGTGACCTCTCAGATCCCCGCCCAGTGAGAAGGGGGGTGCCCCGGAGGCCACCTCAGTCACGGGAGCTGGGCCCACTGCAGAAAGCCCGTCCTCCTACTGGTTACCCGGGACCTGGGAGGAGAGGGTTAGTGTGGGAACCGCACCCGGCCCAGCTACCCTGCCGCGGACGACTGTGAAAGCTGGGGGAGGGGCAGGAACGTGGGGAGGCGGAGCTGTGCGCTTCTCTACCTCTCCCTGCTCCTGGTGCCCGCCCCCGCTGCCGCCCCGGGCTTAGAGCACAGCAAAATGTGAAAAGAGACACCCCACCCTGCCCGCAGCCAAGCCCCTCCCTGGTCTCCTTTCCTGGGCTTTTGCGGGTGGGGTGCTGACCCATATAGTGACCCCAGCGCAAAGCAGGGCTGGGCTTGGACCTGGGGCAGGGCGGGAGGGGGAACCGTATAGAAAAGACTGGAAGGGGAGAGGGAAGGAATGGAGAGGGCCTGTTCTATTTGTTGCTGTAAATAAAGGTATTTGTTCATTTCAGATTTCCTCAGGACTCACGAGTAACGTCCATGGACCGCGAATGTGAAAAGCAAACAGTCCCCACAAACCCCCTACAAAGCACCCAAATGGATGAGGCCTCCCTGACCTCTGGGTCCCCTTCCCTTTTCCCTCCCTCATCCATGCTTCTCAGCGAGGGGAGGAAGGAAGGGGGGCGTCAACTCCCCACCATTATTTCCCTCTTCCTGCCAAAGAGAAGGGAAGTCCAGAAAGAGTTAACCCTTGGCATAGCCTTAATTAACAACAGATGTGTTCAGGTTTTGATTAATTAATCTCCTGCTGACTCCAGCTTCTTGAAGCCCTTCCTAGTGATGGCTCCAAGGCACAGGGTGGCACCTATTTCAGTGGCAGAGCCATGACTGGGGAGGGGCAACCCTGGCCCCTCGCACAGCATGGGCTTGCTCCTGGGAGGCAGGTAGGCTTGGGCAGGGGTCACATGGCCCAGTTCAGTCATCCTCCATATCCAGGGGGCTTAAGGAAGAAGAAACTGTCCAGAAGGGCAGGAACCTCAGAGGCGGTGTGTCCACTGCCCTTGGTGTGCGGGGAAGGGGCAGACCTGAGCGCTGCAGAGCTCTCCTGGGGAGGTGGACTCTGACGGTGGGGAGGGCTGGCTGGGCGGAGGCTCCTCCACCCCGTCCCAGGTCCCAGACCTGGAGGAGGCTAGAGGGGCTCAGGGTGAGTGAGTGAAAGGATGTCTCGTGGCTGGACTCGGATTCCCCTGAGAAGACATGGATGAAGAAGGCCTTTAAAGAGGAGACCTGATGGGAAATTGGTGGGCACTGCTTCTGGGAATGATGTCTTCAGTGGTCTGGAGGGATTCTGGAAGGAAGGAGGGAGCTCAGAAAAGGCCAATTGAAATCCTAACTCTCTTAAGGAATGTCGTGGGAGGTGTAGCTCATGGTCTTGGCAGTGGGCCGCAATTACAGCAGGGGGAGGTAACATGAGGCGAGAGAGGGACTCCCCCCACTGCCACACCCCTCCTGCCTGCCCGCCCCCACCCACAGGACACAGGCCTCACTCTGCCAACCGGCTCTCTGACCTCTGGGACCACATAGGAAACTGGACACGGCGAGAAAGGGACCCGCCCAGGGTCACATAGGACCAAAACCAGGAGAGAAGCCCATCTTCTCAGGCCCCCAATGTTTGTTTATCTGTTTATTGACCTCAGTTATTTGCTTAGTTAATTGCATAACCAAAGTACAAGATTCAAAAGTCTAATCTGTGCACAGATGAACATTTGCACTTCTTTCTTCCTTTCTTCCTTTCTTCCTTCCTTCCTCCCTTCCTCCCTTCCTCCCTTCCTCCCTTCCAAAAATGTCAAAATCCTATACACATATTTGTGTTCTGCTTTTATCACTTAGCCATTTGTCTTGGGGCTCTCCCTTATCAGGGGTTCCACTGAGGGATGAGCTACAATCCGGTTACCAGCTCCAGCTTACTCTCCTCCACTTACACCCCTGTTATCAACAAGGTTTCAAACGTGTCCTTTGGCACAAGCGAGCTCTATTCGTCAGAATGTTTCTGAAAGTGGGACTGCTGAGCCTCAGCGCCTGTGTTTGTGACTTGGACAGGCTGCCAGTCGTCCTTGGTGAGGGTGTGCCAGTCTGTCACCAGGGCCTCAGGCAGCAGCCACTTCTGTGTCCTGAAGAGGACGGACAACGGTGGGAGGGCTCCGCCTCAGGTCTTCCTCCCCAGGCCTGGGGTCTGAGGGGCTTAGCCAGGCCAGAGGCCCAGGGATGTGAGGCAGGGGTGCTCCAGACCAACCAGAGGTCTGGTCCAGGTGGGCAGGAAGGCCCCCTCCCTGGCCCCCTGCCCTCCACGGGGACAGGAAGAGGCGCCTCTGCAATCCAAATAGTGGTTTCCTGCTGCAGGCTGTTCTCTATAGGACAGTGGCTGAAACTTGAGAGGCTAAGCAGGGTGGGCGCAGGACGGGGCAGGATTCAGCTAGCCACCGCCCCCCCACCCCCTGGCATACACACACACTCACACATACTCACACGCTCTCATACACAGACACACTCAGACGCCCCCACACACAGTCATACTCACACATACAAGTCATTCACCTACATACAGACTCTCCTTACAGTCGCATGTTCACATGCATTCCACAAAATGACATGCACACACTCACACAGCACACATGCACACATGAGACCTACGTTCACTTCCCCTCACGCCAGGCCTGCCCTGCCTTCCTCAATGTCCCCACCTCACCCAGGTGGCCCTGCTACCTGCTGGGAAGCAAATGGCATTTGTCTTAGAGGCCACCCCCCAACCCTGTCCAGATATCCTTCCAGGGCAAACCCTAGTTCTAGACCCTTTGCCTCCACTCCCTGGCCCTTTGGTGACTCCCAGTCTCTGCTTTCCAACCACTGGTCTCAGCCAGTTCCAGCCCTGGCTCTGCCTTGATCCCCAGGGAAAGCCCTTTCTGTCTTGGGCCTCAGTTTCCTTATGTGAACAATGGAACAGCAGCGAGACTGGAAATGTGGTGGTGGCCACGTGTCCAGGGAAATGGGCTGCCGCTCTGGTTTTCTTTGATCTGTGGAGCCCCAGACCCACCCCTGTCACCCAAGAGATGTCTTGAAGGGCCACCCTCAGGTCTAACCCAAAACAGGCATTAATCACCACATGTGGGCGGAGAAGGCAAATTGACTTGTCCCTGGCCTGCTCTGCCCATGAGCACTGGGTGGTCTTGTGTGCCAGCTCCAAGGGATTTTTGCCCCATGACCGAGCAAGTGGCAGAGCCCAGGGCGGCTTGCGAAGGGAGTGGTCCACCTGCCTCTCTGCATCCACAGCCTCCTTCAGCCTCTGCCTTCCTTCCACACATCTCCCTGACATTCTCTGTGCTCCTACCCAGAGCCGGCAAAGCAAGCTTCAGGCGCTACCACCCTCTAAGCACCTGAAGCTGGATTACACGCAGCCAGCCATGCTCGGGGGCCTTCACCAGTCCCCCAAGCCCGGGAGATGAGGCAGCAGTGGGGGCTGAGGGCTGCTCCTGGAGGCCCTCCGGACACTTGCTGCAGACACTCCCCATTGTTGAGCAGCAGGAAGGCAGAGTGGGCGTGGGAGCCCTCAGGACTGGCAAAGAGGGCTGGGGATGAGGCAGGGACAGGAACCTCAGGACACACATGGGGCAGCAGATAATCACCCAGCCATTCCCTCACGTCCTCCTCCTCCAGAGGAAAGCCCCCTCCCAGCCTTCCCCTCACCTGGTTTCACTACCTTTCCCTGACCCTGTAGCAGCCTCGATACCCATGATTCCTGCCATCTCTGTGGCTGCCTCTTCCTGACTTACGGCCTCCTTCCTTCCTACTGCAGACAGGTGGTGGAGCTGGGGGCAAGGGGGCTTGTTCACATGCTGCGTCTACCTGGCATTTCTCAATTTTGCCACCCCAGGGGTCCAGGGAAGGGGCCAAGGCTCATCCCTGGGCCAGTCACCGCGCCAGGGGATAAAGAGCTACGATGGGCCAGGCCTCTGTGGCCGGGCCGATGGGCTTCTTGACTGGCCCTTCAGAACCATGTGGAATCAGGGGAGGAAAGCTCCCCAAAGAAGTAGGGGTGCCATAACAAAGGTGGGGGAACGGCTGGCAGACTAAAACAGCAGAAGTCACTGTGGGGTCAGACTTCCACGGGTGGTCCAGAATGGGTGCCTGGGTCGGGGAGGCCTGCCTGGAACCTCAAACTGAGTGCAGCCAAGGGCATTTGGCTGGAGAAGAGACGTCAGGACAATGGCCATCTGCAGGCTGAGAGGAGAGTGAGGCCCATTCTCAGACTCTGGCAGATGTAAGACCAAGAAACAGACATAACAAGGAGGGGGCTCCCAGCTCCAGGCAGGAGAGACTGCCCTAATGGTGAAAAGTGTCCCACATGGAATGGACTGTGGCAGGTGCGGGGCCAGGTGCCCCGTTCAAGGATGGTTCTAGGGCAGGGGGCGTAGGTGGGGTCCCTGCCCTGGGGTTGACTGGTGGCAGGGAGGAAAGGTGGTAGAGGGTTTTTGCAGGTGGCCCCACAATTTCGACCTTCCATGGCCCAAGGATGCTGGCAGTGACTGATAAGTGAGAAATGGAGATCGAAGGTGGATGGAAGGTAGAGTGAGATGAAGAAAGGGAGGCGAAGAGACAAGGAGGCAGTCGGGGAGGTGCAGACAATGCATCCAGAAGCCCCTGGAGACAGATAAGCAAAGCAGGCGGGCTGCAGGCAGATGTCCCCCAGCTCCTCCCAAGGTCACCGGCAGAGGGCTGTGGTGCCCCAAGCCTGGGTCCCTCCCATGCCTGGAGCCTCCCCAGCACTGGGCAGCTTGGCATTAATTAGGGGCCCGGCTAATGGCTCGGAAGATTGGCCAGTTCCAGGGACGCTGCTGAATAGAGACCTCGGCGAGATTTATTCCTAATTATCTCATTTGTCTCCCCCCATTACTCTTTATGGCTGGGATTTATGGGGCCATTAGTGGGGCCTGGCCAGGCCAGGATGAGTGTGAGCCTTGAGATACTTCATAATAATAACAATAACAACGCTCACCCTGACCAGATTAATGGGGGATGTGCCTTCTCGCCCTCTCCACCCCCTGTCCTTGGGACCCCAGATAGCCACTGCCCACATGTCCCTCTCCCTTCTGGGACCCTTGGTTCTCAGCTCCAGGTTCTCAGCCATCTGTGAAGTTCGAGCCTGCTGCCTCCCTCTGCCTCTACTGCACCCCAGGCCCGCCTCTTAGCCCTTCTGTGGGGCCACTGATTGGGAGCTTCAGGGTGGCAGTGCATAGTGTGGGGGTGTCCATTCCAACAGCTGCACCTCTGGGACAAAGTCTGTATGGTAATTGATGAGTTTGGCAGACAACCCAAGTAAAGATGGCTTAATCTATAAGGACATGTATCATCTTAACAAGAAGTGCAGAGGTAGGTGACCCCAAGCTGATGGGGAGAGTCAAAGATGTCATCCTTCAGCTCTGTCACCCTCAGTGTGTGGTCCTTGTCTCCACTCCTGGTCACAAAGTGGCCACTGTAGCCCCAGGCCTCAAGCCCACACGCAGCATTGACCCAGCACAACTGTTGCTGGTATGGTAGAGAGGGCTTCTCCTCCTCTACCTTTTACCGGAGAGCGGGAAACATTTCCAGAAGCTCCTAGCAGGTCTCTTTACATCCTTGTCCAGACTGGTTCACATGTGGCCTCAGGTTGGGCTGCCCCAGAAGCAGCCTTAGACCAGGCTGTGAGTGCAAATAAGTTTGTCCAGGAAGGGATCCCAGGAAACGTCAGTAGGGAGAGGGGAGTGAGGCTGGGAGGAAATCGAGAGTGTGGCATCAAATCAGTCACCACTAACGGGACGGCACTCAGTCCTGGAGGACCGGTGCCTCCGAGGAGAGGCGGCTGCGGTGTTTATACACCAAACCCACTGCTCCTGGTTGAGGGCTGCTCCCAGAGGAGAATGGGTTTTCTGGCACTCGCTGCTGATTGGGCTGTGATGGAAGCCAGGGGATGGAGATGCTGGCAGAGGTCGGTCAGAGAGCGCGTCACTGGTAAGTCTGAGGAGCCAGGCAGGCCCCAGCACTCAGCATGGGTTTGTAGTGGCTGGCAGCCAGACCAAGCTTGACTCACTGTGGGGCGGGAGAAAGGGGCTAGCTGTCGGGGGGCCACCACAGGGTCTGCCACAGCCTTTCCCCACCTCCTCTCCAGGGGAGCCTCTGGACTCTGTCACCACAGGCCAGTCAAAGGGCCAAGCAGTTCCCACTTCGGTATAAGGAGAACATGAGGACAAATCCCACAGAGAGAAGATGGGTTTCAGCCTCAGTCCTGTCACCTGGGTGTGGAGTGGGCATCTCTGCCTCCTCTACCTGCTTAGCTCAGGAGGGAAGCAAGAGCTGGCCACCCTCCTGACAGGCTGCAACTCCCTCCTCTAGCTCCACCCCTGAGGTGTCATTGTCGCCGCCTTCCTACTGCTGCCCACTCTCAGGGCGGAGAAGTCCAGCTTCTTGCATCCAGGTGCAGCTTCCCCACGTTTCACTGTAAGTAGGTCCAGCCTGCCCACCTCATGAGGGCACTGGGTGCCTGGAAGCCTCACACCCCACTGCTGGGAGTGTCAATGGATGCGCCTCCGCTGGCAAAATCTGCTATAGTGGACGGACTCACACCACACAGCCCAGCTATTCCCCGCCAGTTATGTGCGAAGCAGGTGTGTGTGCACATGCTCCGAAAGGCACGGGCTAGAATGTTCACAGCGGCGCTGCTCTAACAGCCCCCAAACGGAAACCCGGCTGTCCGTCAATGGTGGAGCGGGATGAACATCCACAGGACGGACTGTTATGCAGCAGGGAGGAGGGGCCGTGTGCAACCGCACACAGCAACAGGGATGAACCTCACGGGCCCACACCTGAGTAGAGAAGCCAAACACAAAACAGCCTACTCTGTGACTCTTTCTACACAGAATACAGACACAAAACAGCCTACTCTGTGAGTCTTTCTACACAGAATACAGACGGGAAAAACCAGCCCATGGTGTTGCTAGTCAGCTACTGTTACCCACTATTACCATAAGGGGGAGGGCATGCAGGACTTCTAGGGTGCAGGTAAGCTTCTGCTTCTTCATCTGGGTGCTGGTTAGATAAATGTGTTCAGCGTGTAAAAACACACTGAGCTGTATGGTTGTGATGTGTGCAGTTTACATGTAAGTGCTACCCTGCAAGAAAAAGATATACAGTGTATATTCCTGACTCACTTGTGAGAATGGAAGGAGGCAAGGGGATTATCCAATACTGGGCTATTGTGTTATTTTTCAAAAGATTTTAATTTTAGACAGAGGGGAAGAGAGGGAGAGAAACATTTATGTGTGGTTGCCTGTTGTACCTCTGCTACTGGGGACCCAGTCTGCAACCCAGGCAAGTGCCCTGACTGGGAATCAAACCGGCAACCCTTTGGTTCACAGGCCGGCACTCAATCCACTGCGCCACACCAGCCAGGGCTGTCCTATTGATTTATATAAGAAGAAACTGAGGCCCAGAGGGACAACGACTTCGCCAACGACAACGACAACGACAAGATCCCAGGTCTGGTCAGCACCCAGGTTGGATGAGAACGTGGCCCTCTGAATACCTGGTTTGTCATGATTTCTTCTACATCACACCTGAATGACAACTTGTGCCCTGAGGAGGACATGGGGTTTTGGCGCCTGTGAGGGTGGGCCTCACTGAACCCTCCCTCCTCTGGCTCACACAGACAGAGCCTTTCACACAGGGGAGCACACACACACACACATCCTAACACCTCACGGACGGCATCTGTGGGGAACGAGAGTCAGGTTGGGGAGAGGAGGGTCTTGCCAGAAAGAAGAAAACTAATATTTAGTGAACAAATACTGTATTTATTATCTATATGAAACCAAATAAGACTCCAAACCTAACAGCTTAAAACAACAATGGACATTTCTTCTTTCACACAGTTTCTGTGGGTCAGGCGCGTGGACGTGGCTGAGCTGGGTGACGTGGTCTGGTTCAGGGTCTCCTGTGCGGTTGGCTACAGTCAGGACGTCGGCCAGAGGTTCGGCCGGTCGCCTGCACGCTTCAGGGACTAGAAGATCTGCTCCCGTCGTGGCTCCCTCACTGGCCAGGAGGTCTGCCCTCTCTTTCCTGTTGTTTCCTCCGTCTGCTGCTGAGAGTGTGATGTCCCCGTGATGGCAGGGGCCTGGCAGAACGGTGAGCCGGAAGGAGGAGCCTGGCACTCTGAGAGCCTCGAGGAGCAGAGCACTACCCCAGCTCTGTCCCACTATCTCCAAACATGTCTACGTGGGAGAGAAATGAACTCGTAGCGGTACAATCCTAATGAATACACTGTCTGCTACAGGAAGTGACTGCAACTTAAGTGGACAGTCTGGGTTGGAACCCAGGACCCTGACTCCCAGCACAGGGCACATCCTGCTTTCTAGGAAGCAGCGTGGAAAAGTGAGACAAGCTCAGGTGTTGCAGCCAGAAGACCCGGGGTCCAGGGTGCCTCAATGGAGATGCCACCCTGAAAACGTGAGTTCACTTGTCCAACTCAGTTTCCTCATCTGTAAAATGGGGATAATGATTCCAACCACACAGGTGCCGAGCACTCGAGTGGGCCTGGCAGATTATAGAAACGTCACACCTATTCCCAACAGGGACTGGGTGAAGGTCAAATGAGCAGTAGAGCATGGTAGCCAGCTTCCCAGATGCGTGGAACTCCAAGGCCAGGCCACATGGTCACTGGGGCTCCCACCTTGGTCTCTTGAATCACTCGTTCTGGGGGAAGTCAGCTGCCAATAGTGGAGGACACTCGACAGCCCTCTGGAGAGGTGTCCGTTCAAGGAGCTGAGCCCCCCTGCTCCTGGCTAGCACAGACTTGCCACCACGTGAGGGAGCCAGATGCTCCAGTTTCGTCAAGCTGATGACCGTAGCTCTGGCCAACGTTTTGACTGCAACCTCACAAGAGACCCTGAACCAGACCCGCCCATCTCAGCTGTGTCCAAATTCCTGACCCACAGAAACTGCGGACAAAAGACCCAAATAGACATTTTGCCAAAGAAGATATAAAAAAGGCCAACAGGGACATGAGAAGATGCTCAACATCATTAGTCATTGAGGAAATGAAAATTGAAACTAAAATAAGTTACCATCTCATACCTGGTAGAATGGCTATCATCCAAAAGATAAGACATAAATGCTGGCGAGGATGTGGAGAAAAGGGAACCCTTGTGCAGTGTTGGTGGGATTGTACATTGGTGCAGCCACTGTGGAAAACAGTATGGAGGTTCCTCAAAGAGTTAAAAGTGGAACTGCCATATGATCCTGCAACCCCACTTCTGGGAATATATCTGCAGGAAACAAAAACAGTAACTTGAAAAGATATCAACCCTGGCTGGTGTGGTTCAGTGGATTGAGTGTTGGCCTATGAACCGAAGGGTCACTAGTTCGATTCCCGGTCAGGGCACATGCCTGGGATGCAGGCCAGGTCCCCAGTCAAGGGCGTGCAAGAGGCAACCAGTCAATGTATCTCTCACACATGGATGTTTTTCTCCCTCCCTCCCCTCTCTCTAAAAATAAATAAATAAAAATTTTAAAAAGGAAAGAAAAGATATCTGTACCTAAATGTTCATTGCAGTGTTATTTATAAGCCAAGACACGAAAACAGCCTGTGACCATTGATGGATGAATAAAGAAGTTGAAATATATATGTATATAAAATGGGATATTATTCAGCAATAAAAATGAGGGAATCCTGCCATTTGCAACAACATGGATGGACCTTAAAGGTATTATGTTAAGTGAAATAAGACAGACAAATACTGTGTAATCTCACTTACATGTGGAATCTTAGGGAGAGAGATCAGACTTGTGGTTGCCAGAGACGGGGGCGGGGGGGGGGGGAAGCGAAGATGGTGGCCAAATGGTACAAACTTCCGGGCAGAGGACAAACAGATGCTTGGGAGTGATGCAGGACACGACGGCCAGAGCTAGGGCTGCTGCGTGCCACACAGGGAAGCTGTTCAGAGAGTTAATCCTAAGAGTTCCCATCACATAGAGAATTTTTGTCCTTTCTTCTTTCTTTTTATTGTATCTATATGAGATGATGTATGTTAGCTAAACTTACTATAATCATTTTATAACAGGTATAAGTCAAAACATCATGCTATGTGTCTTAAACTTATACAGTGTGATATATGTCAATTATTTCTCAATTAAACTGAAAAAGAGAACTAACTGATCTACTTCCCTTCTCTTAGCATTAGTTGTTCTATGAGAGGAATGGAGAGTTTGCCCCCAGTTCTCACTTTCCTAGCTAAGAATTCAGAGATCTCTATGTCTACCGTGTTAGCAATAGAAATCATCTGCGAACAAACTTAAGCAAAAAAGGAACTTATTGGCTCTCATAGTTAGAAGAAACACTCTGATATTTGTAAAATTAAAGGAAGTCCTCAGCATTCAGTGGGAGCTGGGAATCCAAGGGCACCAGGAGTCTCGCTCTCCTTCCTTCTGCCGCAGCTCCGGGTCCTGTGTGTTGGCGTCAGTGTCCCTGACTGCAGACAGAGCTCCTCCATACCAATGGTTGGGGAGAGAGCGAGGCACATAGGAATCAGAGGTGCCAGCAACCCACAGTGGGAAAAGAGACTCTGCATGGCTTATCAATCTTAGGACTCTGGATGGTTCTCTTGGGTCAAATGTCCATCCTCTAAATGAATCATTGTCGCAGGAGCCTCGGTCACACTGAGGCTAGGTCTGGGTCATCTGTACTCCTGTTGGGGAGAGCTGGGGTAATTGACAACCTCATCAGAACCACATGGAGGAAAGAGGAACAGTTCCCTCCAAAGCAGGCGTGTTGTTTCAAAAGAAGCAGGGAAAGGTTGCTGAGAAACAAAATAAGAACAGATTCTTAAGACATACCTCATCCCCGCAAGGAGAGAGATCCCACGGGGTTCTTTCTACTAGAAGGTACCATCCAATCTTGCCAGTACATTGAGGGGATGCACTTGCTGCTCAGAGAAGGGCCTCCCATTGAAAAACTTCAGGGGCCACTATCCACACTGGCTCTCTGTGAATGGTGCCCCTTGAAGCTGGACAGTGTGTGGCAGCTCTGAACTTGACCATGCCCAGTTGGACCAGGGATGGGTGGCTGAGTTGTGAAGACATCCAGCATCTCTTGGGGTCTTGTCCTAAAACTCTAACCTAAGGAGCCACTCCATTTTGAATGATGGCTCTATGAGTTGGACCAGTTGGGCAAATTTAGAGAGTTCCAAATTGTGGTGTGTGTTGGGGAGGAGCAGGAAGGTTTAGTGCAGGGAATAGGTTTAATGGGTGGTGGAAGAACTGAGGAGCCAATGGGATGGTGAGGCATCCCAGGGATTAGCAGCACTGGGGTGCATAGACAGAAAACAGGAGGAGGTCTGTTATCAGAGCCCTGCAGCCAGCACCACGTGGAGGGAGCTGAAGTGCGGCAGGGCCTGCCTAGCAGAAGGTGCGCCCGGGAAAGAGGGCTGACTGGGACAGCGGGAGCCGCAGAGAGGACATAACTGCTTCTGAGGTCACCCAAGGCAAAGAGGGAGGAACACAAACACCGTGGCCTCTTCCTTCCTTCTGTCCTACCATCTCCCTCCTGTTGCCTCCACTGGCAGGACTCAGATGGAAGCTGGCTGACACACGAGCCGGAGAAACGCAGGCTGCAAGGGCCATTGTCCCTGTGACTCAGAGCAGAGCATAACGGAGGTAGGACAAGGAACGAATCCAAGGACAAATGGGCAAATGACAGACACGATGGCCCCCCTCACACCCCTTCCCTTAGGAAGAGTGAAGGCCAGCAGAGGTCATTTTCATACAACCTGCTGACATCCCAGTTCCAGAACGAAGTCCCCGCATGACTGCCCACCTGTGTCTGCACATTCCTGAGTGTCCCACGATGAACCCTCATCCTCGGAAATGTTCCCACTCTATGTCTTTTCGGTTGGGCCCCACTCAGTTCTGAGAGTCAGAGCTGCTGCTCTCTCCAGGGCCAGCCTCGGCTGACAGGGCTGCTGCCGAAGGCTGGCAGGCAGAGAGCAGAGTACAAAGCAGGGCAAGCCCCTGAAGACCAGCTCCAGGAGGGAGGGAGGCCCCTTCATGGCTTTCCTACCTCATCATCACCACAATCCAGGAAACATTTTGAACTGAATGACAATAAAAACATGTGTTAAAATGGTAAGATGCAGCTAACACAGTACTTTGAGGGCAATTAATTCCACCAAGTGCCTTTATGAGGAAAAAATAAAGATTTTTAAATCAATGATCGGAACTTCTACCGAAAGGAACTAGGAAAAGAAAGAGCAAGTGAAACCCAAAATAAACAGAAGAAAGGAAATAATAAAGATAATGACAGAAATCAGTGAAATAGGAAACATGAGAAAATGAATGAAACCAAAAATTGATTCCTTAAGAAAAATCAATACAATTGATAAAACCTCCAGTTAGTCCAAAATTAGCATAAAAGCAGTTGTAATGTCATTGAAAACTGTGAAATACTTAGTGCTAAATCTGATAAAGGATGTACAAGACTGGTACACTGAAAAATTAAAAGACTTTGCTGAGAGAAATAATAGAAGAAATGGAAAGATGTATTGTGTGCATGGGTCAGAAAACTCAGTATCATTCACACATCAGTTCTCCCCGGTTTGATCTGTAGGTTCAATGCAATCCCAATCAAAACTCCAGCAGGCTTTTATGTGGAAACTGCTAGGCTGATTCTAAATTCATGCAGACAGACAAATGACCTACGACAGCCAAAACAACTTTGAAAAAAGAACAATTTGGAGAACTTACACTATCTGATTTATAAATGTATAGTAATCAAGAAAGACAAATTAATACAACTGATAGACAAACAGATCAGTGGAACAGAATAGAAAGTCCAGAAATAGGTGATCAATTTATTTTCAACAAAGATGCCAAGGCAATTCAAATTTCCAAGGTGCCAAGGTAATAATGATTTTTTCAACAAGTGAAACTGGAACAGTGTGGATGTCCATCTGTAAAAAAATGAACTGTGACCCATATCTTGTACTATATTTAAAAATCAATTCAAAATGCATTATAAGCCTAAATGTAAACTCTAAAACTATAAAAATTCTAAAAGAAAATATAGGAGAAAAATATTTGTGACTTTGGATTTGGCAAACATTTCTTTAATATAACAAACAGCCCTGGCTAGTATAGCTCAGTAGATTGAGCACGGGCCTGCGAAGCAAAGGGTCACAGATTTGATTCCCGATCAGAGCACATGCCTGGGTTGAGGGCCAGGTCCCCAGCAGGGGGCATGCAAGAGGCAACCACACATTGATGTTTCTCACCCTCTCTCCTTCCCTTCTCCTTTCTTTAAAAATAAAATAAATAAAATCTTAAAAAATATATGACAGGCAAAAAAGTACAAAACATAAAAAAATTGATAAATTTAACTTCAAAACTAAGATCTGCTCTTCAAAAATTTGTTAAGAAAATGAAAAGACAGACTTGTATAAAAGATTTGCAAATCACATATATGATAAAGGGCTTATATGTTGAACTCTCCTTATATATAAGGAACTCTCAAAACTCATTAAAAAGAAGGCAAGCAACCCAATAAAAAATGGGCAAAAGATATGAACAGATGTTTCACCAAAGAAAAAATACAGGTGGCTAATAAACATATGAAAAGGTGTTTAACACCATTACTCACTAGGGAAATTAAAATTAAACCTACAATGAGATACCACTACATACGTATTAGAATAGTCAAAATGAAATGCAGACTATCCCAAATATAAGCAAGACAGTGGAGGGACTGAAATTCTCATATGTTGTTGGTGGAAATACAAAATGGTCCAACAACTTTGGAAAAACAATTTCCAATTTCTTTAAAGGTTTTCTTTAAAGAAATTGCCAAATTGCGTACCTCAATATGCACCCACCAAACGGCCCAGCTACTCCATCCTAGGTGTCTGTCTACCCAAGAGAAATGACAGCATACACCTGCAAAAAGACTTGCCCCGATGGTCGTAACAGCTGTGTTCACAACAGCCAAACTTCTAAGCAACACAATGTCCATCTAAAGGTGAGGGTGTGGCTCTGACAGGTGTGGCTCAGTTGGTTGGACGTCGTCTCGCAAGGCGAAAGATCGCCGTTTCAATTCCAGGTCAGTACACATGCCTGGGATGCAGGTACGGTCCCCCATCAGGGCACATACAAGAGGCAACTGATGGATATTTCTTTCTCGCCTTGATGTTTCTCCTCTGCTCTTTCTCCCTCCCTTCCCCTCTCTCTAAAAATAAATAAATGAAATCTTTTTTAAAAAGGCGAAGGGATGAACAAATGGTGGTACATCCACACAATGGAATATTACTCAGCAATAAAAAGGAATGAAATAGTAATGCTTTCAACACATAGATGAATCTCAAAATAATTATCCCTGCTAAAAGAAATCAGCAGGGGAAAAGTAGGCTGCAGAATGCATGATTCCATCTGGGTTAAACCTTAGAAAGTGCAAACTGATCTATAGTGACAGAAAGCAGGTCAGTGGCTGCCTAGGGATGGAGGTGGGGGGAGCGGAAGGGAGGGGTTACAGAGGATCACAAGGAACCTTTGGAGCGGATGGACTCCTTCATTATCTTGACTGAGGTGACAGTTTCATGAGTGGAAACATAAACAAAGCTTATCAAATGGTGTACTTCGAATGTGTGCAATCAATGTCAGCTGCACCTCAACGAAGCTATTTTAATGAATGGAGAAGAAACGATCTCATAGAGGAAAACTGAGGCAGAAAGGGTGGCGTCGTGCCTGAGCACCTGGCCCAAGAGCCAGACTCTCGGCTTCCTGCCCTGGCTCCACTGCTGACTGGCGCTGGGCCTCCAGACAGCACTGTGGCAGCTGCGCTTGAACACAAAACCTTCAAGCACGTCCTGGATAATTTCCTTGCAGTAAATTCCTTCACGTTACTTCACTTCTTGGCACCTCAGTTTCTCACCTGTGAAACGGAGATAACAGTGGCATCTGTGTCCTTGGGCCGAGGAGTAAAATAAATGTGTGTGTGTGTGTGTGTGTGTGTGTGTGTGTGTGTGTGTGTGTCCTGGAACAGTTTCCTGACATGGAGTGATTCTCTGTGACCAGAAGCTGGCTGGGTGCTACAGATGACCCTGCATCCTTGTGGTGTTGGTGATGGTTTCCAACTAGATTGCCAGCTCCCGGAGCTCAGGGACCAGGAAGGAGGCCCAGACCAGGGGAAGGCCTGAGGGGCACCAGGCAGGGGAAGGAAAAGGGCAGCGAGGGGTTGGGGTTGGAGGCAGAAGGGGCAGCGCAGATCACCTAACTTGTCTTCTAGGGCAAGCACTCCGGAATGTTGAAAACCAAAATGTCGTGATAACATATTTCTTCCCCCAATTTCATTGTAGTAGAATTACTGGCCAGTAATTACCTAGCAAATTAGAGAATCTACCAGGACCCCAATTAGGTACCCGAGGACATAATTGGTCCCTAATTAGAAAAAGTTGTCAAACGGGAACAATTATCTCTGTTCGGTTTCATTTCCTCTCCTCCTCAAGCCAAATCTCCCTGCCTCCCCTCCCCCACTGGGCCTTCCAGCTTCTCCCGCTCCTGGGAGGTGGGGAAGGGGAGGCAGAACTCCCATCCATCCCTTCCAGTGGGCGCTGTGCTCCCGGGAGCCCCCTGTCCTCACCACCTTTTCCCCTACAGGCCTGGTCACTTTTCTCCTCTCCCACTAAACTGTGGGCAGCCTGCAGGCAAGGGTTTGTCTTATTTCTCTCCCTGCCTCCGGATCTAGCCCAGGGTCTGGCTTCCAAAACAGGTCTGGAAAGGTTTGTTAGAACGAAATGACGACTCCGGGCCCTAGAGTGATGATGCTGTGTGTCACCATCCAAGCCCGGGGCAGGGTCCTCACTCACTGCCACAGCCCAGAAATGCCACCCTGCCACACCTGGCAGAAGTCTGGCGGGAAGGTGACCTCAGCCCACCTCCTGCCGTCTGCATTGCTCTGAGTTGGAGACATCACTTCCGGGTTGAGGGACCAGGGAAAGCTTCGTGGAGCAGCTGGCGTTTGGTTTGGGGATTTGGAGTTAAGGGGAAAAGCCAACAGAAGGGATTGCAGAGGGTGGGAGGCGGACAGCTCCCGGCAGGTGAAGGGCCCGCTCTGGTTGAATTATTGGGGTGCGCAAGGAAAGGAGGAACAAGGTGGGGGATGGATGCAGTTCACCCTGAAGGGCCACCAAGGAGTGTGGGCTTTATCCCGGAAGTACTGAGAACCATCCAGCAAGGACATTCCTGGGAGTTGAGGCTAGAGTCCCTGCTCAGGACAGAATCAAAAGCGGAGGGAGGAAGGGCAGAGAAGGGGCGGGGTGGCAGTAAAGGGACTGGAGAAAGAGGCTGTCGGGGCCCGATGACCCCGAACAACTTAGCGAGTGAAGGCAGAAGCCGGTGAGGAGCAGATCAAACCACCAGCCTCGTCTTTTGTCTCAGCAATTTCACTTCTAGGAATTTACCCTAAAGAACTTCTCCAGCAGGTGCTCCCAAGTCTGACGTCCGATGACATCCATCACGGTGTCACTGGGAACAGTAGCAATAGTGAGGAAAAGATCAAGCTGAGTGAAAGAAAGCAGCCACAACAGACCACAGGCGGCACGACCGCATCTGCGTGAGCGTCCAGAGCAGACGCAGCTGCAGAGACCCCAGCAGACCAGCGACTGCCTGGGGCTGCGGTGCGCTGGAGGGCGGATGGGGTGTGACTGCCGATGGGCACAGGCTTCTGGTTTGGGGGGAGAAAGTGTCCTAAAATTAGACTATGGCGATGGCCAAACAACAAACTCTGTAAACATGCTAACACCATGGCACTGCACACTTAAAATGAGTGAACTTTATAATTTGCCAATTCTAGCTCAATAAAACTTCACGTTTTTAAACAGGGCGTGGGGAGTCGAGGGCTGAGGGATTCTGCGTGGTTCCTGCCCCAGAGAAAATGAAGCAGCCCTGCAGAGGAGATGTTGCCCCTCTGAGAAGACAGCGAGGCCAGGTGGCCGGGATGGAAGGGCCTCAGGGAGCAGCTGGCCAGGAGCTGAGGGGTGAAAGGAAAACCGCCAAGTGTGACGTTCCAGACGTGACTGTAGTCCCAAGCAGACGGCGCCCTGCGGTCCAGCACGCCGCCGAGCCCACCTGTCGCCTCCGCCTGCAGCAGGGTGAGCAGCGTAGGAGGCTCCGCTACCCGCCACCAGGCCACATCAGGACTGAGTAGCAGAGGAAAGTGGGGCGCCCAGGTAGGGGGCAGAGGAGAGAAAAGCAAGAAAGAATCTGACAGTCCTGGCGTTGAATCCCAGATCTGCTACCTGACCAGCTGTGTGACCTTGAGTGAGTTATTTTTGCTTACCTCCTTAAGGGGGAGCCATTGAAGTTACCCTAAAGCAGATGTAGAGAATGGGGTGCAATGCCTTAAGGGCCCCTTCATGGGAGCTGTGCAGGGTATTATCGCTCTTGGATGAGCAAACCTTGGTGATGGGGAGACCCTCACAGGGTCCCCAAGTCTCCATGACCAGAGCCAGTGGGAGTGGGGCCAAAGGTTAATAAATCAGTGATCCCAGAACTGGAGGGGGTACAAGAGGAAGTGGGGCTCTCCCATTACCTGGGTTGTCCCGCCTTACCTCCACCCCCTCACCCCTACCGCCACCTTCCATTCCAGAAGCTTCCAGCATGAGGGTCTTTCAGGCTTCTCTGAAGAGGGGACTAATTAAACCTTAATTGACACAGCACTAATAAGCTTCTTAATTACACAGAACCACATGATTAGCCACGTAGCAGACACTAATTGCTCATTAGGAAGCGGCCTCCCCCCTCCCCTCCCCCTTTTCTAGAACATACCAGCTAAGGCACCTGAGGGGCCTGTGGTGGGCGCAGCCCATACCCCCGGCCCAGCCCCTGAGCCCACCCTGGCCCTGGAGGGGTCAGCTGGAAAGGGCCAAATGCCCTGGCCTGAAGCCAGGTGCCCTTCTGTGATAACAGTCTAAATAACAACAACTTCGACTCTTTTGAGCATCTTAAATTCAGAACCCCAAAGTTTTCTTTCAAAATTCCTAGCCCATATCAGGATGGAAATGTGTACTACTGTGACCACAGAACCAGCTCAAACTGGTCCCATTCTGTTTCTGACAATACCTGGAACCAAAGTTAACCTTGGACACGCCACTGACCGGTAACACCTGTGGGCCCCTAACACTCCCACACAACCCACCCCACAGAACCAAAGGACTGGGATGTGACTGGAACCGAGCATGGGAACCGAGCACGGGACACCCTTTCAGAAGTGAGGGGTCCACTGTCCCGGAAGACCCAGGGCTGAAACCCTTTGAGTCTTGCCCCAAACCCTGGACTGGGGAGACCCGGGAGACAGTTTTTGGTAGGGTTTTTTTTAGAATTTTTACTTATTTATTTATTTGTTTTTAGAGAGGGGGAGAAAAACATCATGTGAGAGAGAAACATCAGTTGGTTACCTGCTGCATGCACACCCCAACTGGGAATCAAACCGGCAACCTTTTGCTTTGTGGGACGACCCCCACACTGCACACACCCCACACCGCACACCGGTCAGGGCTGGGGAGACACTTGGAGTCTTGCCTCCAGTCCCCTCCAGCTGAGCTCACAGTAAAAGCTTTTTTTCTCGAAAGTATTGGCTCTGCACTGGCTGGGTAACCCAGGTGGTTGGAGCGTCATCCCAGTACACCAAGGTTGTGGGTTTGTGCCGTCACGGCACATACAAGAAGCAACCAATGGATGCGTAAGTAAGTGGAACAACAAATCAGTGTTTCTCTCTCCCTCTCTCAAACTAACAAATACCAATTTTTAAAAAGTATTGGCTTCTATGTGTGTCACACAGCGAGCCCTTGCTCGGTAACCCCCTGGAGCCCTGGGTCTTGGCCTCCTTGGGGTTAGGGGGCCCCGGGGCTGGCCCAGCTTGGAGGGTGAGAGGAGCGAGTGCCTGCATTCATGAAACACCCACCTTGTGCGGATCACCTTCCACAGCTCAGTATCTGGAACCTGGACAGCCCACAGGACAAGTGTTTTCCAGAGGAAGTGGCAGGCTCGCCGCGGGTGAGAAATCTACCAGGACGAGGCCAGACTCAAACCAGGTCTCACTGCAAGCCACGCTGCTTTCTGCTCGTCCGGCTGCCTCCTAAAGCATTCCCCATTCTCACGACGTTCAGGACTGAAACCTGGGGTGGAGAGGACTTGCCCCCTCCCCAGGGGAGCCGTTTGCCCCAGGCCCAGCTTCACAGCTGGGTTCAGCTCCGGGTTCAGACCGCAGCTCCGCCCTTCTCGCTCTGCAGCATTGGACCAGTTACTCCTGAGCTCTCAGTGCCTCGGCGTTCTCCTCTGTGACCCGGGATCACAGCAGTGCCACCCCGACCCCAGGCTGCGCGTGGGGGCGGACGAGCCAGTGTGTGGGAAGCACTCCTAGGACTGCCTGTCCTGCAAGCCAACGGTCTGTGAGGGTGGCAGTGAGGATTTCTGTGACGGAGCTTGTTGGGACCTCCAGGAAAGCATCTTGGTATTTGGGGTCCCTCAACCCTCCTTCCTCAGCTTTCCTATCCACTGTCTGGCCTAGGGAGCTACTCCCCACAGCTCCACCTTCCTTGTCTCCAGGGTGTCATGTCCCCTCCTGAGATTCTGCCACTGGGTGCCTCCCACCAGCCCCTAGCCCATCCTGGCAGAGGTGTGGGCAGGAAGGGGACCGACCCTAAGTATGAAACTAGTGACCACACAGGTTGCTTCTCCCAGGACAGTCCGAATTTCCACCTCTTGCTCTGCTGTAGTTACTCACAGTGCCCTCGTCCACTCTCACTGCTGACTTGGACAATAAGTGATAAGATCCCACAGTGGACACCCCCTCCCCTGCCTGCCACCAGCCAGGGGCTATATGCACCAATCCCAGGGTAACCTCAGCCCTGGGGAGTTGGGTTGCCTCCACACCCCTTAACCCTGACAAAAGAAGAAAAATAAAGGCATGGAGATATAGGGGGAGGGCTTCCCCAAGTTCCTATCCCCCAAAATGGAAGGAGTGGGGGTGCCAACCCACATTTGGGGGCCTCAGAAGCCCGCACATATTCTCTCCCTGCCCTGCCATGCTCTGTCTCCATGTTGGCCAGAGGCTGTGGGGCTGCGGCCTCTGAGCTGGGTCTCTGGGTGGCAGGGCTGGGGCACACTGAGACACAGGGAGAAGGACCAGGCGGAGAGATCAGTGTGAGCAAAGGCAAGGCCAAAGGCAGCTGTGTTGTGGGAACAGCAACTCCAAGTCTGGAGTACTGGCTTTGGAGGTCGGGGTGGGGGGGAAGGGTGGGCAGGTGGCCGAGTAGATTGGGAGCAGGTGAGGGAGAGGAACCTGCAGAGGGTCAGGGATAGGGTCAAAGCCAAACAGCTATCCAAAGAACTACCTGACTGGATGAGGCAGATACAGGGTGGAGGGGCCCCCACAAGCCTGGAACCCAGAGCTCTGTGGAGGAGGGGCACTTGTGTTGGTTGGGTATCAAAAAGTTTGCTGCAAATAGGAAGAGTTTGTGCAAACACTGAGGGAAAACCATCTATGATCTCTCTGAGAATGGTGTGTGGATCAGCTTGGCAGGCCCTGGGCGATTTAATAGACATGAGACATTACTCTGTGGAGAGCCTTCGGCGTCCTGATAACTGGCTTATTGCTTCTTGAGGGGTCCCAAGGAAGTAGCCCCTGGAGTGCGGCCATGCTGGCTCCAGGGTGGGGTGGGCAGGGATTTGCTCACTGCCCTCGCCACCTCCTCCCACAGTGTCTTGCCTCCCTGAGTCCTCTTCTGGTCCTTTCCCAGGGAGCCAGGCCTGGTCTCCAGGGCTGGGAGCTCGTGACGCCCCGCCCCTTCCCTAGCTGGGTCCTTGGTGGGGTGGGAGGGGGAGGTGAAGATGGACAGCTCCCGCCCCTGCCCCAGCATGCTGTGGGTTGTGCCGCTCCGCCCCCACCCCCAACATCCCTGGTGTCACTGCAAGAAACACAGCAATTAGGTCAGAACGCCCCTCCAGATGCTCACCCCTTCTCATTATCTGGAAACAGTTACAGTGTATCAAGGAGAGCCCTCTGGGGGTGTTTTCCCATCTGTTGCTGTATTTCTGACACATGCTGCTTTCCCACCTGGAATTCCCGTGCGCTCCTCTCCTCTTTATCTATGCCCTTCCTGTCCTTGGACAAGTTTCCAAGTCTCTCTGCACCTTTTTCTCCTTGTCTATAAGGTGGACATTGTAGTACCCACCTCCAGGCGGGTGGGGGGGTGTCACAGAGGACTCAGAGGGTTCATTCGCACAAAGTGTTTAGTGCAGGGCCCAACACAGAGTAGGTGCTCACTGAACAGTGGCTATAGTTCTTCTCAAGGCCTAGCCTAAAGTCTCTCTTCTGCCAGGAAGCCCTCCTGAACCACCTAAGCCCTAGGTGGTCACTCCCTCTTCAACCTTCCACTGCCCACTCCTCAGAGCTTATCATAGCCTGACGTGCATCCTTTGTCCTGATGCACGCCTTGCCTCCACCTTCACTGGGGCATTGCCCTGGGCCGGGAACCCAGTGCTTCACACCTGTTCATTCGCTGAACCCTCCCAACACCTCTACGAAGTGGGTACACTATTACCCCCACTTCACAGAGGAAGAAAATGAGACCCACAGAGGTTAAGTAACTTGCCCAAGGTCACACAGCAAGTAAAGTGATGGACCCAGGCCAAGGACCGAGGCGAACTCGAAGCCCATGCTTTTACTGTGATCGCAGGTTGACAGACGGTTTAGAGGTGGGAGGACCTACACTCGACAGGCGCCCGCAGGCTTTGCGGTGTTTCCAGTCCCAGGGGCATGCACACTCGGGGCTCTGTGCCAGCACCGTGTGCCAACGCCTGCTGCGTGGCCATAGTGTGTGTGCAGAGATGTGTCTAGTGGCTGCACGTCGCACACACGAACAGCCTCGACGGCACGCGTGTGCACGTGTCAGCATGTGCACACACGTGCAGAGTCTGTGCGCGCCCAGTGTGCATTTCTGCAGGGTTTGTAGAAGGGCACGTTGCACGGCTCTGTGTGGCTGTCTTTCTGCCTTAACAGTTAAGTGCCAGCAAGGACCATGGAGCAGAACGCATCTCCCCTGCTATAGAGAATGAAATGTTGGAACCTGGAGTGGCTACGTGACCAGTGCGCGGTGTGTGCATGGACTGTGGACACGACGGGATCCAAGTATGTTCGTGCGTGTGTATCTGTGTGGGCACACTAAGCACACATGCATGTGCGTGTCAGTGGTGCACAGGTGAACATTTGGGGTGCACTGGGGTATGTACTGGGTTGTGCAGAGGAGAGGTGTGACCTGCGCGTGCCTGTACGTTGAGAGGTACACGTGTGTATATGAGTGTACGCAAGAGGAGATGAGGAGGGTGCAAGATGGCGAAGGAGGACAGACCCGACTCCCACCCCTGCCTCTGCCTCTGCCCGGCCGCCTGGCCGCGGGCAAATCACTTCACCTCCCGAGGCTCTGTCTCTGCGTCACGCAGGGAGAGGAGTGCTGCCCAGCTCAGAAGTCGGGAGGATTAGAGGCAATAGGCTGAAACACAGCAGGTACTTAGTCCTCACACGCGTCGTGAGATCGTGCACACGCGTGCGAGTGTGAGCCTGAGGGAGTGTACGTGGGACTGTGTGTGTGCACGGGGTGAGGCATGTGTGTGAGGGAGCATAGTGGGTAAGCATGTGTGTGTGTCGGCCTGCCCCGTCCGCACTGGGGGCGCGTGCCCGGGCGTGGGAGTGCGTGCGTGCGTGCGTGCGTGTATCGGTGCACAGTGGTGTGACAGCGACGCGTGTGACTGTGCATGTGTGGGGGCGCTGCACTCCAGGCTCCTCATCTTAGGTGGGGCTGGATTTGAGGAGCCTGGCTGGGCCGATGGGGGCATCTCTGGCTGTCAGGCCCGTGGTGGGTGGGGGTGCACCGGCTGGCGAGGACTGAGCCCCAGCTCTCCCACCAGGACTGCCAAAACACAGCGAGACAGGGTGTAATTACCGGCACTTACCGCGGCCATTACCCCCCTAGCCGCTGCGTGTGACACACGACCCGTCAGCTCAGCGTTCGCACCATTAAGGGGCCTCATTAGCATCCCGGCTCAGAAGCAAAATTACCCTCACTGCTCATTTCAAGATGTCATCAATTTTAATTTAGGGCCCAAAGATAGTACAATGGGAAGGCCCTCCCCGGCCCGCCGCACATGGAAAGGGATGAGAGTGGGGGAGGGGCTGGGGGGCAGCCAGGGCTGAGGGGGACAAAGAGGGAGAAGGGACTGAGCGAGGAGAGGAGAAAAACGCTGACCTCCTCTTACCCCAGAAAGGTTCCTGGGCTAGGGCATCCGCTGGACACCCCCTTTCGAGGGGAAAGAAATTGAGGGCACAGCCAGGGGCAGGCCTCTGGTCCACTCGCCCCCTGAGGGCCACCTAGAAGATGTCCAGAGCCTAATCTTGAGAGACATGCTGTGCCTAGCACTTCCTTTAAGTCATTCTTTTAATTCCCACAACCACCCTGGGAGGTGGATATTGGAATCCCCCATTACAGGAGGGGAAACGGGGGCACAGAGAGCCCACCCCATGGCAGAGCTCACATTTACACTCAGGCCCACGTGGCTTTGCTGCTCCCTGCCTTTCTGAACCCAGAACCTGTGGCCTCCCGAAAGTCTTCCGGGCACCAAAGCTGGGCCCACCCATCTACTGCAAGTCCCACCAGCCTTCTCATCCACAGGCCTTCACACACTCTGTGCCCTGAGGCCTGGGATGCCTCTCCCTCTCCTAGCTCAGCTGCGTATCACCTCTCCCCTTTAAAAAAATCCCTCACTAAATCCTCACTGCTGTTCTTACCGCTTTCCCCCACCTGACCCTGGAACCAGCTGCCCCTTACCCACCAAGCATCTCCTGCACCCAGCCCCGGCTGGCTCAGAGTGGGTGCTCAGGGTTTGCAGGCACCCGGGAACAAATGACCACCACCTCCCAGCTGTCCTCCTGCCCTCGGGTGGAGGTGAGGACTATTGTCTGAGTTGAAGGAAACCACAGGTGTCCTCAGCCCACCCCCATTGTTCAGAGGAGCTGCTGAGGCTCAAGATGAGGAGGGCGGGGCTTCAAAAAGGGTGATTTTGCTCTGTCTTAGATGGCACAAGAGGGCCGTACCACAGATGTTTGTTGAGTGAATGAATGATTGAACACATGAATGAATGGCCAAGCCAGGGAGAGGTACCTCTCCCCAGGCACCTTCAGGTCCCTCCAGGGACAGAAATCTCAGCTACTTCCTCACTGACCTTGAGGCAACGGGACTTACTTGCTAGCACTCCTAGGGCATTTTCATTTTACAAGCAGAGCCTCCATTGGCAAGGGGGGACTTCACAGGCCAGTGGAGAAGTTTCTAGAAAGTCTGGCTTGCAGGGGGTCGGGGGGAGCCTTCTTGTTATTTCCAGCCAGCTCTGCCACTCCAGTCTGTCTTAACTCATAGTGGGGCTCAGGTCAAGCTCCTGAATCCTGCGGCCGTGGTTTCTCCAAGGGTAAGGCAGGAGGCCCTGGTGGGAGGCTCAGGGAAAGGCAGCAGGAGGGCTGGGCTCAGGGCACCAGCTGCGGGGAACGGGCACTGCCAATCCCTGCACCTGCCCCTACCCAGACTGAGGCCTACCAGCCTCCTCTGCTGCCCGAGACCCCCAGCTCCCTGGCCACGCTGGAGAGGGAAGGGCCCCAATCCTGAGCCCCAAGACAGTGTCCTCGCTGGCAGCAGGCGCCGCTCCCCAGCCTCACAGAAGACAGATCGCTCCCTTAATCACTCTGGAAAAGAACCCCAAGCCGATATAATATTATAATTAATTAATTCACTAAAAAGGTATTAAATTTCTCTCCCCCCTGTGGATATTATCTGAATTCATTGACCTTTAGAAAAATCACCCTCTAATTGTAACCAGGTCCAAAAGCATTTGCAGTCCGTCCCTTTTACATTAATAATATCTTCCCGGACTTGGCTCTGGCTGCTTAAATATTGTATAAATTCCACTGCCCCTTCAGAAAAGAGAGAGCAAAGAAAAAAATGAGTCTGAGGAGGCTGAGAGGAGGATGGAGGCTGGACCCTAAAAGGTGGGGGTCCCAGGGGTGGGGAACATGAGATGAATTGAAGAGGCTCTTTCTAGCTGCTCCAGGTGGCTTGGAGGGGCAGGGAGCAAGGATTGGGAGCAGGAGTGTTAAATTTGGGGTTCATCTTTTGGAGGCTGTTGGGGGTGAGGGGAGAGGATTCATAGTATGTATGAGATTCTCATCTAAGTCAATGGCTCCAAACAGTAAAGGAAGAACCTGTGATTTAAAGGAACAGTGGGTGCTGGAAACTTGCAGCATTCCAAGGACATTGTTCTGAGGCTCTGCTTCTCTCCTCCCAGGCGTCACTGCAGTTCCGGCTTCCCAGACGGCCCTGGCCTGCACATGGTGGACAGACCTTGGAGGAGGTGTGGCTAGACGTCCCGGGCAGCTGAGGAGGTAGGTACTAAGGAACAGGGAGCCGATGCCACCCACGTCCTGGCCTCAGCAGGGCCCACAGTCCACTCCTGCCCTTCTGAAGTCACTCCTTTCTCACTCTTTTGTTCATTCTCAAGGCCTCGGGGGGCTTCCTCCGTGAAGTGAGGGCATTGGACTGGTCCATCTCTGCTTTCACACCGCCCACTCACCCACTCCACCTTTTAAAAAATTATTTCCCTCTCATGGACCCAAAGTCTGGAAAGGTGTTTTCAACCCCCCCCCCCCCAAAAAAAAAGAGCATGGATGAAGAATGCATTCCCTTCTCATTTACCAGTCAGGAAGCTGTTGGCCTGATCCTTTCCAGTCACAAGATAAGCAAGGTCCAGGCAGACCAGTCTCAGAAACACGAATGCCTTCCTGGTGGCTTGTTGAAATGTTGGAAGTGGCACCTCTGCCTGCCTTCACCAGACTGGCCAGACTGCAGGGTCCGGGGCAGACAGTTTTGAACATACATACAATTAAGCTGAGACTGCCCCCTCAAACCACACCCTTACCCCAAACCCTGTTGACAACTGCCAGGTCCTGAGCCTTTGGCGCCCTCTTGTGGGCAAACCTCCCCTCACACCCCCAGTCCTGTTCATTGGGGCACCAGACCCTGCTTCCCAAGGAACCCAGGAGCAGAAAGTCAGCAGGCAGGTGGATGGTGCTGATAAGGTGGTCTTGAAGGGCTGCATAAGGAAGCCGATGGGAAACTTTTCACTCCACTGAGTGAATCCTCAAGATAAAGAAGAACATATGGGGTTGGGGAGTTCTCAATCGCCGGAAGGACCAATCTTCAGAGTTCCCAGACCCCCGCCCCCTCTAGTGCCTATACAGCCTACACCTGGACCCGACAGGTATCTATCTCCAAGCCAGAGTCCAGGGCTTGTCCTCAGGAGGGAATGACAGGGTGCTCCCAGGGACATGATCAGGCCCAGGCAGTGAGGTGGGGTCTAAAACTGGAAGGAGGTGCCAGTGTCCAGGCTGGCTCAGACACCACAAGGTCATCTTCTGCTCCATCTGACCTTGAGATTAATCCTGCAACCTCTGCCAGCCAAGTGCCATCAACGCCCACTCGACTGGCCCCCTTTCCTTCTCTCCCCTCACACATTAATTGCTCCAAAGCTGATTTGATCTCCTGTTCTGCACAGAGGAAATTGCCCTCTTAACCATTTTCATCCTGGGATTTTCTTTTTTAAAATTAGGTGCTGTCAGCCTCTCAGGGCCCCATGAGGGGGGATCCATTTTGATCTCTGCCTGAAGAGACTGGGAAGTGGAGGGAGAACTAGGCAAATCCCTAAAAGACCCTCTCCGCCCTCCCCACCAGACACCTGGGGCTCAAGAAGCTGCTGCTCCACCCCTTGCTGCCCCAAGCCCATCTCCCCATCATGGGTGAGGCCATACAGTCCCAGGATCTTGGAGCAGAGACCCTCAGGAACTGTGAGACAGGGGAAATGAAACCTCATCATCAGGCCAGAGCAGGGAGTAAAAGCCGTGTCCTTGGCTCCACCCAGTGTCCTGTGTGCCTGCCTCCTTCCAAACCAGTTCACGTGGGTCCCTGTTCTCCAAACTCATAGGACACAGCCCCTCATTACTAGGGAGTCTGTCATCCTAGAGACGCTAAGTCAGAGAGCAGAGGGGGTGGCCTTGCCTGCGTCTCAAGCCAGGTCTGAGCCCACTTAGGGAGGGGGAACAATCTGGAGAGGTCACCACTAGAGATGGGGGGGGACAGGAGAACAATGCCCCCCACCCCAGCCAGGGGTAACCTAGGTCAAGGGTGTTCAAAATCAGCAGCTAAGAACAGTAGACTTGGTTTATGAGCTGCCCAGTCCCCTTCATCCTCCGGCTCAACCACCTCTGAGGGTGAGACTAGCGTGGCTGCAGCGCCACCTTGTGGCCGCGAAGGACAACGCCCCCATTAGCACCAAGTCCCCTGAGTAAAGCTCGCTGAATCACCAGCTTTCCCCGAGGCAGTTCTGCGGCGTTGGGAGGAACCGGTGCCGGACATGTTCCCTCTTCGCATCCCACTACGTTCACCCGCACTGGAGGCATTCGAACTCTGTATCCATCCAGAAAGGAGCCCACTGGATTGAATCAACCCCAGACCCACTCCAAAGAGACAGGACAAGCGGGTACAAAGCACAGTGTTTACTAAAGGCACAAAGTGGGGAGCCTGAAGGGGAGCTGCTCTTTCAGCAGTGACCCCAACTAACCTGAACCCAGAGCCCCCTCTGCCGGCCACCCCCCGCCCTCACACCACCCGGTGGAGAGCTGTTAGCACCAAAGGGGGGTGGGGGTGCCCCACCTGTGTGAGGGGGTTGACCAGGTTGGAGGATGGGCTTGTCGCCATCTGAGTCCCAGAAAAAACAGTCATGGGCACCCCCTGGATCAGTCACTGCTTCAGAGAAGGAACTTCCTGAACACCCTGCTCCAATGGGCCCTCCCTCATTGGTGGGAGTGGGAGTGGGGAGATTAGGCTCAGAAGACAGGACCCTCCCAGGACCTCTTCTTACCCCTAGCACACCCCGTGGAGCCAGGATGAGGACTTACTCCCGCTCAGCCCTATCAAGAGGGCTGCCCCTGGGGAGTACTGAGCCAGGTGGGGGGCTTCTCCTGACCCCTCAGGCTGCCAAGCGGGCAGGCACTAAGTCCAAACAAGGAGCCGACAGGGAGTGAGGCAGGGCAGGTGGCTACTTCACACACAAGTGCAGCCTGAAGCGGGGGAGGGGGGTGGCCCTGGTCCTCCCTGCCCCCAGGCCTGCCCGTTCCCCAGCATGGGGGCAGCCAGGGTCACAGCACGTCGCCCTCCTCCATGCTGAAGCTGCTCCTGCGGCTGCTGGCTTTGGAGGCTTCAGGGGACATGGTGGAGAAGAGTGGGTCGGAGGCCAGCGGCAGCAGTGAGTTGTCCAGGAGCATGAGGTCCAGGTCCTTCTTGGACAGGTTGGGGAACAGGGAGCTGTGCTCTGGCCCCAGAGGTTCAGGGTAGCCTGGGGGCCCTTCATCGCCCCCGCCCCCAAAGCTCAGGCTGTGGCTTAAGTCCAGTTGGTGGAATGGGGATGGTGGCTGGGGTGGCTGGGCTGGCGGGGGCAGCGGGGCCTGGGGGGGCAGAGTCTGCAGTGACTCAGGGTCAGGGACCTCGGCCCCCAACAGCAGGGCCTCCCCGGGGCCCTCCTCGCTGGGCAACTCCTGCTTCACCACCTGCTGGGCCAGCTCAGCCATGTTCATGCCAGATGGGGAGGTGGTGGGGAGGCCGTGCACTCGGGCCTGCATCTCCAGCTCCTGTGGGTGGGGCAGACAGAGGGCTAAGGGCGCACACCCATGGGTACCGGCTGACCCCTGCCACAGACCTTGCTCCTCCCCCTGCAGCACCAAGACAACAAAATGTCCCAGCCAAGGTAGCTCTGGAGTCTAGACCAGTGTTTTATCAAACTGTAAGTCGCAACTCATTAGTGGGTTGTGAAACCACTTAGTGAGTCTTGACCAGCTCTCTATTTTCCTTAATTGAAATAGACTTGCCTAGACTGGAAATGACCAGAATGCATTGCATCTATTAAGGATGAGGGTTCTTTGATGAAACTTTGATCTTTCACTTTTAGTGTGGCTATGTGTGCTGGATTGTAATGTAAATTATAGTATCTACTATGAGAAACAGAAAATGGAGAAACAGAAATAGAAAAGTTTAAAAGTTCGAGTCCAATCACCCATAGATGACCAGACTCAAGTCCAAAGAGGACAGAGACCCTCAACACAGAGGCAGGACAAGACTAGAACCTGTGGCTCCAGGTGACTCTCCAAAGTCTTTGGCGTTTAGTTTGCCTCCTGTGGTGGTTCTCAGCCCTACCCACCAAACATTCCCAGCTCTCTGCCTCTCCCACACAGTAGGTTTGCACTTTCCTGTCCCCCTCAGGGTAGATGGAGATATGTACTTGCATTGATCTAGAAAGTATATGCAGAAGTGACAAGTGTCACCTTAAGAGTAACATATGGCTTTAGGAGCCAGCTCTAGATGTCCCTGTCTGTGGTGCTGGGTCCCTGAATGAAGGTCTCACAGAACAGAACCTCCAGCTGATATTTGCTGCTTAAAATTGCTGGGAATGTTTGTTACCAAACCGTAACATCCTGGCTGATGTATTTTCCCTTCTCATGGCATTATTCCCATGACTTTGGTGTAGGCACTACTCCGGAGATCAAGAGCCAGGCCAAGGTCAGGAGTCAGAGCTACCCAAGTCCAAGTGCAAGGGCCAGACCTGGATGCGGAGCCAGAGCTGCTTATTGGTCATCTCCAGGCGCCGAGAGTGGTTCTCAAGCTCCCGGGACTTCTGCAGATCCTTCTGCATCCTCCGAATATAGTCGACAGAGGCCTTGAGGATGGTGCCCTTGTTCCAGCGCACGTCCCTGCAGGCCAGCAGAGTGAGAGGTGTGTGCTCAGAGTAGCCAAGGATTTGCATGCGCTCAGTAGGTAGAAATAAAACCCTGCTTTGTTTTCAGAAGCTGATGTTGTCTGTCCCAACTTTGTTCACAAACCCCAGACCCAGCCAACTCCTATCTGTGGATGAGGCTGATCTCCTCACACACAGAACAGACCCTCCCAGGTGACTTTGTTGCTGTACCACTCACCTCACTAACCCCATGGAACCAAGCAATTAAGAACAGCCTCCTTCCCTGGGCCTTCCATTGCTGTCACCAAAACCCATACCTGTCCTTGACCCTCACTGCTCCTACTGCTGGACCACCTCTGCACCAGTTCAATGTCCTTGCCAAACTTTCCCAGCATGGCTCCTCCTCCAGGAAGCCTCCCAGGCCCCAGCCTCACGAGCAGAATATCTGCTCATCTGTTTTGAGTCTCCCGATTTGGGTGGAGAGAGCTTCTTTTCTCAAACAGCTGATAAGCTTTTAGAAGGCAGCAATCAAGGGATTCTCTTTCCTCCCTTCCCCCTGGCAACCAGCATGGGGCTGGTTGTTCCCGCTCCTAGTCAGCCCCTACCCTTCCCACAGAAACCCCCACTCAGCTCACAGGTCGTTGGCCTTGGGGATCAGCATTCCCAACTCCTTGATGCGGTCGTTGATGTTGAACCTCCGTCTCCTTTCAACTAGAGGTAACAGATTCCGGAGGGGCAATTAGAGGCATGAGTACCCCACCTGGGGAGAAGGGCCCAATCCCAGGGAGAGTGCCTTAGCCCTTCTGGGAAGTAAAGCCAACCCGCAGGGGTAATGCGGGATGAGGGGGTCAGGCGCAGCCCAGGCACACTCCAGGGGCTGTGTGAGGGAGGCAGGATCCGCCCTGGACTGGCTGCTAGCAGGTCAGGCTGCCTGGGTTAGGACGCGCCTGTGCCCCCACTGCTCCGAACGCCTTTCCAGAGGGTCCCAGGTTCCACAATCTGATAAACTCATTCACTCTGAAGTGCTGGGAATTTCATGAATACCTCTTCCCTGGAGCCCGTCTCCCACCTCTTCCAGAACAGGGCAGGCTGTATCAGCTCAGTCCCGCCAAAGGCCTTGGGTAGGGAAGGATTCCCAGAACCTTGGCGGACAGGGAGGCAGGGAGCAAGGGCTGGGTGAGGACTCACTTAGGTTGTGATTGTCTTTCTTCTGCCGCTCCTTGGCCAGGGCCCGGCTCTCAGCATCTGGAGGACAAGAGAGAAGCAGAGAAGAGCTGAGAGGGAGAGACGGCAGGGAGGTGGAGGGGGCCAGGACACAGAGGCAGGTAGGTACCTGTAAGCTCACGCTTCTGGGTCAGGTCTGCTGGGCAGGAGCTGCTGGTGACACCCACCAGTGAGGCTGTGACCTGGGGGTCACCACTGTACACGTTCAGGTGGCTGCTGGACAGTGGCAGCTGTGGGGTGAGGTGGGGAGAGGGAGCCAGTGAGCAACCCCCACTCCGTGGAGTGTCTTCCCCAGGGCCCGTCGTTGCTGGAAGAGCCATTCCCAGGGACACCAGAGGGAAGCTGTGCTCGCGTCTCCCAGGCCACAGTTTCAGTTTTAAGGGGTCTGCTGCCAGCACCAGGGATGTCAGAATTCACCCTGGGCCTCTCCGGCCAGCAATTCCACGTGAAAGTCAACAGTCTAGAGCTGAATAAGATGCAGTTCTTAAGAGTCCTGGGAACCTCTGAAGAGAGAGTGATCAGCCAGGTACCAGTGCAGGAGAGGATTTAAACCCTACGCATTAGGAAGCCCAGGGGTGGAGCACCTAATCTGTTCCTGAGTTTCTGAAAGGTTTCTTGGAGGGTGTGGAACTTGAGTCCTGAGCAGAACTGTGTGGATGATCACTACAGGCAGGTGGGGGTGGGGCTGAACAGAGTGGTGGGGGAGCTGGACAGAGTATAGTTGTCATGGCAGCTGAAGCTGAGGGAGCACAGTGAGATGCAGGCTGGGCAGGAGGTGAGGCTGGATCCTGGAGTGATGGATTCAACTTGCAAAGACTCTGGGATTTTGTGATGAGGAACCAGTGGGGGTTTAAGCAAAGGCCTGACAGGAACATAGTTGAGTTCTGGAAAGATTTCCCCAGCTCCTGCCTCAGAAACATACAGAGCAAACCACAGGCCCAGAACCCTTCGGTGTACACCGGAACCGCTAAAGGGGTAGGACACTTGTGCCCTCCCTCTCTCCTTTCCTAGACTGTGAGGCCCTTGCTGGCAGTAGGTATCGGACCCAAGTGGCCTGGCCAGCTCTTGCTGAGACACTGGATGTCGCCAGGGTCCTGGATATTAAGGACTGACTCCTTGATTCCCCACTGCAGGAATTAGGGTCTTCCCCACTGTAACATGGGCTGGGGCCAGAATCAGGGTGACAGGCCCAGGCCCAAGGGGCAGGAGTGAACAGCTGAGGTTCCAGACTTCCAAAACGAGGTGGGGACACCTGCAGTTCCATCTGCTCAGTGTAAATATCTGTCACCTTCGTGCACAGCTAGGCCCCAGTCTCCTGCCTTATCTAATCTTCCCACAATCCCATGAGAAGGTATCTTCACTGTTTTGCAGCTGAGAACAAGGGCTCAGAACAGTTAAGAGACTTCCCAAGTCATAGCCAAAGCCAGAAGCCAGGTCTCACTCTTGATTCCAAGCCTGGCTCCTTCCCACCTGGCCCCTCCTCTCTGTCCAAGAGGTCCAGAGAGCATTCACACTGCCAGAAGGCTCCTGGAAGAAGGGGACAAAGCCAGCTCCTCTCACTCACCCCAAGGAGTGAGGGGCCCGCTGGGCCATAGGTTTGGTAGATGAGGGGTGCCCCAGATCTCAAGGGAGTAACCAGCTCTGGGCCATCCTGCGGCCACACTGCTACCCTCCAGGAATGCTCTCCCACCTCTCCTTTGCTGAGGTCCAGAGCCAGTGCCTGCTGCCCCCACCCACCCAGGAGGCCTTCCCCGACTGCCCAAGCACCTTTCCTTGCCAAAGCCCCACTGGGCATGCAGGCTGAGGCACGTCCATCTGCATTCATAATTCTCCTGGGCCCTCATGATTTGATGGAGGCCACTCTCATCTCTATAGCTGAGGACCCCGTTTCTGGTTCTCTCCAGACTCAGACCCACGTAGGACCTCTGCCCCATCCCTGTGACACAGCCACCCCACCCTGGAGCAGTACCGTATTAGGCATCTGAGATTCAGGATTGATGAAGCCCAGGACATCGTCCAGACACATAATGTTGTCAATGACATCAAACTGAAAGAAAGAAAAGTCCTCCTGGGAAGGGCCCACCAGGAGAGGGGCAGGGAAGGGACGCCAGGACAGCCACTGACCTGAAGGTACCTTGGAGCCCACCTTCCTCAGTCTGCTCATGTTGGGGAGAAGGAAACAGGCCCAGAGAGAGGATGAGCTGCTCAGCTCCCACAGGCCCCAAGGACCAGGCCAGGTCTCTTCCCAAGGAGCCAAGTTGCCCAGGGGAGATTGTTTTAAATACCTTCTGTCTGGATATGGCTTTATAGGTGTGTCGGGCTTTCCTGTATTAGTCTCCTAGCAGAGCTCTCAAAAATAGGGATGATGTTTCCCCTATGAGACTGGGGCTCCCTGAGGGCAGGGCCGTGTCTCCCTCAGGCTGGGGCTCCCTGAGGGCAGGGCCGTGTCTCCCTCAGGCTGGGGCTCCCTGAGGACAGGGCTGGGTCTCCCTCAGGCTGGGGCTCCCTGAGGACAGGGCTGGGTCTCCCTCAGACTGGGGCTTCCTGAGGGCTGGGCTGGGCTGGGTCTCCCTCAGACTGGGGCTCCCTGAGGGCAGGGCTGGGTCTCCCTCAGACTGGGGCTCCCTGAAGGCAGCACGTTTCCTCCACAATTGCACCAGTTGTCTCAGGAGCGTAGAGTCTGGCACCAGCTCTGTTGGTGGCCACCACTCCCCAGTTCCTCACTCACCTCCCTCTCAGGATTGGAGCCAATGTGCAGCATGGCCATGGGGCTGTTGGGCGCACTGTTGCCGGCTGAGGAGGACACCACATGTCCAGCCCGCACCCCAGGGGAGGCGGCTGGCAGGGGCTTCGGGGAGCCCTGGGCAGGGCTGATGTGGGCAGCAAACTTATTCCCGTAGGTCTCAGACAGGTACTCCCGCACCTTCTGGTCCCGGGACTGCTGCAGGTGGTAGGAGGTGGGGTTCTCCAGGTAGGACTGCACCTGGGAGGGGAGAAGGCAAGGGCTCTAGTGTGTCCTAGGACCAGGGCAGGAGGGGACAGGCCAAGCAGACCCTACCTTCAGCACCTCCCCAGGCACAGGCGGTGGAGACTGGAAATGGACAGGGGTGCTGATGGCCGGGGTGGGGGGCCCCGCCAGCTGCTGCTGCTGCTGCTGCTGCATGTAGTGCATGACGGCCTGCTGCTGCATGCGCTCCCGCTGCTCCTCCTGCTGCGCCTGCTCCCGCATGAGCTGCATGCGCAGCCCAATGCGTGACGCCATGGCAGCTGCTGGCGCTGGCTTCCTGTGGACAGGGGAACGGGTCTGTGAGGTACATGTCCCCTTCAAGGCACTGGGGTTTGGGGAAGGGACCGGGAAAAGAGAGATTGCACCCATTGTACAGGAGCAGACGCTGAGACCCAGAGAAGGGAAGAGATTTGCCCAAGGCCACTGAGTAGGTGAGTGACTAAGTTGAGACTTGAATGCAAGTTTCCCGGTTCCTAGAGCAAAGTACAAATTCCTTCTGCTTCACTGAAGCTCAGCCCCTAAAGCTTGGTGACAAGCTCACCCCTCTCTTTCTGTCACACCACATGGTGATCCTGTCAGATTTGACCTCAAACACATCCTTGTTTGCTACCACCTTGCGGCCACCAGTGTGGGCTTCCTGAAGGAGCCTCCTCCCCCTTTTCTTGCCTCACAGCATTCCACTAGCAACTCAGTAATTATAGGGATCCTGTTAAAACTTAAGTCAGATCCTGTCCCTCTCTCTACTCAGAATTTACCACGGCTCCCACTTCACTCAGAGGAAAAGCCAAAGTCCTTATCAGAAAAAGGCCTCTTCCCCTGTCCGCCTGCTCGAGCCACCCCCAGTCCCTCAAAGACACCAGGTACACTCCCACCTCAGGCCTTTGCTCAGGGCCTTTCCTCTGCCTGGGATAGGTCATTCCTTCATCTTCTCCAAGGCTCATAAATATCACCTTACAGGGACTTGCCATGGCCGCCCTATTTAAAATTACAAAGTCCCTACCTGCCCCCACCATGCCCCTTGCTCTTTATGATTCTCGGTATAATCCAGCACCATCTTACATATTATACATTTTTGTTTAGTTCCTTCATTCACTGTTTATCTCTTTCTTTTTCTTTAAAGATTTTAAAAATTTATTTTAGAGAGGGGAAGGGAGGGTGGAAGAGAGGGAGAGAAACATCAGTGTGTGGTTGCCTCTCACATGCCCCCCACTGGGGACCCGGCCTGCTACCCAGGCACGCGCCCTGACTGGGAATCAAACCGGCGACCCTTTGATTTGGAGGCTAGCACTCAGTCCACTGAGCCACACCGGCCAGGGCTGTCTATCTCTTTCTTACCAGGAATGCAAACTCCCCCGAGGGCAGACATTTGTTTGTCTTGTTCCCTGCTGTCCCTCTGGCCGCTAGCCCAGGGCCTGTGCCAGTAGCTGCTCTGCCAATGCATGTAGGGCCAGTTACTATTTATGAACCAGGCACTGGCCATACAGCAGCAAGCCAACTGTAGTCTCCGAGCCTGTGGAGTCCATAGACCTTTCCAACCCTGTGCAGTGAGGGTCACTTCAGGGCGCCTGGTCCTGTCAGGGCTCAGAGTGGGCTTCTCACTGCCTAGCATGTCAGCCTGATCTTCAATGGGTCTCAGTGGGACAGAAGGACTAAGGCCTCCAGGTCTAACCTGGAGGGAAGGAGGACAGGACAGAATGAGTCCTGCAGCTGGGTCCACTCTGTCCCTAGCTCACTGAGTGACCCTGGTCACATCCCTCCTCTCTGATCCTCCATCTCCCCATGCGCAATATGATAGGGTGGGAGCAGGTGATTTCTAAGGTCCCTCCCAGCTGGGATGGACTGAGACTCTCTAAAAGAGGCAGGGCCCCTGTGGATGCCCAGACTCCATACAGGTCCCGGCAGGGGCTGGAGGCTCCCATCTCAGGGATATTGCAAGAGGCAGCATGACTTCATGATTGAGCAAGTGCTATCAAACAGGGCAGGTGTGAGCCTGAATCCCAGCTCTTTTCTGTGTGACCTTGGGCAAGTCACTTAACCTCTCTGAGTCTCAGTTGCCTTATCTGCAAGCAGTTTCTACCTTAGAAGATTGGCGAGAATATTAAATAAAATGTGTCTTGAGCAGCGCATAGCACTCAGTGAGTGAGTAACAGATAGACACAGACTGGCAGGGTCTGAGGTGCAGACCAGAGGCCAGAGCTGCACCCTGGGGCCTAAAAATGAACCTCAGGTCTCTGCACCTCAGGCACCTTCCTCTGCAGGTGGCAAAGGAAGACAGCACAGGCTGACATGTTCTGTCAAACGCTGGACACCAGACACAAGCATAAAGGGGAGGAACTGGCAAAGATTCAGTGGAAATCACCGGATCATGGAAGTAATAATAATCTGCATCTCCTTGAGCATTTACTGTGTTCTGGGCACTGTTCTGAGCACTTTAACCTCAAACAGCCATATGAAGTAGTTTTGGTTATTCTCATTTTACAGATAAGGAGAAACAGAGGCACAGGGAAGTTAAGGATCTTGCGGTAAGGACAGAGGCTGGGACCCAATGCCAGGGCATCTGGTTTCCTGGCCCAGGGTAGGGGTAGGGGGTGTCTGAAGACCCCCATGCTGAGCTGGGAAGGAACCTGTCCCAGGTTGCACATCTAGTTGGTCCAAGACGGGGAATGGAGCCGAAGACAGCTGACCCCCAAACCAGGGCTCTGACTACCACCACAGCGGCTCCCCGGCAAAGTGGGGACAGCACCGCCCACCTCCAGGTCTGAGCACTCAGAGGGCCTCCCTCACCACCAGCCTCCCTTCTCTGCCCTCCTAGGCCGGGAATTAGCAAAGGGGCTGCCTCCGCCTCAGGGGCCTCTGCCCAGTTCCCAGAAGGACAGTCCCCAAGGAGAAAGGGGCAGACACTCCCCATCTGTCCCCTTCTCTGTCCTGTAGCAGGGACACAGATGCAGTCTTCACCCTTTTCCTGTGACCTTTACAGGGTGGGGGCAGCTGCCTTTCACCCCACTGCCCACCTTACACACAAGCCCCAGGGGTTCTGATTCCAGCCCAGCCACCACCCCCCCTGCCTTGCAGCTACACCCACACACTCACACAGCAGCGCTGGGGAGCCCCTCCACCTCAGGAACAATTTCACCTCAGTTAGCCTCTGGAGGGGGGGCGCTGGGCCTGGCAGTGCCAGCCGGCACGGGAGACTGGGGGAGAAGGAGCCCCTTGTTTGTCTGACAAAGTGCTGGGCTAGAGCTGGTTCTGTCCAAGGAGGACCAGGGCCAGGCCCTGCTCAACCCGAGTGGCTGCTGTAGCCCCAGCTCGCTCACGTGTCAGATGGACCCCGGACTCCCTGCCCCACTGCCCTTGGGGTCTGCGTGAGCCTCCCGGGACAAGGTGTCAGAGACTGTGGGCCGGTCAGGGTCTGTGCATCGAAGGCTGTGGGCAGTCTTAGCCTGTCCCTGTCCTTTGACGGGGGCTTGGTGGCAGCAGACGGAGGCTTTCCCACCCCTACCCCTGCTGTCAAAACTGTCACCCCTCAGAGCGCTGCTCTTCCCACAGGGTCCCAGGCCCCTCCCCTGGACCCTGCCTGGGTGGGATGGGTTGAGGGGGGCACTTGAGGGGATCTGGGGGCGGTGGGGTGGTCCAAGAGAGACCCTGGGTGTGCTAACGCCTCCTTAGGCCCCAAGCATGCTTGCTTGCTCTCGAAGCCTGAGGGGCCACGTGCAGCCTCCTCAGTGCCTGGTCTGGGCAAGTACGACTGACAGGAGGGACACAGAGGAGCCAAAACGCCCACAGACATGGTGAGCGCACAATACAATGTACAGATGATGTGTTATAGAATTGTACATCTGAACACGGTGACGTTTATTAACCAATGTCACCTCCACAGATGCAATAAAAAAGTGCCCCCGGACCCCTCCCTGCCATCTCACCCTCCAGACCCACCGGGCCTGGAAAGGGCCCGCCGTGCATGTCCTCAGAAAGACCAGGAACCTTGAATGCCCACCCTGTACACACACTGGGGCCGGGGCGTTTCCCCGAAAAGCCCTCTCCCCTGCCTCCACCCCCAGTGAACACCCTCTTCCTGAGGAGACCAGGGGCCTGATGCCCCAGAAAATCCCTGCTCCTGCCCGGATGCGTGGAAAATGTAGTGGGGGCTGAAGGTTCAGCCGAGAGGGTGAGAGCCACCCCCCATCTGTGTCCTCAGGAGCCACAGGCCACCTCCTTACCCTGTGTACCCGGAAACTCCCACCTGACTCCACCTCTGCCCCAAGCTGACTCTGGGTTCTAGTTTAGCTGTGACCAAAATGAGCTTCGCAGTCCAACAGGATCGGCGGAAGCCCCTGTTCTGCCAGGATTCAGGAGACGGTGAGTGTGCAGAATTGTCCTCAGCTGAGACTTCAGCCCCTGCCCCATTTTCCAAGGACCAAGGCGGGGCAGGGGTGCTCTGGAACGGGCCCTTGGGTGCTCAGTAACAGGCGGGTTCTGGGCTCCCCTCCGAAGCTGCCTCCTGAGCTCAGGGCCAGGGCAGGTTTCAGGCCAGCACGTGTGTGGGCCTCTCACCAGCCACTCACACCTCAGCACGAGGGCTGAGCAGAGCCCTTCCAGAAGGAAGAGGTGGACAGAGGAAGAGGAAAGATGGGGAGAAACCCCTGGATTCCCTGAGGGGCAGACAAGGGAGAAAGAGGGCCCCCAGAACAGGGGACAGTCTAACACAGGAAGAGAGGATCTCAAAGACACAGCACTGAGTGGGAAAAGCAAACTGCAGAGTAAAATGTGCATTGCAGCCTTGGGCCACTTGGGCAGGAAACGGGTGAATGTGTAGAACAGATCAGAAGGATCAGGATGCTTCTTGAATGCTTGCCACGGTTCAGCGCTGGCCTCTGTGCTTTTCAAATGCTAAGTCATCTGTTCTTCATAACAACCCCATGAGGTGACTACTATTATTTCCCCCAATTTTCAGGGAGAAACTGAGGCACAGAGAGAGGTAAAGTAACTTGCCCAAGGTTTCACAGCTGATAAGTGGCAAAACAGATTTGATCCAGGCAGCCCAGTTCACAGCCCCTGCTCTTTATCCACTATTCTGGGCTCCCCCAACACCCCAAACTGTTCAGAGTGGTTCCCTCTTGAAAGGGGAGTGGGAGGGGTGGTGGAAAGGGGAGTGGTGAAGAGGTGTTTTTATAGTTTTTTGTTCCACCTTCAAATCACTTACCTCTTAGGATGTATATATGTGCTAATTGTGTGATTCTTTTAAAACAAGGGAAAAGGAAGTTTGTGAGGGGCGCAACCTGCTTCAAATCATGTCGAAAGTTGGGGTCCCGCCATGTCTACCTGGAGTCTGGCCCAAGCCCTGCCCTGCTCAGTGCAATGGTCATTAGGCCAGCCTAGGACCCTGGGTGAGGACACTGACTGGCCACCAGAGGCACAGGGCCAAGCAAGGTCAGCTGGAGTTCTAGGGCCAGGACCCAGGGTCCAACTCAGCCCCGGACAGGAGCCTCTGCAGGCAGCACAATCTTCATGCCCCTAAACTGCTCTTAGCTGGGTCAGGTCCCTTCAATTCCTTGTGGGGCCTAAACTACCCTGGGGGGTTTCTGCCTTCCAGGTGATTCTTTAAAAATTGGAGGAGCAAGCAGAAAATACACATCTGCCATGAGCCAGCAACTCCATCCCCAACCATATGCCCAGCAGAAAAGCACCCACGCGCCCTGCAGAGGACGTGTGCCAGAAGGTCACCGCGGCACCGTGGATGGCAGCCCACCCTGGAGGACACCCACACGTCCACCTGCAGGAAAGCGGGGCGGGGAAGTGTGGGCCCCCCAAACACTGGAATGCTGGGCACTAGGAACGCAAACTCACTGCTTCCCACGGCAGCCGGGGGACGCTTGCCCACATGATGTTAATCAAAAGAAGCAAGACGCAAAAATGAACACAGCATGATCGATGTTTACAAAGTTCACAGAGCACTGAAACAAACCTTCTGTGTTAGAAGTCAGGGTCCTGGTTACCCCTGGGAGGGGTGGCTAGGGATGCTCTGTAACTTGATGTGGGGACACGGGAGTGTCACGTTTATGAGAATGCATCACGCTACTCACTCACAATTTCTTTATTTTCTCCGTGTTATGATTACATTTAAAAAATTACATAAGAATCCAGACCAACAATTTAAAAGAAGAGCTGAACAAATTACCCTCCCACCCAAGTGTGGCTACAACTTTAAAATCCCTTTGGCTCCCGGCGGCTTCAACACAACTCACCGCCCGGGTACAGCTGGGTGCGTCCTCTTTGGAAAAGCAGTTTGGCAATGTGTATCAAAGCCTAAAAAACAGCCGGTAGCCAAGGAAGTGATCCTAAATGCAGAAAAGGCTTTTCTGCAGAAAGACGCCCATCACATTAGACAGAGAAAATTCAAAAATAATCTCAATGCGCAGCAGTAGGGTGCTTGGATGGATGGGCATGTGACCCCCTGATGGAGCACTACGTTTACAACAACAGCGTGGGGTACGTCAGGTGACAAGACGTAGGGTGTAAATCGTATGTAAAATCCGGTCACCGCCATGCACAGATATGTGTAGAAAAACCTCTCAAGAAGAAATATATAAAAACGCTACAGACTTCTTTGGATGACACAATCATTTTTCTTTTTACCTTTTGGAATTTTTCTATAATGAACATGTGTATCTGATTGGGAAACATGTTTTATAGTAACAGCTAATGCTTCTGGAGTACTTACTATGCACCAGGTATTGCTCAGAGCGCCTTATTTAATTAGCACAATTATTTCATGACGTGTGTACCAGCACCGCCCCCACTTTACAGATGAGGAAACAGGCACACACAGGTCGTCACTTGCCAAAGGTCACACAGCTACCGAGTAGCAGGGCTGGCCCCTGGCAGTCTGGCTCCACCACCTAAGCCCTCAGGCTTAGCGTTTGGCTTCAGCCCTGCACTTGGGGCGGGGGGTAGGGGGGTGCCACGTTTTATGTTAGGGGTTCGCACTGAAGAAGCCCGCCTGCAACCAGACTTTCAGCTGACCTCTGATCTCCTTCATCCAGCCCCGGGGGCCAGAGGATACCTGGAATGATGAAATTGTCTGGAATTCCCAAACACAAGCAGAAAAGTCTCTACCCTTCCTCAAAGGGCAGAGATAATTTCCTGTATTCCCAGAAAAACACATGTCTGGCGGCTGAAACAACAAAGCGTGCGAGCCCAGAGGCCAGGACGCCTGGTTAAGCCATTTAGCGGTTCCGAGCCTCTGCAGTGGGCAGACGGTGTCTCCCCGCCCAGTCCGTCACAGTGGGCGGGAACTGCGCCGGGAGGGGGAGGGGAAAGCAGGCCGGCCACTAAAGGAGGGCCTCTGAACAGGTGCCCAGGCTCCTGCAGGCAGCGGAAGGGGCCCGTGACCTCCTGGGGAACCTCTCAGGCTTGAGAAGGGAAGAGAGAGAAAGATTCCAGGATTGGGGTTTGTCTTGTTTTCTCCCAGCCCCCTGTCGCAGAGGCCGCAAGGAAGGCCTGGTGAACGAGGAAAAGGAACACGAATGTCCACACAATCCCCGCACCTTAAGACAAAGTCATTTCAAACTACCAAGGCAGTCTCGGGCCCCGCAGGGCCTCGGGGGTTTCAGCTGGGTGGGATCCAAAGACAGCAAGGGGTGGGGAGGTGTCATGAGACTCCCAGGAGCCAGCAGTCCTGCTCACTGTGGGAACTTGCCGTCAGAACCCTGGAGCCCGGCCTCAGTCTTCCCGTCAGTCAGTCAGTGGGGCTGACCAGCTGGGGCCACCTCTCCCGCAGAGCGGTTGTGACCCAAGTTGGGATGTCTCTGCGTGGGCAGAGGGGAGACACCACCATTCTGTCACTGTTTACTGTCGTTTCGCCCATGCCCACCTGGGGCATCCCTGACAGGTCTCCTCTTTCTGTTCTCTTGAGTTTTTTGAGAAAAGAGTCCCACCCATTGCCTGTCTCTCTCTCTCTCTCTCTCTCTCTCTCTCTCTCTCTCTCTCACACACACACACACACACACACACACACACACACGCGCACACACACACACACTCGATCAAGGCCCAGGCTGTGGCAGGGCAGCTTAGTGGTGACATCAGCTCTGTCTCTTCTTACAGGACAGGCAGGATGGCCTTGACCAGCCTTTCCCGTTATTGGGCACGCTCTTTGCTTCCTATTCAAAAGCCTTGAGTTTTAAAAGGGTTTCCCCCACAGTATGGAACTTCCTCAGAAAACTAAAAATGGACCTGCCCTTTGATCCAGCAATTCCACTGCTGGGACTATATCTGAAGAACCCTGAAACACCAATCCAAAAGAACCTATGCACCCCAATGTTCATAGCAGCACAATTTACAATAGCTAAGTGCTGGAAACAGCCCAGGTGCCCATCAGTAAATGAATGGATCAAAAAACTATGGTACATTTACACAATGGAATACTACGCAGCCGAAAGAAAGAAGGAGCTCATGCCCTTTGCAACAGCATGGATGGAGCTGGAAAGCATTATGCTAAGCGAAATAAGCCAGGCAGTGAAAGACAAATAACATATGATCTCGCCTATAACAGGAACCTAAAC
>CM052541.1:102434247-102484870 GCA_028533065.1 Trachops cirrhosus
GCATTATGCTAAGCGAAATAAGCCAGGCAGTGAAAGACAAATAACATATGATCTCGCCTATAACAGGAACCTAAACAACAAAAGAAAGAAACAAATAAAATATAACAAAAGACACTGAAATAGAGGACAGGTTGTCAGGGCCCAGAGGGGAGAGGGGAGGGAATTTCAGGGGAGAAGGGAAGGGTTTACAAGAACAAATATAGAGGACACATGGACAAAACTAGGGGGGTTGGAAAGGGGAGGGAGGAGGGGAGGAATGGGTGGGTGGGCTGGAATGGGACTAAAGGATAGAAACTGTACTGAATAAACTAAAATAAAAAATAAAAAAACAAATGAAAGGGCTTCCCCCCAACACGTGGAGATCACAGAATTTACTGCAGTGCTATGGGAAAGGCAGGCAGACAAGGATGCCCGCCCTCGGGTTCTGCAGCAGTCGTGAGCAGGCCGAGCACTCAGCGTAGCCCCACACGGGAGATGCTCACGGAGGCAGGTTATTGTACCGTCTGGCCCAGCGGTTCCCTAGAGGCCATGGGAGGCAACAGTGCGGCTCCTTCCAACTTGCACGGCAGCAAACGGAAGCCGCACTTGCCCCTGATAAGTGTGCCTTTTGATTGGAACGTATTTGATACCAGGAACAGGAATGAAGTCAGTGGTGTATACTTTTAATATTTTCATCTTAACATTTTGACCTTTTTCCTTTTATTAAGGTATAATTTATTCCAGCAAAATGCACAGGTTTAAAGTATGCAGCTCGATGACCTTTTACAGGTACACACCCACATGTAATCACCACCCACATCGAGATGCAGAACGTTTCCATTACCCTAGAAAATTCCGTCTCGGACTCTCCCTCAGAGGGACCCTCCAGTCTGAACCCCACCCCCATGGCTGAGGGTCACCTGGCCTTGGACAGACATAAAGGCTACCATGCAGAGTGTGGTCCTCTGTCTCCTTTTGCAACATCATCACTCTGCCAAGTGGGAACACTGTTGGCGCAGGCTGATCAACCCCGGTTTGTGATGATTAAGACTGGGAACAACAGTGAATCGCAGGAGAAAGCTAAGGCTCCATAAAGGTGGCGCCGAGCAAGACCAGAACCCAGGATGCACTCCCCTCCACCATGCAGAGCACGCGCCTGCCTCTCCAGGACCCGGAGCAGGACGCTGCAGTCGGCTGTGGCTCTGGGGCGGGGAGTGCATTCGGGGGCCTGATTTTGAATCTCTGTTGAACACAAGTAGGAGGTAAGGAAGAGGAAAAGGAAGGAGGGGGAAGGCAAAGGGAGGCCACTGCTTCGTGGCCTGCAGTGCCCACTGCTCAAGGTCCATCGGCCACAGGTCCCAGCCCTATCCACAGGAAAGGGTAGGACTGGCAATTATGTAGCGAAGGGGGCAGCTTCAAAGACAGTCACAGATCAGAGAGGAGCTCGTCCTGTCCCATAGAGTCCAGCTGGACCCTGGCATGAGGCCAGCCCTGGGAGGACTGCCACTGGGCCTTGAAGGAAAGTAGGGACAGGGGACATGTAACTGAGGGAAGCATGCGGAGGAAAAACCAGAAGGGTCCTATGGGGTGTCTGCCCTTGTGATGTACACAGACACAGCGCAGCCACACATGCGCTCTCTCTCTCACACACGTGTGTGCACACGTACATGAGACCCCTCACCCTGCCCCTCCAGGGGCAGCTGCCTTTCTCCTGCGTTGGAGTGGGGCAAGGGGGCTGAAAGCCCTCTCTTTCCCCTGCTCCACTTGAGTGTCCTGCTTGCGTCCACACTGCTTATTCTCTGGTTGTTTCCTGGCCACCTACCAGTCTCCCCAGCTACAAGGAAGCTTGCAGAGAAATCAGCTTTCTTCTTCGGAACCTCCACCCCTACCCCACCCCTCAGGCTTCCCAGAATAAGACCCAGGGCCCTCAGAGGTCGCTTGTCCAATCACTTGACACCTGCTCAGTCATCACCCACTCTCTCCTGCAGCAAACACTCGCTGAGTCCCCACCACGGACCAGGCGCTGCGGTTCGTTGGACCTCCTGCCAGATCACATCTGTCCTCCACAAACACCTCACGGGCAAAGAGCACTTCCGGCAGATGAGAAAACCAAGACTCAAAACATGACCTGTCCAAGGGCACACTGCAAGAACCCAGTGAAGTGAGGATGCAAGCCCAGTTCTCAGGTGTGTGACCACCACCAGCCCCAGCACAGACGAAGAAACCAGGGCCCACAGGAGGACCCGCAGAGATGCATTACTGTGGCAGCCTCAGGGACCCGGCCCCTGCCTTTCCATCTGCCAGCTGCTTGGATGGGGAAAGCTGGTGGCTCCTGGTGTGAGAGGACGCAGGCACAGGGGCGCAGAGCAGCACACAGCCCCCATGGACTGGCTCCTGGCTCCCAGCTGGGGGCTCGCTCCAAACCCAGCCCCATCGCCAAAGCCCCCCACCCAGCCCCTGCTGCCCCTGCCCGCTCCGGGGCCTCCTCTCCTCCGCCACCCGCATCCCACCTGCCACAGCCTCTCCAGCCTCTCCAGCCTCCCCGCGGCTTGGACACTGCAGATGTTTCACTCCCTTTTTAAGAGTTTAATCTGTTTCTGAGTACTCTGAAAACAACCGCTTTATAATGGAAGAATCCAGGCTCTGCTAAATAAAAGAAGACATTGGAAGAGGGGAGGGGAAACGCCTCTGAGCAGGGACAATTGCATCAAGTTCACAGAAGGTGGTCTATGAACTCTCATCTCCGGGTACAAACCAACAGGCTTTCATTATTACCTCGCAGAGTGCTTACTACGCACCAGGCAGAGGGAGCAACTGAAGCACAGAGAGGCCGACAGCTTGCCCAGGGACACAGAGCTGGTAGGCGGTGGAACTGGGGCACCCGGTCCGCGGGTCTGAACACCCACCCTCAGCCCTCACAGGCTCAGGGGTGCACAGAGCACAGCAGTGTGCCGAGCACCGAGTGCGGAGTCTGTCGGGAGGGGGCCTGAGGGGGCAGGGAGGAGGGCTGAAGCCCTGCAGTAGAAGGCCCTGGGCTAGGAGGGTGAGGCAGGACTCTGACCCCACTCAGCCCCGACCTCCTCCAGCACTATTCTCCCTTCAGTCTCTCCCTCGCCTCATGGCACCGCCCCACCTGCACCCCCAGAGCCACCCAGAGCTGCCCCCTGCCATTCCCTGACTGCTGGGACCCACCCCTCACCCATCCCCTCAGCCGCATCTGGTCCTTCAGAATCTGCTCTCAGGCAGACAGTTGGGTTTAGTGGGAAGTGGTCTGGACACTGACAGACCAGAGTTCAAGTCTGGCTTTGACGCTTACCAGCTGTGTGACTCAGGACAGGTCCTTAACCTCTCAGAGCCTCAGTTTCCCATCTGTAAAATAGATGGCTCCTCCCTCAGAGTAGGTGAGGGGACCCAGGGGGCTGAAGTGGGTGACATGCCTGGCACCTAGGAGGTGGTCTGAGAGTGTGAGTTAGTTCCCTGGCTGGGGAAGCGGTGTCGATCTGGACAGAGTTTAGATGGGAGAGGGCCTTTTAAGCCCTCACCACTCACAGCATGATCCCCATGTCACATCCCCTGGGCGCTGGTTGGAAATGCAGACTCTCAGGCCTCAGCCTAGACCTACTGCAGCAGAACATGCACTTTACCACCGCATCCTAGCAGATATGTGGGCCATTAAAGTCACTTCACTTGCACCCTTCTGGAGGTTTGGTCCCCTGGTTCCAAGCACGAACACTGGTGACAGGTGGGAGGAAAGAGCAGGGAGGTATAGGCTCCTGGCGGAGTGACATATTTAGGGTCGGGCAGGGCCCTTCTGAGCCCCACCGTGAACCTGAGCAAACAGCCCTGACTCTCGGGCCTAGGCACCAAGGTGGAGACGGGAACACAGTGCTCCAGGCCAGCTCCGTGCTGGGCACTCACTGGGTGCAGAGGGGGGACGGTCCGGGTCTGTGGGGAAACAGCCTGGAAGCTGATGTGGCCACCAGTGGAAAGGCAACTGAGACAGGCCATGTAAGACACTCCCACGCACACACACGGCAGCCCCTACACACACCGTTGCACACACATGTACACTTACCATCCCATACCCACCACCTGGGGACCTTCCTGCCCTAAGGGCAGCTCCAGCAGAGAGCAGGTGACCTTGGGAACAGAGTGTGCCCCTGCAGCTGGCCTGGGAGGACATTCTTTCCTCCACGCTGCTTCGCCCCTCCCTCTCACCTCCCTAAGCCCTAGATCCACCTGAGCAGTGAGAAACCCAAGTCCTGCTCACTTGAGGTTGACAAGGAGCCACATTTTAACTGGTCACCTGCAATGTGCCTACTGACCGACCCCCCATGCATGAAACCCACCGCCCCAGGTTGCTGGGGGGTAAAAAGCAGGGTGGAGCTCTGACCTCAGCGTCCCCAGTGGTAATGCCCAGTAGACGCTGTACCCATCTCCACCCCCACCCCCACCACACAGAACAAGAGCAAAGCCCATCGTCTCCCGACCACAGAGCTGCAGGAGGGGCAGAGACCCCTGTGTACCCTACCTACAGTTGGGTGACAGATCTTCAGAAACACACACCCCACTGGCCTCTTTCACCACCGCAGATTGGATTTCCAGGGGCCCCGAGGCTCATGTGGGTTCCAAAGAGACCCTAAAGTGGGGCTAGAACCTCAAGCAGGCCTAGGATGCCCCCAAAAGAACCATGGACAAGGAGGGTCAGTTGGGGCTGCTGCAGGGTATGTGATGTCATGGGTCCTGGAAAGGCCCTCGGCCCCAAAATATCTCCCCCCTGGGTCCGGAAATCCCTCCCAACCCTTTGAGAGTCACTACTGCCGGGAGAGGCTCCCACCTGAAGCTCTCGTCAGCTAACACCCCTGGGAGAGGCAGCTGACAGCTGGCCTGCGGGGGGGTTGGGGGTGGCAGAAGGCGGGCAGGGGAGGGGTGAGCCCAGATGGGCAGCATTCAAAGCTGGTGACCATGGCCTGGCCTGGCCAGTGCTGCCCTGCTTGTGAGCTCTGAGCTCCCACCGGGAGGGGGCACTGCCCTCCCAACCTCCCGAAGGCTAGTTCCCCAGAAGCCAGTTCTCTTGGCCAGGGAGGGGAGGCTCACAGCGGGAGGGGCCTTAAGTACCCCACCCCTCACACGTACATTCCAGGGGAAATCAAGTCCTGTCCTAACTGTCCCCTTGAGGAAGGCAAAGTGCTGGCCACCAGGAGGGGGTGGGAGCCCTGAGAGAAGGGAGGTGGAGGGTGGGAGGGGAATTAACCAGGTTCCAAAATAGCACAGTCGGTTCTGCCTCGCTTCACCCTGCGCAGCGTCTGGCAGCTTCTGCTTTCGGTCTGACTCACGCCTGGTGGGGGCAGGACAGGGCGGCCATGGCAGGCAGAGGCCTCTGGATAATCAGACTTCTTCCCTCACTACACGCACCTATGACTGGCCTCCTCCCAGGCCTGTCCATGAGCTGGGCTTCTGGGAATAGTCATTAGAGGCACAACACCCCAGAGCTGCCCCCTGGGTCCTATCTGGCCCTCACCCACCCGGTGCTTCCCCAGCCACAGCAGGTGCCCCAGCCCCAGCCCCAGAACTTGGGTTTACTCCTGCCCTGCCCAGGTACACTCCACTGGCCCCCTCCCCCGCCCCGCCCCGTTTCCATGGGAAGTCAAAGGAGACCAGCTCTGAAGACCAACCACGCCCCCACCCCCAGGAGAAATGGCCCTGGACAGCTCCAGTCCCACCAGCCAAAGGAGTGAGGGAGCTGCTCCCAGACATGAAAGAAGCAGTCTCACTCTCGAAATGCACACGGCAGCTCATGCACCTCTTTTCTGTCCTTAAACTACACAGGCAACACCATGCCCTTGGCCGGACTGAGAGAGGAACAGAGTGCCCGGGTTTTCTGCGTGTTGGGCGGGGAGGGGCATCGTCGCTTCGCTCTCCTCTGTCACGGTCTCCAACCTCCTCCTCCGGTCTCCAACCTCCTCCTCCGCAGCTTCTCCCTTGGGAGGCAGTTGCCTTATACTCACTCTTCCCCCATCAAAGATGTTGAAGCCCCAGCCCGAGACTCCGACGGAGAGCCTCATCATCACCTCCACCTCCCGATCCCTGGGCAAAGCTTCCCTGTCCTCCTCCCAGCCCTCACACCAACGCTCCTGCCCCAGATAAGTTCAGCCACCTTTCTATCCAAGTGGGGCAGGTACAGCGCAGCTGTGAGCTCTGCCAGCGCCGGCCCTGCCCACGGGCTGGGGAATAGATGCCACTAATCAGCAGGGGGAGGGTGTCAAAGTAACGAAGTTGGCCAGCACAAGCAGACACGCTCCTGCCCTCCGCCACCCCGGCACGCGCACCCTGACCAGACCTGGTTTGAAAGTGAAAACATCAAGGGGAAAGGCTGTGGGTGGTGGCTAGAGAGATGAGTCCAAGGGACTAGGATTTGGCCTGTCTGCCTGCGTAGCCCGATGAGTTTTCGGTGTGAACGCACCAGCCTCACACAGCATCTGCCTCATCCCTGTTGCCTGCCCCTCCCCATCCCCCACACCAGAAGCAAGCCATTACGTGCACTCCACTTCCTGCTCTTAACTCTTCCCATGGCCTCCGCCCCAGAAGGCATGAGACTGGACAACATGAGTCTGGTGGGGGGAGGTGGGGAGCAGGTACCAGGCAGAGCCTTCACCAGGGACAAAGAAGTGTGCCCTTGAATAAACTGACCCCCCCTTGCCCGTGAATTGCATCCTGTTCCCCAGAGAGACACAGAAGGAAGGCACTAGAAGGCTCAGTTCTGACTGACTGAAAGGCAGCCACGGACCTAGTGGCCCCAGGAAGGGAAGAGGCAGAGGCGGCGAGGGAAAGAAAAAGGAAGTGAGAGAAACCGCGACAATCACAGTCTCCAGTCTCGGGATACTAGAGCTGGGAGGGGACTTGAGGGTGGCTCCAGCCTATGTGCACAGCGAAGTCCACTGCCTGGGACAGGCCCTGGAAAGGGCTGCCGGCGTCCGGCACATGGCGAGGACATGCATGCTGGGACCCTTCCTCTCCTGTGAATGCCTGGAGGGATCCTGACGGCTCCCCCTTTTTCTCCGCGGCACCTGGCACATAGGAAGTGCTCCTGAAGGATCTGTGGGGCACAATGAGTGTGGTGATGGGCCCCAGGGGGCAGGGTCTGCCCAGGGAAGCTGGGGAGGGGGTGGCAGCTTCACAGGCATGGAGAGAAGGGAGCTGTGGGAAGAGGGCTGGACAAGAGCCGCACCCCGAGGGACCAGCCAGACCACCAGACCTGGGTTCAGTGAGCTCAGCAGAGGCTGTCAGGGCCCCAGCCACACCCCCAGGGCACACCCAGGCAGCCGGCCCCCCTGAGCCTTTCAGCTGCCAGCACTGGCATCTGTGCCAGAGCCAGCTGAGGTAGCACCTTGCCTGCCCCCCGCACCCCTTAGCCAAACAATAAGGGGAGTGAGTGAATAAACAGCCCGCTCCCTCACCCACCCCACTTTGGGTAACTCTAAAGCTCTGTCTACAGAGGTCCCCAAGGAGACTGGGCCTCAGGTACCCACAGCAGTCACTGTTCCCTAACACACATTTTATTGGCTTCCTTCCCTCCCGTCTCACCAGTCTACCCACTCCTGGTGCTCCCTGGTCACCTCCAAGCAAAACGACCTGTACTCACAGCCCTGTGTCTGTCAGTCAGTGAGGCTGGAGGAGGCAGCTTCAACCTGAAATGAGGAGCTAACTCTAACGCTTAGAAAGAAAAGCCAGTAAAGGGGCCGGAGTAAAACAGGGGCTAGCAGCCTGTGGGGAAGAGCCCAGTCCCTGGAGGAGACTGCTGAAGCCAAGTGTGTACCTAGAAGTCCCCCACCGGTGGGAGGTAAGACCTCCCTCAGAAGCAGAGTTGGTAAGATGGAGATGGAACAAGGACGCGCCAAGGCTGTAAGTTACGTGATGAAGACGCCTCCATTCCAGGGGTGGTGACGGCAGCATTAGGTTATAGGTGGCAAATGCCAGTAAGACTAGAAGCCCAGCATTGCCTCCCACCCCCACGCTGCAACTAGAACTACGAGGCACCAGATTCCAGAACCTCGGCGTGCCCATTTGCTCGGCGACACGGCTGTTGTGCTCCATGCTTGGAACTAGGCCCTGGGGACACCAAGGAAGGCTGTATGATTCCACACCGAGAGCGTGGGTTCTGAGGCAGGCACAGCTGAATCCGGGACCTGTGGCTCACTGTCTGCATGACCTTCGGCCACTTCACAGGGTCCCAGGCTCCTCCCAATGATGTCCACCTTGGAGAGCTTCTGTAAGGGTTAGATGTAAAACATCTAATACAGGTCCTCAATAAATATTTGATAGATAGCTGGGTGAACGCATAGCTATAACAGCTACATGGGTGAATATAAGGCATGGATGGAAGGACGCATAGATTAATGAACGGGCGGGTGAATGGGCGGGCGCATGGGTGAATGGATGAATGCATGGACAGGTGGATGGCTATTTGAAAGGAGATAAGAGAGCAGTAGTTGTCTGCGCTCTGATCCCCATCTGGTTAAATACCCCTTTCTGCTAAATTTAATAACGAGAACATGAAGGCCCAGCACTCTAATTCATCTGTTAGAGAAATCTATACTTCCACTTATCAGGTTGACAAATGCCAAGTGAGATCCTCCTAGTGAGCTTCAGATGCATTACTGGGGAGGCTTGTTCCCTGAGGGCTCAGTCACCACCACACCCGCTCCCACCGTGTGGTCCCACCACGGCTGTATCCCTTTCCCCTCAAATTCAACTCTACCCAACCCCTGCCCGAGGGAAGGTGGGTCGGGGCCAGGGAGAGGAAGGGGAAGCCGAGCCAAAGCCAAACAGGACCAGCCAGCTGAGCAGAGGAAGCCAAGGATAGAGTATGGATATGTGGGATGGGGTGAGCAGGGGTCCGAGAGAAGGGATTGAAGAGCAGAGAGAAGGGTTTATCATCTTTGCTAAAATGGAGAAAGAAAATAGCCCCAAGAGAACAAAGGAGCAAAAGCAAAATGGACTGAGCAGCAAACGAATATCATTTCCTGCTCCATCACCCCCAGTGGCTCCCCACTGTTCCCCAGAAAAAGTCCAAACTCCCTAGTCTGGCTTTCAAGGCATCCAGGGTCCCTTCCCTCCCTAAACCTGCCTTGGGCTCAGCCCAGAGGCCTCCTCACTCCCTCTCCCAACAGTCTGGGCCTCCAGATGCTCCTCCTGTCCCATCTGCCTTCCACAGACTGTCCAATCCCCGCTCATCTCTGGCGGCCCTCCAACGGACCCAGTACCATGGCCTTGGGAGAAGAGTGTTGACCTGTGGCAAGAGTGACAGAAACAGACAAGATGAGCCTGACCAGAGTGGGGAAGGAGGTGAGGGTCCTGGCTGGGCACATCCTTTGTGTCCCCTCCCAGCTTCTCTCTTCCCCACCTGTCCCCGAAGCCCAGCCCCGGCACTGCACCATCTGTGGTCACTACAGAATGCCCTGTCTATTTGCTAAGAAGGCTGGGGTGGCACAGAAGGAGGGAGCCAGGCCTCACGTCCAGGACAGAGAGGGGACATGCAGGGTGGGCGGAGGAAAAGAGAAGTGCTTCAGCTCTGCCACACCCGGGGGTCGGGGCTCATGGAGCAGATAAGTTGAGCACAGAAAGTGAGAAGTGGGCAGACCCGTAAAGTTGTGTTGGGGCACCCTCCATCACGGTCTGGGGGGCATGGGTGCAAGGCGGAGATGGGACCCCCTCACAGCCCAAAGCTGGCTGCCCCCTCGGCAGCTCCCTGGCCTCAAAGGCCCCTCCAAGCTGGGAATCTTGAGGAGATGGACCAGCTCAGGACGGAATCTCAAAAGAGAAACAATCAGAGGCCTTAGCATCCCTGCCTGCAGGGAGGTCTAGGTTGAGGAGGCGGGGTGGGGGCGTCCCCGCCAGCCTGTGGAACACAGGGGAAGAGGGCGAGGGTCCAGGTCCAAGCCCTGGCCACACCTCACCTCTACTTTCCTGTGACCTCCCAAGGAACATAGAGGATATACAGTAAGGGTGGTGCAGGGACACTGAGGCACAGAGCCACACTCCCACTCTGGAGACTTGCTCTGCTTGCCTAACCCTCAGCATCATCCTTGAAAATTAACCACCGCACTTCACACAAGCACATGGGGACCCTACAGTTCCAGGGTTGGTGCCCTTCCACACTGGGGATGTAAACTTTCTAGAAAGTGGCCTGTCTCGGTCCCCAAAGTTGGGCTGCCTTTTCCTGAACTCTGACCTGGAGGCCGGGTGTGCAGCACAGGAAGTGGTGCGGAGCATAGGCTCTGGACAACAGCGGTCTGGGCTCAACCCCACCCCTGCCGTTTGCTGGCTGTGTGACCTTGGGCAACTCACAGAAGCCTCTTGATGCCTCAGTTTCCTCACGTGAAGGGGGATAATGCTGCTTGCTCTTGTACCTCATAGTTGATGAGAGAAACAAATATATTCCTTTGGCTTCTCAAGTATCTAAATGGCCCTCCACTCAGGATACACTCGCACCCTAATGACAGTCCGCCTGCTTCCTCCTCACCGGGGCCCAATGGCTCAGGCTCTGGCAAGGGGCTGCTAAGGAGCTGATGGAGCCACTGCTGTTGATAGAGCTGGTGCCAGGCCCGTTGCAGGCACGGGGCCGGGGTGCACAATGGGGCTGTGTGTGCACCCAGCGTTACCCTGGAGCAGAGCTGGGCAGGCCAGCATCTGGGGTCAGGCCAGGAATTCATTTCCCTGGAGAAGGCCTCCCCACCCCCTCCCAGGCTGCACAGCCCTGTGGGAGAGGCAGACACCACCCTATCCCCCAGCGATCCCAGGCAGTGGAATAGAAACATGCCTGGTGGCACTCACTGGGAAATAGGGACTCCTGAGTCCAGCTGCGAACTGGGCTGCTCCCTTGTGAGGCGTTTTGGTCCCATTAAGTAATCTGGGGCTGTGGCCTTCCCTGGGGGCAAAGGAAAGAAGAAGTCTGTGGAGCCAGGGGTGGGTGCCAAAAAAGTCTGCTGGGAACCCCTCCCCAGACAGAGGGGCTCACTCCTCACTCCCCAGCTTGTTGGGGCCCTGGGCTCAGCACCAGGGCCCCAGGGTGGCCTGAGAGAGGCGCTGGCTCACTCCCCAGGGGAATGAGTCACCAGTCGGCTGCAGCCAGGATGGCAGGGAGATGGTGGACAGGTGGAGCCGCTCCCTTCCCTCCCTGGCAGGTCTTCTCCAGCTAGAAAACCACTCAGCTGCGATGTGGTGCTGACCACAGCCGTCCGGCCCAGCGCTCAGGCTACTTCCCCTGGTGCGGGGGATTATCTAGTGCCTGGACTTGGGGTCCTGAAGGCCTCCTGGTCCCACATTGCCCTGTAGCTGCAGGCATGAGCCACTGAGAGGCGTGTCAGGCTGCAGGTCAAGGCACCCACTTACCCCTGAGAAACTGGGTCCGTGGCCAGGGAGGAGGGGGAACATAGGCCTCTGGTGGGTGGGAGGAGGAGGCCTGGCCACCCTATACCTCGGGTTGTGGCCAAAATGCGGAGACGTAGTCCTTTGCATGAATCACTGTCCATTCTCCTCGGGGCCTGGGACAGTCGGGCAACAGATCACTGCCCCTGCACCCTCACTGGCCTGACGCGCACACCCCCTCACACCCAGTCATAGTGACACAAATATGTGCCCGATGGCTGCCTCCCACACTCCCAGAAGGTCACACATGAAAGTCACGGTGGCGGCCCCAGCCCAGTGGACACAGTTGGATGCCCACCCTTCCCCTCACACCCACAGGCCCCACCTCCCCGCTGAGCCACAGCTCAGCACATCACGTCCTGGAGGCCCCAAGGAGCACCTGGCACCCCAACCTCCACTTCAGGAGCAGCTGAGGGCTCCTGCCTGGGAGAGGGAGAAGACCTTCCCCACCAAGCCCACGGACCACCCGTGTGTGTGCACACACGTGTGTGTGACCTGCCCCAAGAACAGAGGCTGTAGGAGCCAGAAGGAGCCTTCTGATGCTGAGCCCATCGCCCTCATTTTACTGATGAACAACAGGCTCAGGTGGGGAAGTGTCCTGTTCGGGTGTCTGAGCAAGGCTGAGCCTGGACCCCAGGGCTGGGGTGGCTTAAGGCTGGTCAAGCAAAGCAGGGGATGGGGAAGGTGGGGCGAGGGCCACGATGGACGAGGGCGTAGGGGAAGGCTTGCCACCACACCAGAGGACCACTGCTCTGGGATGCAGTGCTGCTGCCACTTCATTCATTCACTTCAAATATTTTTGAGCACCTACTATGTGCCAGCACTGTGGCAGGAGGGTTTCTGACCAAGCTCACCCTCGCTTCCCCCTGGAGATTCTGCTTCTGGGATGGAGTCCTTTCTTCGAGGCACCCACACCCACAGGCAGAGAGGCTGGAGTGGCACTCAGGCCGCTCCTCTGAGAAGCAGCCTCGCAGGCCCCGCTGTGGGGAGCGCCGTGGGGCGCCCCAGCACCCTCTGGGTATCAGTTCCCAGGGTGCGCCAGAGCCCCCTGCACAGGTCCCCTCCCAGAGTCAACGCCAAGTCAGGGGACACAGATGTCACATGACAAGGAGCCTGGGGGTCCCCTAGCAGCAGAACCCCATTTTCAGACAAAATGTATTTGGAACGTTGATATGTAAAACATGAGAATGAAGCAGCTCTGTGGGGACGGAGAGTGCCAGACCACCTGGCCTCCAACTGGGCGCCCCCAAGAACCCCTGGGGGTTCTGAGGAAGAGTCTAAAAACCACAGCTTTCTCCGGCCTCTTCTCATCACAGAAATGCAAGAGAAGGAAGTAGCGCATGTGGACCCCACTGTTCAGAGAGACCTGGGACCACAGCTCCCTCAGAACCTCCAGGCCGAGCTCTCCTCCCCATCCCGGGCAATGGCACCCCGTCCCCACCATGGGACAGGGACACAGCAAAAAAAAGTCTCGTGGATTCAGCTCGTGGATTCATCCTCCAGGATTCCTGGAGCGTGTGCCCAGCAATGCTCCACAGACATCGGGTGCTTTAGTTGCCATAATAATTCTATGGCCTGCGTATCATCATCTTGTAGGTAAAGAAATGGATATTCAGAAAAGTTGGGTGACTCACCAGCCCGTGAAGGGCAGAGCCCACGTTCCCACCCTGTGCACTCCCGGCCTGCGCTGCAGCCTCGAGGAACTCGCCACCACCATGCCGCCTGGCTGTGCCCACCCCCACCCCAGGCTTCACCCCAAGGAAAGCTGAGAAGCCTCCTGCCCAACTCACCCCAACATCACAGCACACACAGAGCTTCTCATTAGTAATAATACCAATAAAGACAACAACGATTCCACCCCCCCCCCATTTTATAGCGCTTTTGATTTAGGCACTTCTTACATTATCATTTTCTTAATCCTCACAACACTATACTCCCACCCTCATCTCACAGATGAGGAAACCGAAGTACAGTGAGGTTGACGACTTGCCCAAGGTCACACAGCTTGTGAGCAGCAAAGGCAGGACTCAACCCTGGGCAGTCTGGCCTATAATGTCTGTTGTTCCCCTGTCAACGGTGACTGTAACAAGTGCCCTAGCTTCAGGCTTGCCTCCCTCCTCTGAGGCCCCCTCTGCAGGAGTCAGAGGCCGACTGGAACCCATGGGGCCGGACTTGGGAAAACCTACCGATGAGTACCACCAGCTCATGCCCTGTGGCTGGATGGTAGCCCCCGAGCCACTTCCCCACCCACCAGGAGCTGGAGCTGTGGTGAGGAGATGAGAGCCATCGATGCACAAGGATAAACAGGACGCTACTGCACACCCGGGTTCAAGTTGTGGCACATGCTAGAAGTAGAAGTCTCTGTCCCCGCTCTCCTGCCCATGGCTTCAGTCCCCAGCAAAGCCCAAAGGGGTCGCCCACCACCCCCACCCCTGGTACTGGCTGCACCAGATGTTGGCACACTTGGAAACGGGACTAAAAATAGATTCTATAATGAGTCAGTGCTAAGAATAAACCAGGCAAACAGCCCTCCTGGAGAGGACACTCTCTACCAGGGAGGCCCCACCTCCTCCCACCTCCCAATCCGGCCTGGCCCACCCCTGGCCTTTCACTTGGAGCCCCCACAGTCAGCACAGGGCCTGGGGTATTTACACCACAACTGCCGTGTGGACAGAGCCATGGGCAGCCCCCTCCGAGAAGGTGGGAGATCAAAGGTGCAGGAGCTGGAGAAGACCGCCCTGCTCAGGGTGGAGTGGACGGCAGCGCGGAGACACGTGGCTTTCCTCCCCAACTCTAACTCCGACTAATGCGGGAAACTAGGCAGTGCCGGGTCCCTGGAGTCCCCCACACTGGCGCACTTCAGAGGCGATTGGTGGGGTGAGGGGTGGAGGGTGCGGCTGACCCAGAGAGGGACAGCAACACACCAAGGGGCAGGCATCAGATGCGGGTGTGCATCAGGACTTAGTCCGAACCACGCCAGACCCCTCACTCCCTCCATGTTCTTCTCTCTTTGCGCCCAGAAATGACAAGAGCTGTCAGACTCGAGAACGTCTATACACGAACTGAACGTTAACAGAGCACATTCCCACACAGTATTGAGTGAGCCTCTCAGCACCTCCGGACAACAGACAAGAGGGTGAGTTTCATTACACAGGGGAAGAGCCTGGGCTCAGAAAACTGAATTAACTTGCGAGGGGCCCCGCAGCTGGGACGAAGCGTCTCTGCCATCCATCAGCCAGGCAAGCGTCTCCAGGAGCCCACACGCCACCGGGCACAGACCATCTCCCCCGCCACGCCAGAGGGGACGCGACACTCTCTAACGCTGCTGGGAGCCAGAGGCAGGGCCAGAAAAGGGTGAGGAGCCTTCAGGAAAGAAACAGCACCACTTGGTTTCTCTGAGTTGAGCAGAGGAAGGAGGGAAAGGAGGGTGTGTCCTGAGCAGAGCCCTGGCCGTGGCTCAGGGAGCCTTGGGCCTAGTCCCAGCTTCGATAAAGATAACTTCAGAATCTGAGGAAATCATTTCCTAGGCTTCACTCCAGGTCTGTTTCTCCATCTGGAAAATGGTGCTTTCAGCACCAGGCCTTTGAGGTATCCTGGGGCCTGTCACGGCCACATACAGGGGGTGTACGACGACTATTAGTGTGTCAAAGGTTGTGGCAAGTCCTGCAGCAAAGGAACCCAGTTTGCTTTTTTTGACTCACATTCTGTCATGCCCGCTTGACCACCAAACCCTTCCACAGAACACATCTTGGGAACCCCCAGAGTGAATATGGGGTCACCAATTCACTCACCTGTGGGGGCCAGCAGGAAACATGAAAGCTTCAAGCAGCCCGAACAGGCTGCACCAGGACCTTGCAGTTAGCTACAAGCCTTAACCATTCCTGGCAGCTCCTGGGGCTCGGGGAGTCTGGCACTTCTGTTCTATGAGGGTCTCCCCCAAGACTGACCCCCGGTCCGAACCCCACCTGATCCTCACCAACCCTACTGAGAAGGCCAAGGAAGGGGCCAGTACCCTGTGTCACACAACTGAGGAGACTCGGCCCCCGGTCGCACACAGCAGGGCACTGCTGCAGGTGGGCCGGACGACAAAGTGGGTCCCACTCACGGCGCCCTTATTGTGCACTAAGCACCTTACCTCAGTTACCCCATGTGATTCTCCCAACAACCCTGGGGGGAAGGCACTGTTGTCACCCCATTTCACAGAGCACGAAACTAACAGCAAGAGATTCAGTCCGTTTTCCAGGGTTACGTGGCTAGTAAGTGGTACAGCCCAGATTTCAACCCTGGCAGCCCGAATCCGGAACTCGTGCCCTCCACCCAGCCCTGCCGCTCACTAGCAAGGTAAGCCTGGGTGAGAGACCTACCCATTCCTGGCCTCAGTTTCCTCACCTATAAAATGGGATAATAAAAAGACCTGTGTATTAGGCTATTGTGAAGATTGAATCTGCAAATAAACAAAGGTGCTTAGCACAGTGCCTGTCACAGGGGACATGCTCAATTATGTGACCTTTCAGCAACTGCCACATTCACACCCAAGCCTCTGGGGTCTGGACTCATCCAGCTGGAAGCCACCCACGGCTTCCTGGAAATTGGTCCCTGCCAATCAGTCCCAGGGCACTGCCCCTCCACCCAGCAACATGGACCTCCAAGCTGGGGCTCCTAAGGTACCCAGGTATATGGGGACTCTGAAAGTTAGGGCTCTCAGATGTAGGTCAAACCTAGGTCCCTCTGAGGCCCCTAGCAGGCCACTCCCCCGAAGAGCTGGGGATATCCCCAGCTCAGCATAGGTCACAGGCCTGTCCTCACCCTTGCCCCACGGCCCCAGGTCACGGGGTGGGGAGGCCGGGGGCTGTCCAGCCAGACAGCTGATGTCCTCATGACCTTCCCCAGCCGTCCTAGCCTTGGAGATGACAATAACAACCCACCCAGAACTCTTCACACTTCCTATAACCAGCTCATCCACATTAGGTCACAAGATGGGCATCACCACCCACGTGGCCAGCTGCTCAAGGGTTAGTCAGCCCACTTTACAGATGAAGAAACTGAGGCCCTGGTTTTCCCTGGGTGGGGATCTAAGCAGTAAAAAGGCTTCTGTCCCCTCGACCAGGGCTCAGGGCTGAACCAGGCCCCAGGCCAGACCCACCAGAGCCAGCTGGGGCAGAAGAGGGGAGGAGAAGGTTCTAGAGGGTCTGGGGGCCCAGGGGAGGGGCCTGGGTCTCACCCAGTCACTGGGGATCCTACAAGTGTTGGGAGTGAGAGGAACATCATTAACCCTGAGTCCTCCTGTTCCCCCAACCCACCCCAGCCAGAGGAGACGGCATAGGCCTTACCCAGTACCTGGAGATGACCCCCACGCCCCCTGTGCTCTGGCCAGTGTGGGCGCCTCCGGCCGGCCTGACCCTGCGGCCTTCCACTGACAGGGAGCCCCGCCTCCCAGGGTGGCTCTGCACTCCAGGCGCCAAGCCAGCCGTTCACCACAGGCCTTATTGCCTCCTGTCACGGTCCCCATCTAATGCACACCGTCACCCAGAAAGCACTCCCTTCCCAGCTCACTCTCTGCCTCTGCTGCCCACTGGGCCCGCTCACCCACACACGCCCTCCTAAGAACTGGGTCCAGCTCCCCAGCCTGGCCCCTGGAGTGCGGTCCCGCACTCAGGAGATGCTTTATGAATATTGCACGAGAGGGAGATAATCTCTTCTAAGAAGCTGGTCCCAAACACTTTAATCATGACTCACAGAAAAATGTCTTTATTTGACCCCCATACTCACTCTCTCTCTCTCTCTCTCTCTCTCTCTCTCTCTCTCTCTCTCTCACACACACACACAAACACGAACAAGGAACAGAGAGACTTGCACAAAACAACCCTTACCAACACCGTGCAATACACTTGGAGGTTTTCTATTCTTTTTCATTTAAAAAATATTCATTGGGACCCATGAAGCTGATTTCACGGCCTGATTAGGGTCCAATTAGTGGTCCTAGTCCACAGTTCAAATATCGACTCTCCAGGGATATGCGTGGCTCAAACTCTCCATCCAGCATAGGACCCTCTCTGCAAAAGGTGCCCAACAATGGCATCCATTTGCGGGACACTTACACCAGGCCAGGTCAGTGCTAAGCGTCTCACTGTGGTATCACATGTCATCTTCACCGGCACCCGAGGAGACAGAGTGCCACTATAACCTCCATTGCACGTGTGAGGAAACTGAGGCCCAAAGTCACACAGTAAAGGGCTCAGGCAGAATTCAAAGCCAAGTCTGGCCACATCTAGAGCCACATTCATCACCCCAGCACCATACTGCCCACCAGCTGGTAGCTGGCTCCTCTCTTCCGTCCACACTCTGGCAGGAAGCTTGCCCCCGAGAAGCCCACTCCAACTCCAGCGGCTAAAATGCCATTCCGTATAGTAACTTAGTTCTCTGTATTAGTTAATGACTAATTAACTGATTAGTCATTAGTTGGAGATGGGCCAGAGCCCATGGGCTGTGAGGTCAGCCCTCACAGCAGACCCTGCTCCCTCCTCCACACCACTGCCAGCAGAAGGTCCTGGGACGAGGGTGAGGATCCACTTCAGGGCTGAGGGGACAATTCTGCTGCCCCTCCTCATGGATCTCACTGCACTGGGGCGAGTCGCTCAACCCCTTTGTGACTCCACATCCTCCTCTATGAAATGGGGATGACAACGGCGCCTGCCTCATCGGGTGACCGCGAAGGAGTGGTTGATGCCAGTGGAGCTCCTGGCACAGTGCCTGACGTGCAGCCTGGTCCGGAACGTGCACCCTCCTTATCGTCCCCAGTCCTAGGTCGAATCCCCACCACTGAGACAGTCACCAGGGGCGCTATTTACAACAGCCAGGACGCGGAAGCAATCCAAGTGCCCGTTGATACACTGGCGGATAAAAAAGCTGTGGTACATGCACACAATGGATTAATACTCAGTCATGAAAAAGAACAAACTCTTACCATTTGCAACGGTGTGGATGGACCTGGAGGGCATTATGCTGAGTGAAATATGTCAGACAGAGGAAGACAAATACCGTACGATCTCACTTACATGTGGAATCCAAAGAATAAAATCAACAAAACTGAAACAGACTCACAGATACGGAGAACACGCTGAGGGTTGCCAGAGGGGAAGGGGGCTGGGGACTGGGTGAGAAGGTGAAGAGATTAAGCAGTACAAATTGGTAGTTACAGAACAGTCACAGGGACGTAAAGTGCAGCATAGGGAATATAGTCAAAATAACATTGTAATAACTGTGTATGGGGCCAGGTGGGTACTAGAAATATCAGGGGGAACAGTTTGGAAAGTGTATGATTTTGTAATCACCATGTCGTCCACATGAAACTAACTCAAAATAATGTTCAATGTAAACTGTAACTGAAAAATAAAGTTAAAAAAATAATCGCATGAGCCCTGGGTAGGTTTCTACTGTTTGCACAACCATGCTCGTGTACCAGTAAAATGTCAGCTGAGCCGAGCACTCTCACTGGTGCCAGGCACTGCTCAGAGAGTGAATTCATCCTTCTAATCCTCGCCATGAACCCACACGGTGGCACTCTAATTGCCATCTCTGTTTCACAGAAGAGGGCACTGAGGCACCAAGAAGCTAAGTAGCTTACCAGGACCAGGTAGCTGCTTAGCAGCAGGGCCAGGATTTGAACCCAGACTGGCTGGCATTGTGCATCCAGGCCAGGGCTCCTGGTCCCTGATGTACCGGCCAGTGTCACACGAGCTAAGCACATCATGCCCCCTACTTTCTCACCAGAGCCCCAAAACAAGTCTGGGAGATGAGGAGAGGAGGCAGGAAGAGCTCAAACTCTCTCCAGCCAGACAGCTGATGTCCTCATGACCTTCCCCAGCCCTCCCAGCCAGAGGGACAACAATAACAACCTAACCAGGGCTGCCTGGCTCCTCAGAGGTGGGGCTGGCAGCCAGCGACTCTGACTCCTGATTTCAGGTGGTTTCCACCATCCCCGGCTCAGGGGAGCCCTGTCTTCTCTCCCCTGAACCCAGGCAGGGGCCCCTCCCATGGGCCACCTGCTTCCCCAGTCCTGCCCTGCTGGAAAGGTATCCCCATGCTGGCAGGGCCACTCACCCACCCGCCCAAACACACAACGCTCGCATGCAGCCTCGTACCTGGGAGATGGCAGCCCCCTGGAGGGAGGCCCCTGGAAGGCTCAGCTCCTGGGGGGGCCCGAGCCCAGGGCCGTGGCCCTGCACCAGCAGCAGACCCAGTTTCCTCATTTTCCCCAGCGCTGCTTCTCACCCAGCCCCTGCACCTCGGCCTGAGAGGAAGTTGCACAATCCCCTGGGAGCTGCAAATGTGGCTGCGGATCAGTCACGGCACCCGGAAGGCCTTTCTCACCCACAAGTCTACCCAACTCAAGGGACCCTCAGCTCCAATCTCACCGACCCAGCTCTCCAGGCCACGGCAGTGCCCCTGCCTCCTCCCAGACTGTGCCTCTGACAGCCACGGCCCACCCGCGCAGCCTGGACTCACAGGGCCCCAGGCCACACTGCCCCCGCACCTAGATGGAGAGGCACAGGACGGCGAGGATTTGCAGGAACCTACTAGATCCAGTGCAGGCCTAACCCTAACTCACCCGCCCTCCCAGCCCCTCCCGGAGACAGGTGCCTCTTGGGCAGAAGCCCCACAGTTCACCATCTTCCTGACCGACTGCACACCTGTCACCTTGGCCTTGGGCCTTCCCGAGCCTCCAGACAACCGGGTCAAAGTCTTCCTATAGCCCACCATGAAGTGGAAACCGAGGCCAAGCGTATTCCTCGTAAGTGCTGGGGAGCTTAGTTCTCACGTGTGGGAAAATGCTGTTGTTACACATGCGATTCCAGAGGCCCCTCAGCCCCCAGAGTTCTCTGACAGCCCGTCAAAGACAACTGACATTTCACTAGCACTTATTTCTGGTAGCTAAGGGATTCCCACTTTTGGTAGGTAATACCCCTTCTCAAGAATGGGTGCCAATCTTTAAGTTGTTACCAGTCATCTGCACCTCAGTGTGGATGAGTTTCTAGGCCCTCTCATGAGAGTACGTTTCAGGAAGGGATAGTGGAGGAGCTGGAAGACTGGGCAGGCCATGGCTCCTGGAGAAGGCTGGAGCGGCCACTGAGGTGAGGCGAGCCCCAGGTCAGGGAGGTCAGAGAGAGCTCTGACCCTGACCCCAGGCCAACCCTGGTCCCTTCCCTGGAAGAGCAAACTCTGGAAGGGCACGGAGGGTGAGCAGGAGCCTGGCCTGGGTGTGCAGAGCCCCTAAGGATGACCTCTGGCTCTCACCCCTCACTGACTTGCAAGGGGGCTTCAGCTCAGAGGTATGACAAGCACATCTTACCCCTATCACACCACATGACCTTGGACTCCCATCCGGGTATGGGCGAAGTCAGCAATGGTTTTGCCTGGGCCCCAGGGCTCCCTAGAGAGCCCCTGATTTCTGCAGCCCTCATCAAAAGGCTGGGGCCTCAGGGCAGTTTCTCCACAGCTCTTTGAGGCCTAGAGAAGCAGGAAGCAGGGTGGAGGCTCCAGCTCAGTGGATGGGGCTCAGGGCCATGCTGGAAGGCCCTCCCTCTCCCGGAAATGGGGCTGCAGGCCACTTCGCAAGGATGCTTCTTAAACTGCCAACACAGCCACCCTCTCCCCAGTACTGATTACAGCCCGCAAAGGGGAGAGGGCAGCGAGGCTGGCCACTCTCGTCTACAGGTGAGGAGACTGAGGCTCGACGTGTTTAGTGCCTTCGCTGAGGCCATGCAGCAAGTTCACAGCAAATCTGTTTCCTGGCTGTTTTCCTAGATCAGAGTTTCTTAACCTCCACACAAGTGACACTTGGGACCCAGTCATTCTTTGTTGTGGGGGCTGTCCTGAGCATTTTTAGGGCATTTAGTAGCATCCCTGGCCTCTACCACTAGATGCCAGTAGCATTCTGAGTCGTGACAACCAAAAAATGTCATCAGACATTGCTAAGTGTCCTCTGGGAGGCAAAGTCATCCCTGGTTGAACTACTACTGCCTTAAAGGTCCCTGAAAGAAAAGCCAATTCAAAACTGAAGGGCAGTGGCTAGGGGCAGCGCCTCCCCGCTCCGCTCCAGGTGGACCTGGTGGGAGGTGCTCAGTACTCAGCGCACTCAGTACCCCTGGGCAGAGGCCCCAAACTTAGAAACTAGGCCCTCCCTATAATTCAATATTATAACTGTCTTTCAACTATTTTGATCATATACTCTGGGCAAAAATTTTTGAGCACTGCCAATATATGCCTCTTTTCTCATAAATTACTTATAAATACCAGTGCATGAATATATCACACATGTCAGCAAACATATTCAAAAAGAGTTCTATAAAAAAGAAGAGAAGATGAGATGTAAATTACACCCGTGATAAGACGCTGTCACACACTCACCAGCGTGGCAGAAATTTAACCGTCTGCCAACACCACCCGCTGCTGAGGATGCGGAGCAACAGAAACTCCTGGACACCGTGCACAATCCCCTAACACAAGGTTCACTAACGTGGAAACATGCATCGCACAGACTGTGCTCTAACAGTTTCACTCTGCATTATATATCCTCTGGAAAAATGTGGGCACCAACACACTAGGAAGCGCATACAAAAATGCTCTTACAGTATTGTTCATAGTAGCCAAAAAAGGAAAGCAGCCCAAATGTCCACAAGTAGCAGGTGGATACAAACATGGCAGCAAGTCCACGCAGTGGAATACTATACAGCAATGAAAACGAACGCGCTATGACTACATACAACGACATGGGTGAACCTCACAAAGGGACTATTAAGCTGAAAGACAAGACATAAAAGAACATGTTCAGTGTTGTTCCAGCTGTCTTAAATTCAAAATCAGGCAAAATTAAACTCTATTGCAAAAGGACGCAGACATAAGTGGTTACATGACAAAGAAAAGCAATGAAGGTCAGGGTCATGGTTACCTCTGGGTAGCTGGTTATGACCAAGGCGGGGCACACCAGCGGATCTGGGAGTGGAGGCTACATCTTATCTCTTCTTGGGGTGGTGGTTACCCGGATGCTCACTTGTATAATTATGTATTACATTATATATATGCTCTTTTCACCACGTGTGTTATATTCCACAATAAAAAGGGGGAGAAAGAAATAAGACAGAACTAGAAATAGAAGTTCTAATATTTTCACACCAAGCTTCTCACACCAAGCTTTGAAAACCACACTAACTAGGCCAAACCGGATGAGAAGCCACGGTCACAGGTCCAGAGTATGCGGTGACATGCAGGGCTGTCTGTGAGGGCTCCCCCAGCTGGCCCAGGCTACTGGCTGCCCCTGGGCCCACAGCCCCTCTCACCTCCCACCTTCCCACCCACCTCAGCCTGCTCGGGGCCACTCTCTGGGCCCTCAGAGGCTCCCATGGTCAGGCACTGAAGGAGTGGGGTGAGCCTCAGACGCCCTCTGAACACACCAAAAGGATGGAAGCAGAAGAAAGAATTGAAGAGCATGGAGAGAGGGGGACAGAGCAGGAAAGACATACACAGAGTGAAGACCGATGTCCAGACGCAGTGGAACTAGTTGGAGAGTCAGAGGGACTGGGGGCAGGAAGGGGGCAGGTGAGAGGGTGTGGGAGGCAGGGGAACACGGGCAGAGTGCCCCAGGGTCCAGGCCCAAGTCTGCAGCTCCAAAGAGGCCTGAGCTGTTGGGCCCAATTTAGCACCCCATCCCCCATGGCCCAGGGCTTCCAAGTGGCAGGTGCGTGGCTCAGGGGCCTCCCTGTGGCCTTGCCTCATAGTCTACAGCCTCTAGTCCTCCTGGAATAAAGGATCTGTCCCGGAGGGAAGCCTCCCAGGCCTGCAGAGGTGACCCCCAGGGGAAAGGACCTGTGGGAGGTAGAGCTGCCACTTCTCGAGCCCAGAGGGCAGGAAGGGCTGCGCCAGGCACAGTGCTGGCAGGAGTCCTTTTGTAAAAACTCTCTCTAGACCAAGGAAGGACGCTTTTCAGAGTGAAGGGTCAGGGGTGGACACATGTGCATTAATTTAGGGTGTTACTCTGTCCTATCTTACAGCTCTGCCTTTCTCCGCCCTCCGGGATTACTGAAATTCCCCACTAGGCTGTCAGCTTTGAGGAGGAGCCATGTCCTTATTCCCAACACCCTTCCGGGGCAGCCCTGCCCTGGGCACCCAGGAAGTGCTCAGTTCACACCTGTTGACCCCAGTGGTGATTAAGGCCATGGAGTGTCGGAGTGGTGCCTTCACGCCGCCTGGGCCTCGGTCCCCTCCTCTCGACAACGTGAGGGCAGCACCAGCGGGCATCTAAGGCCCCTGGCCCCACAGCCCCGAGCCACCCGCAGCACAGCCAGCCAGTGCCACACCAGCAGGGGCAACTGAGAGTACACCTGGCTACAGCTGGGAGGGGACAAGAGGCAGCAGGCAGTGGACAGTATAGTGTGTCACTTGGCACCCTTCAGGGACCGTGGGGGGCTGAGGCAGGTGTTTTCCCAAACCAATTATAAACAAGGCCGAGGACAGGCTGTGACTTTCCTTGGCAAACTGGAGAAAACAAACCGAGCCCCACCCCACAGCCCCACTGATAGAACTGGTGGGGCGCAGCCCTCGGCGGGAGGGACAGGCTGTGAGCCCCACACCAGAGCGAGGCTGGGCCTGGATCACTGAGGTGTGAGGCAGGGAGCTCCTCCTTGTGGAGCTGTGTGCGGTGTGGGCTGGTGAGGCTGATTCTGGTCCCTGGGCACATGAGGGGGCCCAGATGCTGTCCCTCACGCACTCCGAAAAGGCTGGTGTGCATCCACTGTATCCCTTGCTTTCTTCTAGTCACTGAGGGGACTGCGCTGAACAGAACAGACCAAAACCTGCACTGGGGCTGCTGACAGTTGAGTGGTTCATTCATCTGTTGACCCACTGGCTCTCAGCCCAGCTCACCCTGCCTCCTCCTGCAGGGCTGAAGGCCGGCCACACCCTCTTCTCACCCACCAGGCTTTGCTCCAGCTCCCCCAGCTTCTAAGGAAGACTCTACCCCCACCAGCCCGGCGTGAGCCCCGGAGTCACCAGACTATCTGCTATCTTCTAGAAGGTGATGGAGACACCCTACCTCAAGCACTGACCACTCCCCGACCCCAACCCACCCAACATCTCCAGTCTGGGTGAGGAAAGGAGAAGGGACGGGCTGCTTTTTGTGCATTTTAGCATTTTTATTATTAACAAGGAATACAACTCAGTGATCCAATACTGGCCCTCTATGGGGAGGAAAAATAAAATAGCATAACAGGCCTCATTGCAACAAAGTGGGGGGCTGCTCTGGACACCTCCCCCGTTCCAATCATGCTGCTCTGGCTCCGGGCATTTCTGCAGGAGCTTCGGGCCTGCCCCACATCTGATGGCTCTCGGGCCAGTTCATCCTCCGCTGTCCACCTCATCCCGCCTCAACCAAACAGCAAGTGTTTCCCGAGCTCCACAGGAGGGCACCAAGCACAAGGTGGGGCCATGGTCAGTGTAACAGGAGGCAGGGGCAGAGAGCCAGACAGGGGACTCAGAGTGGCCCCTGCCCCCGGGGACCTGGCTTCAAAAAGAAGACAGGCCTAAGGGGCCCAAAGCAGTCAGAGACCCAGGGAGAGAAGGCTGTTGCCTGGGTAGCCACAGAGCTGTAGGGTCTGCAGGCTGTGGGCGGCCTGAGGACCAGCAGCGCCAGCATCACCTGAGAGCTTGTCAGAAATGCAGATTCCAGACCTACGAATTCCAGACCCCACTCAGTCAGAGACCCTGGGCGGAAAGGGGCGCCAGTGAGCTGTGTTTGAACAATTCCTCCAGGTGAGTCTGGTGCCCACTCAAATGTGAGAACCACTGTCTTAGAGAAAAAGCATCAGAATCATTTGGAGGGTTTTTAAAAAACATATTAATGCCTAGGCCCCTCCTACAAGACACAGACGCAATGGTATTTTTGTGAGAGCTCCCAGGCGACTATGATATCCGGCCAGGGCTGCGGTTGGATGGAACAGTCCCCTGGGTCTCCTGGGAAGGTGTGCCTTGAGGCACAGAGGGTTGGATAGGAAGGCAGCAGGGGATGGGGTGTCAGCTGAGGAAACCAGCACGAACAAGGGCTGGAGGAAGGGCATATGGGCCATGGGTTTCCGGGGAGTCTGTCCGGGTTCCTGGATTAATCCCCATGGCATCACATTTTACGTTGGGACGTCCTCTGTGTGCAAACACAAGGAGGTTGCCCAAGGAAGCTAGACTGGGGTGGGATGGCCAGACTTCATTTCTCCTCCTCCTTATGCCCACACTTAAGGGCCAGGAAATAAACCTGGTAGTGACTCTGCTCCCTGCTTCTGCCCCCCTGAGCCGCCCTTTGCTCTCACCCACTGCCCCACCACCCCACAGCAAAGCACTTCCCATGGGCATGCTGAGTTCCAGATCCTGCTCTATTGCTGGGACTGTAGCTCTGTCTTCAGTGACATCGCAGCCAAGGGAATCTGTGTCTCTGGTCAGAGCAGAGGAGGGGCAGGCAGCAGGAGCACAGGGGAGAGCCACGGCTCAGGCGCGGGTAGTAAGTGACCAGGCCAGATGCCTCCCAAAGAGTCCCAAAGGACAGGCAGGACGGGGTGGTGGGGATGCTGCAGGCATTGCCAAGTCCCCTATGCTATCCTGCTAAATGCGGAGACCAGGCCTGGCATGGAGCAACAGAGAGTTGTGCGGACTGTGGCCATAGAGTCTGCAAAGCAGTGTAAGGCATTACATTTGCACAGGGTGCTATTCGCAACCCATAGGTCTTTATTTCTTCCCTAGAGCTCTCTATGCCTCTGTTGCCTCACTTGAAAATGAGAAATAAATAAGTCAGTTAGCCCTGGTTGGTGTGGCTCAGTGGATTGAGTGCTGGCCTACAAACCAAAGGGTTGCTGGTTCGATTTCCTGTCAGGGCACATGCCTGGGTTGCAGGCCAGTTCCCCAGTGGGGGGCACATGAGAGGCAACCACACATTGATGTTTTGCTCCCTCTCTCTAAAAATAAAGAAATAAAATCTTTTAAAAAGTCACAAAAGAAATAAGTGAGTTTTAAGAGTTGATGATGATAACAACTAACATTTTTGAGCACAGCACCAAGTCCCACACATGCGGCGTGCATGCACGTACTTAGCCCTCGCTACAGCACTATTAGGTAGGTGCTACCGCAATCCTCACTCTTTAGGTGTAGAAATGGAGGCCCAGTGGGTTAAGCAGCTTGCCCAGGATCACACCGCTACAAGAGGGCAGAGCTGGGATTCCAGGCCAGGAAGCCTAGCCCCAGAGTCCATGCTCTCAACGGCCCCCCGCCTAGGTTACACTTAGCCCAGTGCTCATTACATGGTAGCCATGGCTATGTCCCAAGAGACACTGGCTGGTCACTCCACCAGGGCCAGCCTTTGGCCAAAGCTCCACTGAGTGGACTGCAGCAGTCCCTCACACCCCCCCTGCACACCCTTCCCTTTCTGAAGCCTCTCCTGTTCTGGGGCCTCTGCCGGGGGTCGCTAGGAGGTTTGCACAGGTGAGTTAGGTCCACAGACAGGGAAACGGAGGCTGGGAGGAGCAGGAACCTGCCCCAGCCACACAGCCTGTCAGAGGCAGGGTCGGGTCTCCTGGGCGCCCATGACTTTCGCTGCTGTCTCATTGTCACCCAATAGCCCCCACAGCCTTTTCTCTACATCTGATTGAACAAGTGCCCTCTGAGCCTGATCAGGCCTCACTGGAAGGTACCGTGTGTGGTTTCCAGGGAGACCCAGGAAGACTTGTCTGAAGACAGGCCAGTCCAGACAGTTCTCGGCAGGGGTCCTCTGATCACCTGTGACAACAGCTCAGAGAAGGAGCCAAGAGACAGGTGTGGCCCTGGGGCAGGGCCCTCATCAAGTTCTCACTGCCCCCCCACCCCTGCCCGGCCAGAGCAGTAGACCTGAGTGGGGGGAAGAAAGTTCCCAGACCACCACACACCCACCTCTTAAGAGAAAACTCCTGGAAACCCTGAGATGCTCTTTAGGGATTGGGGACACAGGCTTCGGGGTCATTTGGCCTTGGTTAGAATCCCTACCACTTCTAGGCTGTGTGACTTCAGGCAACTGACTTCTGAGTCAGTATAATGAAAATAATAATTCCTACCTCACTCTAAAGAATACACAATAAGTGTTGGCAACTGTGGTTTAGAACTAAGTTTTATTATAATATCGTTCTATCATAGTATAAAGAGAATATTCCATTAATATAATGTTGTGTTACTGTCACAGTCACATAGACACCCATATACACAATTCACCTATATACACACTGGTGCCTATAATCTCATAATCACACACACAAACCCCCATCAATCACACAGGACACCCAGAGCAACACAACGGACTCACCATGTACCAGGCACAGCTCCTGTCTGAATCCTCACAACAGCCCATGAGGTGTGTACATTTTTATGTCCCTCTTTTCAGATGGGGATACACACATCACACGCGTATATGCTGCATCCTGGAACATGGACACTTCAGAGAGCTCTGGAAAGCCTAAGCTCCCTCCTTCTGTAATTTAAGAAGCCAACTCAATGTCCACGGTCATCTCCAGGGCGGCCCCAAGCTGGGCCCCAAGTGCTCACTGCCCTCCATCCACAGGACAAAGGCCTCACCTGGCTCCCCTACCAGCTGAGGCTGGGGAAACCCCTGCTGCCAGCAGAAACCAAGCTGACTTTGAAAAGGAAGAAACAGACACCAGCGGGTGGCTGGGCCACTCCCTGTGGGGGCAGGTGCTAAGTAACTCTATAAACTCTGGCCAGTGATGCAATTACGGCCATAAACAGAGCCCCAGGAGGGATGGGGGCCAGAAGCCAGACCCTCAAAGGGCAGCCAGACCTGAGGGGTGGGAGGCCCCTCCTACCTACTTTGCATCAGAGAGACTGAAAGTGGGTCCTGACGGGCAATGGGGATGGACACTGAGTATCTCTACTCTTCCAGGACCCTACCTGCCTGCCCTGCCCCAGCCCTTGCTCACCTCTGACTGTTGGTCACCAGGCCATCAGCCCTTAGAAGCCCACACGGCTCTCCCTGTATTCAGTGCTCACCTGAGGAGACGTCCCCTGCCCCAAACCCTGCACGCCTTCAGTGGGACCCAGAACCAGGAGACCTGGGTTTCCATTCTGCTGCACCTCAATGAGCTCAGTGAAGGCAAAACAGCACTGCAGCTGTAATAGGCCCTGTCCACTGTAAGCAACACTGGCCCCCTCCAGGAAAAGAACACAGAGCCACCTGAAACAGCCTTTCATTTGCACTCTGGTTCCCACTCTCCTGTCCCCGCAGCCAGAAAGAAAGGAGCCAAGTCAGTCGCTACTTTTCCCAAGGCTAGGGAAACTGAGGCACAGTACCAGCATACCAACAAACTACCAGACTGGATGGACTCTTAAGACTCCAGCCTTTCTCTTTCCAGTGCCTTTACAGACGCCTTTAACTTTGCTGCTGTCTCTTCCCCAGACTGTGATCGCACTGAGGGCAGGGTCTAGGAGCTGTCTGCCAGACTGGGTACAGAGAAGGCCTCTGAGGGAACAGGCCACGGAGCCAAGAGCTGCATTCTGATCTGAGCACGCGGGCATCTAGCCACCCTAGAGAAAAGAAGGGCTTGAGCCGGTGGAATCTCGGCCAGAGCAAGTGCAAGGGCCTGAGTCCACATCCCAGAGGTGTCACGGGTGCGGGGCGGGGATGGGGTGCTGCATTAGCCTTGTTCCCCTCCCTGCTCCACTAAGCAACCCCACACTCAGCGGGGTAGGAGTGGAGGCTGAGAGGTAATTAACTGGCACTTCCTCAGGGAACGAACTCGAAGCCAAAGCACTGCGCTCAAGTTTAGTCTAGAAACTGCCCTCCTAAAACCGTCCCTAGAACAGACAGGCTGGAGTGGACGCGGGATCCGCCAAGGACTCCGTGGCGAGGGACTGGCAGGGAATCAGAAAGGGGGAGTCCTGGGCCTCGCGGGCACCGCCCTCTCTCCCCCTGGGCGCGAGGCTGGGGTGCGCCAGGCGGCTGCGGCGCGAACCTGCTCTCGCAACCCGAAGCAGCTCGGAGCAGCAGTGCGTGAAGCCAGAACCCGGACTAGGAGGGGGCCGAGGGGCGGGAACCAAGCTGGCATCAGCCCGCTCCCTTCCAGGGGGTAAGTGCACGCGCGGCGGCGGAGTAGCTTTCTGGAGTACGGGGAGGGTGAAGTGTGAGCGCTGACTTGGGAAGCGGGACAGCCTGGGGTTGGGCCGTGCGATCTCAACGAATGGGGGGAGGGGCGTGTTTTCCGGGATTCCCGACCGACAAGGTGTGTGTGGGGGGTGGAGGGGTATAGTTCTCGGGGAATGGGCAGATGACTGGGGACTCCCGGTAAAACAGAAAGAAAGAGGGGTTCACGGAAGGTAAGCTCTGGGGTTGGGGTTCATAAGGTCGTGGAATAATGCAAGGGGGAGAAAAAGACAGCGCTCAGGGATTCTGAGCAGGGGCGGCTTCTTCAAGAGACGGAGGGGGAGGAAAGGACGCGCGGGGAGGGAAGGATGGTACTTCCACCCGTCCCCAGCCCCCGCCCTCAACAGCCCAGCCCCCGGGGCGTGGCGCCGCTCCGGCCCTCCCACTCCCCCGGACCATCCCGGCAGGGCCTGGCAGGGCCCTCTCGGCCCCCGCACACCTCCCCTACCTCCGCCGCCCTCCCCTGTACCATCCGCCCCCACCGCGTCCGGGGGAGAAGAAGTGGGCGCGGGGCCCACACGTCCCTCAAACTTCTTGCAAGTTCACTCCCACGCCTCCCGCCCCTTCGGCTCTCTGCTCCGGGGCCGGGAAGGCCCATGCCCGCCCCGGCCCCTCCCGCCTGGTTACATAAGGTCGCAGAGAAGCCGCCCCCGGCCCGGGCCCGAAGGGAGGGGCCGCACCGGTTCCCGGGAACGGCGGGCAACGCCGCTCTGGCCACGCGCCGGACGTCCCGGGCTAGACGGACAGCGGGGCCAGTGGCGGCGTGGCGCACACCGTCTTGCTCCCCTCTCCACCCGCACCCTCACCCACCCACCTGTCTCCTGGACCCACAGGATGGGGGCGGAGGAGTCTGGGCCAGGAATTCCGGGCCCTCCGCGCACCCCTTGCCCCCCGGCCCCGCTCACCTAGCTCTGAAGGTCAATCCGTCCGCCGCCCGCGCCCCTGGGCTCCGGCAACTTGTCCCAACTTCAGGTGTCCGGCCCGCAAGCTGCGCTTGCCGCCCCCTCCCGAGTTCCTCCGGCTCGGCACCCCCCGGGAGGCCCGCCCTGTCCGCCCTTCCCGCTGCTGTCGGCGCCGCCGCCGCTCCCTACGTCTAGCCAGCGGCCGCCGCCTCCGCTGTCACCGAGCCCCGCGCCCGGCGCCCCGGCTCCCGCTGTCACTCCGCACCCACTTCCCGCAGCGCCCGGCAGAGGGCAGCACCCACCCCACGGCCCCGCCCCGCCCCGCCCCCCGTTGGCCTGCCGCGGCGCCCGCTGGGAAACGTAGTCTTTGCCGCAGCTCTCCCTGGCAAGCGGGGATTTGTAGTCCAGCTCTGTGGGCCCAAGGCTGTATACAGGGACTTGACGTTTAACTTGGAATTTTTGTGCCACTTCGTATCTTCCTCTTCTGCAAGTTTTCTTTCTCTTCTCAGTCAGTGATGTCCCGAACCAGAGCTCATCACTAATACACCCTGTGGCCTGTGTGACCCCAAAGAGAAACATGCAAGTATGCTGTATTTTCCCAGAGTCTGGGAAAGATGTGGGGCTCCAGGCGGTGTGCCGTTGTCGTAGTAACTCTTGGGTGGCAACCTCAGTCTCCATCTGATATGCGATGGGGTAATGGGCCTGCACTTCTACCTCTGTCCCTGAGCGTAAGGGGCAAGGTTGGGGTCAGCCTGGTGCAAGACAAGGTAAAGTGGCTACGGGATGGAGCTCCCCTCCCCTCCCATTAGCACTTTTGCACTTACAGCTCCTCCCTACCTAGGTCTCATCAGTCCGAGCTTGCTGGTAACCCCCACCACTAGCAAAATCAGAAATGTTCTGATCTTTCATGTCACCTTCCCCTATTGAATGTTACACGGTGCTGGGCCATCATCTTCTTGTCCACTGTTGAGGGCCAGCCCTTGTTCAAATACAGACCCTGGGATAGAGGTGTCTGGGTGAAAATATGATCAGCTTAACTCAGCTCAGACCTTCTGAAACTCTCCTGGAAATAGGTTCTGGAGGCATCAGCCTCCTCCCGAGAGGACCCATGACTTACAAGTGCACGCACATAGGCATCCTTGGCACCTGGCATACCTCAGGCAGCTCCTAGTGCAAACTTGATCCCAGATAAGGAGGTGCGTTTGGGACCCATTTGACGCCCTAGCCATACTGCTAGTGGACATGCGTGTGGACATGCATGAAGTAAATCTGGTGATAGTTTGGTAAGTTATAATTACAGCAGCAGAGCATTTCGGGTTGTCAGAGTAGGACCCCTTTTCCCTTTGATGCCACTACCACTGTCTTCCCTCTCTAGAAAGAAGCTGTGAAGGGTATAGGGTCCATCCCCAAGCCCTACCTTATGCTCCATTTCTTTTAGAATTCCAGTGATCCACCCAGAAACCTCAAAGCAACTAAAGGACAACCTGGTTCAGCAGATGCAAAGTCACCCCTGAGATCAGCAGAAGCAAATCTCACTCCCTACCCCCTGAGACCAGGAGCAGCCTTACAGGCTACAGCTGCCCTCTAAAAAACAACAGGCTAACCAACATGGAGAAGAACTATTTATTATTAGAAAAAGTCCAGAGTCCAGAAAAGAAAGAAAAGTCCTGAATCCAGAGGAGAAGCACAGAGAAAAGCCCCCCGCAAGGTGGGGGGCTGAGAGGAAGAAGGGAGCCCAGGCGTCCAGGTACTGAGTCTAGGCGGCAGTGGCGAAGCCCACCCTGTTGTTGCCCAAGTCATAGACGGAATAGTAGGACCTGAGGAAGACGTCCCCGAGGATCCAGAGGGGCTGGCCATTCTGGGAGGGCAGGTAGGTGGGCTCGACCCCCACCGTGCAGTAGCCATTGTTCTGCACAAGACAAAAGCACAGCACTCATTCATTTTGCTCACGCACGGACAAGGCATGGGGTGCATGTGCAGAAATTAGTGAGCCAGGGTGTGTGTCCTTGAGGGCTCAGGCCAACTGAGCCGCCAGCACGGAGGCTGGTGGGAGGAGCTTCTGGAATGGAGGAATACAGTCTGCAGTGACCCTCTGCAGGGACTCCTCTCTTTGTGTCTTCCCCCCACTCTTCTCCCTCCTGCTCCCTATTTAGAGCGAGTCAGCCTGGTGGTCAAGCCTCTGAGGCAGACCAACTTGGATCCAAACCTTAGTTTCACCCTGACTAGCTGCATAGCCTTGAGTGAGTTACCTCACCACTTGGAACCTCCACGTGTTCACTTGTAAAATAGAAATTAGTATCTTCCTCACTGAGTGTTGGGACGAATAAGTGGGATAGTGTAGACAAAGGGCTTTGCACAGTGGCTGACCTTGGTAAGTGCACAACAAAGAGCCCAGTGCCTCTCCCCACTAATTAATAATAATAATGAATAATAGATGACACTCTTCACAGCCTGGTTCAGAGGAGGGCATTTAGAATCAATGAGTGGGGAAACTAAATCAGTGCTACAGGAAGTCAGGAAATGGCACAAGGTAAGTAGACGGAGCGTTTCTGGCTCCTCACGCCTTCCTCCCACCCTGATCAGGTCCCTGCTCGCTCAGCCTGTGGGGACCAGGACTTACGTTGAGGATGTAGGAGGAGGGTGGCAGAGGGAACTGCACCCCGTTGATGATGAAGGTGAAGGTGGGCAGGTTCTGGATGTCGTTACAGTTCACAAGAAACTGCAGAGAGAGGAACAGGACCCAGGTCGTCTCATCTCCCACCTGAGAGTAGCTACCAACTCTGTCACCTCGGCCCCTCTGGTCCCAGACCTGAGTCCCAAGCCTGCTTTTGGACTGAGGTGGGGACACTCAAGGAAATTCCTGTGTAAGCCCTGCTGGCATTACGTGTGTACTCATGTACAGGGGACAGGATTTAGGGAGACCTGAGCATCTCTGCCACCCCAAAAACCTTACTTTTGCCTGAACCCCCCCATTGGCAGATTGAATCTGTGCCCCATCTCTGCCACTGTCTTTTGAAAACACACAGGTCTGTGGAAGGAGTAGCCCATCGGCCCCGCAGAGGCAGTGGGAATGCATTATTTAGGCAAACTCCTTGCTGGGCTCAGGGGAGAGGAGGAGCAGGGGGCCTGGCCCCATGCAGGTGGGTGACAGGTGGATTAAAAAGTTATTCCCTGTCACTCACCAGCTTGCCCCCCCTTTCCAGTTATTTCTCTCTTACTTCAAAGTCCATCAATTGTTCGCCCTGTTTCCTCTGAGGAGCTGAGGCTCAGAAAAAGTTCTGCCTAGAAGGAACCTCCTCTCAGCCCCTCAGCACAAGTATCTGCACCCCTGAATCAGGCTCCAGTCATCCCAGGGGCCCGCATGTCCAGTGCCTTGGGAAGCTTGAAGTATGGAGACCAAGAATCAGGCTATTTCTGGGCTCCCAGGAGAGGCCAGCAACACCTCCAGCAGACACACCTGTCCATACTGGTCCTCCTGGGCCCCTGTGGCCTGCAGAAGGGCGCTCAGGTACTGCTGGGGCACGGTGAGCAGAGACGTGCCTGTGTCCACGATGGCCTGGCAGCCCTGGGAGCACCAGCCGGAGGCCTGGCCGCCAATGAGGAACCTGAGTGGCAAGATGAGCGGCTTTGGCACCCCCAGCTCAGGGCAGCGGGTGTGGGCTTTCCCCACCTCTGAGGGACTAACAGCTACAGCCACAGAAGCAAGGTGAGGAAGATAAGGACTCCGCAGAGGTCAAGCCAGTCATTCCTCAGCCTCACACCATACCAGAGTCTACCTAAGGCTACTTAAATGGCCATGGAATCTCTTCTTAAAAGTTCCAAGGAAGGTTCTAGAAACATTGATTTGTTGTAAGTACTTTAAGCAAATTAGCCCCTGCCCAACTACCACACACCCCAGTTGCTAATCTGTAAGCCCATAGGGTTAGACTACAGGGTCTGAAATGTTTGGGATTCCAGATCCTGCCCCTTCCTCTGTTGCCCCATCCCGTCCCTTTTCTGCAGGCTGAGCTGGGCCTTGAAACTCCTGCAGAGGGTAGCTGTGGCTTTATGAGGGCAGGCCCGGAGAGGGTGGGGGTGCTCTGTCCCAGCCCCTCAGCGGTACCTGGCTGTGTGTGTGTGACGTGAAACCAGGTACTTCATGACCTGGTTCCAAAGAAGTTCCCACAACCCCAGGGTCCCACCAAGACTTACTCCTCAACGCCAATCTGCCAGTAGAGCTCCTGGGTGACCGGAGCCCAGTAGATCTGCCCCTGGTACAAGCTGTTGTCCACACCCCCGAAGATGACTGCTCCTCCATTCTGAGAACCCTGCTGGCTACAGGAGGCATAGGGAAAGGTGAGTCAGGGAGTGGCTTTGAGGAGGGACTTCCCTGGTAGCTGAACTTGAGTGTGGGACTGGGGAAGCTCCTAAAGGCTAAACTCAGGGTGATTATAAACAGAGGAGGTAAATCAGCAATATTAGTAACAGGGTAGATAATATGGTTGAGAGTCAGATTCCAGTTTTTAAGCTCTAGATGGTAGATGCTCTCTCTTCAAGGTGGTTGGCTAATCCTCAGAGGAAAGAAGGAAAGTCCATTCCAAGCCTCACACCCCCTCCCACCGCCTGGCTCCCAGGCCATCCACAGAAAGAATTGTGTTTGCTGTTGTTTGTGGTAAGGATAACCACTTGTTAGGAGTTAATGGTGCACCTTGACCAGAACCTGGGCCTGGTTGTTGTTCCAGGACCTAGCAAGAACAAGAGACCAAAGGAGATGAAGCAATAGATCGCTATACAAAAGAAGTGTCCAGGTAGTAGGCATTGGGTCAGAAGGAAATGAGCTAACTGGGGATCTGGGCAGGAGGTAACCCAAGAGGTGTTAAGAATCAGCAGCAATACTCGAAGCAAAGAGGAAGCGATGCTCGGGGGCGTGAGCTGGGGACAGAGGCAGGGATTGGGGAGCAGTCAGCAACCCAGGAGGGAGGACCCTGGAACAGAATGACTGGGGCCAAGTGCCGGCTGGGAAGCCTCCAGATGCCAAAGGATGGAGCCTCAGTGGTCCAGGATGAAGGAAGTGGGGAGGGGCTGGGACCGGGGGACCCCCGGGCCATTCCTCACTTGCTGAGGTAGAAGCTGAAGACCGGGCTGGTGAGGGCGCCCTCCTGCAGCATGCCCTGCAGGGCCGTGGTGGCCCCGCCCATGGCCAGGGCTGGGTAGGCCATGCCCATGATGCCGTCAAACTTCGCGTAGATGAAATTGGTACCCGGCTCATTCTCACTCAGGCCAAACTCCTGGTTGGGAACCTTGATACTCTGGACCTGGAGGGGACACAGAGCATGCAAGGTGACAAGTGTAACTCTACCTACTCCCTCCCAGACATCCCCAGAGACCCCTCAAGACTCATTCTTCATCTTCCTTCATCTGTCCTCCTTCCTGCTTGACAGGTCTTGCAAGAGCCACTTTCTTTTCTGACTGGCCTTCCCTGACCACCAGCACCCCCCTTCCAGGGGCCGGGTCATCCCATTCGTCAGGGTGTCCTCGGTGTCCTGCACATGATGGCCCTTACTGGGTGTTCAGTGAGTGAATGAATGGGCCCTGACTGTGCTGATTTCCTGTCCTGTGCAGCGGAGCATGAGGTGTTTTCCATATTTTTCAGGGCCTCTGTCTAAATCTCTTGATTATCTCTGAGGCTGGTGAGGTTAGAGCCCACGTCCTGGGTGGAAGCGGCAGCAGCATCACTCACCGTCATGGTGTCATAGCCAAAGAAGCCAGTGAGGCTCCCGCTGCCATACTGCAGGGAGAAGGTCTGTCCGTTGGTGGAGTAGGTGGAGGACTGGCTGGGGTTGAAGCGGCTATGGCCAGCTGCAGGGAGAGGGAGGATTCGGGAAGTCGGGCTGGAGCGTGGGGGGCTGCCCTTGCTCTCAGGCCTGTGTTCACATCCTGTGGCCTCAGCGTACCCTGCCACCTGTCATGTGGGGGCCAGCCCAGGTTCCCAGCATTCAAAGGCCCACGGGACTGGCCAGCCTTGGCCTCCGACTTACAGACTCTGGGGAGCCCTAGGGCTGTGATCTCCCTGTGGGCTGGTTGCACAGATCTGTCTCTGTCTCCCTGGCTCCAGCAGGTCCCCGGGCACACAGTGAGTGCTGATAAATGACTCTCCAGGAACCCCTGCCTTCCCTATCCCTCACCAGGTCAAGAAGCTAGCCATTCCAAGACCCTGAGATCATCGAGGGTGGGGCCAACAGGGGACCTTCTGGACTACAGGTATGAGGACGCAAACCTCAAGGCCTTGACAGATACCAGGGCAGCCTTAAGACAGTGAACATCATCTGTCTCCAAATACGACTGCAGGACGGGGCTCACATCCTGTATTGTCCTCCTGTGTGCCTTGCAGACACTCAGTGAGAACTTAGTAATGAATGGAGCAGAGTGGAGTGGGCTGGAGCCGATGAAGGAATAGGTACTGGTGAGCAGGGAAGGCAAGGCAGAGGTGCCAGTCCCAGGACCAGCTTCCTCCCTCTGGCTGGGACATGCCATGTGACCCTGGACAATCCCTGGTCCTCTCCAGGATGTAGCTCCCCATAGCAATCCCTGTGAAGACTGCCCTTCCCCCAGGATGTCAGTGCCCTCCCCTGCCCACCGCCCTCTCTGCCCAGCCCAGCACTCACTGCAGGCCTGGCTCTGGCAGTACACAGAGGGCACCCAGAGGTTGGAAGAGCCTGTATCGAAAAGAACCAGGAAGTTCTGTGGTGGGGTCCCGATGCTGATCTCACCGAAGTAGGCAGCCTGGGGTGGGGTGGTGGAGCAGGCTGTTAGCTCTGGAGGGACCCAGGACCTGCAGCCCAGCATCCCCCGTGGCCAGAGCAGAGGACAGACCAGCTCCTGCCCTACAGGCCCCACCAGAAGCGGGGGCCTGAGCCTTCCCTCTGCACTTGCCCAGAGCCCACAGCCCCTCAGCTTGTGCCTGCCCAGGGCGGCTGCAGAGGTTTCATGGCTGAGCTGCCAGGTCAGCCGAGCCCCCTCCCATGCTCTGTCCAGGGAATGAGGTCCAGGCTGGCAGGTCTGAGAGAAGGGGGCAGGGGTTGGGGTGGGTGGGGTGGAGGGGTGCCCTTCACTGCCCGGGCCTTGCTTTTAGCCTTTGGCAGCAGGGAGAGGGGTACCCCTGGGAGGGTCATGACTCACATCCATGTAGGCCATGGGCTCGTAGGCCACGCTGAAGTCACTAAAATGGTACTTCTGAGCAGGGTCATACTTGTGAGTCTTCAGGAAGTCCTCTAGTAAGCCCTTCTCCTTCATGGTTTCACGGATGGACTTGAATTTCTTCAGGGAGACTCTGCAGCAGGTCTGCACGTCAGGGCAGGGTCCTCCCTCTCCTGCAGCACCTCTGATCAACAGCCCCAGTCCCTCTCCCCATCTCTCACCGTGTGCCTCAGTCTCCCCGCTGCTCTGCACCCTTGTGTCCGTCGCTTATGTTTGTCTGTGTTTTTCCTTTTCTCCATTTGTTTCTCTCTCTGTCTCTGTCTCTTAATCCCTCTGCCTTTCTCTTTCTTCCCCTATCTGCCCCTTTCTTTCAAAACTCTTTTCAGGACTCGCTCCAAGTTTCAGGAAACAATTTCCTTCACCCCTGATGCTCCCTCCCCATCTCAAGGGTCCTCATCCCACCTGGCCCTCTGCTCTCGAGTGTCCCATAGGTTCCTTCCCAGGAAGAGGTGAGGGACTCCAGGCATTACTCTTTGCAGGATTTGTGCATTTTTACAAGGTTTTACAGATGACAAACTTCATCCCAGGGAAAGTCTTCTCCTGTGGTGGCCGACAGGCACCTGGCACCAGCTGACTGTGACAGGTTGTGGGTGCAGGGGAGAAGGGCTAGACTGGGGCTCGGACGGCAGCGTCCCGGTTCTGCCTCCGCTGCTAAACGTCTGGCCTGGGGCCAACCACCGCTCTTCTGGGCGCAGGAACAGTGGGGGAATCGGCCTGCATGGTTTGGGGCCCAGGTCAGCTCTGGAACTGGGGCTTAAGAATTAGGGGTTTCTGCCCCTATCATCCTGGGTTACCCCACTCCTGCCTGGGGCGGAGTGGGGGACATTCACACTGAGCTATTCATATTGAGCTTTTCTAATCACTTCTACAGAATTTCATGTTACAAGAAGTTTCTAAGATGATCCATCGCTCCACGTAAGGAACTAAGACTGAGGTGTGGCCGGTCCAGCCCTGGGTGTCCTGTGAGCCCTGCCCCTCACCCCCTTTCTCCTGACATCTCAGCACCTGGAGACTACATCACTGATGTTCCTGCTTAGGTGATTGTATCATCTGCCAAATAAGTTTGAGCTGTAAGGAAATGTTTAGCAAATGTCTCCCCACCCAGAGATAATTGTTCTTTTCTGTGAGAGGAACCACAGCCGCCATGCAGAGTCTGTCTGAGCAGTAGACACCCCTATTCTCTGTTTCGGGTCCATCTTTCCACTCTTTGACTGGATGTTTCCCTGGGGGGCAGAAACCGTGTCTCCTCCCACCTGTAATTCCTGCCCTGCCGGCTCAGGGAGCCTGTCCTGCCCCTGGCAGCAATTCTGGAGCAGAGGCAAGTGGCCTGCCCCCCGACCCCGGCCAGCCCACCCCTCGCAGGGCTTCAGTCTTCTGCCCGGGCTCCCGCACCCACCGCCAGGCCCCAAACTCACTTGACCACCTTCGCCTCCAGGAGCTGGAGGCAGAGCAGGGCCACCACCATCCACTTCATGATGCCGATTCCTGACTGTCCACAGAGTGAAAGCTGCTCCGAGCTGGACACTTGCAGGTGAGTGAAAGCCTGAGCCCTCCGTCCTTTATACCCCCGGTGTCCCGATCGGCCCCTGCCTCCCTGCCCTGGGCAAGCATGACCTCAACCCATGGTGTGGCCTGTGCTCCGTGTACCAGTTGTTTCCATGTGTTTTCCCTCATGAGGGTGGCCGCAAAGGACTTTTCATCTTATTGACTTTTCAATACAAGTGTGGAGGCCAGGAGGCATGAGCGATAAAAAAGAACAAAGTTGAAGTGGCAAAGATTATTCTTTCCCAAGAATCAGAAGTGTGATGTGGGCATTTGGGCACAAGGGCCAGGGAAAGACAGAGCCAGAGTGGGGGCCATAGGCTCTAGAGGTGCATGTCCCATCCTCGGTGCTTCTGACATTTTAGAGTAAATAATTCTTTGTTGTGGGCAGTGCCCTGCGCGTTGCAGGTTGTTCAGCAGCACCCATGGCCTCTGCCCACGAGATGCCAGCAGCGGTCCCCCAGTTGTCTCCAGGCGCTGCTACTTGTCTCCTTAGACCGAAATTGTTGAGAACTGTTGGTTTATGGGTGACAGGCTTGGAGGTCTGACTCAAGTCCTGGCTCCCAGCACCCCCAAGCCGTTGGGGTAAGGGGCTGCAGTTAGGGGTGCTGGGGGATGATGGTCAGTGACCAGGATGCTGGTGACGCTCACAGTGCTGGTGAGAGTGGTCCTCGTGGTGATGATGGTGGCACCAGCGGCACTGATGCAGGTGGTGGGCTGGGATGCCAGTGGCTGAAATCAGAGCTTCGGGGGGCAGCTTTGGAGGCTTTCAAGGTCCAATGGGGCATTTGGAGAAATTCTTATTACAGTTCAGAAAGTTCTCATGACACACTTGTTGGGTAAGCCGAACTGGCTTTTGGTGTGCCTCTCGTGCTAGTCTGGGACAACAGGAGGCTTGGGGCAGGGACTTGGAGAGAGGGGACACAGCCGGCTCGTGCTTCTTTTGTCATTGTCTCTCTTCTCCAGCCCCACTGCAACTCCACCCCTGATTTTCGTTTTCCTGAAGTGCTTGTGTCCCCTGTTACTCTCCTCCCAAGCCCTTGTCAGACCTTTTTCCTGCCCCCAGGTCTGGTCTATCCTGTGCCTCTATCCTTCATCTCCAGGCCCTACCTGCTTCCCAGTTACACACTTCTCATTGTTTAAGGTGACCTGGAGCTGGCCCAGCACATTCACCTGGCACAGGAGAGCTTCCCATTTTTGGGTGAGTGGAAAAAAATCTCCCAGGCCAGTATGCTCTCTGCCACCTGGTACCCTGCACTCAGGGCTCCAAACAGATTTGTTAGGCCCTCAAACCCCAGGTGGAAGGCCAAGACCAGGCCTGCCAACACCAGCGTTACCCAGCCAGTGGGGGATTTTCCACTCTGGCCACCAGCAGCACTGCCCAGCCAGAGCCCTGGAGCCTCCCCGGCCCTGTGATTGGGGAGGGGAAGGAGGGAAGACATGAGAGGTCTGCCCAGGCCTGGCCTGCCCAGGGAGGTGCCTGCCTGATGTTTCTCAAGGCCAGATCAGCTCCCATTCCTCCTTGTAGTTCCCAGGGACACAATGAACTCCGGGACTGAGTGCCTTCCCAGGGGCAGGGGATCTGCAGATTTGGAAGCGAAGGCGAAAGAAAGTCATAGGATCCTTGGAATCTCGCCACATCCTCTGAATATAGCAGAGTCCACAGGATCCCCCACATCTTGCAAGGCCTACTGGGTGCCCCAGCATGGGCCTCCAGGGACCTTTCCTTATTGGGTAGGACCCCAGGGGTCTGACGGCTGCCAGGCCGAACCTCCCCAAACCCCAGTGGCACCATGTCCCTCCTGAGCATCCCTGGCTTACTACGCCAGGCCGCGCATCCTGCTTGTCTACTGGGCCTTGGGGGCCTGCAGCCCCTGCCTATCCAACCTGACCTGACAGCTCAGTCAGCCCCCTCAGCACCCCAGACATTCCTAATCCTAGTCTGCCCTGGCCTGCCCCCACCCCCAGCCCCCTTTCCTGGAAATCTCACTTTCCCTTCTGCGTGTCCAAATTCTGCCCGTTCTTCAGGGCCTCACCTCCTAGAGACAGGGATGTGCAGAGTCTGAGGACACCTTGGAAGTCATCCAGGGCCACCCCCTACCGAGGACAGGAGCCCCAGGAGGCATGATGCGTTGGTTCCTGCCCAAGTTCATTTTCTTTTTTCAAAAGATTTTATTTATTTATTTTTAGAAGAAGGGAAGGCAGATAGAGAGGGAGAGAAACATCGACTGGTTGGGTCTCCTATGCACCCTTACCGGGGACTGAACCTGCAACCCAGGCATGTACTTTGACCCAGAATTGAACCGGCGACCTTTTGCTTTGTGGGATGACACCCAGCCAGCTGAGCCCCACCAGTCAGGACCCAAGTTTATTTTCTACCCTTAAACACTGCACACCCAACTGTGCTGTGCCCTCGGGACCGGATCTCACGCTGTCTAGGATCAGCCTCCATTTGTTTCCTGGGTATGTTTCCTCTCTCCATAGACTGAAAGCTCCCAGAGGGCAGAGCCTGCGGCTTCCACCTCCCGGCGCCTGGCCCTGAGCTCAGGAAATCCTGAACCGTAGGTGGAGCCCATGGGATTGTTCCCAGTGGATCTCGGTTATCTCTCCTGCACCCCATTATCCCAGCGCTCGGATTTCCACCCCATGATCCAAGCGCTCTTGTTAAAATCCAGGCCCTGGGACCCTCTACAGAGTGATAGTCTCCCAGGAAAGAGGTGTTTTCTCATCACCCTGTGGCTTTATTGTGTCTCCCTCTAAGCACCACCTGCCTCAAAACTCATCAAAGGCCTCCCAGTGGCTAGCCACATAAAATCTAGTCACCGTCCTGGGCTGCGTGACATGCTCAGTCTGGTCCCTTCCTGTGTTTCCATTCTCATCTTCTACGCCTAACCTACAAATACTCATTGTGACCTCTTTGTTTCCTCTCGAGGAGGCCTGTTATTTTTCAACCTCCAGCCCTTTACGCATGCCGTGCTCACCGTCTGGAACAACTTTCCCAAGCCTCTCCTCCTGCAAGAACTTCTCATCCTTCGAGACCTGCCACAAATGTCACAGAGTCTCTGTACTATGCCCGCCTACTCTCAAACTGACCCCAACTGTGGAGGACATTGTTTCCCTTCCCTTATGGGATTTATTTCATACCATCTTATATCCAGTGACTTGCCCCAAATCCTACCACTTGTAACTGAAAGGACAGGCCTCTTCCTGCACATGGCTCCTTAAGCAGCTCGTTCATCTTTCAGAGTGTCTACAAAAGTGACAATCATTGCTGAGAATGTCTCAAAAAGAGATGGCAACTACATAGCATGCACACTACCACTGTCAACACTTCGCCCATGGCAGACATCACTAATCAAACCTATCACTCTTTCCCATAGTACTGAGACATGGCCTTAGGATCCTTTTCACTCTAGTGCTCCATGCAGACATTCTCAGTCAATCTTGAAATGACATTCCCCAAGCCCTTTAATGGAGGATTGTTTTTTTTTTTTTTAAATTCTGGATTCTAAATTGTATTTAGAATTGTATGCATATACCACTTTTTAAAAAAAATCAAGGCAACTTGAAACTAGAACTATTTGTACCATTCTAAATTATCTTCTAGTTCTTAATGTGCATACTTTGGTTTTAACATAGATGTAATCAGTGTGTAAACGTGCTTGTCGCTTAAGATTACTACATACACATTTCCATGCATTAAGATAAGCTACATTCTTATCACTTTCAGTGGCTACACAGTGCTCTATCATCATGGTAGCTAGGATTGCTTAACCCTACTCATTTGGGTTAATTACAGTTTCTCGTTACTATCAATAGCACTTGAGCTCAGAAACTAAAAATCATCCAAAAGAAGAGAGTAGTGAGCTTCCCATCATCAGAGTCATTCAAGCAGAGGCTAAAGAGCACCTTCTGAGGAATATTGGTAGAGGGGTCTCTTGCAGCAGGTGTAAGACTGAGCCAAGGATCTGAGTTCTCTGTGTATTATAACCCCTGAAATATGCTCACAGAGCTAAAAGACCTCAGCCTGAAGAACGTTTGACTTGGGGAGGTAAACACACAGTACAATATACAAATAATGTCCTGTAGAATTGTATACCTGAAACCTATATAATTTTTTAAAAATTATCTATTGATTTTAGACAGAGGGGAAGGGGAGAGAGAAAGAAACACCAGTTTGTTGTTCCACCCATCCATTCATTCATTGGTTGATTCTTGTATGTGCCCTGAGCAGGGAATCGAACCCACAACCTTAGCCCGTCAGGACAATGCTCTAACCAACTGAGCTACCCAACCAGGGCTTCAACCTGTATAATTGCGTTAACCAATGCCACCCCAGTAAACTCAACTTTTTTGAAAAAAGACCTCAGTTCTGGAGACAGGTTCTCTATAAACTTTGTCTTTGGCTGCTGTCTACATGAATTTTAGTTACAGCTTCAGCTATTACCTTGGTTTTACAGTTTTTTCCCTTAAATTTTCCATGTGTTCTATATTTACACCAAATCTATTGAGGACATACTGGATCTGAGTTTATTTTTTTTTCCAAGTTCAAGAATTTATGTTTTCTTTTTTAAAATTTTATTTATTGGCCCTGGCTGGTGTGGCTCAGTGAATTGAGTCCCAGCCTGTGATCCGAAAGGTCGTCAGTTGGGGGCATGTGAGAGGCAATCAATCTATGTTTCTCTCACACAAGGATGTTTCTCTCCCTTTTTCTCCCTCCCTTCCCCTCTCTAAAAATAAATAAATAAAATCTTTAAAAATGTTTAAAAATTATACTTATTGATTTAAGAGAGAGAAAGAGACATTGATTTGTTGTTCCACTTATTTATTTATGCATTCAGTGGTTGATTTTTGCTTGTGCCCTAACTGGGGATCGAATCCACAACCTCAGTGTGTCGGGATAATGCTCTAACCAACTGAGCTACCCTGGCCAGGGTCTTCTCTTTTTATTTTGATATAATTTTTGACTTACAGAAAAGTTGCAAACATAATACAGAGAACCCTGTAATGTTAACATCTCACATCATAACCGTAGTACAGTGGTCGGTCAAACGCTGAAAGTTAACCCCGACCGAGTACTAGTAACCAGTCTGTAGACCTTATTTGAATTTCACCAGTTTTCCCACTAGTGGCCCTTTTCTGATTCAGGATCCAATCTAGGTTCCCGTGCTGCATTTAGTTTTCAAGTCTCCTTAGTCTCGTCTAACGTGTGACAGTTTCTTTGTTTTTCTATGTCTTTTATGACCTTGCTACTTCTAAAAATTACTGATCACTTATTTTGTAGAATATCCCTCGATTTAGGTTCTCTGATGTTTTCTCATCATGAGACTGAGGGCATGCATTTGGGGACAGAGGCGATATACACTACTCCGCACATGTTCCAGGAGGTATGTGATGTCCCTCAGGGGGCTTAACCTGAGTAACTTGGGTAAGTGAGGTCTGCCAGGTTTCTCGACGGCACAGTTCCTGTCTTTCCCTTGGCAATTAATGAGCGCCCTCTGGAGAGGCACTTTGAGATGCTTCATCATTCTTCTGCCCGCCAACTTGAACATCTGTTACTGGTTCTTGCCCGCAACAGTTATTTTGGTGGCGTTTGCCTAATGGTGCCTCTCTATTTCCATCAGTCCTTCTATGTTTATTAATCAGAATTCTGCCATAAGGGAAAGCTGGGTTCAGGGTTTTACAACGGACTCTTCCTCTCCTGCGGAAACATCCCACCCATCACTGAAGGTGTGCCGGGCAGGGTGCTTTACGTTTGTTTGTTTAATCAGGCAGCCCTCACAACAACCCCACAGAATATGTCACCTTATCCCCGTCCCACAGAGGAGTCCATTTCATCCGTCTGTATCTCAAACAGCTGGAAACTGATCTCTCTGCGCATAAATGAATAAATCAACATTGTTTTTTCTCTGGCATATTGATTAACACCCCTTTGCTTGAAGACAATAATTTGTCTATGTGGCTAAAGTGAAAAGGGGATACGTTGGATAGATGGGGATTCTCTCTCTCTCTCTTTCCTGGCTTTCTCCATGTATCTGAGCACCAGAAGCTGAGTTTCACATTTCCAGAGAAAGAATGAAACCAACATTCCCAGGAAAGCTCTCTGATTGGTCAGGTGCCCCCTCCTGAACCAATCAGCTGTGGCCCTGTAAGAACTTGGTGGCTTCCTCAGGAAACATTTTGAAGAGTATATACAGAAGTCCCCAGAGGAAGTAAGGTATGTTTCTGGGCAAATAATCTCAAAGATGCCCATGCATATTTATTTCTGATGACATATGGACCCAACCTCTAACTCTTCACCCACCCCTCTTTGTACATATTAAAGAATGTGTTGGTGTGTGTGGCATGCAGTTGACTTTAGATGACCAATCTCCATCACTTATTGACACTTTGACCCCAACAATTCACCTACCGTCCCTGAGCCTGAGTTTCCCTGGCTGAAAAATGGGGATAATAATCTACCCTGCAGGGTTGCTATAATAATTCAACAAGGTCATGATTATGAAAGTGCTGGCATGTAGCAAGCTCTCTAGAACTATCAGCTAATTCAGAATATTATGCAGTTGGACAGGGGCTGGAGGCAGGGGTTAAAGAGGAAAAAGGACCTTTGAGGAGCGTTGATGATGTTCTGTTTCTTGACCTGAGTTCTGGTGACATGGGTCTGTGAGAAGGCAGTGAACTGTGTATTCACAATATGTGGCACCTTTCAGCATGTTCCCTAAACTTTAAAAGTCTTATAAAGAGCCCTGGCTGGTGTAGCTCAGTGAATTGAGCACGGACTGTGAACCAAAGGGTCACAGGTTCGATTTCCAGTCAGGGCACATGCCTGGGTTGCAGGCCAGGTCCCCAGTGGGGGCCACGTGAGAAGCAACCACACATTAATGTTTCTCTCTCTCCCATCCTCCCTCCCTTCCCCTCTCTAAAAATAAAAATAAATAAAATCTTTAAAAAAATGTTTGAACGTTGTATTTAAAAAAAAAGTTTTATAAAGAGACTTCTGGTCAAGATGGTGGTGTAGGTAAACACTGCTCACCTCCTCACACAACCATGTCAAAATTACAACTAAACTACAGAACAACCATCATTCAGAACCATCAGAAATTGAGTTGAATGGAAGTCCTAAAACTACAGAATTAAAGAAGAAACCTCTGAAGGGGTGGTCCCACACCCATGTGTGGCAGATAAAAATCGGGAGGCACATCTCAGAAGCGAGGGATCTCAGCCCCATGCTACACCCCCAGCCCAGGGTTCCAGTGGCAGGAAGAGAAGTCCCTATAACTTCTGGCTGTGAAAACCAGTGTGGATTGAGGATGTGGAGGACAGAAGCTGCTGGAATCCCAGGCAGTCCTGTAACGTGGGGTCAGGTCAAATGACTGAGAGAAGGCAGGGGGTGGGGCCAAAACCCCGAGGCAAAACTGAAGATTAAAAATGGCTTGCCCTCCCCATGAAGGGAGTGGCTGCTAGAAGAGGCAGATTGCCTGAGGCAGACAGGCAGCTCGTGACTCAGCAGAAGGGAGCCTGCGTGGTTCAAGAAATGGCCCCCTTTCGCAACATGGCAGCTGGAAGAGGGGCAAAGGCAAACGTGGCTGACACTGGCCCTCACCGGCTGAAAAGGCGGACACTCCCACTGGCTTCTGGGGCACGTGGGATTTCGGGAGAGGACTTTTAAACAGAAGGCAGGCAAAAGCTCACACTCTTGGTCTCTTGACATCTTGGCCACTTGGCCTTTTGGCTTCTTGTGCTCTTGCTTTGCCCTGCGTGGGCAGGAGCAGCAGGTGCCGGGACCACTCAGGGCTTAGGTCCTGCATGGTTGGAAGCCAGCTCCTAGTGTCAGGGTCGCACACTGGGATAGATGCCTCTCCAGCCCTTGGGGTGCTATGACCCACTGCAGCACGGCACACAGGTCCTGGACAGCTTCCACTCTCTCGCGCTGTGAACGGCACATGGAGTCATGAGCTGGGAAGTTCCTTGCAGATGGGGCTTCCCCTGCATTACCATCTGGAGTGATCTGGCAGTGCACCTCAGACCCTGACAGACAGAGAGCTGCTCAAGGCAATGACAACTCTGGTACCAGAGAGAAAGAGAGCTTGGAGCTGTGGAGATGGAGACCCATTCGAGTAACAACTTGGGCTACAGATAAGCAATAATGGGGAGCTTTTTGGACATTAATCTTCCTGGGAGTAGCTGGTTTTCTGTGATTTGCAGGAGAGGTTGGCTTGGTCAGCTCGGAGCAGGAATTGCTCCCAGCCCCCTCAAACTGGGAACCCTGTTAATAAAAACCTATGTCCTTCCCCATAAGTCTTCATGTTATGCGTATACATGGCAACGAGTGGCCAAACCCCAAGCTGCCCAGTTACAGTTCCCCTTAAAGGGTCTGTGCACAGGCTTACTCAGACTCACTCCCTCTGAGCTCCAGCACCAGGGCAACAGATTGAAAGACAGCAGAGACATAGAAGGAGGAACTGAATTATCTGGCATCAGGGCAAGAGCTGGGGGACAGCTTTCTCCCAGACAGAAGTACTAGCAGAGGCCATTGTTCCTTTTCTGATCCCTCCCCCCACAGAGCCACAGAGCTGGCAGTCAGGCACCATTTTGGAGACTCCATCAACCTTGCTCACACTGTTTGCCCCACCCTGGTAATTCCCTGAGGTCCTGCCCCACTCAGCTTTCAGTCCCATCCAAGCTATTTCCAGTGGCTTTTCCATACAAGTCTCTTGTTTTGGTCCATGCTTCAGATTTTCCTAATTCTCTCAAACAAAGAGCACCTGGCTTTGGCAAGCCCTGTACCTCTCACTAAGTCACCTGAGGCCGGGCACTAGCAGCAGCTGGCCTTAGTACACAGATTGAACTCTCCTGGGCACCTCCAAGCCTAGCACAAGAAGCAATCATCTGCAGACTGCTTTGTAGCTTATATTGTATGAGACCAGACAGGACACAGGCTGACCTTGGATGTGCCAACAGAAATCAAGGCTCAACTACAAGAGGAGGGTGTACACAGCCCACAGAGTGGGCACACCTTGAATACCCAGCTTGGTTGATAAAGGAGGCTGTGCTACTGGACCCTATAGGATACCTACTACATTAGGCCACTCTGTCAAGCCTGGGAGATATAGCAGTTCTAACTAATACATAGAAACAAACACAGGGAGGCTGCCAAAATGAGGAGACAAAGAAACATGGCCCAAATTAAAGAACAGAACAAAACTCCAGAAAGAGAACTGAACAAAATGGGGACAAGCAATCTATCACATGCAGAGTTTGAAACGCTGGCTATAAGGATGCTCAAGGAACTCATTGAGGACCTCAAAAGCATGAAAAAGATCCAGTCAGAAACGAAGGTTACACTAATTGAAATAAAGGAAATCAACAGTAGAGTGGATAAAGCCAAAAATCAAATCAGCCATTTGGAACCTAGGGAAGAAAAACAACAAAACAACAAAAGTAACCAATCAGAACAGCAAGAAGAAAAAAGAACTTTAAAAATGAAGATAGTGTAAGGATCCCCTTGGACAACTTTAAGCAGACCAACATTCACATCATGGGGGTATCAGAAGAAGAGACAGAGCAAGGAATTGGAAACCCACTTGAAAAAATAATGACAGAAAACTTCCTTAACTTGGTGAAGGAAATAGACATACAAGTCCAGGAAATGCAGAGTCCCAAGCAAGATGAACCCAAAGCCCACACCGAGACACATCATAATTAAAATGCCAAAGTTCAAATACAAAGAGGAAATCTTAAAAGTAGCAATAGAAAAGCAGTTAGTTAACGACAAGGGAACTCCCATAAGACTGTCAGCTGATTCCTCAAAAGAAACTTTGCAAGCTAAAAAGGTTTGGCGAGAAATATTCAAAATGCTGGAAAGTAAGGACCTACAACCAAGATTACTACCCAGCAATGCTGTCTTTAGAATCAAAAGACACAAAAAGAGCTTCCCAGACAAGAAAAAAAAAAAACTGAAGGAGTTCATTGCCACCAAACCAGTGTTATATGAAATGTTAAAGGGTCTTCTTTAAGAAGAAGAAGAAGGCAGGGGAAAGGAGTGGAGCGGGGGTGGGGGCATCTAAGGGAGATAAATGGTAATGGAAAAAATACAACAAAAAATTTTTTAAAAAGAGAAGATCAAAAAGATGAACAATAAAGTGGCAATAAATACATATCTATCTACAACTGATTTAAAAAAAAAACAAAGTAAAAAAACCAAGCAGATCAGAAACAGAATCATAGATACAAAGAACATTTTGATGGTTGCCAGATGAAAGGGGTATTGGGGGGATGGGATATAAAGTACAGCATAGGGAATTGAGTAGCCAAAGAACATAAATTCAGGACCCATGGACATGGACAACTGTGTGGAGATTGCCTGAGAGAGTGGAGGGGCTCTGGGGAGGGGGACAAAGGAAGAAAATCAGGACAACTGTAATAGCAAAAACAATAAAATATAATTTAAAAAATAGTCCTGGCTGGTGTGGCCCAGTGGATTGAGCACCAGCCTGAGAATCAAAGGGTTGCCAGTTCGATTCCCAGTCAGGGCACATGTCTGGGTTGGGGGCTAGGTCATGCTTCCAGTAGGGGGTGCACAAGAGGCAACCACACATTGACATTTCTCTCTCTCTTTCTCCTTCTTTTCCCCTCTCTCTAAAGAACTAAATAAAATATTTTTTAAAAAATGGGGTTATTGGGGTGAAGAAAATTTTATAGTCACATATAATTTTTTAATTTAAAACTTTTTTCTACAGTGATGAGACATTTATATAACTACACCCTGATAAGTGTTGCACCCACCTGACACCACACACAGTTATTACAATGACTACATTCCCTGGGCCGTACTTTACATTCTCTATGACGATGTCGCGACTGACAGTTTGTTACAGACACATTTAAAAAAGGAAGAGGACAGAGGAGACAACATCTGCCCTCAGAGGACCCCAAAGATGGAGAGAAGAGGCAGCCCTGTTCAGGGAGCTCCCAGCAGACGGGGACCCTTCCACGCACCCAGCGTCACATTTTCCACCATAGCAGAGAGGCAGAGGGAACTTTAGGCGAAGTAAAAATGAACATGCCTTTTGGCTAGGCATGTGTTTATTATATTTTAGCACAGATACATAATCATACCCAGGTTTTCTTTTTTTTTATCTGAAATTCTCTTATTTATTTATTTATTTATTTGCTCGTTGTTGTCTGATTTTTTTAAAACATATTTTATTGATTATGCTATTACAGTTGTCCTATTATCCCCCCTTCATTCCCCTTCTCCCTGAACACCCTCTCCCACCCACATTCCCCCCCATTAGTTCATGTCCATGTGTCATAAGTTCTT
>CM052541.1:102485370-102502141 GCA_028533065.1 Trachops cirrhosus
ATGACCAGTGCTTTGAACTGTGCATCTGATAGGTTGGCTATCTCTTGGTCACTTAAAAGGATGGGTTCTGGGGCTTTCAATTCTTCTACTGTTTGAGCCATCTTTTTGCTGGTTGTTTTGTTTTGTTTGTTTTTTGGTCTTGTCGAGCTCCTGTAGTGAGGGGCAGGGCCTTAGGTGTTCACCAGGGCAGGGCACCCCAGTCACTGGGTTGTGACTCTATATGTGGGGGTGGGGTCCGAGAAGGAACAATGGCGCTTGCTCTGCTCTCTGTAGGACCTCAGACCCTTCCGCCACCCTCTGAAAGCCAACTGGGCCCCTCTGGCACCAACTCCAGTGTGGGTGGGCCTGTGCACCCCGTGGGACCCTCCTTTTCAGTCAGCGACCCAAAGCTCTATTTCCCAGTGCTGGGATCCTGAGCTGCGCACAGTGCCCTGCTTCACAATGGCCGCCTCACCGGGTCTGCCGGTCACCTCACCCTGGCCGGGGTCCACCAGCCACCACCGCTTGTGCGCCCAGGGTCTGCCTGCTGCGGACTTGTGCGCTGCCCCAGTTGCTCTGTGCTCCGCTCCGTGTCCCTCACCCAGCTGACTCCGCCCCTCCTACCGGTCTGGATGAATGCGTCTATTTTTAAATCCTTGGGTGTCCGACTTCCATACACTTCAATTTTCTGTCAGTTCTGGTTGTTATTTTGTTTCTATATTGTTGTTGTCCCTATCTTGGTTGTGCGAGGAGGCACAGTGCGTCTACCTATGCCTCCATCTTGGCCGGAAGTCCCATACCCAGGTTTTCATGGACACTGTGGGTTAAAACAGGCTCCCACCCAAGAAGCGTCAGGAAGCAAGCAGAATTGAAGCCTCAAATCCTTGTCTTGAAGGAGTTAGTCCCCTAGGCTGGCCACCCCGGGAGGGGCAGAGCTTGCAGTTACCCGAGGGCCTGGGGCCCCCAGCCCTGGGGTCTCCAGGTGTTAGACTTCTTCTCCTGCTGCTGCCCAGCTCTGGGCCCCATGGAGAGGGGCCGTCTCCTAGATGTGAAACCCAGCCAGGGACTCCCAGCCATACCCTGGTGAGGCTCTGCCTAGGGGCAGGCATCTCCATTTGACAGGCAAGACACCTGTGAGCACAAGGTCCGTTGCCATGGCAGGCTGGGGCTTCAGGTCTGTGGCTCTGTCCATACTGCCGGCTCAACTTCGTCCCGAACTACTGTCCCATAGCTTCAGAAATGGCACCTTGCGCAAGCCAGAGAGCAGGGGGTAAAACTGGGCGTGGCCTCTCCTCTACTGCCCGCATCAGTGGATTCTAACCAGTGGCCACACGTGGACGGTGTAGAGATCGTGAGGGTGGTATTTGAATGACAAATTGGGACCCACTGACCTATGCTGACCTATGAAAGCATGAAAGTTGAACTGACCTATTCAACCCCCAGCCTCCTGCCTTGCCTCTCAAAGTCAGAGCCTACAGAGCGGCTCTATTTGGGGTCTGCCAGATCTCAGCTCTGAGAAGCAGGGTTTGGTGGACTGAGTGAACAATAGGGGCTCCCCCACTTCTCTGAGCCCCGGAGGGATGCCTGCGACCAGGGAAGTAGGCAGCGTCAGTCCACACAGCAGTGGCCAGGCCAGCTCGTTGGTGCCTGTGTTGCAGATGGAGCCGTAGACCCTCAGGAAGACGGCAGAGCCACAGGAACCGCCATTCTCCGAGGGCAGGTACATGGGCTCGAGCCCTCTGCAGTGACTACTGCACTGGCCTGGAGGAGAAGAAGTGAGGCTGTCGGCCGGCATGTCTCACTGGATAAGGAAAGAACCTGAGCTCAGCGATCAGAGAAACCTGGGTTCAAATCTCAGCCCACTTCTGGCTAGCTGCGTGACCTTGGACAAGTCGCTTAACCTCTCTGAGTTTCAGTTTCCCATCATGAGGGAGGGGGATAACGTGAGACCCATTGCTGCATTCTGCACGATGAATACAAGTTGGCAGGTAAAGAAAGTGAGAAACGAACATTTCTGGCAGGCAAAATGGCACGTGCAAAGGGCCTGAGGTAAGAAAAACAAAACGATGGGGCCAGTGAGGCTGGAGTCGGGCAGTAGGGGTGCCCTGCCGAGGGAAGCAGGGGCCCAGCCTCCAGAGTGGAGGCCCTGAAGCTTTTCTGACCACAAACCACAGTTAGAAATACACTTCACACCATGACATTATAGTACACATACACACATCATATAATTAAAACAAAGGCCTCAACCTGCCATAAAAAATCCTAGCCCACAGTATACGTGATGCACTCTAATCTTTCTATTTGATTTAATTGTTTCTAAAGTGATGGTTCCAATCAACCAAACTGATTTCTAACGGGTTGTAAGCCGCAGTTTGAAAAACACGGACCTACGTGGCATTGAGCACGCGTGCGCCCACACACAGTGTTGCAGTCTCCACTGCTACTCCTCACATAAGCAATTAGTCACAAGCATTTGGAGAGCAGGATGGTACCTCTCCCTTCCTCCGTGGAGGCACAGAAGGTGCTGGAGGCATCTTTGTTCATTAGAAGCAGGGTTGAAGGTTGGAAGAGAAGGGGGCTGGCCCCACATCTGGAGGTTTGAGTAACCTGAAGAGGACCCACTGACCGCCATACGACTTACTTTGGCTTCAACCCCTCTCCCTGGGCAAGTGGAATGGGGACAAGTGAGTGCCAAGTGTTGGGTTTAAGAAGGGGCTGAGTGACCGCCTGTCAGAGTGATGGTGGCACCTACTCCCAGGACTGGCTCGAGGGCGTGGAGAGCACGAGTGCACGGAGCTCTGGCTCAGCGCCGGACTCCAGGAACAGCAGCCAGCGCCCCGGAGTGCTCGGCGTGTGCTGGGCATTGTTCCAGCCGCTTTATGTCTACCAGCAATTTAATCTTACAAGGGCCTGATGAGGCAAACACTGTATTGGCCCTGGTTTACAGATGAGGAAGTAGAGGCTCAGAGACGCTAAGTGACTTGCCCAAGGTCACAAAGTGGTAGAAAAGGACCCCAGCTCAGGTAGATCCCACCACTACACACACTGCATCTCGGATAAATGGTGGTTCCTGGTATTATTTTTGTGGAAGAGGTTGATAAAATGATCCTTAAGGTCTTTTGCAAATCTGATGTCCCAGAGCCCTCAGGGCTGCAAACGGACTCCCCTCCCACCTGGCCTCCTGGGCTTACCCCCATGCCCAGGTAGGAAGGGGAGGGGAGAGCGAGATGGGGAGAATTACAGGGAAGAGGTACCAAAGCAGGGTTGGATGCTGGTGCCACTGGTGGTTAGTGGGATGTGACCACTGCTAGAGTTGGTGATGAACTGGAGAAATAATGAGGTATGGGGACAAGTAGTCAGAATCCACTCCCTCCAGGGCTGCCAGGATGGAGGTGGCTGGTCCCATACTCAGAAATCCACTCTGTACCCCATCCTGATTCCTTACCTCCCACCTCCCTCCCCCATCACCGCAGATAGAGCCTCACCCCAGATGAATGCCCCTGTGCAGGCACGAAGATGGAGGCCAAGCCTGCGGCAGAAATATGGGGAAAGGGCTGCTGCTAGGGAAGCCTTTGAGGGAGAGGGAGCAGGCGGGGGGCGGGCAGGGAGACTCCAGTCTCCCGGCACTAAGCAGCTGGCAAGGGAGACGACAGGCAGGCCCTCGGAGGGACGATTGGGAAGCAGCCCCTCAGGTCAGTGTCCTCTGACTTCCCAGAGGCAGTGGGTTGGGTACCTGCCTCTGCCTGACCGTTCCTTGGGACCCCAGTGAGCTGTGTCAGCTGACAAAAATCTGCTCCAGGACAGTGATGAGGCAGAGTCCCGTGTCCATGACAGACAGGCAGCCTGGGCCAGTGGCCTACCCTACGTCAGTCTGTGGACAGCCTGAAGGAGGAGTCATCAGAGGTCAGAGGTCAGAGGTCATGCATGCCTTCCCCTAGTCTTTATGCACACTTTCCCTTAGAGCTCAGGCCAGTCCCTAGCTCTGTCCTGCGCTGGAAAAAATTCTGTATTTTTTCCAAAGAAGCCCCCCAAGCTTCCTCCCTGGGTGGGAGGCTAAAGTTTGAATCCGTCCGCCCCCGGAAGGTGATCTGCCAACAGCCCTGGGCAACCAGCCACAGGGCTCCTGGACCTCATGTGCCTACAGCTGGCTGTTCTTACCCACAAAGGTGACTTCTCCCATGGGGGTGTCATTTTGTCAGCTGTGGACCAAAGACAGAGTCGGTCTCAGGAGGAGTCAGCTGCAGGGTGACTGGACCCCCATTTCCGCAGCCCACTCTCTGAGTCAACCCGGCAGGCCCGCCCCTTTGCCGCCCTCCTGCTCCTCCTGTTCGCCCACAGGGCAGCGCTCCATAAGGCCCATCCAGCAGTGGGTTGACCATTCAAAGAGCAGGGAGGAAGCTCCCAGGCGGCGGGTGGGGGGGCCTCCCACCTGATGCAGCAGAAGCTGACCGGGGGCTCTGGGATCAGGTTCCACCTCACAGGGCCATCCATGACTGCGGTGCTGAAACGGAAGAGGCGGACAGACCCTTTAGCCAACAGAAGTGGGTGCTTTTGAAGGTGGCGCCCAGCTCTGTCTGGCTCAGGCCAGCTCCGGATTGGTGGTGGCCAAGTGCAGGATCTGCTCTGAGAGGAGAATGCCCTTGGGCTGAGAGGCTGGGACCCAGCAGCCTCCCTCAGCAGGAAGGAAGCTAGACTCCCAGCTTGCCCCTGCCCTGGCTGGCCGCCCACCCCGGACTTCACCTTCACGGTGTGGTAGCCCAGGGCCCTGCCCTGCAGTCAGAACAGCAGCCCTGAGGGATACACGCAGGGCTCGTTGGCTGACAGCACTCGTGCTCGGCTGTTGGAAGCGAGGTGTGGACGCCACGGCCCCACTCCTTCCCTCTCCTCGCTTCCACATCAGGCCCCTCTGCTCCCTGCAGGACCTAAAGCCCCCCCAGACCAGGCGCAGGGTGACCTCCTGTGACTTCCCCTGTGGGCTCTCACAGCAGGCTGAACTTTCATGGGGGACAAAGGGCATCCACAGATGGGCCAAGCTGGGACAAAAGGTTGGTGAAATTACGAGGAGGGGTCCCGACGCTGAACTCTCCCCGTATACATCTGGAGATGGACATCTGGTGGGTTGGACTTCAGGCCCCCAGTGGCCCACACGCAGCTTCTAGCCTCCGTCCTCCCCAGAGGCCTGACTCCGACCCTTTTAGATGACTTCCCCAGGGTCTTGAGTCTTTAAGGTATCTCCCCTCAGACTGAGGCTCCCTGAGGAGGGAACTGTGTCCCTTTCCCATCAGTGACTGGGGCAGAAGAGAGAGGGGACAGTGTGGGCTGGCAGAGCACTGTTGGGGAAGTGTGGGGTGTGGCAGGAGAGGTCTCAGGAAAAAGATCACAAGCTAGCGGAGCGTGAGACCCCGAGACCAAGCACGTTGGGTGGGTGTGGGAACCTAGGGGGTGGCTGCACTCGTACAGGGCACTGAGGCCCCAGCCTTCTTGTATGAGGCCCCCAGCGGAGGGCAGGGGGCTTGCCTGAGGCCACCAGGAGGTGAGGATGACTTCAGAGCCTCCTGCCCTGGCTTCACTTCCCCCACTCCCTACTCGTCACGTTTAACCACAGAGGGTCCCTGTGCCCAGCTTGTTCCGGGTGCAGACCCCCTCATACACAGGGCCTTTCAAACCTCAGGTCTCGTCCAGTGGGTGTGGTGAAGTCAGTCCGGTAGATCCTGATGCTGGCAGAGCAGAGCAGAGCAGAGCAGACCGCAGCGCAGTGCCAGGCTGTGCGGTGCCTGGCGTGTGTGAGGCTCGTGGTACAAAGTGCTGGGAGGGCCCACGCTCACCCACGTGCAAACATCCACCCACACGCAGGGACACTCCTGCTAACGTGCTACACACAAGCCCCTGCTCGCCCACAGAGGTGTCTGTGCGTGTTTCCCTGTGCACAGCACACCTTCCTTAAGCAGGGCAGGACGGGACACCTCCCCACGGTCCTCCTCCTCCTGTCCCTTCTCCTCTCCTTCCTCTCCCCTGCACCCTCTCCTCCTCTAAACTGTCCTCCCTTCCCTCCTCCCCTCCCCTCTCCACTGGGGCTATCCCCTCCAAGCGCTGGCTGAGTGATAGCCCAGGACCTCCTGTCAGCACAGCCCCTGGGTCTAGAGCAAGAAAGGCCCTACAGCTTTCCAGGCAGAAATGAGGATGGTTGGTCTGACTTTAGCCCAAGGCAGTTGACATCAGGCCAGTCCTGGTTCCCTGTTCATGGGGTTACCCTGTGGATCCGCACAGCTCCCCTCAAATTCTCCCCCAAGGGAGTGGCCCACTTGGGAACTTCCAGAGACTCCCTCCCATTCTCGACCAGTCTCCTCCTGTAAGCCCCCAGGCCTGTCAGGAGGGGCCCTGGCCCTGTGCCCAGTGTCCTCCTGAGACCCAATGGGGGCTGGGTGGGGGCTGGGTGGGGGCTGGGTGGGGGCAGCAGGGGTTGAGCCGTAAGACAGGCAGTATGGGGAGGGACTGGCTGGAGTCAGCTGGGCTAGGACACAGACCAGGTCTTTTTGTGGGGAGTGGGGAGTGCTGGGGATTGGGGTTGGTGGCAGGGAAGGGTCCTATGTGCCAGGCTCAGGCAGATCAAAGGCCAGAGAAGGTAATAACCTTGGGTCCAGATACGGAGCTGGAGCCGGCCTGTTCCGAAAGTCCCAAACCAAACACCGATAACGGACCCAGGTCTGACCCCTTCCCTCTCACTCTGTGGCCCCTAATTGGGCCTCAGTGGGTGTGGTTTTGGTCCCAGGCCAGATCCTGGCCAATCTAGTTTGGGTTCTGGGAAGGTGGGCCTGTGAGTGACAGTGCACAGCCTTCCAGGGCTTCCCCTCTGCTCAGGGCTGCTCATGTGGGACACCTGGGGTAAGGGAGGGGCCAGGGACCCAGGACAGGGAGCTGGGGTGGGCAGCCACACAAACTCTCCCCAATGCCCTGTCGTCTGATGGCTTGGCTCCGTGTACCCGCTGTACAGGGAGACCAGGGCCTGGGGCAGGAAGGGGTACCCAAGCCCTCAGGGCGTCCTCACGCACCCAGGATGGAAGAAAGACAGGATCCAGAGGCCTTGCAGGTCCCAGAGCACCCCTACTGCTGTCCCGGCTGCACATCCCCTTTTCCAGGTGCAGAGGGTGCCTGGGAGGGGTCGGGCTGAGCCTGGCCCAGCTTCCTACCAAGTCTGGGCACCCTTCCTCCACCCCACTCAGATTCCAGGAAGATGAGACTGTGACCCTGAGGCTCCAGGAGGATTTCTGAGGGTCTTACCTTTGTCACTTTGCAGGAGAAGGTGTCATCATTGTTCAGTGCTGGCCCAGGGCGCTGACTTGCCTTCCGGGGGCTCCCTGCCTGCGTGGACCACCCTCACTGTGCTGACCTCCCCCAGGCCTCCTCTGGACATCAACATCCCTCTCACCTGCGGCCTCGCCTCCCAAAGCCCCAGGGTGGGGTAGGGGCTCAGCATCCCGACCACCCCTGACCATTAGTCCAGCAGACAGCAGACACCAGATCACAGGCTCAGGGGCTGCAAGGTGGGGCCTGTGGAAGGTGAGGGTGGTGGAGCCCTCGGCTCTGGGTGGCCCCCAGGACCTTGATCTTCTGTCCCTGGCCCAGTTGCCCCAGGGCCTCCTCCAGCCAGTCCTGTCCCTCTTCCCCCCACATTCCTTTTCCCGCTTCTGTAAAAGGCACTTCTCTCTGCCAGGCCTGGGTAAGGAGCAGGCTCCAAACCTCAGAGCCCCCTTCATCCATCCTCAATCCCTCCTTTCCCTTTCCCACCCCCGCCCCCATCACCTCCATCACCAACACCCGGAATACATCCCACATCTGTCCCCTTCTCTCCTTGTCCACTGCTGCCAAACGACTCCAAGCCACCGTCACTCCCCTCCTAGATCACGGCAGTTGCCTCCCAGCAAACACCCCCACTTCTGCCCTCTCCACACCCTCTCTGCCCTCCACCCCATCTCCACACAGGGCCAGAGCCTTCCTGGTAAAATTCAGGTCAGATCTCTTCTGCACTGAACCCTCCGATAGCTAACCCAATGGCCTCCCTGGCCCACAGGACCTTGTGTGCCCTGGGTCCTCCCCCTGCGCCCGCTCCCCTCCTTCTCACCCCAACTGACCACCTCCTTCCACCCTTCCACTTTTCCTGAACCTGCAGGGCCTCTGCACTTGCCGTTCCCTCTGTCTGGAACTTCTTCCCCTCAGCTGTGCACGCAGCCTCTTCAGGGCACTCAAACCTCTGCTCCCATGTCACCTCCCCAGTGAGGTCTTCCCTGAGGTGCCACACCTGCCACTCAACCACATCGCCCCTTCTGCACCTCCTTCCAACTTACCTCTTCCCTGAACTTGCTCACTAAATTAATTTGCTGGTTAATTGTCTCACCCTCAGTAGAATGTAAGTTCATAAGGGCAGGGGTTTTATCTGCCCTGATGGCTCCTGTGTCCCCGGCACCCACCACAATGCCTGGCGCACAGCAGGCAGTGCTCAGTAGATAGTTGCTGAGTGAGAGGATGAAGGAGTGTGCCCACCTGGTCTGACCCCCGAGCCTGCCCCTCTGACCCACAGGCAGGCGCACAGCCCTGCTGTCCCACAGCCTAGGAAGGAGGTGTACTGCCCCCAACTTGCCCGACCGCCCCCAGCCTAGCTCGTCCAGCACCAGGCCCCGCCGGCTCCTCTCCTCCCGACAGCCCAGTCCTTCCCCTCCCAACCCCATTCCCCAGGCTAATTGCTAGGGCCCATGCTCCCCCATTCCTTCCCCAAACCCTCCTCAACCTTCATGGTCCACCTCCCTCAGCAAGTTTCTCCACATTACCCTGCTGTTGCTATGACAACCCTAACAGAGCCAAGCTTGGGCTCTGGGCCAAGCACCCACTGAGCACTTTATGTGCATTTTCTTATTTAACACACAACAACACTGTGATGTGTGTGTTGTTAGTTTCCCTTAATAGATGAGGAAACAGATTCAGAGAGGTCGAGTGATCTGCCTGCAGCCACACAGCTATCAAATGGTACAGGCCCATGTTTCCTAATCAGTCTCGTGGGAGCCTCGCTTTCCCAACTCGGACTATGAGCTCTGGGGAGTTGGGGCTTAGTCAGGACTCAGCCCTCATGACCCAGGTTTTGAATCCTGGACCCAGTGTGTCCAAAGTTTGCTTGGGGAATCAAGGCCACTGTACTTGTGTGACCATGCGTCGTGCACCCCCCTAACCCCCACCTCGATATATCAATACATGGATATATTCCTCAGGCCCTTTAAGTGCAGGAGGAAAGGAGCTCAGCAAGGAAAGAGGCCAGAACCAGCCCAGGGCCAGGGAGGGGAGGAGCCTCAAAGAACACCCGCAAACTCTTCCCTAGCCCCTCTCAGCCTGCTGCCCCATGCCCTCCACCCCTTCTCCCATCTCCTCCCAAGCCCTCCTCGGACGGACGCAGAGGCCTGGCTCGCCCCAGCCCAAGCGGCACCCAGTCAAGATCAGTGCTTTCATTACACTTCCATTCCTTCTGCCCAGAGAACCGGGGCCCCCACTTCCCCATCTCCTCACCCCACATCTTGTCCTGGCCACACTCTGGTACCCTCCCACCCAGAGGGAAATGAGGCGAGATGAAAGGGGGACAGGTGGAAAGACATGGCATGGAGGGACCCTCAGGTGACCATGCCTCCCAGCTAAAGAGGAAGACCAGAGGGAAAGAGACGGCTGAGGAAACTCCCCATCAGCCAGCAGGCGCCAGGTGAGGTTAAGGTTGTCCTACCCTGCACTGCTCACTAACTCAGTCATTGCAGTAATAATCCCATAAGAACGAGCATACCGCAGCCCACACCTAGAGCTCGAGTGATGTGTGCCCAGGGACCACAGGCAGGAACGGCCATCCCCGGAGCACCTGGGCCCAGACAGGCCAAGGGAAGCATCCACCTGGTGAGTGAGGCACGCAGGAGGGAGGCTTCCTGCCAGCCACTGGCAGGCAGAGGGAAGCTTCCAGAAGAGCTAAGCTGAGGGTGCCACAGCAAAGCCTCACGATGCACACCGCCCATGGAGAACCTCCTCCCTGCCCCAGCTGCTCTCCTCCACGACCACCACCAGAGCAGGTGCCTAAATTTCAGGACGGACCCAAACTGACAACAAGAAATGTCACCTGCATGGATGGGCAGCTGGGACGTTGATACAACCAGCCAAAGACTGCAGATGCTTATATGGGAAGGCCTGGTGGGTTTAGGCTAGCTCTAAGGCCCCAAGAGCCAGAGGGCCAATGAACTGAATGCTAACTCCAGCAGCGTCACCTGAAGTACATTTAAAACAAGGAGGATGTTGGGCTGGAGGAAGGTGAGGTTCAGGCCTGGGTCCTACACTTAGTTCTGGGGCCAACTAGGGCACGCAGGTGTGGGGACCTTTCTGGTTATGCCAGGAAGAACCACGTCAGGGTGTAAATATTTGCCATTTACTGGCACTTACTGCCTATGGGCGGCTGCTGTGTTTCCCACTAGATGGCCACTCTGACCCTTGCTACAACGTCATGAAGAGGGGCTATTAGCATCGCCGTGTCGCAGACAAGGAAGCTGAAGCACTAAGAGGTGAGGGTGTTAGGAAGTGGTGATGCCAGGTTTCCAAGTGCCGCACCCAGGGCAGGGACACTCGGCTGTGTGTAGATCCCTGAGCAGAATTAGGACCCAATGAGGGGCAGTTTAGGGGCCACCCAAGTGGAAAGAGAACTTGAGAACTAGTGAGCTTCCCGTCCTGAGAAGTGTGTGAGCAGAAGCCTAATAATCATCTCTAGGAATCCTGTCAAAGGGATCTCTGGATGAGTCCTAGCCCAGCTGACCTACAAGATCCTATCCTGGACTCCAGTTACGGAGCCCTGGAGAGCCCGCACGGGCCCCCTCACACCTGCCTCGGCTCTCCCTCCTCCTCAGCCTTCCTCGGCCTTTCTGGAGGACCAGGGGTCTTTCACTATAAACCCCCCTCCACCTGTGAGTAGAGACCCCTTTTTTGAGATATTGTTCAGAGAACGCCCCAGAGCTCAGGGCAGTCCAGGCCTGAGCGAGGCTGCCGGGCTGTCAGGAGAGGGCCAGAGGGGCAGGCGAGGTCAGGCCTCTCCTGCACACCCATCCACAGAAGGAGAGCCATTCCCAGGCATCGCAGAGCGGAGGAGGCAGGGTCGGGGGCAGGGTGGGTGCTGGTTAGGCCCCAGGGGAGAGCAGGTTCACCTTGTGTGACCAGGCAAGGCCCTGGCTTGGAATGCAAAAGGCTTCCTCAGTGGGAGCATTCAGGAATGAGCGCGTGCGGCCCCGGCTGACATGGACATGCAGCCCCCGCTGACGCGCAGCCCCCTCCTGCAGTGGGCAGCAGCCACCCCACTCGCCCTGCAGGCCCCCGAGGGAGCCAGGCCCCTTCAGGCCAGGTTGGGAGCTGCGGCAGGAAGAGCCCCTAGACTGGCGCAGCCCCAGCTTGAGCCACTAATTAACTTCATGGCCTGAGGCAAGTCACTTCACCTCCTGGCCTGTTTCCTCCTCTGCACAGCGGTGATAACAATCCGAGGGTGAGCCGGAGATGAGTGGTGAGCTGACTGTGTTTATACGGTTTAAAGTGCTTCTATTACCCAATGGTGGGCTTGGAGAGGGCCCCGCCTGGTCTAACCTGAAATGTCACTCCTGCACAGGATGCTGGCTCCCCCCTTTCCTGAGGGCAGCCCAGGGAGTGGGTAGGGCCTGTTTCTAAAGAAGAGAACTGAGCACTCAGCAAACATTCACCGATGTTAGTGATGATCTTTGGACAAACGGATTCCATCTGCACACCACACCCTGACGTCAGCCGGGCAGGCTCAAACACAGTGGTCACCCTCCCGGGCATCCCTCCCGCCATCCCTTCCTACCAGGAAAGCCATCCACTACTCCCCACCCACCCCACAGAGGAAAATTCCTGCAGCAGACCTCACGGGTCAGAGGCAGGGACCCGGGGAGGGGACAGGGAAGGCTGGCAGCCACACTGGCTGGGAGCCGATTCCTGAGACACGTCTCCTGGACACCCCCTTCACACCCCATGAATATGTGCAGTAAAGCGATTACTACTTGCTCTGGGGAATCCCCAGGGGTCCCACCAGGCTCTGAACAGGACCCCAGGGAATGAATGAGGCTGAACTGCTCTTCCTTGCACTGCTTGGCAAAGGAGCAGCAATAGGCCCGAGGTCTCAGGGACCAGGGAGCTGGGACTTCCCACTGTCTCTCCCTTGGGAACAGTCGGGCTGCTAACACAGCTTGCCCAGGTCTGTCTACTTTCCAAAGTGGTGTCATGTTCATTGACACCATCTCATTGGCTACTGTGCACAACTAGCTCTGTGATTCCAAGAGCAAAAACCAAGGGCCATATGAGGTAACCGAATGCTCAGGAGAGCAGAGATAATAGCCAAGTCAGAGCCAGAACCCAGCCTGTGGCTCCCCCATGATGGTGTCCATGAGTGACAGGAGCCTGAGCAGACTGAGTCACTAGCATGGCCAGGGCCCCTAGGCCCGGTCCTGGTGCGGCCATACTGCCCCCATCTTGGCTCTCCTGTTTGGGGAGACCAGCACTCCCAACTGTGGAGGCTGAGGAGCAAGGGCAGTGTGGAAGGGCAGGGAGAAAGCAGAACTGTGTGCCCAGCTGAGCTGCAGGGAGAGGAAGGCATGCCCCATGGCAGAGTGGGGAAGGTGCAACAAACCCAGCCTACAGCTGGGGACCCCTTGGGTCCAGAGATCAAAAGGCTGTAGGGAAGGGTTTGGTGCCAGCTCTGGGGTTGCAGCAGCTGTGCCCCGGGCCCCTGCTGAGCCCAGGTGAGGGCCTCTCTCACATCCTGTTGTGGCCAGCCCTCTGGCCGTTTCACTGACAGAGGGTGACACCCAAGGCTGGGGGATCTGGAAGCTGGTCAGTTCACTGCCCACCCAGAGCAAATGGCGCTCCCGGAACTGAGGTCCAGGCTGTGGTGTTTTGAACAGCAGGAGGGGAGGGAATCCCGTGGGCCTCACCCTGGCCTGTTTCCATGGTGAGGAGGAGAGGTCTTGCTCCACAGGGCAGTGCGGAGGCACAAATGGTGACCAGAGATGAGGAGGCTTGTCCCTAAGTCTTGGACAAACCTTTCTCCCACTCCCTATCTCGGCCCTGACTGGCTTATCACAGACACTGGATTTCCTTGAGATGAACCAATCAAGGGCTTGGGATGGAAATGGAGTCTTGGAAGTAGGGAGACCAGCGAGAGAAGGAAAAGAAAAGAGGCAGCCTCGGAACAGGAAGGAGCACCGGCAACAGCAGCACTTGGTGGGTGGCGGGCGTGTGCAGCCCTGTGCAGGCCCTGGGCTTCCAGGCGGGTGTTCAGAGGCAGAGGCTCTGCCCAGGCCCTGCCCCCACCACCACCCCGGTGGGTACAGGCGGCCCAGGGAGTCCATTCCTGGGGAACAGTTCTCTGGGAAAGTGACACTTTGCAAGCCAGATTATTTAGTGACATATTACGCTGTGTTTTTTCCTTTTGCTATTCCTGGGCTTTTAGTAAAAGTCCTGTTTAAAGTGTCTAGCCTTGCTCTGACCTGTGTGGATCAGTAGGTGGGGCGTCATCCTACAAACCAAAAGGTCTCTGGTTCTATTCCAGGTCCGGGCCATGCCTGGGTTGCTGTGGGCCAGGTCCCTGAACGGGACGCGTATGGGAGGAAACCAACCGATGTTTCTCTCCCTCTCTCTCTCCCTCACTTCCCTCTCTCTAAAAAGATATAAAATCTTTTAAAAAAATGTTCTAGCACACCAAAGGACCCAGGGCCCACCTTTGGGCTAAGGTGTTAAAGGAGAGCAGCATCCACTGTCGCCCACTTGGGAGCAGAAGGCAGAATCAATGAGCGGCCCCAGAGGTGACTCCGGAACAGCCCTCCCACCTACACCCTCCCCGCAGCCACTGCCACCCTCAGAGGCAGGGGTTTTGTCCCATTAGGGCAGTTTTCCATACAAACCGCCTTCCTGCAGGTAGGACTCCCGTGTCCTGTCACTTTCCTCAGAGCACCCATCGCTGGCAACTTTGAGTCCTGGGCTAGGGCTTCGTAGAAAAGGAGATGATCAGAGACTTTGCGCAAAACCCACAGACACCCCAACCTCCCAGCCCAAAGCCCCTACCGCACTGGGCCTCCCCTCACCGCCCCTGAGCCGTGCCGGAGCAGGCTCCCTAAGAAACTGCCAGCATCTGCCAAGCCAGAATTTAAAAATAATTATATTAATAATAAATATGTTAAATTACATTTGAAACAATAAATAGAAAAATAAACTGATAAATAAAATCAACAGGTACAAAATGTTTCAAAATTTCAACCAAAAAAAATACACTGAGGACAGACGACAGATAAGACAAACGGACGTAAGGGGAGGGCGCTAAATGCAATCACGGACCCTTCAGTTTCCACGATGGCTCCCTCCGCCCCTGGTCGCCCCCTCCTCTCCCCAGCAGGGAGGCCAGGCCACTCAGTGGCTGATACCTTTGGGGACTCTGGCCAGCAGAAGGAAGCCTCTGATTCCACCTCAGTGCCCTTCTGCAAAGCACCCCTGAACCCGGGGGGTGCATGGGTTCCGAGGACGCGAGCTGAGGCGCTGCCGGCTGGGGTGGACGGAGGAAGTCCCTACAGAGGCAGGTCGGTGCTGTTGTGCCGGGTTTTCCGGGCAGTGCCGTCGTCTCGGGGCAGAGCCCTCTGCAGGTTGCACATGGCCACGGTCTTTTTGAGGTCGATCACGGCGTAGGAGTCTGAGCTGCGGGCAGGGGCGACGGTGGGCACGGGGGCTTGGGGGGCTGCGGGGTTCTGGGGCCCCTTGGGGTGGTCTCCACCCCATCCCTTCAGCTCCACCTGGATGTAGTTGAGCTGCCTGGGCGGCTCGGGGCCCGGACGGCGGAAATCAAAGTTGAAGACTCTTGGGGAGCCTCGGCGGCGGGTCAGTGGCACAGGGAAGCTGCCGTGGCTGCGCAGGGCAGCCCGGGTGCTGGTGGGCTTCTGCAGTGGGGTCTCGTCCTCCTCGCCGTCGGGGAAGCCATTGGAGGAGGGTGTCAGCCCGTCCCTTGAGTCGCCGTCGTCCCCGACCTCCTCCCCCAGCTGTTGGGCATGACTCTCCCACACCGGGGGCAAGGAGGGCAGGTTCTCATAGTGCAGCAGGGCGGCCCGCCGGTGGGCAAGGCCGTTCCAGCCCGGTTCCTCTGGGCTCAGTCTCCAGCTGGCCCCTGGCCTCAGCCCCCCGCTGACATTCTCGTAGGTGCACTTGGGCTGGGCCGGGCACTCAGAGGGGCCCTCGTTGTTGTTGTGGTGCAGGGGGTCACGAAGGGCGGGGCACAGACCCTGGCACTTCACCACCTGCCGCCGCGCAGGGGTGGGGCCCAACACGAACTTCACCTGGCCCGGCTGCCAGAACGCCTGTGGGTCCTGGGGGTCGGGGCCCCGGGCCTGCGGAGGAACGGGTGCCTGACCCTCGGGAAGCGGCTGCAGGCAGTGCCGGCTTCTGCGGTGGTCATCCTCACTGGCCGGAGTGTTGACATAAGTGTGGGACTGGGGGGGAAAAGTCCAAATGAAGCAGGGGGCTCCAGCGGCAGGGAGGAGGTAGAGCAGAAGCGACAGAAAGGTGACAGACCAGAAGCAGGAGGGAAGAAGCTGGAGTTTTCTCATCTTCCTAGTCCTCCAAACCTTCCAGAGAAGCTGCCTCCCTTTCTGGGGAAAGGGACCCTACAGACTTTCTTCCCTCGATGATCCTTACTGGGAGGAGGTGCCCTATTTCCTGACCTCCATTCCCACCCAGACCAACAGGGAGGGGCGGGGCAGCTGCTTGCTCACCTGCTCATCGGGAGCAATGAGGGCATGGGTGGACTCCTCCCCAAGTGAGGGGTGTCGAAGGCTGCTTGTTGAGGGGCGCTGGGGTGCTGAGAATCTCGGGCCCTCTCCCGGGCATCCAGGGAAGCCATTGGAGAAGCTAGAGATGTTATAGCCTAGAGCTGGGCACAGAGGAGACAAGCCCAAGTGAGAGGGGTCCTTAACCCATCTGCAACCCCATGTGCAGCGTCCTGGGGCTCCTCCAATTGGAGGGGAGATGCTCCCAGGGCCCCAAAGTAGTTAGCCTTGCTGAACCAGTGGTCCCCCACTATCTGTCATCTTTCTTTTTTTCTAATGTATTTTATTGATTATGCTATTACAATTGTCCCATTTCCCCATCTTTACTCCCCTCCACCCTGCACACCCTCTCCCACCCACATTCCCCCCCATTAGTTCATGTCCATGTGTCATAGGTTCTTTAGCTTCTACATTTCCCCTACTATTCTTGCCCTCCCCGTCTATTTTCTACCTACCATCTATGCTACTTATTCTCTGTACCTTTTCCCCCTCTCTCCTCCCACTCCCCTGTTGCTAACCCTCCATGTGATCTCCATTTCTGTGGTTCTGTTCCTGTTCTAGTTGTTTGCTTAGTTTCTTCTTGTTTTTGTTTCAGGTGTGGTTGTTAATAACTGTGAGTTTGCTGTCATTTTACTGTTCATATTTTTTAGATAAGTCCCTTATCTTTTTCTTAGATAAGTCCCTTTAACATTTCATATAATAAGGGCTTGGTGATGATGAACTCCTTGAACTTGACCTTATCTGGGAAGCACTTGATCTGCCCCTCCATTCTAAATGAAAGCTTTGCTGGATAGAGCAATCTGGGATGTAGGTCCTTGCCTTTCATGACTTGGAATACTTCTTTCCAGCCCCTTCTTACCTGTAAGGTCTCTTTTGAGAAATCAGCTGACAGTCTGATGGGAACTCCTTTGTAGGTTACT
>CM052541.1:102502641-102550861 GCA_028533065.1 Trachops cirrhosus
CCTTCATTTTTACCTTGGGTAATGTAATTATGATGTGCCTTGGTGTGTTCCTCCTTGGATCCAACTTGTTTGGGATTCTCTGAGCTTCCTGGACTTCCTGGAAGTCCATTTCCTTTGCAAGATTGGGGAAGTTCTCCATTATTTGTTCAAATAACTTTTCCACTTGTTGCTCTTCCTCTTCCCCTTCTGGTACCCCTATAATTCGGATGTTGGAATGTTTAAAGATGTCCTGGAGGTTCCTAAGCCTCTCCTCATTTTTTTGAATTCTTGTTTCTTCATTCTTTTCTGATTGGATATTTCTTTCTTCCTTCTGGTCCACTCTATTGATTTGAGTCCCAGTTTCCTTCCCATCACTATTGGTTCCCTGTGCATTTTCCTTTATTTCTCTTATTGAAGCCTTCATTTGTTCATCTAATTTGCAACCAAATGCAACCAATTCTGTGAGCATCCTGATGACCAGTGCTTTGAACTGTGCATCTGATAGGTTGGCTATCTCTTTGTCGCTTAAAAGTATTGGCTCTGGGGCTTTGATTTGTACTTCCGTTTGAGCCATTTTTTTTTTTTAATTCGGTCGCAGGTGTTACATATGAGGGGCGGAACCTTAGGTGTTCTCCAGGGTGGGGCAACCCAGTCGCTGGGTTGTGACACTGTATGTGGGGGCGGAGTCAGAGAGGAAACAACAGTGCTTGCTCTGCTCTCTGTGGATTTCAGTCCCTTCTGTGGCTTCCACCAAGCAAACTGGGCCTTTCTGGTGCTAATTCCCATGTGAGTGGGCTTGTGCACGTTCTAGGACCTCGTGGGTCTCTCCAACGCACTCTCCTGTGAGGCTGGACGTCTCTCCCTGTGCCTCAACCCCCACAGGTGTTTTCAATCAGTGTCCCGAGGTTCTATTTCCCGGTGCTGGGACCCTGGGTTGTGTGGTTTGTCTCACTGCCCAATTTCGCCTGGTTTATCTACATGCAAATGTGGCCCAGAGAGCCAGACGCCTTGCGTACAGTGCCTCACTTCACAGTCGCCACCTCGCTGGGTCTGCCAGTGGCCTGTGCGCCCAGGGTCCACCCACTGTGGTCTTGTGCTCAGGATGCTTTACAGGCCCAGGATGTGTTCCGCATTTGGTGCCATGGCTTTCTGTGCCTCGATCCTTCTCCACCCGGCTGCCCGACTCTGCCCCTCCTACTGGTCTAGATGAATGTGTCTATTTTAACTCCTGGGTTGTCCAACTTCCATACAGTTCAATTTTCTGTCAGATCTGGTTGTTATCTTGTTTCTAAGTTGTTGCTGACCTTATTTTGGTTGTGCAAGGAGGCACAGTGCGTCTACCTACGCCCCCATCTTGGCCGGAAGTCAGCCCATTTATTCTGTCATCTTTCTGTTCTTCAAACCCCATCCTTTCCCTCAAAGCTCAGCCTGAACCGTGTAACAGCTCCCCCTCACAGCCTTACCTGAAACACTTAAGGCACACCTTGTCACCACGGGACTGCCCCTTTGCCTCATTCTAGCTCTGCCAGCGAGCTCCCGGGAAGCTCCTTGAAACCAGGGCTGTGCTTCCATGTCCTTTTGTCCCCCCACACACCAGCCCATGGAGTGCAGAACACAGAGCGGTACTCGGTACACACTCAGTGACAAACAAGCAGAGATGGGGAAACGTCTCCAGGAAACGGTCCTGGGCAGAGATGCCTGCGTCATCCATCAGGAAAGCTACTGGATTTTGCCATGTATAATGTGCACTTTTTTGCCCAGATTTTTGAAAGAAAAATAAGGATGCGCATTGTATGTCTGTAGAACCTGAAATACCTTGTATCTGTTCTTGTGTTTTATAATTGTTACTAAAATTTCTTGTACCATAATATGTTCAAAAATAAACACTAAAATTCCTTTATAATACAAAAGACAAGTATCTAAACATAAATAAATAAATAAATAATTGAATTAAAAAATTAAAATGAAAGCTTTTTTTCCCTGAAAGTTTGGGCCAAAAACGTGGGTGTGCATTGTACACGGCACAATACAGGTACATGGGTATGACCCAGCGGGTGGAAGGAAGGAAGCAAAAGGGCTCCAGACTGCCACTTCCATGGACATCCCATGTCTTCCCGTCTCCCTGACCATCAGTCAGTAAGAGTTCCAGGACTCCCCAGCCTCAGCTGGAGTCTCCTGACTGGCCCAGGTCAGGCCTTACCCATCTGCAAGAGTGGTTCTGATGACGGCTGCCAGTCCTGGAAGGCTGGTTCACCCAGCCATCCCCCTACCTGCTTACCTGACTCGGGCCCCCAACACTGGTTGGGGCTTCCTGGGCCTGTGCTTACGTGTCTGTGTGTATGACTGGCCATATGTGTGTGTGTATTCTCGTGCCTGAGTGTGTACTGGGGCCGACAGGGGTCTCCTCACCGGTGGGAGGCTGGGGGGCCCGCAGGAGGTCAAGGTCGGCCGGGTGGCTGTTGCGGGTGATGATGACCGGCTCTTCCATCACATTGATGCTGTTGCACTGCATCAGATCCTGAAGGAGGTTGAAGATTTCCTCGGCCCGGGAGCACTTGAATGCAAATATCCCTGAAGCAGGAGAGGAAGAAATGAGGCTGCTCTGACCCTGTGCCCAACTGGGAAGAGCGACAGAGGCTAAACTGAGGCATGGAGCTCAGGAAATGTCCCTAAACCCCAGTCCCAGGCCTGTGGGGAAGAGGGGGAGCCCCTCTCACCTTGAGTACTCTCCCAGCACACCCTAAAATGGGAGGAGCTGGGCGCAGGCACCCTGCTCTTGTCCTCCTGTAAGCTATTTCCATCTTGAGATCTAATACTTCAGCTATATTCCTCTGAAGTCAATTCATTGCCCTGAGGGTGTACATGTACAGAGGTTCGGGGAAGAGGAGTGAGAATCAAAGTGAAAAGGGCAGTATTACAGGAGCGGCCGCTGTCCACACGCTGCCCATCTCCCTCTGCCTGCTACCCTTTGCTCCCCAGAAAAACGAGCTCCGTTCAGGGTACCAGCCCCCAGCTCTGTGCCCAGAGCTCTTTGAGGGTAGAAGGTCGTTCTGTTCACTGCTTCTTCACTGGTTACTTTGTTCAGTGATACTAAGCCCAGACCCTGGCCAGAGAGCCAATGTCCACCGTGTACAGGCCCCTGACCCCGAGGAAGAAAGGGTGGGCTGCCTAGCTGAGGGACAAATACAGCAAAAGAATCATGTGGCTCCTCAGCACAGCCACCTTGTAGCCCCTCAGACTCTGATGCAGGAACTCAAAGGCCCAGGGAGCAGGACTGGGCAGAGTTAGCACCCGTGACTCAGGGGACCTGAACACGCCCTCGGGGCGTGGTGCCAGTCTGGGATTCTGAACCACCCAGGAGCAGTGGGGCCCAGGACTCAGGTGAGGCTCCTTGGGGGGTGGGGGGGGGGTGGGCACATACCCACAACAAAGACAGATAAAGTGAGGCTGGGGTATGGGACAGCAGACGTTTCCAGGAATGGGCCACGAGGCAGAGAGAAAAACGACTATATGGGCAAGCTATTGTACGTCAAAGGCTAAAAAAGGATGGAAAAGCTTGAAGATTTAGGAGGACCCTGTGTTGGGGCCTACGGCAGCCCCTCCAGGATCCCAAGTATGGATCAAACACCGCCAGACGCAGGGAAGGCCCTTCCTCCCCTCTCTCTGCTCAGCCAGTGTAAACGGCCTCTGCCTCATGAGCTCCAAGGGTCAGAAGCTGCAACTGGGGCAGCTCCCCCAGGCAACACAACCTCAGAGACTGTCTGTTAGCAGCCTCGTAAAAGGAGCTCATCCATTTCACCTGCACAGTCCCAGGCAGGGCTCCTCCTGCAGAGCTTATGGCTGGGTCCCAAAAGAGAAGCCTCTAGCCTTGATCTCATGGCACAGCCCACCACTCCCTAACCTCTGGCTGCAGGGAAAAGAGGGAGGAAGAAAGAATACACCACACTCCATTGCTCACAGGTGACCAGGGACACAGATGAGCCTCTTGAGGGTTGCTCCGTACATGGGGACCCAAGAGACCTACCCAAATCTATCATTCCCAAGTCACTCAGCCTGAGGACACAAGAACCTCCTGCCAACCTTTCATTACTTGTGGGCTCTAGGGTATATGAGCTGGGGACTCAGAAGAAAGATTTTTCCTACTCAGGGGGCAACAGGGACCCTTGAAACTGGAGTAACAAAGGGAGGAGGAACCAGCTACTTTTCCCAAGCAGGCTCTGGCCTGTGAGCACTAGCTCTTTCCCATGGGCTGTGCAATGAATGCCCCACAAAGGGACCCAGGCCAGAGCTGCAAAGACAGAAGTGGAAGAGCACTGCCCTGGGAGTCCATTTAGTTCTGTATTAACACGCTGGTGTTCTTGGCCATGACCCTTCCTCCCGCTGGGCAACAGCTGCCTAGTCTGCACCATGACTTCTATTCCTCACACCTGACCCAGGTGCACAAGCCCCTATGTTAGCACCAGGCAGGGGCTGGTACTCACCCTGGCCCGTCTGACACCGGCGACCACTCTCAAAGGAGAAGAGGTTGGAATCATAGCCATAGCGCCGCAGGCAAAGGTACGGCCAGTGGACAGCCTCACGCCGATGCAGGTGAAGCACCAGCTCGCTCTGTGTCAGCTCCATCACCCCAGAGCCCAGCTCCACCCCCTCGTCATCCACGTTCGTCACCTAGAGGTAGGGGACAGAGGGTCAATGATAAGTAACAAGTATGTGTATGGTCCCTGAACCACTGACAGGCCTGCTGATGATGCAGGGCTGGAGCTGGGGAGCTGAGGGGCTCACCTGACTCACCAGACTTCACAGAACGCTACATGATTACTTAAGACTCGGAGACAATCAAGTCCCAAAAGAACAAATATATACTGCCTCCACCTCCTCCCCAACTGCAGGATCTCTCTGAGGGCTCCCTCTTGTGGTGAGCAGGAGAAACCTGCGCCCCAACAGGCAGGGAGTCAGGAGGGGGCTCCTCTGCCCTGCCTGGAGGTGGGAGGGTCCAGCCCCACACAGGTCCACAGGTCCCCTAGGCCTGGCCTTAGCTTCCCAAAGCAAGCAGCAAACACTACTAATGCAGTGATTACCATGTGTTAAGCACTGTTTTAAATACTGACAGGACTGAATTACCTAAAATCACATATTTTGCTACTGTATTACAGCATTTCTTCGTTCTTGGCAGTACCACAAGCCGAACACATGACAGTGGCCTGGGCTCCTTTTCCTCAGGCCACCTCAGAGGGTCTGATCTCAAGAAGTCTTTATGAGCCCACAGCCTCAGCCTGCCATTTCACCTTCTTTTTATTTTATTTATTTAATTTGTTTATTTTTATACAGAGGGGTAGGGAGGGAGAAAGAGGAAGAGAAACATCAATGTGTGGTTGCCTCTCTCACGCCCCCTACTGGGGACCTAGCCCACAACCCCAGGCATGTGCCCTGACTGGGTATCGAACCAGTGACCCTTAGGTTCGCAGGCTGGAGCTCAATCCAACGAGCCACACCAGCCAGGGCTCACCCTCTTTTTATTTATTTATTTATTTATTTATTTATTTATTTATTTATTTATTTTAGAGGGGTTAGGAAGTCAGAAAGACAGGGAGAGAAACATTGATGTGTGAGAGAACCATCTACTGGTTGCCTCTCGAATGCCCCCAACTGGCCCACAACCCATGCATGTGCCCTGACTGGGAATTGAACTGATGACCCTTCGTTCACAGGCCACACTGAGCCACACTAGCCAGGGCTCATGTCGCCTTCTCTGGAGAGGCTGAAGCAACTCGACAGCTCAAGGTCTGAGATCAGCAGACCATGCTAGAAACTCAGGAGAGGGGGCTATGGGTACCTTGAACTTGGTGGGGTGGTTGTCTGGGATGCTGTCTCTATTCAGGCAGCTGCAGCAGCTCCCCATGGTGTCAGAGCAGCGAGCCCACCCTAGGGAAAAGCATAAGAGATAAAGTTGTCAAGGTCAGTTCCACAAAGTCCTGCTCAGGGAAACCGGCAGAACCACCTCATGGTAATCACTGACGCTGCCCAAGGGAATATATGGCACAGTTCCTCTCTCAAGAAATTCCCACTCTCGACCCAGGGCCAGACATACAAGGGATAAACATTAACTCAAGTTAGGATATGTTAAAGATTAATGCTGGCAGGGGTATGGAAAGAGCTTCTCAGGTGTATCATTTGATCTAGACCTTGAGAAGTACACAGGGTTTTAGCTGATGTAATGACAGGAAAGGGAGGCCTGGTCAGCAAGGAAAACAAAAAAAAAGCAGGGACTCAGAAGTGATTTGCATCAGAAGGAGTTGGGTGTCGGCCTGGAGCCTTGTCCAGATTCAGCAAAGAAATTAATTTGGGAGTCCCAGGAACTTTAGCCTGTACTTTTCTCCTTTTCCATCTTATTCTTCCCACATCATCCAAATCCTCTTTCCTCCCTCACTACCATCCCAACACCACCTCAGCTTTATTGTTTGATGTCCTCTTCTTATGAGGTGCTACATTACGGTCAAAAGATGCACTCAGAAGACTGAACATTTAAAACAGAGCACACTTTTTATTGCCCTGGCTGGGTGGCTCAGTTGGTTGGAGCGTCATCCCATACACCAAAAGATTATAGGTTCAATCCCTAGTCAGGGCACATATGGGAGGCAACTGATGAATGTTTCTCTCTCACATCGATGTTCCCCTCTCTCTTCCTCTCTCCCCCTTTCCCTTCCTTTCTCTCTAAAATCAATAAATGTATCCTTTACAAGGGTGAGGATTAAAAAAATAAAAATAAATAAAAATACAACAGAACACACTTTTTATAACCTTGATTAGGCATTTTTTCATTTAAAAAAATGCCGGGTTTGCTTTTGGACAAAGGGGAGACATATTCTTGGCTTTCCCTCCAAGATTATGGCACTTGGACTGCATGTCAGAATAGCAGGACTTGTGCCTAGGATGGAGAGGGTGCCACCAGGCTTGAGGGACCTAAGGGAGCAAGCAAACACACGCACTGATTCCAACCAGAAGTTAAGGGGCTGCAAGTTGCTTCAAGAAATGGGTCTGTAAGATGGCATATCCTCTCAGAACTACCACTGACGGTATAAAGCCCTTGCTCAAGCCCGATCTGCACCCTCCATTCCTCCCAACTTGGGAAACTCCAGGAAAGTGGCTCCTACACACAGCTCTCACCTCACCCAGGCCATCGGGAGGGGCATGGGGAAGGACCCCCACTTTATTCCCCCTGTTCTTGGTGGGGCATCATGGCAAGCGATCTGCAGAGATGTCACCTGGATCCCTCCGGGACACACCTGGGGTTCACCTAGCAGAGGAGACAGAGACCACAGACTAGTGGACACAGTCCATCCTCACCATTAATGAGACTGACTTGCTGTCAGTCTATGCCACCTGGGTATCTGTCCCAGATCATAATGGGACAGAAACACCAATGAATAAAGCAAGATCAAGGGCAAAGGGACCACAAATTCTGAGCTCTGTAAGCCCTGGGAAGATACTCCCCTAGCACCAATGGGTTGGAAGTCTGAGGCAGCCCAAGACCTTTTAAGAGGCCTCCAAACCCCACCTGAATCCTGCTACAACCAACATCAAAACCACCATCTCACCTTTGCAGAGAACTTTACAACAGGGTTTCTCAAAAAGACACTGTGATGGACTGGAAAAAGTGCTAGCTTAAGATTCAGAAACTAATACTGTAGTCTGTTTTGTTGCTAGGAAGTATTCAGGAGACTGCCAAGTCAACCCCCTACCACCTCCCACAACACCCACCCCAAGGCAGTTTTTAAGGGAAATATCTGTAAACTATGGAGCTTTGCAGCTTAAATAACCTCTAGAGGTAAGTATGTGGACAAACCTCACGAAAATTTTCCCTTTTCAGGACAATCTCACATTTGGAAGGTTTTTTAGATTTTCTCTTCTCCAAGCTTTGGAAGGCCTAAAATTTCAACACAAATGCTAACAATAAACCAAAGCTTCAGGGATCTAGAGCCAGGTAGACAAACTGACAGGCCAGGGCCCTGGAGACTCTTGAGATCTCACCCTCCTCCCTGGAAAAACACTATCATTTCCCAGGGCCCCTTGTGCTCTGCATCCTTGGAAAACATCCCAGGTGAAAGGACCCCCATCCTCTTGGTCTGGCTTTTTCCCATCTTGAAAGGTGGAAGCAGGCTGAGGGAGGTGTGCACTGGGTAAGGCCAAGCGGCTGGGAAAATATTGGAGCTTGAGCCGGCATCCAACAAGGAGTCTGGGGGTGAAACCAACTACAGGGAGGAGGGCATTGCACCTTTTCCTGTCCCCTTCTCTCTAAGATCATGAGGACATTTCACGACAGCCAAATGAAGGGGATTACACTGGATGAGAAGGGGGCTCCGGTCTGGGATAGGTTTGGATTGGGGGCAGGAGTTAAGAGGAGGTTATGAGTACTCAAAATATATGAGAGGGCTGGGGAAACGTGGGCAGTTTCTTGGATTTGAATACGGTGCAAGGAGAATGGGGAGAGGGTATGATGAATCAGAGGAATTTCAGGGCGATGGAAGCATTTTCGGGCATCCAGGAAAGAATGTGGCTCTGTGGGAGTATCGCAAATTCGCAGGAGTGAGGGGTTCTGAGGGCAACAGGACCTGCGAAGGTGTGTCGGGGGTGGGGGTGGGGTGGTTCTGAGGAGTGAGAGGCATTTAGGTTGCGGAGCTGTCAAGGAGATTTCTAGACATGGAGAAGGAATGGGGGAGTTCGGGTCCGCGCGTTGTTCCCGGATCCCAGCCCCCAGCCCCGGGGCTCCACCACCTGCCCGCCCGCCCGGGGTTTCCGCAGATGGGAGCTGAGACTGCAGCGCGGTGCGGTGCGGCCTCTGTGGAGCCGCCTCGTCCCCGCCCCGCCGCACCCCACTCACATCGCCCCGCGGCCCGGGCGGCGCCGGGCCCCGCTCCCGGGTCCCGCTGCAGCAGCCGCCGGCCGCCGGGAGCTAAGGTCTCCCTGCCCCGCCCCGCAGCCACGGGGTCGGAGGTCACCGGCAGCACCAACGAGACGCTGCGGGCAGGCGGACCCGCTAGGGGCGACCGGCGCGTATCCTAGAAGGTCCCTTTGGAGGACTTTGCAGCCGGGAGCAGGAAGCACGTGCACACGCTAGAGGGCGCTACTGGCCAGCGGCTGCGCCCTCCTGGCGGTGGGGGCGGATCCTGGGGCGGGAGCAGGGGCGGGACTGAGGGGACTAGAAGTGGGACTAGAGGTTTCCACTCCCGGAGCAGAAAGGGACAGGGGATGGAGAGAGAAGCACAAAAGATGGGGGAAGGGTCTAAAGGGGTGGAAGAGAAAAGGGCGGTATAAGAGGCTGAGGAAAGGGAAGGGGAGGAGGGCCCCCTGGGGAGAACGGGGAGGGATTATGGAGGGGTGGGAAACAGAGCGGGGCGGGGCTAGAAGACCAGAGGGAGGAGCTGTGGGGGGACCTGCGTGCTTGGAAAGGAATTCTGTTCCGCGAGTGTCAGACGACCGATTATAAACGAGGCGCCTGGGTGTCCGTTCGGCTTCCGAAAGGGCACCATTCCGACACTGAGCTCATAGCAGTGCGGGACAGTGGAGCCTGCACACTTTCCACCCTGGGATCCCACAAAGGCTTTCCTGAGTCTGCAGCCCGGGCCCCTCCCGGAGCCGTCCGGCTCTACTAGCCCTAGGAGGGCGTGGGAGAGGAAGGGCCGCGCTCCCGGGGCGGGCAGAGGCGGGCGCTAGGTCTCGGGGTGGGGACTGAGTGAGGGGCACGACGGCGCGCTCTGTACTGAACGGCCCAGACACCTGCGCGCGGCAACGGTGAGAACCCAGCGGAGTCCCGTCCGCTTCTCTGAACTTCCAGCAGCCAGAGTGGGAACCCCAGCCGGCTCGACACTACACTACGCCCCGCCTCCAAGAGGGGGGGCGCGAAGTCCAAGAAAAAAAATTTGGGAATCTACCCAGAGGGTACTTGGCTGGAACGGACACTTCTCCACTGCTCAGCCTCACTGTCGGGGAAACCTTCCCAGCTCAGGCTTTGCTCTTTAGGGCAGGGGTGGGTTGGGAAGGTTGAACTCCGTGAGCCTGGTTGCACCTGCGCGCAAGCAGGAGAGGGGTTCAGTCTTGTCCCTTGTCTCAGGGGACCGGGGCGGGGGGCGGGGGGAATTCTGGAAGGAATCAGCATGTTAGAAAGGCGGGATCCAGGGCTAAGCAAAGGTGGAGTCAGGCCGCCTTTGTGGACCATGGAAGGGTGAGGGGCAAGATTTCTGAGCATTGCTTCTGTGTGGGACAATTTCAGGCAAACTAGAACTAACCTGGAAGAGAGGGTGCAAGTCCTCTCCTGGGGCCCCAGGTGTTCCCCCTCTTCCTGTGTGACATCCTCCCCCATGCACCTCTTGCTGCCTGGAGCAGGGATGTTGCTGTTCCAGGAAGTGGCTACTTCTGGCCCTGAGTGTGAATGGCCCATCCTGGCTGCCTTCCACAGGAAACCTGACCTGACGGACAGAGCAGGAAGGAAACAGGTGGGTGTGGGGCCAGGAAGCAGGCAAGGGTGGCACAGGGCATCTGAAGCGGGTGCTGAGTGGGGCTGTGGGTTGAGAAGCAGTATAACTGTTAGAGTCCAAACCCTGTTCCCACCCCCAAATCCGGGTCTTGTAGAGGCCAAGGATTTGTGATGCCCTCCTGTGCCCTGCTGCCAGTCAGAATCCATCCCAGCTCTCAGGGGCAATCTTTTCCTAAAGCTCCCCTTAGCCTTCCAGTGTGACCCTGGGGAAGGTAACTAACCTCAATTTGTTTCAACCAGAAAAATGGGATAACAGAAACTACCTCGTAAGATTGTTGCGAGGATGGATTATATTATGTAAAACTCTAGAATTGCCCCTGGCACTGAGTGAACAGAAAAGTTTGCTCCAGTTATTTTTCTTCCTAGGGTGCTGTGTCTACCTGCCCTGACCTCTAGCCCCATTCTGCCTGGTTTCATCTCTGTCTTACCTACTAGACTAGGAGCTCCTTGTGGTCAGGGCTCATTCTTTTTCTACTTCAGTAGTCACCCCCCACCCGCAAGACACTGGTCATACCAGGGCTTGCCCAGAGGAGGGCGGAAGATGCACTTAGAATTGTCCACTGAAATCGCTGCTGTAGATAGAAAATGGAAACACAAGATTTCCCTCTGTCCTGGCAGAGCTTATGGACTAGATGAGGAGCTGAGGGAGACACAAGGAGCAAAGAGAAAACTATGTGCTAAACCTTGGGACACTAATCGCACTTACTTCTGGAGCTCAGGGAAAGGAGAACAGTTATGGACCAGAGAGGCTGAGAAGGGCTTCTGGTGAAGTGGTCCTTGCATCTGGAAATCTGGGGCCTGTGGAGGGGACAGGGAGGAAGCAGACTCACTGGCCTCATAAGCACACAATGAGGAATGGTGAGCATGAAGCCTAGGGAGGTGGGGAAGAAGGGACCAGTCTACCCAAAGGTTCATGGGAAAGGCAAAATGCCCTCCTCTTTCCTCCATTCCAATCTTGGGAAACCCCAGAGCTTGAGTTTCAGGAACTCTGGAGCCAAAAGGACTGGCCTCAACATCTGGCTCTGCCACTTACTAGCGGTATGACTGTTAGCATATCATGTATGCTCACCCAGCCTCAGTTTGACTATCTGTAAAATGGAGACAAAAATGACACCTAACTCACTTGGTTATCGAATGAGGTAATGTCTATAGAGCACTTAGTGCTGCTTAGTAGCACATTGAAAGGACCAAATAAATGGGAGATGTTCTTGTTATTTTCTGGGCAGACTGTGCCACCAATGTCAGTGCTAAACTCTGGCTGGTCCCACCGAGGGGAGAGCCTCCCCGCTCAGGAGCCAGGTCCGCCAGCGAACCTAGACGGTGACCCAGGCCGCCTGCCAGAGGGGGACCCTGAGGAGGCCTCTGCTCAGGTAGTAGGAGCCCTACCTTTTCTTCTGAGCTCAACATGCCTCCACCCTTTGGGCTGCCTCCCATTTGCACCAGCTGGGAGGAGTGAGTCTTCGTGCCCAGCCGCTTGTGGCTCTTCTCTCTTCACAGGAGTCCATTTCTACAACCCCCTCAGGACATGAGGGTTTGACTTTAAATGTGTTCACATGAATACATGTGACCTCTCCTGGGGGTCTGTGTTGCTTAAGCAGACATGAGGGGCTTGGCCCTGAGTGCAGGGGGTGATTTCAAGAGTAAGAGACAAAGCTGTTTTGGGCTGTGAGGCCTCCCCAACATCCACCAATTAGACCACAAATGCAGGGGTGGATCAGCTGTCCTAGTGTTCTTGAAGTTGGTTATCTAATGTGGGGGGGGTTGCTTAGATGTTGTTACAGATTGGAGAGGAGGTGGCAATGAGAAGGAAAGGAAAGAGGGGGAAAGAAGGAAAACCTAGTTCCACTCCTCATCCTCTGCTGTGTCTCCTCAGCATCCTGCCGGTCTGCACCAGGGCCTCCCTGACCTGGACACCAACCCAGCTGCCAACTGGCCTGGGCTCCTGCAACAGCTCCCTCCACAGGACAGCGATGTGGGTCTCACCCTCCCCAGCCGCCCTCTCTTGACGTACTGTTGAAGAACCTTGGTCCAGAAGTCAGGGAACACGGATTTAAGGCTTAGCTATGCCACTGACTGGGGGAAGTCAGTCCCATTCCCCCACCCCAGCCTGAATTTTCACATCTACATAATGGGTACACTTATCTGCACGGTGGCTGTGCTGCCTGCCGCAGTGCTTGACTGAAGAGCAAATGAGAAAATGGACATGAACGCTTTTTAAAAACAAATAATGGAATGTACAAATGTAGGGAGTATGGTCAAGTATTTATTGAGGCCCTATGTGTGCCTAGTCTAAAAAAGGCTTATAATTCAGCTGGGAAGACAAGGCAGGAGAATATGGAATAAGTAGGGAAAACACCGTGGGAAGAGATATTGAACTATATAGCTCAATGGGAGCAAGGACCCAAATACATGGTGACAGGGCTAAGTGCTATGTGGATGATGTCAGGAATGATGACCCTTCCTGGGTGGGATGCGGGAAGTAAGACTGAGGAGGATTTACTGGCACTGTTGTCCCTCTTTCCCTTTCCATTGCCATACCCTTCTATGCTGTTATTGCCTGCACCTCCCTGGGGTTCTACAACCTTCCTTTGACTCAGCAGCTAAGCTTTCTCTCTCCACTCAGACTTCAATCTTGCCTGCTGGGCTCTCCCTGGCTCTCCCTGTTTCTGCAGGAGCAATACTGCCTGGCCCTTGGTGAGGAGGAGCTGGCTGAGCTGCGGCTCTTCTGTGCCCAGCGGAGGCGGGAGGCCCTGGGACAGGGGGTGGCGCATCTGGTACCTCCCAAGCTCAAAGAATGCACCTGTGAGAAGGTATGTAGTACCCCTGCCCCAATACTCCCCTTCCTCCACTCTTTGCCCTCTCAGTACTGCAGAAGGAGCTAGCTTCTGAGACTCTAGTGGCAAAAGGGGGTTTGGGGACTGATAGTTTGGCAAACCTTAAGAAAAAAGGAAACCATGTTTGGGGGTTCTTGGTGAGCCTGCAGGGGGGGGGGGTGGGTTGGGACGCAAGAACCAAGAGGGAAGCTAGGAGGGTGGTGCAGCCTCTGACCAGCCAGCACCCCTGCTTGGCAGTGCAGGGAGACGCTGAGGCCGGGGGAATATGGAGTGTTTGCAGCCCTGGCAGGAGAGCAGTATTGCTGGCACCGGGCTTGCTTTGCCTGCCAGGCCTGTGGCCAGGCCCTGATAAACTTCATCTACTTCTACCATGATGGGCATCTCTACTGCGGCCGTCATCACGCTGAGCTACTGAGGCCACGCTGCCCTGCTTGTGACCAGGTACAGCTCTGAGTGGAGGGTCTGTTCAGGGTCCAACTCGGCAGGACGTAAGGGAACACCTCTCCCGGTATCAGGGAGTGGAGTAGAGAGAACAAGGCACTAGCCTGGGACATTTGGTTCCTGTTGCTCTCTGGCTTGAGTTCTGAGCGTGTGGGACCTTTGTGCCCTCCCCCACCGCAGGTAGACTCCCCCATAATGTCTGGGACCGAGAGAATTTCTCTGGAGCAGGTACTCTTGGACAGACATTCCCATCAGTATACTGGGTGTCCAGTGCTGTGCCTGGTCATGAGAGGAACTGCCTTAATATCAGCATAAGCGGCAGCGAGGAACCCTGTGTTGGGAGTCCAGGTGACCGGGTCGCACTTTCGGTCCTGCCACCAGCTAGCTGGGGGATCCTGGCTAAGCCAATCAGCCCTCCCTGCGTCGGAGAGTGGTTGAATTGATCAAATGGGAATGTCCGTAGCCGTGCTTTAGCGCTAACTGGCTATAAGGCGTGGTTATTGGATGAATGAATGAGTAAATGAATGAGCCGTTCCCCTCTCCCTCTCCCAGCTGATCTTCTCCCGGCGCTGCACTGAGGCTGAGGGACAGCGCTGGCACGAGAACCACTTCTGCTGCCAAGACTGCGCCGGGCCCTTGGGCGGAGGACGTTATGCCCTGCAGGGGGGCGGCCCGTGCTGCCCCAGCTGCTTTAGGAGTCGTTATTCGGATGCCGGCTCCAGCCCGGCCGCGACACTAGAAGGAAGGCAGTCCCTTGGTAAGGGAGGAAAGGTGTAGATCCAAGGGGAAGAGGGCAGCCTCTTGGGCTGGGCAGAGGAGGGAGTTCTCCCGGGCTGGAACCCTCGCCCTGGTCCCACACCGTCCCGTCCCTCCAGCAGCACCCCCCCGTCCGCCAACCGCATGCCCCAGCCTCGGGGCCCGCAGCTCTCACCGCGCATCCCTGGCCGGAGCGCTCCAAGGGCCTCCAGAGCCCACCCCGCGCCGCCGTAGAGGCTGCGGCGCGGGACTAGCTCCTGGAATGGGGCCGCGGCCGCCCCCTGGTGGGCGGAGGCGGGGAGGGGCGGGGAGCCCTGGAGCGGACTCGCGGCGGCGGCGGCGGCGCGCACCGCTCAGGGGCGGGGCGGGAGGCTGGGCCTAGCCACCTAGGGGCCGCCCCGCCCGGGTCTGGGCGTAGATTCGGGGCTCTGAGATAGGCGTGTCTGACCCCGCCAGGAGCAGGGGAGGCGGGGCTCGACAGAATAGAAGGAGGGGACAATGGCCCACTACACTTCGCGACCATCTCCGGAGCATCCCTCAACGCTGTCACCAGCTCCAGTCAGGAAACCCAGAGGGGGCTGCTTGGAACCAGCCCGGAGTGCCGAGCAGGGGACAAGGCTGAGGCACCCAAAAGGGGAGGACAGGGCCCCCTGGAGACGCCCGCAGATCCCAAGGAGGACGCCCCCTGCCCCACCTGCTCCTCTTCCTCTGACTCAGAACCCGAAGGCTTTTTCTTTGGCCAGCGTCTTACCCTGCCCTGCAAGACCCCCAGAAGCCTGCAAGCTGAGGGTAGTGACACCTCCAGGAAGCACTGCACCATTTGCTAGTTGCGCGGCCCGGTGAAGGGGGAGTCAGGGGGAGGAATGATCTGCAAGGCTTTAGACGCAGACTCTTCTCCCCCGATAAAAATCCTAGACTGAGTGCAAATAGGGACACGCCTGGTACAGGGCGCGAGATGACAAACTTGAGTACTCCCTCTTCAGCCCGCGCATTCTGTGACTTTTCACGGAGACATTCCTTGGGGAACCCCATTCTCCAAAGCTACGCAACCCCTGCCGAGATAGCTCCTACTCCGACACCACTGGGTAGGACCGCTCGATCCCCAGCATCCTGCTCCTGAGCCAATGAAATGATCACTCAGAGACCACGTGTGATGTGAGCGGCTTCTAGAGCCGAAGGCCTGGAGAGTGCCGGAGGTGGAACCGGACTAGGGACGGCAGAACCCGGCGTCGCTCCTTTTGCAGAGCTCGTGGACGCTCGGTCCCGGAGTGATAACTGTCTCGCGGACGACTGTCCGACCCCGCTCTAGCTACGGTGCCCTCTGTTGCCAGTAGCAGGCCAAAGGGCTAGGACGGAAGTTGCGTCACCTGCTTGCGCCGACACGATTACGTCAGAAGCATTGCGGAGCGCGAAGGGGCTACTATGGCTTCCAGTGGGGTCAGTGTGAATGCTGGCGGCTCGGCAAATGAAGTTTCCGAAATTCCAGACAATGTGGGGGATTGGCTTCGGGGCGTTTACCGCTTCGCCACCGATAGGAATGACTTCCGGAGGTAAGCGAGGCCCGGGAGCCTGGTCCCTCTCTACTCCTCCGCGCCCGTTTACATAACTTGCCGCATTTTCCTACGCCCAGGCGGGCGCTTGCCTATTTTTAAAACTGCCAACTTCTATGTCTCTTAGTGGTTTTGGCCGTGGCTTACTGAGGTCCTTGACCAGGGGAGTTCCCGTGCGGCAGAAGCGGTCTTTTCAGTTACCTGGCTTAGGTCTAGAGAATTTCACCCTGACGGGGGAGGGGAACTAGAAGAGGAGGCGCCAACACATAAACGGGATTTTCGGCCTTGGACGAGTGCTAAATTGGCTTTTGCATTTGACATAGCTCTTGCGTCAGGTTTTCCCAGGGGTGTGGTGGGAAGCCTTTTTTCTCTAAGCGACTCACTTAGTGACCACAAGGTTAATAGAATACATTCTTTTTCTAGGAACTTGATCCTAAACTTGGGACTTTTCGCTGCGGGAGTTTGGCTGGCTAGGAATTTGAGTGACATTGACCTAATGGCCCCTCAGCCAGGGGTGTAGCCAAATAGGTAAGCACTTGACCACTGCTCGGTGTGCCACAAGGGTCCTCAAGGCTGGGAGGAGCAATAACTTTATCAGCTATTCACAAAATATAGGGAAGAGACTTGATGTAAAACCCTGAGCAATATCTTAGTTAAACGTGTTCCCACATGTTAGAAGGGATTTCAGTCTACCAATTTCCCTCTAGTGCTTTTAGATTTCTAATGCCACCTGTCATCCTGTCATCTGATTGCAGACACATGGAACCCGTGCTGTACTTGAACCTTCCAAGCACAGAGCCTCTAGCCTGTGACCATCACAAGACTTGTCCTGATGGCAGCTGAAGTTTGATTCAGAGGGGTACCTTTCCTGCATGATTTCTTTTTCTTCGCTGAGCCTACTCAGAACTCCATTGTCTGGTCAGCAGTCAGGCTTCAGCTAAAGTGTCCTCTGTTTTGTAAAGTTCTGTACATAGTTCCTAAGTTTCTACGGGGTGATTTTTGCTCGTCTTGAGGAATAACCTGATAGCATTTTAACAGTTATTCAAAATAAAGACTACACACAAAGCCATTTTTTATTCTTTTAATAAGAAACTTCAGTTTACAAAAACAAGGTGTAAAAAGTTGATTTACAAAAATCATAAAAACATGATTTATATTTCACACTCAAAAGAGACAGGAACAAGCCCCAAACATGGATTGTGACAGAGGGTTTGCTTCATATTAAATGGAAAAAAAGCAATGGAAACTGTAGCCACCGTACATCGATGTTGACTTAGGGGAAGCTAATTGAGGAATGTCCATTTTTGAGCTTACTAGGGGAAGAAGCCATTTGGTGTTGCATAGCATGTGAGTGCGCCAGGTGGGTTTTCCAGGCACCTGGGAGGCATTGTTGCTGTAACAGAATAGCAGAAAGAGGACGGTGATGAGCAGGTGGGAGGCAAGGTGTTAAGTGAACCTGGGTGATGGGCACAAAAATGAGCAACTAACTGCCTGAGAAAACTGCTTCCTTCACAAGGAAATATTTTCTGATCCTGAAATTCATGGTAGTGCCACTGTCCAGGAGCTGGGGGTTCTTTGGGAATGGAATATGTAGTGAACTGGCCTGGAAACACTCGTGTAAGAGAGATGTGGAAATAGGTTGCCTTTGGCAACTCTTTTCATAGTTAATTTACTCTAGTAGGCATTTTAAAAAATACTGCTTTTCTGTGCCAAGTCTCTTATGGAACTCGTATGGGTTTAAGCGACATGAATTGGAAAGGCGGGTCAGTATAAATGTACCATAGTGGCCTAATTGTCACAGTTGACAGATGTCTCTAGCAATCTGTTCCCTAAAGATAAATAGGACAAAATAGTCCCTCTTGACTCTGCTGGCATAAGCCTCACTAAGAAAGCTGCTTGAGAACTAGATTTTAAATATATTTTCTTTTAAAAAGCACCATTCTCAAACCAAGGGGTCACCAGTTCAATTCCCAGTCAGGGCACATGCCTGGGTTGCGGGCCAGATCCCGGGTAGGGGGTGTGTGAGAGGAAACCACACACTGATGTTTCTCTCCCTCTCCTTCTCCTTCCCTTCCCCTCCAAAAAAAAAAAAAAAAAAAAAAAAGCACCGTTCTCTCGTGAGTGTTAATCAGGTAGGTCCCCATCTGTTAGGAGGAAGAAGTTGGAGCCAGTGAATTCGGGGTTGTGGCTGAAACTAAGACCCTTTAAGAGTCTATAGTGGGACCACGGATGATTTGACAGACTTATGTCCTACTGAGTGTTAAGATGGGGAAGGGTCACATATATGAGAGCAAGGCTTAGGTTTGAAGCCATCAACCCCCAAATGGTGACCAGGAAGGAATCTCTCAAGCCACAGCATGGATCTGTGCCCCTTCCCACCTGCATCAGACACTGTAAGACAGACATGAGCACCTCCTGTCCTTTATAACAAAGAAACTTATGTCCTTGAAGTCTGCTACCAGATCTGACTGTGAGCAGTCCTATTTCATAAAGACTTTCAAAGTTAAAAATCAAAACCCAGCAACAATTTAGCTTTCAAAATCATAACTGAAATTTCATTCAAAATTTAATGTTTTATATTATGTCAACTTTAAAAATTTAAGTGTTATTTTAAAAAATGTTTTAGCTTCAAGTCATGTGTTCACTGTTGGTTTGTAAAGCCATATGCTGGTAAGGTAAAGTTTCATTTAAATTGGCTTAATTCCTCCAAGTGGTAAGACTAGCAAATAAAGCTACCAAATCTACAATTTAAAAAATAATGATGAATAATCATTCTATAAATCAAAGTGCTGGCTTTCACCGTCCAACACATAACATTGTCCCCAAGGGAACTCATTTTTACATCCTGTCAGTTTTCAGTCCTGGCTAATTAACACAGTACTATGAAAATGTCTCACACTACTTAGATTTTAAATGAAAACATGCCAATAGAATAAGTATGGAAAGAGTCCACAAAAATGACCATTCACCTCAATGCTACAGTAGGTATAGTGTATTTAGAGCAATGTATGGGTTGAATGAGTACACAGTGTTTAAAGTCAAAGCCGTAGACCAAGATAATGGATAATTTAAATGTGGAAGATAAAAACTAAACTCACAGTCATATTTAGAAGGCGCTTTCAGCTGTAGTGCTAACTTAAAAGAATCTGACCCACCAGGGAGATGCATACTTACCCAGTAAAAAACTAAGTGGCCATGGAAGGTTTTACTCCAAAGAGAAACTCCTCACCTAACTAAACTAGTAATTAGGCTGAGGAACCCCATTATTAAATGTGCTTTGAGTGGTGAGCTTCTCAAACACCCTTTGGTGAAATCTCATGAACTCAGTGGAAAAGTGAGGTTGGAGTAAAAGGACATGCTGTAAACAGCCCTGCAGGTGAGCGGACTGGGTCTTAACCACCGCCACTCAGCACCATCCCAGTCGGCACCTGCAGGGTGACAGGGCTGGACGGGTTCTTGGAGCCTTCTCTTCTGCATGTTACACAGTGCACTGGCTTGCTCTAACATCTAAGTTAAAGGCTCACAGATAGGGGATTGTGTTCTACATGGCCTTCTGAAATTTTCTGCAAAAGAACTTCAGAACTAATGAAGGTAGTACTTCAGGGGGAACCGTTTTTGTTTGACTTCTACCAAAAGTTGCCCAGCATTAGAAAAATGAAAAAGCCTTTTTGGAATGTTTGTGCTCTTCCAACCAGCTGGAAAAGCAACCCTTCTGCTCATAAGATACACCCCAAGATTGGGGTATAGTATATGGTTAAGAAAGGCGGCCCTCGCAGCCTAATTTGAAAAGGCTCGATCAAGTTAACGTTTTAAAGATAAAAAGGGTGGTTAAAAAGAGTGGGGTACAAAGCCTGCCTTGAGAAGCAGACGTTTCGTGAATAATCACAAATACAGATTTTGGACAGTACAGAAAATTTCAGACCTTGCTGGTAAGAATAATTTGCTTTCACAAACGAGATATGAAATACTTCTTAAAAATCTCATACCAAATGTCCTTTACACTATACAAACCAATTTGCCACTTGAAATGACAAGAAGGAATCCTAATCTGTTCAATTCCATGCAAACCGTAATTGGGTACAAGGCACCAAATTTTATGAATTGTATAAAATTAGTTCACAAAGCTTTATCAGTAAGTAAAACAAACTCCATCTCTCCTTCCCTGCCTGCCCACCCACATCCCACCCCCCACACCCAACCAAGTTTTCATTTCTTCACTACTGTCAACCTCTTAGGTTTAGGCTGGGGGCTGGCTAGGGCCATGTCCCACTGCCAGCCAACCCACTCCCTTGTTCTTGCACTTGGATGGAACTGTAAGCATAGGAAGAGAAGGGAACTCATACAATCATTGACTCTAGAAGCCTTACCGTTAAAAACAAAAATAAACTCTGCTATTGAGTCCATAGGACACATTAACACCTCTATAGTTTCCAATTTTATTCATGACATTTAAAGAGACATCTGGAAATTCTTTACAGTGTGGCACCACCCCCCTCAGCCTGAGAGGGGCTGGATCAAAGCTGGCAAGAGCTCTGTCCACTATTTAATAAGAGCTTCAGTTTCTGGTTGTTGAGGGCATTCCTAATCTCTTTTATGCTAGCATGGATGCTCATCTCCGAGGCAACCGCAAGTACGAAGGTCAAGCTAGACTGAGGTAAAAATCCTTTTTGAGGGCCAGGGTGCATTCATCTTGGCTGGCTACAGCAGAAAGTAAACACACCAGCCAACTGCGAAGGGTTCCTGGAACGGGATGCTAACTACTGGTCTGGGAGAGAAGCAGGTCTGTAAGGTTCAGTTAGGAGATCTTGGGTTTGGTTTGGCAGCATCTAGTTAACTTCTACCTGGTTCTTATTTTCTTCTCTTTAGAATGTTTCAGTTTAAAGTATTGTAAGATGCAGCTAAGAAATTCATCTACTTCCAATGTGTAAATAGATTAAAGGCAAAGGGACATTTCCCTCACAACAGCCACTGACTTATGTAGCAGGGATCTCTTCTTTAATAAAAAATCTTCATAAACACTAACGTCTCAGCAGCGCCTAGTGCTGCTGCCTCTGGGAACCTGAGGTGTCCGTGACTGCAGGGCCGCCTTTGGGAGCGCACAGCTCAGTGAGGACTCTGGTGTCGGTTTCTACTCCAACTCATTTTAAACAATTTTATTAATTTGATACAGGGGTGTTTAGCTAAATTAAGCACTTATTTTACAAAGTTTTAATCTGCTTAATGTCCTTATAATATTTGGTATAAAACTATTTTTAAAAATTAAATTTGAAGGTCTTTTAATTTTCCATTAAATGTTCATTTTTCTTAAATATTTCCCCCTGGACAGCCTGAGGGATGAAGTAGATGCTCTATTAGTTCTCTATTTGCAGTTCTCCTTTTTTAGAATAATAAATATTGCATTCAATGAAAAATGAGGCACAACTTATATTTTGTTTTCCTTTTTACTCTACTGGGGTTTTTTTTTTTTGTTAATGTGCTTTTCTGTTGTCACAAAAAGCCATCATCAACCATGCCGACTTAAAAATGTGGATCTAGAGAGTGTAGTTTCACATCAGAGCCCCTGGTAGCACGGGCGCTGTGACACTTTAAAACAGTGTCCAGGAGAGGGCGAGCCCAGCCCAAGCTTATACAAAGAAGCCTGCAGTAGACAATATAAACCAAATAGCATAAAAAATGCTATACGCTATCGCTTCCAAATAAAAGCTAAATATTACAGAAACCTCACAGTGTTGGAAAAAGCAAGTTTAAAATATAGTCACTCCCCCCTTCCTTATCAGGGTAAGCCATTTTCTGTCTGAATTTCCTCCATGTCTCGGTGCTGTCTGGCTGATCCTATGGGAGAGTTTGTCTCAAAAGAGGTCAAAAAACAAATGCTACACATCTGCTCCAGAATGTGGCTCATCAACAGTGCTAAAGCTATGACCCTTATTCATTATCCTCTTTTCCCAATTTCCGACCCCTCCCCAAATTTACTTCCATATCTACTCCCTTCAAGTGACAACTGTACTTCTACCTGAATTGAAATATGAATATGATATACTCAGTCAAAAGATGAGCATTCGTGTGACAGGCTGAGGCAGGCTGCAGCAACCGTACCATGAGAGTTATGGTTTGCGTTCACTTGTACTGGCGAGTCAAAGTGAAGGACTTCGATGGGAAATTCAGTGGTGCCTGGTGGGGAGCAAGGTTTCCACCTGGGCAATCTCATTTCACTTAGGGACTGACCCAGTTTAGAAAGATCTATTTTCCTAGTGCTGGAGTACAAGACAGGGCACTCTTGCTTTCTCTGGTGACTCAGTGTGGCTGGGTGAAGAAGTGAGAGGGATTATCAGATTTGGGAGGAAACAGGTTAGAGCCATCAGCAGTAAACTGTTCAGACACGGGAGACAGATTTCTTAAGCCCTAGGAAAGCAAAAGCTCCCAAACCTTGTGGTGAACAATAACGAACAACAATGTTCTAACCTTCCAGTAGCAAGAAAGAAGCTTTGAGTCAAGAAAGCTGCATGTTGCACCAAGTAAGAACCGGTGACAGGCATTCAGATAAGCCCTGGGCCACCAGCTATTCCTGCCCACCCTCAAATGAGTTCTGAGAAAGCCTGAGACAACTGACCTAAAGACCAGTTTAAACCAAATCTTAGACCCTGACCTGACCTGACCCAGGATTTGCCACAGAATTGGGTAGCCAGAGTGCCCTTAGGCTCAGCATGCAACAAAGAACATGTCCTGTGCCAGTTTACTGATCCCCATACGAACTGCTCCTTTAGAATGAAGGGATGGTCCTGTCCGTCTCAGAAGATGTGGAATGATTAAATGAGCAGCATCTAGGGAGGGTATGAGACGTGAAAAACCTCCCACTTGGCATGGGGAAGTTGGCTTCATGCATCTCATTCCAATCTTTAACTGCTACCCCCAAAAGGCCAGTCTGCAAGTTTTCAACCCTTGAAGGTTACTTCCTTTGTAGGAACAATTCCTTAGACTTCACCTACTGCCTTGGAACCAATTCCATCCAGCAAGCTGCCAGCCCAGGGCCCTCCTCACGTGCTTCATCCAGGGCTACTCACATCAGGATTCTTCTGGTGCCGCATGGAGGTCCTGATTAGCAGAAGAGTCACATACTGGAGAGAAAACATGGCTTCTCTCCTGGTTGGATATGATCAATTTCCTCCCTCTTTGCTCTACCCAGCTCCCTCTATATTCAAAAATAATTGAGGAAAGAATCTTCAATCAAGTTACTCCTTTCTGATTTGTTTTATCAAAGGAGGGAATTTCCAAATCCATTCAAAAGAAAGTGACTACAGATTTTATGATAGCACATGAGTCACCTGGCACCTTCAGCTCTAGACCCAGGGAGGCAAACCTAGGAACCTGTTCCTGCAGTAAACCTTACTTCCTATAAGAGGAAAGATGTGTGGACACCAATTGTTTAAAAGCAAGCCAGTCTTTGATGTGTGCCTCCCATTCAGGGGAAGGTCCGTGGTCTGCCCTCATTGTTGTTGCTGGGCTGCACCTGAGCTTGGAGTTGGGTTTCTGAGATCCTTGCATTGCCCTGAACTGTTCTTTGAGTATAAAAAAGGATGTAGGCTTGAGTTTTGCACACTTCATCGACACTGCATACATTCAGCTTTGAGTCATTGCAGTGGACCCAAAAACCTAGGAAACCAAAGGAAAGAAAGGGTAAATGACCATCCAACTTGTATTTCCAATCAGCAGGCAAAACCAGGAGATGAAGAAAGGGACAGAGGAGTGTGAACAGAGCAACCCCCGATTATTGGTCTGGCGGGGGCGGAGACAAGTGAGTGAAACCGAGAGACTTCCCTGTACACTGGCTTTCACCCCAGCAAATCCCATCACAACACTGCTCACAATATTAACTAACCATACTTTTTATCCTAATTGTATTCGGGCCTTTTCATGCCCCATTGGCCTTCTACAAAGACAGCCATGAGACTGCGGGTAAAGAAAGGGGAAGAGGAGGAGGACAGGGGAAATGGAAATAGGAGTAATAAAGGAAAATTTATAAAGGAATAAAAAGTTATTTGTTCACAGGCTCACTCTGGCTGTCCAAGGGCTAAGGGGTTCAGGATCAGTACTCTACTGAAAAGACCTTTGCAACCCACTAGCTGGGCAGCTCTGCCTTGGGGACAAGGACTAAAAGCCTCTTGAGAGGGGTCCTTGTATCCCCACACCTTCCATTGTAAGGGATTTAGTACGGGCATAGTAAATGCTCAGTAAATGTCCTCAACTTTATTAGGAGCTGAGGCTAGTGAGATTCATACAGTATCTCCAAGAGGTTAGATGGGTCGTATCAGTTCTGCATAACCAAGAAGGAAACAGGTCTGCAGCAGTGTCAGTAATAGTGAGAACCTCAAACATCAGTGAGCACAATGTGCTAGGCACATGCTAAGCACTTTTACATGTGTCAGTTCTTGTTACTTTTTAGAACAATCTTATGTTGTTACTTAGTAATATATCAGAAATTTCCATCAAACTTTCATAATCCTTCCAATGGGATTTAAGTGTATGTAACATCCTCCTATAGATGAAATAAAAAGGAAAGAAATGAAATGTGGACAAACCAACCCTTTTCCGTGTCCCCCACCCTACAGAGTAAAGCGCACGCACCTCCCTCTGTGTTGTAGCAATAGGCTGTGTAGTGTCCTGAGCCAAACCCTTTCCCGTGATGCATGACCACTGCGGAGAGATCATAGGCAAAGGTCTCTTTGTCAAGAGAGGAGAGCATGTCCCTGCAGCAGTAAGGTTCCATGGTTAATACCTGGTCAAAGACGACATGGACCCCAATCTTCTCTCGATGATTACGGCCAGACCACCTAGAACATGGATATAAACTTCTTACTAGTAAGAAATGGCATAAATGATCAAACATATGAGAGGGCCCCCCACCAGAATTATCTTCTGGAGGGCAGGCCCTTTATAGTACAGGCTTCCCCCACTAGGTCAGTGTTCTAGGAACCCCTCTGTATCAGTGTACAAGCTGGCATTGTTGTGAGAGGCTGCATTTGGCTTCAGTGAGTTTTTCTGAAGACTCTTTTAATATGTCTGCCCATTTCATGATGGGTGATTTGCGAGTGCACCTGCCCACGCTGCACTCAGTGCTCAGCAGTGCTGACCAACAACGGCATGACCCTGTGCCCCACCCCCCCATTCACCCAGTCTTGCCCTGAGCAATTTTTTTTGTTTCTCAGGATGAAAAAAGTCCTCAAAGGAAAACATTTCCCTGATGTGGAAGAGTTGAAATGAAAAATGGCAGAAGCACTAAAAGGCATCAAAATCAGTGAGTTCAAAAACTCTTTTGAGCAGTGGAAGAACTGTCTTACAGGTATAGTGCATCAAATGGAGAGTACTTCGAAGGTGACTCAAGTTTAAACATGTAAGAATACAGTTTTTAAAATTCTGGGTTTTTCTTTTTTGAGTACCCCTCGTATAGGTAAAATTGGGAACTGAGAAAACCCTCAGGCTTTGGTTTTCACACCAATAAAACAGTACTAGTCAATGTGCACATATATTTCTTATGAATGTTCCGTGATGTACCCTGAAACTACAGATCCCTGAACAACCAATTCAGGCAATAATCTTGTAGCTTACTGCCTGCCCTTCTTTTCGCAGATTATCTCATGCTTGATTCTAACGATGACTCTCTGTAAGCACAAGTGAGGCTAGAAAATCTTCAAGCACAGACACCTGGTGCAGGCTGGCCAGTTAAATGGGGCCATGAGAACAGGAGCCCAGACCTGCTGGGCCCCGACATCAACTTGCCTCCCTGCACGTGATGCATTTAAATCTCCATGGAAAGCACAAGGTCCCTAAGGAACCAGCATCCCCTCCCAACAGCAGAGACTTGTGTCCTCACCATTTGCTTTTGAAGCAGTTGTTCCTACAGTTTACTGCCACCTGGGATGCCCGAGAACAAGCTCACCTGAATCTTTTAAGGTGCAGCCGGAGGACCTGAGGTAGTCTGTAGATCATTAACTGCTTTCTAGCTTCACTCAGAACAAGGGGTTTGGGATTGGATCTTCGTCGTTTGCCTATATGGTTTGGGAAGGTACAAGACATAGATGGTGAGGAGTCTCATTTGTCCTAGCTGTGGCAGAGACAGTGACTTGGCACTCAGTATGCACTTTCCTTATTTCTAATATTTGAACCTCAGTTTTCTCTGGGCAGCTATATGACCCTCTCTGACTGCATTTCCCAGCCTCATGTCTACATGCTGCGGCCACGGGAGTTCTGGCAGAGATGAACCGAATGACTGTGTGGCATTCTTGGGATGGCAGCTTCAAGAGGGCTGACTCAGTTGAAAGATGCATCCTTTGTCCTTCCTGCTGTTTGCAACTATTGGAATTCCTCTGGGACCATGAGGTAATCTTGAGGATGGAAGCCCTGAACTAAGACAGCAAAGTTGAAAGATGGAAGGAGCTTGGGTTCTCAATAACCATGCAAAGCCCTGAATGTCCTTCAGACTTCTTTTACATAACCGAAAAAAAATACGCCTCATTTTAAGTCATTGTTATTTGACTTAACAGCAGCTAAACCTAATCCTGATACGTCCACTTTCAAATGTTTGCCATCAGCAATTTCCACAATTGGTGTGGGTTTAGGATGACACACTCCTGATGTCATGGGCTTAATGGAATATAATGCAAGGTCACCACAATAACATGCACATAGAGGCATATGTTAGGGTTCTAGGCTTTTAAATATGGGCTTATAACTTAAATTATGAGGTACGATAATATAGCTGTAAGAGCTTTTTGTTTTCATTGGAAAGGCCTAATTCTATTTCCTGCTCACAGCTAGTTGTATGCGCTATTGGACAAGTTACTCAAAACTCTGAATCTCAGTTTGCTTTCCTGTGAAATGGGGAATAATGCATGTATTATTAGGAAAAAGGTAAGAAATACAGTATTAGTAAGGGACAAAGTATTTAAACAGATTTCCCCCAGCATGATATGCTTGTGGCATATACAAATATTTAGAAAAGAACCTTTTTTTGGTTTTATATTTTTATGCTGTACTTAGTTTTTGAAATATGTTTCTTGGAAAAAAGCACACTACTGGACAGGCAGGACAAGGCTGACAGGCTGGCCAGTGGAAATAAAGCTCTTTTAATTTCCCTCAGAAGGCTTCTCTATAACCATTTACTGATGACTGCTGTTATTAATTAAGCTGGAATGGATATGAATATAAAATTAGTTAGTGGTCCACTTGTGGTGCCTGCTAATACTTGTCTGTGAGCTGCCGATATCATGGTCTCAGTGTCTGAAGAGCTTGAGATGTGATTCCAAGTCCTGTCTGTACCACTTGTGAAAGGTACCAAATCACAGGCAGACGCATCACGGAGCTTTCTGTGATAATAGGACGTGGGGCTGTTGCTTCTCATAATAGACCGCAGCAGAACGAGTGTGCCATCGCATTTGCTAGGGCTGCCAGTCATGACATGTGGGGGTATGAACAGAAAGAGAATTCAAAGCAGGGCCTGGTCTTATTTTACATTCCTATTCACCAGCAGATTTTTGAAAATTACTGTAGCCCTTCCTGGGAGCCCTGGCAGTGACTGCCACTGTCAGCAGAGGGAGTACGTGAGCTAAGATGAAGGCCACATACAATCTGGCTTTGTTTTCTGAAAATGAAATTCACAAAGAAAAAGAAATTACTGATTCAATTGAGATTGATCAGTTCTGTCTCCATTTGATTAAGCTGGTCACAAAAAGAGGGGGAAGGCCCATAGTTTTGAAAACTCACAAGCAAAAAAATCAATTCATCTCATCCCTTTACCATAGCTTTCCTTCCCTGCTATTATGCGAATTTGCCTAGAGAAATCCCAATAAACTGGCACATCTGGCAACCAGAAAAACAACCCTTTCTTGCAAAAATAAATAAAGGGATTTCTTGCCTAATCTATCATGTCCAAGAATGATGGAATTAAAGTTGTTTACATCCTTCTGCTGTTCCTTACAAGTAAAAAGTTTTATGAATCAATATTTTTTAAAAACTGATACTGCTCTAATAAGATAATTTAAGTCACTGCCTTGATATCTCAAATAGATCAGGATACATGAGTCTATAGTTAATTAAGTACAGCATTTCAAATTTTGTTTTAAAATAGCAAAATAATACCAAGTATTACTTTTGACATTTGTCCTGATTCTTCAGAGAACAGGTTTCCCATAATTTATGATTAAAAAATATGCAAATATACTAAAAAGGACTGCCATAAGATTTTTGTTCCCCAAACTTGTAAAACTATTACATGGCTGCAAGTTGATTTCTAGATCTCTGCACAATCCATTAATTTTAGTTTCCAAATCTTTATACGCCAAAAATCTCAAACATGAGTTTCCAAACATTTGCTCTGCGTTTCCGCTGTACATGCTGAATTAGCAAAAGTATTGAGTGTTAGTGTGACAAGACAGAAGGGGCCCTGTATAACATGCCCATGTAACCAAATGGAAAGAGTTCCACTTTAAAATTAAAGCCACAATAGAGAACTACTTCCTTTTGACCCCTCCAAAATGCCAACCTTTCAAGTTCATAAAGAAACAAATGCAGAATGTACTTCCACAGAGCAATGCACCTTATGACTTGCTTTCTTGATCTTATTGTACAGACCCTCAGCATTTCTTCTGATACTTTAAATCTAGAAGTTCAGTACAAAAGTACACTTTTTTGATGCCACTATGTCACCGGAATTTAGATGAAATAAGAACTGTCAGACTCTATATTCATGAATTTCAGGCAGCATCTACGTAGCACTATGAAGCTAAGTACTCACATTCTTGGAGTCCCCATTTCAGGACCCACACTTTCAAATGCCTCCCAAGATAACAGCTAATGTCAATCACACCAGAAGTCAAAGGAAGCACTACTCCTAGGGTTGGTTTTGTTTTTTTGATAGGGTTCATATGCTTATTTTCAGTAAAATGGGAGGGAAAACATACTTTAGAATCACTCAATATTATCAGTGTTACTCTTGACAAAAAGGGGCAAAAGAGGCACCTTAAACTGATTCCAGTTGCTCACACCTCCTCCCCCCAGCCCCAGCACTCACTGTTACACTGGTCACAAGCGTAGATTCTCCCTTCTAGGGCCTCTGTCTCTGTGAACTTGGCCAGCATCTCAGTGAGCAGGCATTCTGTCTGATCCAAAGGGACAAACCCCTTTTCTATGCAGTGATAGCGTTCAGGGAATTCCAGGGACAGATCCCAAAAGGGCTCAATGGTGTTGGATTTGTAATTGCATGATATACATGTGACCTAGAATTAAAAGATTGATTTATAGGTTATAACTCCATGCTTCCCACATACATTTTTGCTTGATTTATATAAGACACATAACTTGACCAAAACTAATTGTACTGCTTTTTAAAAATATTTTATTTTTTAGGGAAAGGGGAAGGGAGAGAGAAAGAGAGGGAGAAAAACAGCAGTGTATGAGAGAAACATTAATTGGTTGCCTCTTGCTCGCCCCCAACCATGGCCTGCAACCCAGGCACATGTCCTGACCGGGAATTGAACCAGCAACCTTTTGGCTCGCTGGCCAGAGCTCAACCAGCTGAGCCATATAAGCCAGGCTGTGTACAATTTTCAAAAAATATTTAAATTATAATATTAAACATAACTTTAGGAGAATTAGAGCATGTTACTTCTGTATATATTTCTATATATGATTCTAGCTGGACCTGGAAAACCATCCAGCACAGAGGTCATTACCTACACCTTTCTCTCTTCTCCTCATCCAAAGCATGCTCTACCAGACTCACTGCTGTAGTACGGACTGCAGGTCATCCTGAAATCAGTCTGAGATTAAGAATTTGCAAATTCCTGTCTGTTTCTCTCATCCCCACACTCCTCCCACTTCCAGTCTCTGCTCCCTCCATGCAGTCCTAACTTGCCTCTTTTTGCCCCTAGTTCTTGTAGCATCCTTACACTGATCCCGCGTCCACAGAGACTCAAAGAACCTTGTGATTAGGACTCCTCGGGTGCACCTTTCTTCCTATGGACCCTCAGGGGGTATAGGAAATGCCGATAAATACCCCCCTTTCAAATGCTAACAGCCTAAATAAACTTTCTCTCCCCATCCTACTCATCATTCTTTTAAAACCTTCAATATCATGCACAAACCTCAGTAGCACCGAGGTTTTACCTGAATCTCTAAAGTTGCTGACCTTTTTAACTTTAAAAATTCTCTTTCTTCATTTTCTCACAAAGCCTTATCTGTGAGTCTTTGCTTCTGTCCCTACATGGCTAAAGATCTAGAAAATGAAAGGTAATGGGGAACAGGAGGGAGGCTTGTTTAGGCCTTTGGCATCCTCCTAGCCATGTTCCTCCCTTCCTTGTATATGAAGAATGTCTAGTTAGGAAGAATACATACTCTTTCAAGCTACTGTGGAACCAGGGTTACAGGCAAACCATTCAATTTCCTAAGACTGATCAAAGGATGGCATGCCAACCATGGGTACTTAATTATAATGAGAATATTAGATTACCCATATTGTCCTTAAAGGTTAGCGACATTCACTGAAATGAAGCAATATGGCAAGTTCACCAGGAGGCCAAACTCTAACAAACAAGCCACCCTCCAACGTCATGGGCAGAGTTGGGGTTAGAGTGGACACACACCTACCTGACTGAGTAGCTGCCCGTGAAATATGGTGTTCACCACCTTTAAGACCTGTTTGGTGAGCTTCCTCTGGGAGAAGGGGATGAGGATCCGGCGTGCTGTGCCCTCGGACTCGAGTTCCTGCTGCACTTTGTGCAACAGCTCGCAGAGAAACTCCTGAGCGTCCTGCTGGTCGTAGCCGCGGAAGGCAGGGATCAGACTCCACACGGAGTGAAGCATGGCGAAGGGCGACACCAGGGCCCACTTCCCAGACCACATGACTCGGAATAGGGTGTGCAGTTCGTGGCAAAGGGAGATGTGCTTTGAGCTGGGCTCCTTGTTCTGGATGAGTTCTAGACTCCTGGTGATGGAGGCCCCACCATTCCAAAAGAGGCTGTCCTGTTCGCAATACTCAGCCCTGTCACTCCTTGGTGACAGCTCCGTGGTGGAGCTGCTGGCCAGCCTTCCTGAGAGTGACGCCTTCCCATTGGTGGCTCTGGAAAAGAGTTGTTCTGTTTTGGAAGGGTCGAGGTTCAGGAAACACTCTCGGAACTTTTGGAGGTGGCTGAGCACCTGCAGGATAGAGTTCATGTAGCAGGTGTTGCCCAGGTTGCGGAGGCCAGTGACGCCTGGAGCCACAGCTGGTACACGTCGCGGGGGAAGGCGGCCCGTGGTGGGCGTGCGAGGGGTGGCCGGGCGTGGGGTAGCGGCGCGGGGCGCGTGCAGCAGAAGGCGTGCGCTCTTCCGTGGAGGGGCGCTGGCCAGCTCTTCCAGCAGCCGCCGTTTGACCTCGAGCCGCCGCTGTCGCGCAGCCTCTTTCTTCCGCTCCAGTGCCTCCTCGCGCCGCCGCTGCTCCAGTTTTGCCTGACCGCGGGAACTCTTCTCGAACCAGAGTCGGAGCGTCCTAGCTAGCAGGCGCTGGCGCCGGTACCACAGAGCCGTGAGCATCTGCGGCTGTCCCTGAGGAGTGCGCGGTGGAGGGGATGCGTCCTCGCCAGAGGCCATGGACCGCAGTGACCGGCCTCGTCTCCCAGGCGGGTCCTGCTTCTGGCCCCTGACCGCCAGGAGGGAGCTTCTCAGCAGCTTCAGGTCCCCCTCCGGGTTATCATTGAGCACGTAGTCCTTGCACAGGTAACAGAATACGTAGAGATCCCGGACCTCCATGGCAAGTGGGTGTCCAGTTTCTTCAAAGTGTTTAAGGGCGTGGTCCTCGATGTAGCGGCCACAGGCCACGTGAGAGCACTTGAGACAAGCCCACACCGACTCGGTGGTGGTACACTCCCTACAGCACCACTTCTGAGGGTTCAGGATGGAGTGGTCCTGGGCCAGCCGCAACCGCCCTACATGTTTGCATCTATCCATGTCTTACAAAAGGCTCCACTCTTTCAACCTGCCACAATAGGGCCCCGGAAAGACAGAGAGAGAAACAAAGCTTTCAGCAAAATATTTTCCTAGAAAAAGGCTTGCAACTGACATTTTCAATACAATACTCATTCTCAATTCAAAATTGGTTTCTTTGGAAGTTAAAAAAAGAAAAGAAAACTTGGTGTGGCATGAGAATTACAGAAAGGCAAATTCTCTAAAAAGGAAACATCATAAAATACTATGGGGGGGGCTCAGCACCAATTTGAAATTTTACATTTTCTAAGCCTATTTTAATCAGCTAATTTTTATATGAGGCTGATTTTGTGTTCCTTAGAATTACCCTTATTTCACATTGTGCCCAAGCAGTCACCAGGAGAAAGAAACTTGTATTCTAAACCATTTTTGCACTGATGATGTACTGGAAGGCAAGCTTCTGCATCTCATACGGATCAAGAGACTGGCTGTATGAAGAACGGGACAGGGGAGAGAGAAGAAGAGGAGAGACATATATAGTGTTTCAAACACCAGTAGGAGACATGAAGACCCTCAAAGGGTCTTCTTAAAAAGGCAATCTTAGGTAGGTCTCAATGTATTTCAAAGCAGAGACAACGGGATAAGGTAAAAAGGTAAGAAAGAAAAAGTTATCTACAGTACAAAGTATCACTTTTATTTTCCTGAATCCAAAGAACCTGACTGAGGAAGCAGACTCTGAGCCTCAACTAAGTTAACATTGTATATGTCTGCTGTGTTCTGCTGTGGTCCCTGTGACTGTGTCCCCCATTCATATGCTAAAATTGTATCCTCCAAGGAGATCATATTAGGAGGTGGGGGCCTTTGGAAGGTGATTAGATCATAAATGGGCTGACCTTCCTGGGATGAGCTCTCTCACGGATGGGATTAGTGCCCTTAGAAAAGAGCCCCTTCACCCCTTCTGCCAGGTGAGGACACAGTGAAAAGCTGTGTGTGGCTATGAACCAGGAAGTCCTTACTGGACAGGGAATCTGGCGCCATGATCTCGGACTTCCCGGCCTCCAGAACTGTGAGAAATAAATGTTTGTTGTTTGTAAGATACCCAGGGTATGGTGTTTTTGGTATAGTAACCCTGAAGGACTCAGACAATGTCTCTTTTTGAAAAGAACATGTACATCTTGTAGAAAGGTGGAAAAACTTTTATTTTCTTTACTGAAAGGATAGGTAAATACAGAATATGATAGGTTTGACTCTTAGGACAAGAGGTGGCATGGCTAAACTACCAAGACAAAAGAAAAAGGAACACATCTTCCACATGATATATGTGAAAATGCTTTTTAAAACAGTGGCAACAAACTGAAGTGTTTGTTTTTTCTTTTTTTGTCTTCCTACTTTGTTTCTACAGTAGTGTTCATCAGTGAAGCCTAATGGGCAAGTTCTCTAAGGAAAGATACTAACCAATTATTTTAAATGTGAACTTCTTATTCTTTGGAACCTTGGCACATTCCTCCCACCCCCAGTACTGGTATTTAAAGTTCCCTAAAGGTAGCTCCTCTTATAAAGAGAATTTGCTTCACCTCCTCCATTTCATCTCCACTTTCATTCCTGTGAAATGCAAATGTGGTTCCATGATTATGGGGTCACCCAGAGAAGTTCTAAGTCTTGTGCAGTGCACTCTGAGTAGTCTCTTTAGCTTTCCAGATGCCATTTTGGGTTGGTCCTGTTGCCAAAACCCACAAATACACCACAGGACCAAATTAGAGATCCTTCCCGTTTTTCATTGCCCATTCCAGATGGCAGAGGCATGTCTCTATAAAAGAAACCCTTAAACCACACAAAGGAAAGCAACTCAGATAATTTCCAGTCAAGTCAGATCATGCTTTTCTTTTGAGTACTGTCAGGATTTAGTTTCTACTATATTATTTTTCTAATTATTAAGTTGTTGCTAACTCCCCTTTAAGTCATTTCTCTAGATGTATTTATCCATTTCCTAACAAGATATAATATCCTTCAGAGAGGAGATCATGTTATATTTCTTTTTTTATACTCCATTGTAATTTCAAGACTTGTGGGTCCTCAACTCTTAGTGGTCAAAGGTGCTCTGTGAGAATTACCTTCCCGTGCAGTCCAGAACGGTACTTTCTGTAGAGTAGAACCAAATTAAAACACACATTAAACAGATGAAATAGCTCTGACTGGTATGGCTCAGCTGGTTCGATTCCCAGCCAGGGCACATGCCTGGGTTGTGGGCCAGGTCCCTGATTGGGGGGCATGTGAGAGGCAACTGATCCATGTTTCTCTCTCCCACTCATGTTTCTCTCCCTGTCTTCCTCTCACTCTCTAAAAATAAATAAATAAGATCTTAAGAAAAGGACGAAATAATAAATAAATGAATTTTCTTCTGTCTACTTATTACCAATGAAGTTGACTATACAAGATGCTATGCTTTCAATCAATTACCAGGGACACAAAAGAAAGTCAGTAATGACAGAATGAAAGGGGGAAGATATCAAGAGGGGCAATTCCCAAGTTCCTCACTAATATTTTTCAAAATGTTTTTCCTAAACCACCTACCAGCATCAGAATTCCCTCGGATACTTACATGTACAGAGTTCTGGTCATGACTTCAAACCTTATGAATCGGAGCCTGGGAAGAGTCTAGAATCTCCATTTTAAACAGGTTCTACAGACGATTCATGTGCACATTAACACCTCAGAACCACTGCACAAAATCCAATGAATTATATAGGGATGAGAACTCCTCATAGAAATTAAAGAAAAAACTTTATTTCTCAAAACCTTCCGGTTAGACCAACACTGCCCAAAAGGACTTCTGCAATGATGAAAACGTCCTTTATCTGCACTGTCCGATACTGCACCAATTAGCCATGTGTGCCTACCGAGCGCTTGAAATCTGGCTAGTAAGACTGCAGACTGCATCAACTTCTGGAACTTTTAATTTTATATACTTTGATTTATTTTTATTTTTTTTAAGATTTTATTTATTTTTAGAGAGAGGGGAAGGGAGGGAGAAAGAGAGGGAGAGAAACATCGATGTGCAAGAGAAACATTGACTGGTTGCCTCTCCCACCCCCAACTGGGGACCTGGCCTGCAACCTAGGCATGTGCCCTGACTGGGAATTGAACCAATGACCTTTTGGTTTACAGGACAACACCCAACCCATTAAACACATATTAAACACACTGAGCCACATCAGTCATGGCTAATTGTATTTCCTTTTAATTAATTCAAATTTAAATAGCCACACGTGGCTAGTGACTGCAGTGTCAGATAGCACAGACTTAAACCTACGAGGACATATCTTTAGCTCACTTAGCTTTGCTTTTTGTTTCCTGTCCTTTGAAAGATTCAGTACTCACTGAATCATATCTGAATAGCTTCTTACAACTCAAAACCTGGCAAATCCCCATTTTAGCCAATAGGAAGCTTCATGTGTCTTCAGGAAGTTAATTGCTACTGAGATCTGATCACATTTAACAGCACAGCTTCAAATCCTACAGAGAATATTCTGTGAATGGGAATACAGCAACACAACACCAGAACACTGATGCCTTATGAAATCAACACCTATGCTAGAAAAAATATGCTGGAACAACTAAAACCCAAAATAGAAAAACACTAAAAAAAAAAAACCATTGCACACTTTCTCCGTGGAGAGCCATCAAATGGAAAGGGCACTCTGGAAACTCCTCTGATTTCATTTTCTGATCTATAAATCTGCTGATCACGCACATCCTTTCCTGCACAGCCCTGTTCCCATTACAAATCTGTCGTGGCGACTCACTAACCTGCCATATGGCAGAGTAAATCCATTCAGGAAAACACACGGGTACTCTGCACCTCACCACACTGATTTAAGCTAGGCAGACTAGCTTCTCTAGAGGAAAAACATATCTGATCATGAAATGGAAATCACCCAAAAGTGACACAAAAGAAAGAAGCTACCTCAATCGACACACAAAACAGGGAATAAAGAGAACACAATACTCAGTTCAAGAAAGACAATGTGTTTAACTCACCTCCCATACATATGCCGAGCACTTTACAATCCTACATTTCCACTTAAAACATACATCATTCAGAGTAACAGGCACCCAAAATCCAAAAGAGATAAGCCTGCAGTGTCACTGGGAAAGAGCAGGATGTGCTTTAACAGCTCTCCATCACTAGACAGATCAGCAACTTTAAATAAATGTCTTGCATAACTTAGACCTGCCTGCATATGTAGAAAGTAAACCTGATAAAATACTAGTTTTTGCTTCCTTAATTACGATAGTTTTATTTAAAAAATCTGGATCAACTAGAGCTTAAAACTGTAATCAACATTTAAAAGCATCATACTACAGTTAATTATCTCGAAAATAGTAAATTAAAAGAAGGTAACGAAATCTTTTCAATTCTTGCTTTTTGCTCTGATGAGAAATTTCTAGATTTTTCACATTAATTACCAAATTCTGTATGAAATGACTGAACACTGTAACCATTTAAAAATCTATAGCTTGAAAATATGATTTGTTTTTTTTATTGGACTGTTCCAATTATTCTCAAATAGCAAATTTCTTATCCTAAATACAGTTCTGCATCACCAGAAATGAAATTTCTGTGGGGGAAAAAAATCAACAAAAGCAAATAGGAAAAAAAATAGGAGAATCTGTCTACTTCAAGGAGATTTCCATTTCTTCTCTCTCATTGCATTAATTTTTTCTCAGTTCTTAACTAAGGACAGTGGAATAATCCTGCCTGGTCTTGGTGAGACCAAGTGGCATAAATTCCAGCTTCAGAGAGAGTAGACACTATGGTAACATGCTGACAGCCTTCATTTACATAAAAGAATACTAATTACGTGGTATCATCAACATCTGCGATTCTGCTCACTGCCATATGCGACAGTGCAGGGTATTTTAACCCTTCAACTTACTTAATGTACCCTAAATCACACACACCACAAAACCTGCAAAGGCTGCTTTAAGTGACACAGTGAATATATTTTTATAAATAACAAATGTTAAAAATGAATTTTATTTTTGGCTAGTACTTTATTTCCAAGAGATATGGGAAAATATAACAATATTAATATACAATTAAGAGAGATACTTTTAAAACGGGGTAGAAATCACATTAAGATGCAATTAATGCCCTGGCTGGGTAGCTCAGTGGGTTGGAGCATTGTCCCCATATGCCAAGGTTGTGGGTTTGATCTCTGGTCAGGGCACATACAAGAAGTAACCAATGAATTCATAAATAAGTAGAACTATAAAAGTGATGTTTCTCTCTTTCTCTCCCCCACACCCCCTCTCTAAAGTAAATAATAATAAAAAAGATGCAATTAATAGCCAAAAGAGGAGAATACTAGGCTGTATAATATTCTGTAGGGCTTTAAAAGGCTGTATTATAAAGTACAATAAAACTAGCCTTTTTTAATGTTATGGCTAAAATAAAAACAAAAGAACAATAAATACAACTAATAATAAAAACAAAAATAGGGGCAGAGACTTAGAAGGGTAAGTTTAGGGAAAGAAACTGTTCAAAAGGCCTTTGCAAAGGGTCAGTGTGTGGGGCTGGGGATGGCTGACTGGGTGGGATGTCCTCACAGGCTGCTTCATTGCCACTCGCCCTGAATGTGGGCCTGGGTGGCTGAACGAGGGATATCCTATAGGTCAGGGACAGCTCACAGACCCCTGGAGAGGCTGCATTCCCTGAGAGGGGTTCAGAGGCTCTGACCTGAGAGCTGGAATGGTCACTTAAGCAGAGGTTGTTGGCCACAGGTGACGGTACACTGATGTGCTGGGTGCGCCAGAGCCTTGAGAGGCGTGCTATCACACATTCGGTGTCAATGATCAACTGCTGAGGTTCCAGAATGAGTTTGTCTAATCATGGGTTACAACAGGTTTAAGGTTATGCCCATAGGACAAAGTCGCACTTGCATTAGGGTGCTTTCTTTAATGAAGAAGGATAGAGTTCATCTAGGAGGCAGGGCCGCACATAACACCCAGGTTTCTGGAGCGGGGTGGGTGTGCCTGCCGTAGCGCAAAGAAATGACAAAGATAGAACAACCAGCACTGCTTCTGTTTTGTAGACAACACCAACCTCTCTAACAAATGCTTTGCTCTGTATCGAATACCAACTTCTCCAACCACTTAAGAGCCAGAGTTGGGTGTAAGCTCTCTGTACCTTCAGTCTCTGCTCTTTAGTTTGCCTCCTTCCTCTCTAGGTACTGATAGGCCAAGCCTCTCCCGTCAGAAGGAGAGAGAAACAGACAGACCCAGGTTTGCCCTACCTCTAGCCTACTTACTATCCTTGACACTGTTTCTAGCTCTCCTTCTGCCTACTATATTTCTAGCAAGTGGAATGTGCAGCTTTATCTTCCTCACAAGTCATTCCTTATCACCTTCACTTTATGGAAACTATTTTCCCAAAAGGTCATTAGCAATTTCCTTACAGCTAGGTTCATTATCAGCCTTTTCTCAGTCCCCATCCACATCTATTCTGCATTTGACACTGAATACACATTCACTCCTGCATTTCAGGCTACTGTTCTCTTCCTATGTCTGTAATCACACCTTCTGTTTTCATATGTGTCTGTCTTCCTTGAAATTTAGGCTTTCCTTAAAATTCTGTCCTCAGCTCTCTTCTCAGTGATTTCATTTATTTCTAAAATGTCAAGTTATCATTTCTATTAGATAATCTATTTTAAATCTCACAAATACTTTTCTAGAACTACTTTATTGTGATATAATTTGCATACCACAAAATCTACTCATTTAAAGCATAAATATTTTTAAGTATATCCACTGAGTCCTGTAAATACTTTTGAATATAAAATCTTCCTGTTCATTGCAGAGCCTGTCCCAGGCTGAATGTTCACACTCTGACACCTGCATTATGGCATACTACTATTGATGAGACTTGCAAGATGCAGCTATGTTCTGTGCTTTTTTGTTTGTTTGGCAGCAGTGATGATCATGCACTGAGGTATATACACGGTCTCATCCAGGTCTCCTGGTGATCAAGATATGTAAGATGACTGATAGGGGGCTAAGGAGATGCCATCTGTGGAGCAAAACTCAGCTAACTGGTCTTCAAGGGATCAGACTTTCAATCATTAACCTAATACTCTTGCCAAAGAGGTTTGTACCTAAAACTTAACCCCTTTTCCAAGACAGTAGACTGGGGCAAGGTGGCCAAAGAAGACTGCTCATATTAAAATCAGAGAAATTCTAAATAAACTGGAAGAATGCACACACACACACTCTCTTAAAAATGTTACCTGTGACTCACTCTGTCCAGAGAAGTGGCAGCTGAGAGTGAAGGACAACAGGCTGGCTGTGTAAGAATTAAATAGGTCTGCTTCAGACCTATTTAGTAGTTTATGCTGCTTCCAGATCAAAGCGCCTACTTTCTGCAACCTGTTGGTGTTTTAGTATGATCTCCCTGACAAGCTAGTATAAAACTAACATCCTAACTAAAGGATCCCTCTTCTACTGTTCCACATGAAAATTCTATCACCACCACTGAAAGAATCACGGTTTGTCCTTGCAGTATGCCTCCCAAATACTGTGTTTTCTGTAGCAGCTAGGCAGTCATCAAAAATATATACACATATGTATACATATGTCAAAGTATGTGTGCACATGTATATATGTCAATCATTCTTGGATTGTGCCCTTTAAATATGTAGTTTATATTGTATGTAAATTACATCTCAATACAGCTATAAAATTATACACACACATATGCACAGAGATACACACACACGTGAGTAATTTACCCCTAATGAAATAATAAATCTAGGCAGCAGCTCCTTAAGCTACTAGGTAAAAGCCGATAGGAAATTTTATAGTGGATGAATAAGGCTGACAACACCTGACTCCACTGGTCGATTTTACACTGAAAGTAGGACAACCAGACATGTGGTTCCCTGATATCCTGCAGTAAGAGGTCCACAGCAGCATCACCTGAAAAGCATTCTTGCTGAAAGGACTGACCCCAAGTCCAATGAAGCCTTTGGATTTAATACCAAGTTGTAAGAAATATGGGAGATAGGCACATGCTACCACAAGGCTGGAATTAGCCAAATCGGAGTATGGCAAATGCTACAGGATCAGTGATCTGGAGTGCTTAATTTTAAAAAGCATGAAGGAAAAAGGAGGTGGGTGGGTGGATGGATGGATATGCTATGGATTCTAAGAAACCAAGAGACATATCAACCAAATACAATATGTTCTTTTTTTTTTAATATTTTATTTATTTATTTTTAGAGAGGGGAAGAGCGGGAGAAGGAGAGAGAGAGAAACATCAATGTGTGGTTGCCTCTCATGTGGTCCCCACTGGGGACCTGGCCCGCAACCCAGGCATGTGCCCTGACTGGGAATCGAACCCGCGATGCCTTGGTTTGCAGCCCGCGCTCAATCCACTGAGCCACGCCAGTCAGGGCAAATACAATATGTTCTTATTTAGATTCTTATTTGAAGAAACCAACTGTAAAAGGATATTTTAAGATAACTGGGAAAACATGTTTTAAAATAATGTCTGCCTCCAGCTATATCACTATATATTTTTAACAGTTTAATTGAGGTATAATTGACATACAATTAGCGGCACATATTTAAAGTGTACAATTTGATGTTTTGACACATGGTATACACTTTTGAAATCACCGCATTCAAAATAAGGAACACATCCATTACCCTCAAACGTTTTTCATTCCCATTTGTAACCCTTCCCTCCAGCCTTCTTCCCATAATGCCGGGCCTACAACTGGAGAAATTTCAACACACACTAAATATTAGATAACATGAAATTATTATTAGTTTGATGTGACAATGGTACTGTGATTGTACTTTTTTAGTCTTTATATGTTAGAGATATCTTTGAAGTATTTATAGGTGAAATATTATGATATCTGGAATGTGCTTTACAATACTCTAGAGGGAAGGCGGCAGGAAGACAAGAAACAAGACTGTCAAAACATTCATAATGTTGAAGCTGGTTGATAGGCACATGGAGTTCATTCTACTATTCTCTTTGTTTTGGTGAATGCTTATAAAGTTCCACAAAAACTTTTTAAGATGAAAAAAATCAATCAATACACTCTGTGATAGCAAAAGAAAGCAAACCATTCACAAATTAGACAAGTTATGAGACTCCTTTCATCTCTATCATTTACCATCGTGTCTAGTTTCACTTTGAAATGCACCCTTCCTACTCCCCATAGACACACCAAATCAAGGCAGTGCAGTTTTCCCAGCAGTGCTGGTCACAGAGATTACTAATGAGGTCCTTTTGGTCTGAGCCTCAAGAATAACCTTTGGATGCAGGTGGCAACTTCTTTGCAGTCCCCCAAAATTTCTTTCAATAACTTCACCAGATTTTGGCCACAAAAATCTCCTGAGTATCTTTGTGTTTTGGGGACAAAAGCCACTTTAGTCATTCTGTTGAAATGTTCTTGCTTAGTCTAATGTTTTTTCTCTCTGAAACTCCCTCCTTCACTGGGAAAGAGAAATCTGTAATGTTTTCACCACTCTGCTTCTTCCTAGGCAAGGAGCTCATACTGCTTTTCTAAGTCTCACTGTAGTCACAACAGACAGTAGCACAAAAATGATATTTAAAAAAATCCAGATATTTTTGTTTTCTCACCCCAGATAACGGTTACTCTCAATCCACATGAGGTTTGGTGAAGACAATTTGGCCGCACAGGTCCAGTATCACACTCATAAGCATCGACCAGCAGGCTGTTTCCTAGATGAGACTCTGGAGCACGTTTCCCATGGAAATAATGCCCAGAGTAGGCCTGGCCCAGTAAGAAAGCCTGTTGAGCCCTCCATGAACAATATGTATGGCACACTACCAGAACACTCACTAGTGCTGCCACTATGGGAGCTAACTACCCAATGTATTATTCTGAGAAAACTAATTCCAAGTTTCAACTTGAAATGCCCAGAATTGCTTTCCCAGCTGCAGCCCAGGCAGTGAAACCGGGAATCTCCCTCCTCCCACTTTCCCCACATGGCAGCAGAGGGCTCTCCACACATGGCCATTTGTATGGAAGACACATATATATGTTAGGAACTGCCCACAGTGGGGAAAAAGGAACAATTTCTGTGAACAGAAAATAAATCTGACTAGAATTCACAAATGGATCGTCAGGATTAGATGCCGTGTTGGCTATTTCAGTGGCTAAGGAATGGGAACCCCCTCTTCCTGATGGCCTGGTTCTTACATGATAGCAGCATATGTAGTCCTGTGCCCTCCCCAACAGCACACCACAGCACACCTGTCAGGACAGAGCTCCATCACTTTAGGCATGACTGGAGACACAACTTTTGAGCACTTTGTTCCAAGAGCAAAGAAGACAAATGTCCAGAAAGAAGGGGCCAAAAAAAGGTGGGTATTTGTCACATACAAAGGGAGAAAACTGGAAGTGACAAAGAGAACACTCAGGCACTTCAACAGAGAACAGGTTAAGTAAATTATAAACTGGCCATACAACTGCCACCAGTAATTTTTTGTTTTGTTTTGTTTTTAGAGAGGCAGGGCTATGTGTAAAACAATTCAAATTAAAGTATGTGAAAAAAGCGATGGGGTGGAATGGTGTATATTATATGCCATCATGACTAAAAAAAAACTACACATACAAAATCTCTCTCTCATGCAACTAAAAGGATAAATACCAACACCATATGCCCTGTGATAGCAAACTGGGGGTGGAGATGGACAAAAAGGAGACTCAATGTGCTACCGATTTCTTAAAAAGATATAACACTGAGGAGTCTGTTTCAACGACCTTAAAAATTCTGGTATCAGCAAGATGACTAAAGTAAACAGAGCATATATGGTTTATCATATTTTCATTACAAAATGAGATTTAGAGATAGGCAGTCTGATGATATTTACTGTGCATGGAGAATCTAAGGAATTATATTCCAGAAGCACCAACCATTGCAAAAGGAAGCCCCCTACATCCTTTTCCCACGAGTTTACAATCAGTGAAGTGCAAACCTCTGGCCTACTGCACGGTGGCAATGTAGCAGAGCCTTAGTCAGTCAAGTGTCAATCATTCAAAATTTCATATCAGCCAGTTACCAAGGTAATTGCTATTCTACTTCCCCAGGGACCACGACCGAAAACTGTCCACAGAAGTGAATTCTGTGGGCAGATTATTTCTTTTCCTAACCCTCAAGGGATCTTTCCTTCCTCCGAGGAACAGTTCCTAACGTTATTCTGGCTTACCAGTCAGCAACATTTCTCTCTCAACACCCAACCAGCCTCTCTGAAGAGGTAAGTGTGTGTGTGTTATGGAATAAGAAGGTAATCAGCTGAATGGGAAGGGCCCTCCTCGATACCGTCCCAGGTATAACAGGGACACTATAAGCCTCAGTTTCTCTGTGAAATTGGGGAGCAATAGTACCTACTTCAAAGAGTTGTTCTGAGGGGGGCCCAAATAAGGTGACCATGTAACTGCACTCTGAAAATGACCGACTTTAACCGAAGTACTGGCTAACTCGGCCACCTTGTCATCCATCCCTGAAAACAGTTATTTTTGCCTCCATTGAGCCTACTGTCAGGCTGGCTCAGTGTGCAGCTTACGGTAACTGACTGCATGGTCTTGTTTTATCTAGATAGTTTAATAAAACGTGCATAGTAAAATAACGCTAAACAATAAATTAGAGAATACTTTATATTAAAAATGAGAAAAATCACTACCTTTCCAAAGCAAATTAAAGGATTTTCTAATATTATCTTTTTTTCTTTAGTCTTTGTGAAAAACAAACCATAAAATGCAGTTGAATTAAGGGGCCAGAATCAGTCTCAGCTCACTCTCCAACGGGGGTATGCCCATTGAATGCTTACAGGTCTGAGAGAATGTGCTGCATGGCAAAAGTATAAAAGGGGCCTTCTTTCAAATAAGGCATAGAAGGCATTTCAAAGACGTGAACTGTGCATGAACCCTCATCTCTCGTTTAAAAATAAAGCAGAAGTACTTCTGGGAACTCAAGGACAGTGAGCAAGCACAAGAGAAAAGAGGGCCAGTGCACACACAGGCAATGAACTTCATGTAGTTCAAATCCCCTAAATCCCAGCCATCTCTGCTCCTATTTTAATGATATCAACCCTCCTGGCCTGCCAGTCACTCCCACCATTTGGATTAAGGCACTGACATCCCCATTGAACACAAATATAGAATCTTATAAGGGAAACACACAAAGCCAATCAACCTCTAGTAACTCAGTGGAAATTAATTTACCGCAGCAGGAAGTGGAAAGCAGAGCTCTGAGGGACAGGATACCGCACAGGGAGGTGCAATGAGGAAGAAACTAGAGGGAGAGAAAAGTACAAATAACTGCCTGAGACCCCAAAGAAGCAAGACTTGACCTAAAAGGATAATGGACACAAAGGAGGGAAGCCCCTAAAAAAATACAATAATACACATAGAAAAAGGCCCACTGACTTCATGATTTTTTCAAGCATCCCTCCCATGTTGCCTGTAGTAACAGTGCTGAATGTTGCACATACTCACCAAGTTATAATATTAGTGAGGTATAATGAAACAAAGTCTATGTATAACTAAGTAACACATATGAATAACTACGCCAGTAATTATTCTAAAATTAAACCTTTCATTTATGAACATATATTGTCTGACCCTGACATCTCAGTAAATTTCAGTCTGTCTTTTTTTTAATCCTCACCTGAGGATATGTTTATTGATTTTAGAAAGAAAGAAAGGGGGGAAGGGAGGGAGAGAGAGAAGAGAGAAACAGACAGACAGACAGACATTCAAGAGAGAAACGTTGATAGGTTGCCTCCTGTGTGTGCCCTGACCGGAGACAGAACTCACAACCTTTTGGTGCATGGGATTATGCCCCAACCAACTGAGCCACTGAGCCACCCCGCCGGGGCCATCGTATCTAATATTGGCAGAAGTAAAATAATATACAGTCCATATTCCAAGAGACCAACCAACAGACCTCTAAGGGACCATTTAATAATGCTTTACTAATTCGAATAGTCTAGCTTATGAGTCTGACAGTAAAGAAAATACTTTACAGAATTTATCCAGATACAACCTGGACCTTAATGGAAAGAGAAACAGGACCATAAAGGTGTTGATTGAGCAGGTTCAAGAAATAAGGAATCATCACTTCATGTTTATACATGGCAATGATATAAAAATGTCTCCAAAATAGAAGGAAAGGCTTATATTCTGAGGTTGAAATTCAAAAGAAAAATTACAGTGGGCATAATGCATCTGTTAAAAATATAAAAAATCTGAGGTCTGAGTGACTGCAGCGCTCTAGGGACCCCTAAACCCAATCGATGTGACTCAGGTGTAACCTCAGAGAGCCAGCGAGAACATGACAACTGAGGACTGTCAGCCCAGGCCTGACCACCACTGGAGGCCAGCAGTAAGAAGGGGCGTCCTCAGAACATTAATCAGGCAGTCATCCTCCTACACTGGTGATGGGAACAGGCCCCCCAATTCATAAATGTAACTACTTGAGCCTGGTGATACCATATGAGGGCCTGATGCCTGTCGTTAGTCACTAAAACCATTCTGCAGACTCCCTTTGCACTGATTCCTTGCACAGAAAACCAGGGAGAGAATGCAATAACTACCCAAATCAAGTATGAATATGCTTAACAGTTATATTTCTCACTGTAAATGAAGCTTCACTCTGATTATTTTGACCACTTAAGTCAATTCCTAAGAAACTGGTCTTCATATTTTGTTCTCACAAAACTGAGATTCTGAACCTTTTGAGTTAAGGTATAGACCCTGGTTATAACTTCACCAAGCTAATGCCACCTGAGAGGTCTTGAAGTAAGAAGCTAACTAGCTAGCAATTTCAGGAGAGATCCTATTTGGAAGTCCTCCAAGTAGGACACGGACAAAATTTGGCTGGGCCTAGATTTTTCAGTATTTTTATAATTAACTTGCATTATAAGTAATTAATCAACTATCATTTATTGAACACTTACTACATCCAAGTAGTGTTCTTCCCCACTGTACTGTTCCAAAACAAATCTATTATTTAGTCTTCACAACTTGATAAGGTAGTACCTTTTAACCCCATTTAACACAGAATAAAGAGGCTCACAGAGGTAAAGAAGCTTCTCCAAGGTTACCCTGCTGGTACATGACTGAGTTATAAGATCTTACTGTTTTAATTTCCTTTTTTTTGGTTATTAGACTAAGGTTGAACATCTTTTCATGCATCTATTGGTCATTTTGTTTTCTGTTCTGTGAACTGACAAAACATACACTCACAACTATACCCGCCACCAAATAAGAATTTGACAGACTTAATAAGAACTAAAGTGCTTTGAAGGTGCTATCAATAGAAATATATCTAATATTGTAAATACCATATGATCTCACCTTTAACAGGAACCTAATCAACAACAAAACAAAGCAAGCAAAATATAACCAGAGACATTGAAATTAAGAACAATCTGACAGTAACCAGAGGGGAGGTGGGAGGGGATAATGGGGGAAGGGTTTTCAGGAACAATGATAAAGGACACATGGACAAAACCAAGTGGGGGGAGTAGAAGCAAGGGAGGGAGGTGGGTTTGGCTGGAGTGAGGGGGGAGTGGAGGGGGATAAATGCAGACAACTGTAATTGAACACTAAAATAATTTTTACAAAAAGAAATATATCTAATATTGGCAGAGACAAAATAATAGGCATTACATATATTAAGAGATCAACTAACTTTTGCCTATTTTTTCAACGGGGCTGTCTCTTCCTTATTAAATGATTACAGTTCTTTACATATTCTGCTTTCAAGGACTCTGCTGGTTTGATGCGTTGTAAATACCCTCTTTCAGTCTGTGGCTTGTCTTCATTTTAAGGTATTTTTTGTATTGAGTAAGTTTTAGTCAATACAATCATATGATGTAATAGATTTCTTTTATATTTTATAAAGTCCTTTCTTACTTCAAGGTAATAAAGATACTCTCTTATAGTTTCTTCTAAAAGTTTCAAACTTTAACTTTTAGGTTGTTAATATAGCTGGATTTTTTTTTCTATTCTGCTTAGGTGGTCTAAGCAGACCTATTTGCTTAGACCTATTGGTGGTCTATTTGAATAGCCTGATTACTGTTCTGATTACCATAGAGACGAGTTCTACAAATCTGGTCAGCCTACACTTCAAAGTAGTCTTCACCACTTCTGCCTCTTTACCGTATGAAATTGAGAATGGACTTGAAAATTGTCAAGAGAAATCCTTTTGAAATTTTTATTGGTATTGCATTGAATTAAAAAAACCTCTGGAGAAAATTATTGACCACTCAGATGTTCTAAAACACTACATTAAACATAGTTCAATATTTATACCTTTGCTTGTTTTTTATGAGCCCTCTCACCACCAAAAGATTTTTTTCATTTTTTAGAGAGAAAGAGGAATAAAGAGAAGGAGAGAAACATCAATGTGTGGTTGCCTCTCACACGCCCCCTACTGGAGACCTGGCCTGAAACCCAGGCATATGCCCTGACTGGGAACTGAACCACTGACTTTTAGGTTCATAGGCCACCACTCAATCCACTGAGCCACACCAACCAGGTCATGACGTCCTTATTTTAAAGATGAGGAAACAGAGACCCCAGTCCCTAAGAACCAGAGTGCAGGCTTCAGGACTCTCACAACAGCGCAGTGAACTTCCCGTCACACCAGAATTTCCCGAGCACGGCGTGTATGCCAACATCCAAGAGAAGCAGACTGAGCAGTTGATAACACTGAGTCACGTAATAAGGATTTCCCTTACAATTATTTTAGCTCTATGTCAAGGAGAAAGCCTCAATTTGCAGTTAGTATGTTTTCCCCAACTCTCCAACACAGCAATTTTCAACCAGTGGGACTCAGCAGGCACACTGGTGTGCCACAGAATTTTTAAAAAATGCAATACCTGACTATTTAGTCAGGGGCACTGACCTCTTTTCCCTTAGACTGTCAAATAAAAAAAAAATGAAAACAGCCAACGCAACAATAGCCATCAGTGCGAATGAATCAAAATTATACCTGTATTTTTTGTCAGAGCAGCGAGAAACCTATCTTTTGGTGCACCGTGGAGTTTTACTAATTAGTTTCCGTGTGCCGTGAGATGAAAAAGGTTGAAAATCGCTGCTCTAACACTTTGATGTGCGTTGCCCAGTACA
>CM052541.1:102551361-102578629 GCA_028533065.1 Trachops cirrhosus
AAAGGATGGGTTCTGGGGTTTTCAATTCTTCTTCTGTTTGAGCCATCTTTTGGCTGTTTTTGTTTTCTTTGTTGTTGTTTTTCGGTCTTGTCCAGCTCCTGTAATGAGGGGTGGGGCCTCAGAAGTTCACCAGGGCTGGGCACCCCAGTCGCTGGGTTGTGATGCTGTATGTGGGGGCGGGATCCGAGAAGGAACAATGGCGCTTGCTCTGCTCTCTGTAGGACCTCAGACCCTTCTGCCGCTTTCCGCAAGATAACTGGGCCCCTCTGGCACCAATTCCGGTATGGGTGGGCCTGTGCACCCTGTGGGACCCTCCTTTTCAGTCAGTGCCCCAAAGCTCTATTTCCAGGTGCTGGGACCCTGAGTTGCGTGCAGTGCCTTGCTTCACAATGGCTGCTTCGCTGGGTCTGCTGGTCGCCACCCCCTGGCTGGGGCCCACCAGCCACCGCCGCCTGTGCGCCCAGGGTCTGCCTGCTGCGGACTTGCGCACCGCCCGGGTTGGTCAACTCTCTGCTGAGTCCCTCGCCCAGCCGGACTCTGCTCCCCCCACCGGTCTGGATGAACATGTCTATTTTTAAATCCTTGGGTGTCCGACTTCCATACACTTCAATTTTCTCTCCGTTCCAGTTGTTATTTTGTTTCTATATTGTTGTTATCCCTATCTTGGTTGTGCGAGGAGGCAGTGCGTCTACCTATGCCTCCATCTTGGCCAGAAGTCCTGTTCCCCTGTTTTTTACAAACCCCAAATGTTAATATACTTACACCATAATATTGGAAAACAAAACCAATAGCAACTTGTAGGACATCATGGGTCTAGAGCTCTAATATTTAACTCTTCGGTATTTTTACATTTTTTAACCCTCACAGAAGGATATATTTATTGATTTTAGAGAGAGACAGAGAGAGAAACATCAATGTGAGAGAAACACCTATCAGTTGCTTCTCACAAGCTCCCAACGGAGGACCTGGCCTGCAATCCAGGCATGTGCCCTGACTGGGAATCCAACTGGCAACCCTTCAGTTTGTGGGACAATGCTCAACCTACTGAGCCTGACTGGTGTGGCTCAGTGATATTATCATCTCCAGCAATATTATCATCTCCACTTTATAGATCATTTACAAATCAAATGCAGACTCTTTTTATCATCTTTAAAACCTCTACCTAATGGCCTCAACCTCTACTCTATTCCCTCTTTCTGCCATTCCAGACATTTCTGACTTAAAATTATGACTGATGTTTCTCAGGTGAATGGATCAGTTCTTTTCTCTGGCCAGCCTCCTCCCTCTTGTCCCTTACTACCACAGAAGTTTCCATCATGAAGATGTTCTCAGTTAACTACTTCCTCACATACTTACGAAAAGCAAAAAATACAGAAGTATATAGAGTATAAAAAGTGGCTATCTCTTCCCTCAAAAAGGGAACGCCTCAATAACAGTCCTTAACATTTTACAAAATTAGGAATATTCTATAAATATCATTCTATAATGTGACTTTTTAGCTACCTTTATTATGGACATCTTTCTACATCAGTATATAGAGACGCACTGCACTTTTCCCAGCTTAGTGGCACTTCACTGTATGGACCCGCCATGCATTACCTAACCAGCCCCTGAGGAACTTCATTTTTTCTATAAAAAACAATGCTATAAAGAAAAACTTTGTACTACAGTTTTCATGCAATTGTATGAATATATTTATAGGACAAATTTCTAGAAGTGGAATTACTAGGTCACGGGGAATGCACATTTAATTCCAATAGACATTGCAAAATTCACCTCCAAGGAAACTTACATTCCCACCAACAGTTTGTGAAAGTTCCAACTTTCCCACATCCTCATTCACCACTGGCTCTCATCAACTTGTTTCAGCTTTCAATCTGATACACAAGTAGTAATTATATGTTTTATTTTATATTTATTCAAAATATTAGGATTACTGAATTTACAGCTTAAACAGATTTTGAATTTATTATTAGTTATAGGCTAAGCTGAACTGCCTATGGAGATTAAAAAAAATTCAAGAAGCACATTAACAATATGGCTGGAAACTGGGAATGTTTAACCAGTTTGGGGTTTTAGCAGGGCGTAGACATGAGGCCAAGCACAAATGAGTTTGATCTCTTTGTTAAAGTACACATACCTTTCAAATGAACTGTACTGTTATCAGTTCTTCAAGCTATGCCATACATTTTAGAAATGCTTCTTTTGAAAGAGTATATTCAGGTGAGGCTTAGTGGATTGAGTGCCGGCCTGGAAACTGAGAGGTCGCTGGTTGGATTCCCAGTCAGAACATGCCTGGGTTGTGGGCCAGGTTCCCAGATGAAGGCACATGAGAGGCAACCAATCAATGTATCTCTCTCACATCGATGTTTCTCTCCCCCTCTTTCTCCCTTCCTTCCTCTCTCTAAAATAAATAAATACATAAATAAAATCTTTAAAAAAAAGTGTATATTCAATTCCATAGTCATGTATTCACTTTCTCATCTTTACTTACTCATAATACCTCTTTATGTGATCAGTCCACTTTGATATTTTACTTTTATATGTCGCTTAAAAATGTGACCATTAACCTCTTTTAGATGTTACAACACAAGAGTGTAATTAATTAATTAATATCCAGCCATTGAACTTTCAAAATAATTTGGACAATTGATACAGGTTGTTGTGTTAGAACACAGAAAAAATAAAGGAAGTAAATGTGAGCAAAACTTACAGCCCCACATACTCTATGAACGCTTACGTAAATGGAACGTCCTCTGCTCAGGAGTGCTGATGCACTGCCAAAGGCTAGATGTCTCTGATTACAATGCTACCAGCAATGATGGCTGAACAGAGCTATTCACGCATTTTCTCACCTGATTGTCTTTGTGGCCACATCCAGGCAACAATTTTTTGTCAGGGGGACTCTAATTAACTCTAACGGGGACTTTGATCTTATTATTCTGTCCATAACTGCAAAAATAAGTACCACAAATTATCCAGAATACCAGAAAGGTTTTAGCTCAAAACTACTAAATCAGCAAACCCCTCTCTACCCTTCCTTTAGTTCACAATTAAACTTATATTCCTCACTGAACAAACTGATCCTTGGGACTTTATCTCAAAGTCCAAGCTCTTGCTACTTTAACATACCCACAAGGTCTATCCAAGGGAGCGCATGACAGATACTACACATCACCTTTCCCACATCAGAGATTGAAAGAGAGACCAGGGTGCAGGAAAGGGCAGAATACCATTGTGACAAAGTGCTAAAGCCAAGCTATGAATTATCTTTCAACCACTCACAGCTGCATTGTGAAAAAACTGAAGCAAAGTAGGGCCTGTCCTTCCTTTGGATGGATTCGAGTGTCATATAAAAGCATCTTCCTAACTTGCTAGAAACAGTGCTGCCCACCCCTCCCTCACATAACGTGCCCAGCAAGAGAAGGACTGCTGGGTTCTAAAGACAATGACAAGAAGCTCGGTATTCTGACAATAGGAGGGAGCAGTGAAGACCAGCTTTCTGAGCTCTAAACTATGCCAGACGGCCCTGCTAATCCTCCCCAAATCCCACAACGATGGGGTGGGGGTGGGGACAGAACAGAAAACAGCCCAAGTTGAATCAAGGACAGTTGCTCTGGATTATAGGAGGTCATAACATTTTTATTTAAATGGAGGGGGGAGGGGTGAAGGGGCAGCGCATATATAAAAGCCTGTATCTTTATAAAAACACAAAAATAAATTTCAGCCTTGATCCTTCTGATGTGCTAACCAACATCTGCCCCCAATCATTTGCCAGCCAAGGCTGCATAGAAGGCACAGGGTAGCAGGCATTTTCACACAGTGAGGCTGGAAGAGATGCTACTACAGTGTAAATTACTAATTAGCTCAATAGAAGACAAAGAGAGAAAATACCTGTCACAGAATGCTGTTTACAACATGACATATAATAAAAACAACCCTGAACATTTCAGAACAGCGCCTTACTTTTCAGACTTCTATTAGCATGTAAATGGCAAAGGAATAGTATTATAGTCTTTAAAAAACTGCCCATACCTCACAGACAATAAGCCGTGACTGGGAAGAATGCTTCCCAAATAATTTGTAATTTTCTTGTCCTTATGAAAGCAAAGTGTTTTTAATTATTACCATCAGGTTTAATAAGAAGCTATATTTCATCAGTTTCATGATCACTTAAAGTGGGGGAAAGGAAAAGAAGCTTACAAGTGCTGTACTTTACGTTTGTCGGAATACAGATAATAGTGCTTTCACTGAAATCAGACAGGCCTCGTTCCGCAGGTCATGCCTTTATCAAAGGGGCAGGCTACCATTTTCATGATAAAGATTGACGATGAGCTGGAAGGTGGCAGTGGGGATAGGGGTCAGTTAAATGTCCTTATATGACAACAACTAAAAAGACTCCCAAAATTTAGGTTATTTGGGGGAAGGTAATAGAATGTTACAATATTTATATTCATTCCCTTACCATAAAGCAAAACTATTTGTATGAACTGCAACCAAAGTTCTTACACATTTTGCACTTAGATCTTTTCCACCCCTGGCTGGTGTGGCTCAGTGGATTGAGTGCCAGCCTGCAAACCAAAAGGTCGCAGGTTTGATACCCAGTGCCTGGGTTTCAGGCTAGGCCCCCAGTTGGGGTGTGTGAGAATCTGATGTTTCTCTCTCTCTCTTTATCTCTCTCCCTTCCTCTCTCTAAAAATGAATAAATAAAATCTTTTAAAAAGATCTTTTCTAACTCCTTGAAGCTACAAAAAGATCTTCAAAATATGTCTCAGTCATGGTGTTGAACAGCCCCGTGGCTCCTGTTGGCACCCACACATCAATAGCTAGCATATCCTAATGACCCACCGATGTGTGAGCATACCATGCATGTGGCAGGGAGGTCCCCAACAGAGAGACACACCATGACAGCTTTTGCTGATGTGGGAGGGGCCTGCAAACTCATCATTCACAGGTAAAATTGTGTTTTTCAGAATAGACTGCAGAAAACGAGCCATAACACCACAAAAGCCACTGATTCCTTTGCTTCACATGTTTGACTAAAATCAAATACATACCAACCTGCTGATACACTCAAGACATTCTTACCTTCTCTTTTAAAACTGAAGACCTTCATATTCTTTTTTTTCAAATTTACTTGTTTAAAAATAAGTGAGGGTTGGGCAGAGGAGGGCAAAGGGGGAAAACTGTGACTAAAATAGAATAACAATTTTAAAATGACTAATAAAAAAACCTCAAGTGAGATAAAATGATAAAGCAAATAGGGCAAAATGAAAACAACTGGTGAATTTAAATAAGGGTATATAGAAGTTCCTTGTACCATTTTTGCAACTTTTCTATAAGTTTGAAACATTATAAAAAAATGAAGTCATGCCCCAAATATGGAGCATTAACAACAGATGTTCTCTCATAGGGTTATTGCGCTTCAATTAATTGACATACTTAGCTCATGCTGGACACTTAGTAAACACTAATTACTAGTTATCTTTTTAAAAGAAAGGATCAATTGTATCAAATGAACCACAGGTTCATTTGTAATAATGGGGGAGGCTGTACATGTGTGGGGGCGGAGGGTAAATGGGAAATCTCTGTACCATACCCTTGATTTTGCTGTGAACCAGAAACTGCTCTAAAAATATAAAGTCTTGTCCTCACTGGTGTGGTTCAGTGAGCTGGGCATCACCCCACAAAGGTGAAAGGTAGCTGGTTCCCTGGTCAGAGCACATGCCTGAGTTGTGGGCCAGGTGCCTGGTTGGGGGCATGAGAGAGGTAACCAACTGGTTTCTCTCCCTCTCCTTTTCCCTCCCTTCCCCTAGCTCTAAAAAATAAATAAAATCTTTTTTTAAAGTCTTAATTTTTAAAAAATGAGTGCATCAATGTACTTAACCAAATTAAAGTGTGCATAAATGTACTTAGTATATTATTTACAGAGGCAAACAAAGAGAAGATAGTAAATACTCAGCAAGAGTCTGAAAATAAGTGAGGGTTGGGCAGAGGAGCCCAGTAAAGGATGACTTCACAACAGTCAAGTAGATATAATACCAGACAGAGCACAGTGAATCTGAGTATAGGCTTTGCCAGCAAAATGCCAAGGTTCAAATCCTATCCCCCATGTTTCCCTTATTTAAAAAAAAAAAAAAAAAAAAAAGGCCCTGGCTGGTGTAGCTCAGTGGATAGAGCACAGGCTGCAAACCAGAGGGTCACCGGTTCAATTCCCAGTCAAGGCACATGCCTGGGTTGCAGGCCAGGTCCCCCGTGGGGGCCGCGTGAGATGCAACCACACATTGATGTTTCTCTCCTTCTCTTTCTCCCTCCCTTCCTCTCTCTCTAAAAATAAATAAATAAAATATTTTAAAATTAAAAAACTATAAATAATCATTTAGTTACTACTTGACCAAAAAGCCCAAGTATTATTTATAATAAAAGATTATCAGCTATCTTTTAGCACAAATAAAATGTCTGAGTATAACCTTGGGCAAATTGCTTAATCTCAAGGAGCCTCTGTTTCTTCACATGTAAAATGGGAAGGGGAACAGCGCCAAGCTCAGGACTGATGTGAGGAGTAAATGAGTTAAAATCTACAAACAGTTTACAACCGTGTCTGACACAAAAGCACTATACATGGTAGCTACTCCTATTAAGTTTATGAAGAACTGGCATCTTCTTAATATTATATAGTAAGCCAACATTTTTCCTCAAAAACTGAGAAAGGAGTAAGAGAATAAATACAAATATAGTATTAAGTGTGTGCTGGTTAGACAAATGCTAAAAAAGATTACCTACAAAGGTTCCTACATTACCTCTGAAGATTTACGAAAATAAGATAAATTTTTATCTACCTGGGATAATTTAAGTGGGATATTGTCTGAAGTTGCAGGGTAAACTACAGGTCCTTTCAAGGTTTCGTCCCATCCAAAGAATCTACAATTAACCAGAAAAACATTTAATTATGTACAACCTACTTATTCAAATCTGAAAACATAAACTTAAAAGTTTTTTGCTTAGCAAATAATATGATAAACAATATACAGTTAAATGGAATAGAATTTTACTTGATGAACAAAAGAAAATAAAGCTTAAATTTATCACTGGAGTCCTTACTGATAAATAGTATTAGTTGAACCAAAAGATTACCCATTTTCAGTTTTAGGAATATCAACTAAGTCATAACGATTCATAGACAATTGATGATTTAGCACACTGTGGCAGCATATGGGAAAAAAACGACAGGACCGAAACAGACTCTTTCCCTTGGTTAATCTTATAGCTTGTACCTTCTTCTTTATCAATATCAGTAAGTCTAAAATAACTTATGTAAGAACACCAACTATAAAACAATTACATATTAAAATGGCAATACCATACACAGAATACCACCTAGTAGTAATTCCAGCCCAAACACATCTGTAAAGAAAGAATATGCACATGTCTCACAGAAACACACAACTCATACCAAAGTTACTCTTCAACCTGAAAGTTAATATTTCAGACTAACCCTCTTAACTTAGCAGCAAAAGTAGTCATTTCTAAAAATTCTGTTAAACTGCCAAATCAATCTAATCACCTCAAGTGCCTGCTTAAAGAATCTAGAATCCATGAATACAGTTCACAGCTGCATTCAGAATTAAGATTCCAAATTATTTATATGTATTAATAACCAGCATTTCTGATATGCACAAATCAAAATTCAATCTTTGCTAACTGTTGCGAATGCCTTCAACCTAATCTTTGCTTTTATATAAATACACACAAAACAGTGGCAATCCAAATTTACACCGCTTTGAAAAAAGTATCTTTTTGTATCTGAATGTACACTAATGAAATAACCTCAATAAGATTATCAAGAACAGTCTGCATTTTTTCCCTAAGTAAATTATATCCTATCCTTTGGCACCATCAAATGCAAAGTAAAATTACTCATATTCTTAGGTAAATGTAAAAGCTTCAGAATAAAAAATCATCAAAACACATACTTAGGAAGAATAACCTAAATTTTGTCCCAAATTTTTTATCTTCAATTTCCGAAAGTGTCTTAAAAATCAAAAGCTTCTGGAAAATTAATATTAATATGGCCCTCCTTACTCACACCTACAAAACAGGAGAGGAAGTGGAGCTGTCCAAGCTCCAGCTTGCATTACCTTATAGAGGCTTTTCCCATGATCAAAATTATTCATAAATTCATTATTTAACCTGAATGATAAATCCCACTCCAAAATCCTCCACTATTCTACAAATCTCCCTTTCTTTATCCCATTTTGCTAAGTGGGAGAGTTACCTACTCCAGTGTGAAACGTCCCACACAAAGCTAAAGGCAGCTTGGGAACTCAAAGCCCTCACAGCCCTGATTTAAATCTAAATCTCTTCCCCAGCAAACTTCCCTGGTTGGTTATTTGCCTTTCTCGGAAATGATTTTTCAGTATTCTCCAGCCACCAAACACAACTAGGCAGAAATCTGGTTGATTATCAAAACAAAAAGATCTTCAGATTTATCTCAGTAACAGCAGGCTCTTCACTGAAACCCAAAATGCTGTGGATAACGCACTCTGCCTGCCCAGCACTTGTCAGGTACAACACTGTGACAACACAGCACTATCACACTACCCAGGCACAGTCACACTGTAAAAAAATACACCCCATTTTCCTAGGATCACAACCCTAGTGAAATGAGCAGGTTTTCACACTGCGTTGTTGCTTTATCATTCAGACAAGAACAAAATCAAATCAACATGGGTCTCATCTTTTCAAAGTGGACATATAAGTCAAATTAAAAGCAATGAAAGGTAGAAGCAGATTCAAGATTCCTTGAGGAAAGAGGTTTCTGGAATTTCCTACTTTTATGGACAAAAGGACTCACAGTTTCAACACAGTTCTCTTCTCAACAAAGAATTCCTTTCCTGCACCCTCCCACCTTACTTCTCAGTTTTTACCCCTATCTCTAGGTCTCTTTTCACTCACCATGGTTCCTCTTCTGCACCAAAGGCTCCCTACACTCGATCCTTCACTACAGCATCTGTGCCTTTACCCATGCAGACCTTCTGGAGGATCTCCCCATAACATGCACATCTGATTTCCACTCCTGTACGGTCTGCCCCAGTTCTGCATCCATCAGGACTCCCCTGACTTCCCTTAACCCTGTTCTCTTCCCTTACTACCCATCTCATCCTTTAGAGCCTGGGGCCCATCTCTGCCCTGCTCCTTCAACCTCTGCTATTAGCCCTGTCTCTTCACCTCCCTGTTTTTACCTTGGATCTTGTTGAACCTAGTCAATTAACACAATTCCCCAGTTACCCTGTCCCACACCACCAGCATTTCTTACTCTCTTTTCCCACCAGCTTTTCTGGTTCTCAAATTGTCCTATAAACGTCCTATCTCATCTCTGTCCTTTCAACCCTTCCTTCCACTACGCTCTTACTTCCTAACTCCACCTGGTACTAGTCCAGTGTCTCATTCACCCTCTCTCACTTTGAAAAATTTACACCCATTGCCCACCAACCCATACCTTTCTCAGAACCTCGCAGTTCCCACCCCACTGCCAGTCCTAGTCCTTCAGCTCATCCCGCTCTACGCTAGTTCACACCCTTGTCACGTCTAGCTCTTAATCACTCTCTCTCCTCTGCTCCTAACTATTACCCCAGCTCTGCCCCTCCTTGCTGCCCACTTTCCAACTCTTACCCCAGTAGCCCTCACCCCTCTACCATCCCCTGCAAAGCTTTCCCCTTCAAATCCTTGGTCTCACACCTAACCGGGGGATCCCTCTTCTAAACCTTGGTCTTCCTAACCTCATTCCCTGCTCGGCTTCCTTAACACCCACCCTGGTTTTTGCCTCCTTCCTACCTCCTTGGCTGGCTTCTCTTGCCTTCTAACCCTTTCTCCCCTTAATCCTCATCTCGTTCTTAGCCCGTTCCCCGCAACCGCCCCCCAAGCTTTCCTTCTCCTCTTCTCCTCAAAGCTTTTACCCCGAACCCTGCCGTCGCCCACCCCGCCAAAATCTAGCGCCGGCGCGCCCGGACTGCCGGCTCTCGCCTCCCGCCGGCCCCCCGCCTCGGGCGCCCCCAGCCCGCCGGCGCCGCGGTCCCGCCCCCTGCCGCCGCTCCTCCCGCCTGTAAGGCGCGCGCTGCCTTTGTCGCCCCTCACCCGGTGTGTAAGGATTTTGCTTCTTTAAGGGGGAGGGCCAGGGTGCCAGAGATTCCTGTCCCCGCCTCCGAGGCTTAGAATGGGCTCCCTTGCCGCCGAGTCCTCCCTGGCCCCCGTCCCTGTCCCCCCACCCCCTGGAGCTACCCCCTTCGCTGCTTCCCCCTCTCCGCCCCCTCCACTGACCCCCCCCTCTATTTACCGCCATCATCAGCACGCGCGAGCTGTCACCAGGGCGCGAGACAACCGAACACGGCCACGCCCCCTAATCGCCTGTTGGCCTGCCTGCTTGAGCCCCGCCCCCAAAGCCCCGCCCCTCGGCCCCGCATTGCGCCAACGGCGCAGCGCTGGGCCCCGACCCCGGTAACGTTAGCCGCTGCCAGGGTTCGCGCCAGGGGCGCAAAGTTTAGGGTCAGCCACAAACGCGAGGCCAACTAGAGCCTGGCGTACGGGGCGGCGGCGTAGAGGGGCGTTGTGAATCGCGGGTCGAAGTTTGGTTGAAGCACAGGAGAGTAAATAAGGAGGTTTCCAGACAAAGAGATTCTTAAGGTACCGAATCTTCTGTCTGTCCCTCCTTCTTAAAGGGCCAGAGACTCTCCCCAGCCCATCTCCGCTCCCTTCCCCGCAGCCGCTTTAGCCTCAGAACAGAAAAGGAATTTTACATTAGTTCCTCGCACTCTTTTGGAGCTGAACATCTCTAACTAAGGCCAAGGGGTAAAGCCTTTCTCACTATCCCATCTATGTTTTCGTTTTGTTCTGTTAAAAGACTTAGTTTTAACTGTGTCATTGGTTCGAAAGCAAGCAGCCTGCAAGCGGTGGGGTTTCCTGAGGCTGCGTTTGCAAAAGTTACTATTGGCTCCCAGAGGGGTGAGCACGTGTCTGACTTTTGCCACTGATGACCCAGGCGGGATTCAGCTGTTTTATAGAAATATCCCCCCCACACACACGCAAGGAAGAGGCTTGACTTTAAACTAAAGACATTTTGCAGATGCTGGGGATGGAGAGAAATCACAAGGAAACAACGGCAGCTTCTTCTGCAAGTCTCTGTCTCAGGAAAGGTTTCCTTCCTGGGAAGCCTCTTGGGTACATTGTCCTGACATAACTTGCCGGGCAGGGGGTAGGGGTGGGGGTTTACGTTACCCAAAATAAGACCAACACTATTACATCACCCAACACGTGGCTAAAGCAGGTAAAGGCTTGTATTTAAATTTAAGGACAAGTTAAAAATAAACATGCGTTATCAGCTACACTGGCTCAAGGCTACACACTTGTAAATATGAAATAGAGAAGCACAAAAGCCAAAGAACAATAAAACAAGGGGGGAACAGCACGTGCGTGTAAAGCTACAATGCCTGGAGCCAAGTGCAATTAAGCATGAAAACATTTCCAAAGATAATTAACAAGAGAGGTGATGGCAGAAGAGGGCCTGGTGATTGATTTGGTGAGGATTTGTCATGTGATTCAAGAGTTAAGAGTTTGAGCTAAAATTCAGCATTCCCGTTGTTGTCTATCACCATTAACATTATTCTCCTTACTTTACTTTATAACTCCTTAATTATCTATTTTATCCCCTTGGTCCCCAAACCACCCAAGAAATTTCTTGCACAATAAAGGTTGTACAATATCTTATTCTATGTTAATTCCCTGACAGAGTCCAAAACATATTAGGTGCTTTTGTTGAGTGAAGGATTTTGGAGACACTTAAGACTTTTGAAGGAAGGGGTGATCTCTGATTAGCAATTTAGGGGGGAAAGAGTCTCAGCACTGTGACCATGTAGTAAATCAGTGGTTCTCTAAGTGTGGCCTGTGGAGGAGCCCTTGGGTTCCCTGAGACCCTTTCAAGCGGGTCCAAGATCAAAACTACTTTCATAGTAAGATTTTATTTGCCCTTGTCACTGTGATGACATTTCACTGATGATGCAAAAGTAATGACAGGTAAAACTGTTACTGCTTTAGCACAAATCAAAGCAATGGCACTAAATTGTACTAGCAGTCAGGGTTATTTATTCTTCACTGCCACCCATTCCTGGGAAAAAATGCCTCTTCTACTTAAGGAAGCCCTTGAGGAAGCACTAAAAATTATTTGTTTTATTTAAGTACACATGCTGTCAGTAATACTATTCTTTGGATGTATGCATAAAGCACTTTTGTTCCTTACCTAAGTACAATGTTTTCCTTGAGGAATGGCACTTGTGCAACTTCTCTGCATTTTGAGCTGAATTAGAAATTTTTCTTGGTGGAATACCACTTTTACTTGAAAGAATAGCTAACAGTTAAACTAAAGTGATTCAGGTCTCTGACAGATATTTTCTCAAAAATAAACAGTGAGCCTTACAGCCTTTGTTAGCAATGATCAAACTCAAGCTCTCAAGCAAAACTTCGTTTTTGAAAACTTGTACCCACCATTGTGAACTTAACAGCTTCCCAAGACTTTTCTGATGAAATTGGTGGTGATATTAACAAATATAATTTTTTGATATTGTATGATAAAATGTCGACATTTAAAAGATCTGTAGTATTTTCCAAATGACCAATACATGATGCTACAGAAAATCACACCTCAGTAAAAGATCCCTTCAAAGTGCAAAATAAACCAGTAAATGTTAATATAATAGAATACAAAAAGTTCACTGAATTAGAGATTCCACATTACAACTAACCTCTAGTGGAACTGTGATGCAGTATTAAAGACTATTCACAATTATCTGAAAAGATTAATACACTCCTCCCCCTTTCCAACTACCCATCTACATGAGGTTGGACTTTCTTCATATTCTTCAACCAAAACAACAGATTGAATGCAGAAACAGATATGAGAATTCACTCTCTTCTATTATGCCAGACATTCAAGAGACTTACAAAAAAATATAAAACAAGGGCACTCTTCTCACTAAATTTTTTAAAATAGTTACTTTTCATTAAATATTTTATTTATGTTAACGTGATAGGTTTATTGTTACCTTTAAATGAATGAAATACTTTCATCTTTTCACTAGAAATTTTTATGAAGGTAAATGTCAACAGATGTAACCTACACAAACAAAAGCTCTTTGGGGTACTCAGTAATTTTTAAGAGCACCAAGGAGTCCTGAGACCAAAACATTTGAGAATTTTGTATTAGGTGAAAGCAGAAAGAATAACAAGAAGGATGTCTTTGATAATTCAAATATGAAACAACTATGCAGGGTAGCTAACAAAAGGTTTTATTGTAGCATCAGAGTTAAGAGCTTAGACATCAATGAGGAATGGAAAATAGAATCAGAACATTGAACTTTCGTTAAAGACACAACTGGTTACAAGTGCAATCACGGTACACATGGCATTAAAAAAACAAAAACGGTTCAGAGTCAGCCATAAAAAAGGCCTGGGAGTGCAGGGAAATAGGAATGGATGTGCTCCACATAAAGACACAGTCATTTGTACCCCACTTCTTTTTTTTTTAAGCCCAGACCCTTCAGTTTATAGGAGAACAAGTAAAATTTCACCACTGTGAATAAGAGATGGTCCATACAACTGTGTTCACTAATATGGTTACAAAAAAACCCCTACACAACAACTATGTTCTCTGGACCCTCTCTGTACTGCTTGTTTTCTATTAAAACAACACTCTTTGCACCAGAGAATTTTAACCTGCTACTAAACAGTAATGACCCCACAACCTCCCATCTTAAACATCCTAAGCAAACACCAATACCTCTAGCACTACTTAAAAGATGCAAGAGAAGCACTGACTGGTGTGGCTCAGGGGACTGAGTGCTGGCCTGCAAACATAGGAAAGGTCACCGGTTCAATTCCCAGTCAGGGCACATGCCTGGGTTGTGGGCCAGGTCCCCAGTTAGGCGCACGCAAGAGGCAACTGATTGATGTATCTCTCCCTCTCTTTCTCCCTCCCTTCCCCTCTCTAAAAATAAATAAATAAATTCTTAAAAAAAAAAAGATGCAAGAGCAGAACAGAGACAGCATCTCCTTATTGACAAAACACTCTTCACACAGGAGCCAATGAAATAAGCACCATTATTCCCACTTTACAGAGGAGACCCAGAAAGGCCAACTTGATTGATGTTGCGAGGCAAGTTAGAGACAGCACTAGGACCCGCGGTCTGTCTCCTAACACATGTTCTCTTCCCCTTTAGGCTGCCTCAGAAGAACTGTCATGGCAAAAGATTTTTAACCTTAAAACAGGTCTATGCCATCCGATGGGGCAGGAATGTATTGGGAAACAGAACAGAGAATAAAAAAGAATTAGGAATCTTTGCCTTAATAGTTCCAAGAATTCTTTTTTAACCTGCTAATTTCATTACAGTAGGGAACTATGTCTCTACCTCAGCAATCGCCTCCTTATGAGAAAATATACTTATTATGCCAAATTCTACCACACCAGAATAATTTTCCGATCTCATGGAGTGTATCATAATGGAAAAGTAACTTCTGGGGCCAACCAGAAAGCCATAAAGATTGCTTCATACATCTTTACTCCCACTCATTTCTAAAAGGTCCTATGTATGTGTATAAAGAGACGAGAAGGGGGAAACTAGGAAAGGCTAGAGCAATAAAATGGTCCAGCTTCCAAGAAACTGAATGAAAGGCCTAAAGGACTACAAAGTGAAGGAGGAAATTCCCTGGAGAGAACCCCAGATGAGGTGTCCGAAGAGCATGGCAAGGTCTTGCTCATGACAAGCCAGCTGGCCATATTTCACCCCTGCTTTATTTTTGTCTTCCTGCTGTCTCCCTTCAGAGACTCAGTGTTTGAATCACAAATCTTTGTAACAATTCCAATGAACTCTATAAATTCTACTCTCCCAAAACTGAGCATATCCACAAAACTGTGTCCAGTTGCAGGGTATTTTAAGCCTCGAGTCTCCCTTTGGGGGCTGATGACCTGTAGTAATGTTAGAACCCCTATATTAGAGCCATAGTTCCTGCACACTCCAGCACAAACTAACAACAAACTCCCTCATTAAGCACAAGACTCTCTCCACAGTCTTGTCTGGGAGGGAAAGGGCAAGTATGTTTTGTTTTGATTTTTATCTCAAGAGTTAATAAGAAAAGGGATGAAATACACTGGGAAGGGATTGCCGTGGATGAGGCCAAATTAAGGCTGTAAAACCTCCAGGAGGGATCAAAGATATGAGCACTGAGAGTCCAACTGGCTGGCCTCAGGGTCCCTTCTAACCCAAGAGACTGAATTTGGAATGCTCTACACAATGACAGAAACTCACCTTGGGGAAAGTCCACTCCCCTAAGAAATGACTGCTAAAAGGTCAATGACACCACCCCCTAGGAGAGGACCCAACTTGTAATACAATCGATTTCAGCCATTCCACATGGCAATTGTAACCAAAGTCTGCAGCCCAAGACCTCCAGATGGCAGCAGATATGGAGAGGGAGGCTGCCACAAGGGAAAAGCAGTACTGGGAGCTAGAGGTGTGAGCCCAGAGACAGGAAGACCACACATATCAGTCCTGCATGGCTCTAGACCTGTGAATGTCCTCAAACCATTCAGCTATAGCCCTTCCTATGTTGTACTTGAAGAGCCTCAACTTTCAAAATCTGAAGGCATGTTTAAGTGGGAATTTCTAACCACTCCTCTTACCTGCTAGGATTTGAAGATAAAAATTTCACTACCTCATCCTAAAGCCTAAGGAGTGAATACTGGACATCTGGGCTGCGCTAGGCCCGCCAGTGGGGAGGAATGGGCGGGTTCTAGGTGGAGCAGTGGCATCAATAGATGGTCAGGGAAGTGTGACTGCTTGGTCCTCAGGATCTGAGGAAAGGAAGCGGGGGCAGCACAGAACAGGTGCACAGGAAACCAGATCAGCACAGGAGAGGCGGAGCAGGAACCACCAGTGGGTACAAGAAATGGACTAGACACAAAGTAGAATGCAGTGTTTTCCCAAATCCCAGTATTTGCCTTCTGCCTCCAAAGATTTTGCCGTTTCCAGGTATTACCTGTACTACAACTTCATAGTTCTCTTTAAGTGGGCTCTTTTTCAAAAACCCTCATCCTAAGGAATAAAGAACTGGTTATATTTTTCTTTAATATACATTAGAATAAGACAGAAGCACTAATGTAACAACGTTTTTCACAATCCATTCAAAATCACCTGGCACCACACGGAGGCCCAGGTGCCAGACCTGCACAGGTGCTGGCAGCCAGGGGCCCTGGCTGTGAAGTCCACTCCTGATTCCAGCCTCACTCCCAGGCACGACCTCGCCGAGAGCCACCGGTGCCCCGTCTTATAGTGAGGGGGAGCTGGATGGGCCCGCAGCTTCCCCATCTCACTCTGACAGTCAAGGCAGGCAGATTTCTATGTGGCTCTGGCAAAGGTACCCACACCAAGGTGACTTGTTATCAGGGTCCCAGAAATTTCCCAGTTTCTGCTCTTTTGAGGTTATCTACAGATAGGGAAAGAAGTAACACATTTGGAAGCAAAGAAAGTTGGGGGGAAGACAGCCTAGTGTAGAAGCACATGAGGTCTGAATCCAACACATATGGCATCTCCATTTAGCAACCCAGTTTAAGTTTTTTTCATTTTTAAAATGAGGATAATCATGCCATTTTTCCTTAAATTTATACATTTGCTCCTCAACTTTCATTCAGTCTGAACTTACAAAAATGTATACTCTGACAATCCTAGAATGCTCTTGAAAGCCCGCTCAGACTTGCACACAAAAGCTGGATGACATTTGGGCCCTTCTCACCAGTTTCCGGTTCTGTTCTGGTAATTTTGCAAGTGGAGGCATATTTGTTAAAATGTATTGCATTACCTGACTTCTTTAGTGATAAACTTTCTTTAATTTACACAAAGGACAGACAGTTCTTAAATCTTGACCGAGTGCTTGCTGGACTTAGAGCTGGTCAAACATATGCTCAAAGAACGGAAAAGGCAAAGCATAGTTAGGAGGTCTATATTATTTTTTAGGTTTTAGGGAACAGAATCCCTCCTTATAATGCATAAGTCTAGAATCAAATTTACCACATTCAATTTCCATATATTATCAGGAACACGTTATGTTCAAAATGCTGTCTCATCTCCTAAGACTGAAGGCAGCATACAGAAAAATACAAACAGATAAATCTGGATAACAGCCAATATAAATCAGAAGGACAAAAACATAAGGTTTGTGCATTTTATGGTATGCTAATGATATCTAAAACATACCTCATTATCAATACAGCATAAACAAGAAAACAAGGGGAAAATGAGAACAAAAAATGCAGATGACAGGTCCTGCAGTTATAAAGTTGAAGTGAGCTTCCTGCCAGTCAGAGCTAAAAGGGAAACACGACCAGTGTCTGATTCTTGTTGCTGGGCCCTTATGTCTGAAAACAATGTCTCTTTAGGTACCTTCAATGAGGGACAGCATCACTGAGCATTGAGGACAGCACCGTGGCATGTACAGTAACACGTTTCCTGAGACCACCCCCGACCGTGTGTCTCAGTGGTGGCCTACCTAAACTCTTCGCAGCAGGAGTGGGCTAGGCAACGTGAGTCAAACGCGCAGCTTGGAGGCTCAAATGAGATGAGGAGAAAGAACTCAGGAAACCATGAGCACAGTGCCAGTATCAGGTTAACTGTTCCAACACTAAGCTCTGGGTTCTTGAGAACTGGAGAGGCCTAGGTGCTGAGACTTAGGCCAGGGGTTCGGACCTGACTTCCTGGTACGACTATTCCAGCTAAACCGAAAGGGGCTGTGGCATCGGCCCTGTCCCAATCCAGTTCATAAACAAAGGGCCGAGTTACAGGGGTTGCTAACTGCAAAGTAACAGCCAAGAGCACCCCTGGGCACATTCACTGAGCTCCATGTGATGGAGGCCACTAACTGGACCCTGCATCCATTTTCCCCTTCATCCTTTAGTCACAGAAGCCCCTGGGTTTTGACTGGGCATGTGACTACCCAAACAAGAGGCTCTACGTCCCAGTGTCCCTTTCCAAAGTGTGGCCATAGTGGTTTGAGCAACTCCAGGTCATATCCTTTAAAAAATAAAGTACTTTGTTCTCTCTTTCCCCAGTGGAATATGGACATGGAGCTGATGAGTCTGCTTTGACCTTCCGGCAAGGACAACAACTTGGGGTGGCTGAACAACAAGATAAAGAGAAACCAGGTTCCTGATGACCCTGTACAATTAAATCTGCCCTGGACCATCTGACTACCTCTGTACTATTATTAGAAGAGAGAAAATGAAATGAAAGGTTCTCTTTGTTATAGCAGCTTTGCCTGTGGCTTAACATAATTCACAACAGAACTGAAAGGAGTCAGAGAGACACGGACTTCAAAGGACTCAGGCAACAACCTAGGAAAGTCAGCTCACAATTCACTTCCACACACAGGTCAGAAAATGACACCCATAAGACAAGTTGGCCTCCTACTCCTTCTCCAGGAGAGGTGTAGCCACATCCTTTGAGCAGTGGAAGAGGCCTTTATTACAGCACAGCCCAGACACAAAATGCAGCCTGTCCACCGTGGCCTAGGCCAAATCCATGACAGTTGGAGACAGACTACTTTCCCCACCAACACTAGGCAGGGACACCCCTGTCCTACCTTTTCCCCTACAGCAGGAAAGCTCCAAGCTTCTCCATTCTTCATAGTTACCATTCTTGAGGACAGGCCAAGTCCAGTAAGGTGTGGGGTGAAATCAAGGGGGGCTGTGTGTGAGGGTGAGGGGCAAATAGTCCAGAGCCCCAGAACAAAAGCCACAGCTGGGAACTGGAGAGGGAGAGAAGCCTCCACGTCTGCCCTGGGTTTCTGGGGCTCGGAGCCTGAGGGTGCAGCACCTGCTCCTCCTCGGGAGTCCTCTGGTGACAGAGCTCACTAACGAATCCCAGCCACCGGCACCTGCTGCTGCTTGCGAATCTTGTTGAAGAGTTCCATGTACTGGACCATGGTATCTGCTGGGCCGTAGACCGTGTCATGTCTGTTGCCAAACACTGTGGGAGCCCCTGGAGTGTGGCTGCCTAGAAAACTCTGTAGGAACTCGAGCAGCAGGCTCCAGCAGTCGCTGGCTACCACACAGGGGCCATATTCCACCTGGGGACCAAAGGAACAAAGAGTGAGGGTGAATGTAGGCAAGGATGAGGGCTTCTGCTTCCCTTGCACCTCTTACCCCTGCTCCCATCTTGCCCAACCCCAGGCCAAAGACTCACACCTTCCAGCACAGTGTTGCTGCACGGGAAACAGTCAGCCCAAACACCAGGGATCTGACACACCACCACCATTCCTTTTAGGCCATCTTTGACATTCTCATCTTGGCATTATCAACCCTCAGCCCTGCCCACAGACACAAAGGTGAATCTGGGCCGCCTTGGATTTTCTCAGAACTGTATAATCCCTACTATGCTGAAAGATTCAAGGAGAGCTCAGGAAAATGTTAAGACAACAAAGAGCGGGAGAAAGCATGTGTGTGTATGTTGGGGATCAGTAGAGCGCAAAGCAGACAAATATGCTCATAAGTCTCTTCAAGGCCAAACATTATTCCCCAGGTAAACCCAGCTGCTTCCAACCCTAAGAAATAATTTCCTGACCAATGTAGCAGGGGCCAGAGGATGGATACACCTTCAGCTTTTTCATTCCTCTCTCTTAATTTGTCACTGCAGAAAGAGCAGGGGGAAATCACTGGAAACCAGGAGGAGAAACAGTTGGGGTGTGCTGGACTACAAAGCTGGAAATGGGGAGGGTAAACAGTGGGTTCCCAGTGGGTCTCAGCCAGTGCAAGGTGTGTCGTGTGCTAAAGAGAGTCAGGAAATCTCGGCCCTTGAGGACCTGGAGTTGCAGAGCAATAATTACCACTAATGCCCTTTTTCCCACCAGAGGTGCTTTTTAGGGATGCTCAGCTCTCCCCACATCTCTGCACTTGAAGCCCCTCCTTCCTGCTCGTCCTAGAGGAGGCGTTACAATACCCCAAGTCAGCAGTGCTCTAACTGGCCTTGATTCCCGGAGCAGTCTGTGCCTCTTTCACGGCATTTATTATAGAGTTGCTTCAAAAACAGTTTGTGCCCTGGCTGGGGTGGCTCTGTGGACTGAGTGCTGGCCTGTGAACCAAAGGGTCACCAGTCCGATTCCCAGTCAGGGGACATGCCTGGGTTGCGGGCCAGGTTCCCCAGTGGTGGCCAAGCGAGAGGCAACCACACACTGATGTTTCTCTCCCTCTTTCTCCCTCCCTTCCCCTCTGTCTAAAAATAACTAAATAAAATCTTTAAAAACAAAAACAAACAAAAAAAATCAGTTTGTGTTTCAGCCTTGCTCTCTTACTAAATCACAAACTTGCAAAAGGTAGACCCCATAGCTTACTTTTTTTTTTTAATCTCACAGTGCTGGACACGTGGTAGACTGCAGACTCTCACTTGTCCCAAAGCCAGCTACTGTCACACTCTCTCTTTGCTATTTGCAGTGTCTACTGAAGATCTAAAGTCCTAACACACCCCCTCAAAGACAGTCATCACACACACCCCTTCCCATTGTGAAAGAATGTGGACAGCCCAGCAAAAGAAAAGGTACATCTTTGCTACACAACTTTCGAGACTCATCTTAAAGCATACTAAGGAGAGGCGTACGGACCTACCTCCCAAAAGTTAACTACACCAAAATTGTCCTGGTCTGCTCCAATCCTTCTTGTGAAAGGTGACTGGTCCCTCCACATCATAACTCACCTGCCTCCTTTGACTATCCCTTCCATTCTCCAGCAAGCCAGCCTTCCTATTCTACTAGCTGTGAACCCAACTTCCAATTCCCATCCTGGGCTAGAGAGTCCCAAATGGTTAAAGAAAGGTTAAAAGGTGCAGGGAGAGGGGGCAGAGATGCTGTGCGCTGCAGACAGGGGTCAGGTAGGCACGAACACTTGTGTGCACACAGAGGGCCGTGGAAATCTGCAGAGCCCTTTGCTGAGCAGCCCCTTCCGCACATCATGCTCCTGTATTTCACCGAGTTCTTACCTCCACAGAGATGCCTCGGGCGCTGGGCCCCATTGTGACTGTGCCCACCTTCACTAGGAAGTCACAGTACTGGTAACGGGTACCCCGGGTCTCAATCTTGCTGGCCTTGGCACTCTGGAAGAAGCCCTTGAGCTTCACCATGAGCACATCAAAGTTGGTGTCAGCAATAAGACAAGGGCCATTCTCAAAGAGGGCGAAGCAGCTCAAAGGGTACTCTGAATTGTGCATCACATACATCAGCTTCCCGGTCTGACCTGCAGGGACAGAGATCCTACTTAGCATCAAGACCTCCGCCAGCAAGCCCTGGAATAGAGGCAAGTGTGGGGAACAAGGCCAGATGGTAATCAGGCATTACCTCGGCAGTCCTGGGGCAGAGGTAGGTCTTTACCTCCAGAAAAGACCCCTTACCAACAGCCTTTTCTGGAGAAAACAGGTGAGGCAGCATGTGGTAAAACCCACCTGCTCTACAGAAAAAGGTGAGAGACACACAGGGAACTTCACTAGCATCGGTAACAGGTGAATTCTTCATTTTTGTTTTTTAAGATTTTATTTTTATTTTATTTTTTAGAGAGAGGGGAAGAGGGGGAGAAAAAGAGGGAGAGAAACATCAATGTGTAGTTGCCTCTTGCTGGCCCCGTACTGGAGACTTGGCCCACAACCCAAGCATGTGCCCTGACTGGGAATTGAACCTGCAGCCCTTTGGTTCACAGGCCAGCACTCAATTCACTGAGCCATACCAGCCAAGGCAACAGTTGAATTCTTAACTTGAGTGATGGGCTCACAGATGGATGCTTAATGATGATGATTAGTAACTCACAGGAACCTTACACATCGTTTTTTATACATACAGTTTTTTATAGTCATACATTACATAATAAGGAAAATCAAATAAAAGTAACAGCATATCAGTATGTCAAATGAAGCAGACACTTTTCTATCCACTTCTACCTTCCCTGGCCTCCCCCTCTCTGAAATATAAGAAGTGGCCCCAGAGATACACCAAACGGGAGTGTTTGAGCATGAGGCTGGGAAGGTAGGCCAGAGCTGAGCTGTGTTGTCTCGTCTTCCTAAGAAACGTGGACTTCATTCTAAAGGCAACAGTGAAGCCTTGGGCAATTCTAAGACATCAGCTGACTTAGGAAGCTAGCACTGCACCAGAGCAGAAAGAACTCTGCCTCTGGAATCAAAAGATCTAGTTTCCAGTCCCAGCTCACCCCTTCCAGTCTCTAAGAAATGACTTTTCCCACTGATTACTACAGATTTTCTGCAAGAAGAAAGGGAAGCTATATATATGTATTTGGTAAAGTGGGAAATGGAAGAAGGCAGACAATAGATTCCTCTCTCATACATTACAAGAGTTTATGGACAGACCGCCACAATCTCAAATATTTATTAGGTGCTTAAACTATTCCCAACACTGTCCGAGGACTTAAGAAGCATATGAGAAGAGGACTTTGTCCCTGGCCTCAAGAAGCTGACAATCTCACTAGAGATAGGTGAAAAGCTTTAAAAAAGACAATAAACAAAAGTGCTTACCTAGGACAGACCAGAAGTCTTTTTTAGAAGGAAGGAAAGATTTCAGGGTAGAAAGAGATTAAATAGGCAATAGGCAGCAGGAAAAACTTCCATGGAAAAAAAGAGAACCTGAACTGGGATATAAAGAGAGGGTGGGATTCAGCCACACAGGGAAGGAAAGAAGACACTGTAGGCAGTGATGAGAGTGGAGCAATGGGAAAGAGAGGAGAAGGGGGTTGGGAAGCAGGGGGCATTGTGACCTCTGCACACACCTCCGCTCTGCTGCCTCCTGCTGAACACAACGGGTTCTGCACAAACCGCCCTGCACATCCCTCCTGACTGTGCTGCCAGTTCACACCTTTCACCTCCCAGTAAATCGACTTCAAACACTTCAACCCTCAAAGACATCCAAAGCTGATCTACATTCTGTTCTTGTGCAAACTCCCTGTAATTACATACTCAGTTCATATAAGTCTGCAGGTATTCTTACTGTCTTGAAAATATTTTGAAAGACAACTAAGACTTTTATTTTTAATAATGAAAGAGGTACTCCCAGTTGTTTATAGACAATACTATTACTTAAATCACAACAAAAGTACCTTCTTTTTTTAAAGATTTTATTTATTTTTATTTTTTATTTATTTTTTAAATTTATTTTTAGAGAGAGGGGAAGGGTGGGAGAAAGAGAGGGAGAGAAACATCAATGTGTGGTTGCGTCTTGTGCGTCTCCTACTGGGGACCTGGCCTGCAACCCAGACATGGGCCCTGACTGGAAATAGAACCAGTGACCCTGTGGTTCGCAGGCCAGCGTTCAATCCAATGAGCCACACCAGCCAGGGCCAAAAGTACTTTCCTATCTGCACAAATGTGTGAAATGGAACCAGTGTTACTGTCCCACTTTTATAGATGAGGAAAATGAAGCTTATGGGTCCCAGACCAGCAGCAGTAGCCCCAGGTGGGCGCTTTTAGAAACGCAAATTATCCACCCCAACCAAGACCTACTGAGTGAGAATGTCTGGGAGAGGGGACCAGTGACCTGTGTTAACAAGCCCTCCAGGTAAGGCTAATACTGGTCAGTGTGGGAACTAAGGATCTAAAGGCACAGAACCAGCAAGCAGCACAGCTGGAACTGCAGGCCTTCTGACCTGAACTTTATTGCCCCTTCCATTCTACTCCACTGCCTGTTGAGAATGTGTTGTCTCCCCAACCGGACTGTAGCTCCTTGAAAATAAAGGTCCAATCAGTAGGAAAACGGAGCCCACATCAGGCAAATTCATTCAAGTAGTGTATCCATATACATATGTTTTGTTTTCCAAATGCTTTCATAACCATTACATCTTTTGATTCTCACATCCTTCCCACTAAAGGCAAAACAATGGTTAACAGTTACACTGTAAATTTATAGATAAGGAAACCCAGCACAGCTCTGAGCTACCATTATTAGAGGTTTATTACAGGACAACCTTAGTTCTAGTGCTTGCATGTATTAACTTCTTTAATCAGCACTGCAGCACTAGGGGGTAAGCTCTATGATTATCTTCATTTCACAGATGAGAGAACTGTACTGAGAAGGGTGCACAAGCAGGACACTCACCAGAGAGTTTCATCAGAGGGTATTGAATACACTAAACAAAATACAGCAAGTGGAAGAACTAAAAAAACAAACAGAATGATGAGGTCATCCAAAGATTAGCAACCAGGGGGCCACTACCATCCCTAAGGCTGCAAGGAAATAGAGAGGATGTGCTGTTAGTAGAGCCAGGAGCGAAGACTGCCAGCAGGAGCTAGAACCAAGAAGACATAACCAGAAACACTGTCCAAGGCAGAGGGAGAGAGGACCTGTGGTCTCCCTTTCTCCTGTCCTCTCATTTTCCCATTTTCACTGGCCAAGGTAAGTAAAAGGGGGCCTGGCAAATGTAGTTTGCAAGGGAAGCTCAGGGAATGGGTCTATGGGGAAAGAGGAAAATGGCCGGCAAAGACACAGTGAAAGGTCATGGGGCTTACCCAGAGTGGCAGTTAGTATGTGGCAGAACCAGGACTCAATTGTCTGGTTCCATGTCAAGATTTTTTTCTATTTATTTATTTATTTTATTTTATTTATTTATTTATTTTTAGAGAGAGGGGAAGGGGAGAGAGAGAGAGAGAGAGAGAGAGAGAGAGAGAGAGAGAGAGAGAGAAACATTGATTGGTTGCCTCTCCTATGTGCCTCGAACAGGACTGAATGCATAACCTATGCTTGTGCCCTGACTGGGAATTGAACCGTGATCTTCCGGTTTATGGGACACTGCCCAACCAACCGAGCCACACCGGTCAGAGCCATAACTAGATTCTTAATCACTGGGCTATGTGACTGTCCAAGGTAAAGTTACTGCAGAACCCAGGTTCCCTAGCTCATATTCAAAGACCCTCTTTGCCTCCTTACCATCATCACCAGGACCATCCACAGTCATCTCACCTCTTAATACATTTAAAACAAAGGTTGATTCATTGGTCAAAGTGATGCTAACGAGGTAGCCATGGCCACTGTCTAGGTATGGGAAACAGGAAGGCTTTCTGCAAAAAGTTCTAAAAACCAGTCTATACAAAGACTTCTGAGCTTAACAGTCTTTCTCAAACTGTAGAGTGCATATAGAACATCTGGGGAACTTGTGAAAATGTAGACTATGAGGCTCGCAACACCAGTCGGTCAGTCAGTAAGCAGAGAGCCAGGAAACTGCACCTTTAACAAGTAACCCAGATGAGAGCCCTGCCAGGTAGCTCAGTTGGTTCGGGTGTCATCCCGATATGCCAAGTTTGCGGGTTTGATCTCTGCTCAGGGCACATATAAGCAGCAACAAATAAATCCAGAAATAAATGAAACAACAAACTGATGCATTTCTCTCAAATCAATTTTTTTAAAAAAGTAAGCAAGATGATTTGGTGCCATTAGTAACCAAGCCTCTGAGAAACACTGCTTTAAAAGTGCAAAGTGCAAAAACACTAAAACAGAGTCCCAGTCTAAGAGATGAAGGACCAAGAATTAATGAATTCAGAAGTGCACCTGACATGATTCAAGAACACCACCCTTCGAAGAGCAGAAAGATTTCAATGACCATGAATGTCTATCAACGCCAAGCCAGGCCGCAGCCATCCTGCAGACCCATCTCACTGACCTTGGCTGCCAAGGGTAGAGGCAGCTGTGTGGTAGGTCTCACAGTCCACACAAAATGTTCCTTGCTTCTCTGCCCCAAGCATCTCCAATTTCCGGGTGAGGAGCTCCACGGTCTGCTGGACACTCTTGCCCTCGGCCACAGGCATCTGCGACACACTGAAAGGGAAAGAACCAAACCATCAGCATCCGCAGACACGTGGACTCACTGAGCCACTCAATCACACACAGAATCACAGCTCATTGGGACCTTAGAGATCACCTACCACAGCCCCTTATTTTAAGATTTTATTTATTTATTTTTAGAGAGAGGGGAAAGGATGGAGGGGAACACCGATGTGAGAGAGAAACACCCATCACTTGTTTCTCACACACCCCCAACTGGGGACCTGGCCTGCAACTCAAGCATGTGCTCTGCTCAGGTATCGAACCAGCGACCTTTCCATTTGCAGAACAATGCCCAACCAACTGAGCCACACCAGTTAGGGCACAACCCTCCTATTTTAATATTCTTATGTATGTATTTATTTATTATGAGCCCTCCCACAACCAAGAGTTTTATTTATTTATTTATTTATTTTCATAAAGAAGGGAAGGAAAGGAGAAAGGGAGAGAAACATCAATGTGTGGTTGTGTCTCTCACATCCCCTACTGGGAACCTGGCCTGCACTGGGCATGTGCCCTGACTGGGAATCGAACCAGCAACCCTTTGGTTTGCAGGCCCACGCTCAATCCATTGAACTACACCAGCCAGGGCTATTTATTTATTTTTTAGAGAGAGGGGAAGGGTGGTAGAAAGAGGGGGAGAGAAACATCAATGTGTGGTTGCCTCAGACACACCCCCTACTGGAGACCTGGCCTGAAACCCAGGCATATGCCCTGACTGGGAACTGAACCACTGACTTTTAGGTTCATAGGCCACCACTCAATCCACTGAGCCACACCAACCAGGTCATGACGTCCTTATTTTAAAGATGAGGAAACAGAGACCCCAGTCCCTAAGAACCAGAGTGCAGGCTTCAGGACTCTCACAACAGCGCAGTGAACTTCCCGTCACACCAGAATTTCCCGAGCATGGCAGGTGTGCCAACATCCAAGAGAAGCAGACTGAGCAGTTGATAACACTGAGTCACGTAATAAGGATTTCCCTTACAATTATTTTAGCTCTATGTCAAGGAGAAAGCCTCAATTTGCAGTTAGTATGTTTTCCCCAACTCTCCAACACAGCAATTTTCAACCAGTGGGACTCAGCAGGCACACTGGTGTGCCACAGAATTTTTAAAAAATGCAATACCTGACTATTTAGTCAGGGGCACTGACCTCTTTTCCCTTAGACTGTCAAATAAAAAAAAATGAAAACAGCCAACGCAACAATAGCCATCAGTGCGAATGAATCAAAATTATACCTGTATTTTTTGTCAGAGCAGCGAGAAACCTATCTTTTGGTGCACCGTGGAGTTTTACTAATTAGTTTCCGTGTGCCGTGAGATGAAAAAGGTTGAAAATCGCTGCTCTAACACTTTGATGTGCGTTGCCCAGTACA
>CM052541.1:102579129-102627461 GCA_028533065.1 Trachops cirrhosus
ATCCAGATCACCAGTGCTTTGAACTGTGCATCTGATAGGTTGGCTATCTCTTGGTCACTTAAAAGGATGGGTTCTGGGGCTTTCAATTCTTCTTCTGTTTGAGCCATCTTTTTGCTGTTTTTTGTTTTGTTTTGTTTTTTGGTCAGCGCCCTCCACTCCCGCTGATAGGTTTAGGCCTTGTCTTCCGAGTACCGCTGAAGTTAGTCCAACCAGAAGAGATTGCCCACACCACTAAGTTCTCCTAATGTTTATGCATTTGTTTTATGAATACTTACAGATGTCTGCTAGTACTTGGTACTGTGCTAGGGAGCTTAGAAGGTTTGGATAGGTAAGCAAGGTAGGTATGTTCCTGACGTCAGGATTTTACAGTCTAGCCCAGGAGAGAGTAGACAATAGATAATGAGAATAATACATTCCACGGTAAAGTATAGTTTCTTCTGATGACAATAGCATGGATCTTGGGGGTTAGGCTCTCCAGATAGCATGTCCTTTGTGCTGAGACCTGAAAAACGAGTGGGGAGTGCCCTGAGCAGAAATACCAATATTGTTTAGGGGCCAAAGAGGGAGAAAAAGTCAGTCAAAGATGATCAACATTTTCTTATTAGGGTAGGAGTGTTGACCTCCCTAATTCGTATCCCAGATCTTTTCACTCAGAGTGGAACATTGGCTTCCTTGGCTAAGTATATTTATTTGGCTTTTTCTGAGAAGTATAATGTTACTATATTACTACTTTCTCACCTCTCAGTATCCTTTGCTGGCTCCCCTTTGATCCCCAACCTCTTAGTGAAGAGCCAGAGGGTTCAGTCTTTGGTCCTCCACTCATTTTTCTGGTGCTGTCATCAGTTCCATGGTTCAAATACCACCTATTTGGAAGCTGCTCGCACCTTTACATTCTGGCCTGGATTTCTTTCATGAAACCTAGATTCTTCCGTTGCCAATTTGGCATCTCCAGTTTGAAGTCTAATAGACATTTCAAACATTACATGTCCAAAATAGACCTTCTCACCAAACCTGCCCCTCCATCTTCCTCATTTCAGTTAATAGCATGTTATCTTTCCATTTGCTTAAGACTAAAACCTTGGACTTCTCTCTTTCTAATTCCACATCTGATCTGTTGGGAAACCCTGTTGACTCTACCTTCAAAATATATCCAGAATAAGACCACTCCTCAGTACCTTGGAACACCATCCTCTTCAAGCCACCATGATCTCTCTCTCTCACCTGGATTATTGCAGTAGCCTCCTCATCAATGTCCCATAATCCCTACAGCCCGCTTTCAACTTAACAGCTAGAGGAGTAAAATGGTTTACAAAGAAAGCTCTATGTGATCAGCTTCCATTGCCAGTGTGACTTCTACGTTCCCCTTTTCACTCCCCCCTTGTAAGCTTAAACATGGAAAGTGAGGGCCTTTGCCCTGATTGCTCCTTCTGTCATCATGCACCTGTAGGCATGCTCCCTCATTTCTTCACCTCAGAGAGGCTTCCCTGACTGCTTCGTTAAAAATTGCAACACCCCCACTCCTGTCTCCACAGTCCCAGCTTCTCTACTCTGCCCTCTTGCTTTTGTCATAGTGCTTGTCTTTTAACCTCGTACGTGTTATATCGTCTGTCTTCCCCCACTAGAATATAAGCTCTACAAAGGCAAAAGGTTTTGTTTCTCTGGTTCATTTAAATATTTCTAGCACCCAGAACAGCATTTCATATATAGTAGGCACTTAATGTTTGCCGAATGGATTGTGTAATGAATGGATTAATGAATGATGGTGAGGTGTGTAGAAGCCAAATCTGCAAAAGCCTTGGAGGCTGTTCCCAGGATTTAAAGCTGTCATAAAGACAATGGAAAACTGTTGGAGAATATGGAGACCAGTTAGGGGATTACTGAATTAATCCAGGCAAGAGAAGATGCTGACCTAGGGTTAGACAGAACTGGGGAGGATTTGAAAGATATTCTGTGAGGTAGAATTGAATAGGACTTGGCAATTAATTGGACGTTGGGGTGAGGGCAGGAGATGACACAGGCTTGCCTTCCTGGTTCTGGCATGTCATTGAGTTGGTGGCTGTGCCAGGTACTTAGATGTAGAACACAGTGAGTACAGTGAGTAGTATAGATCTAGGAGGAAAAGAGTGAATTCGGTTGATGATAGGTGAAGTTTAAAGTGCCCGTGGGTCATGCAAGGGTGGCTGTACAGGTGGCAGCTGGAGTTACAGTCTGGAGTGAAGGGACATCTACCTACAAGTACAGATTTGGAGACAAAAACACCTGCATCGTGTGTGCTCCCCACCCCCCTCGTTTAGCTTTCATCACACACTCCCTCTGTTAATGACCTGTTCAAATGCAGCATTTTATCTCCCTGATTGGAGTACTGCGTCCCTTACCAGATGCCCAACCAGCTGTAGCCTTCTACTAATCAGTTATTCAAATAGTTGGTCCATTGAAATCTGACCTGTACTGACTGACCTCAAGGCCTTCCACAGTTTGGCTTTTTACGCATCTAGCCTTGTTTCTTGCTGCAGACTAACTGTCTGTAACCGAGCCCATTTGCCAGTGTTGTAACCCGGGTTTGGAATATGTTCCACCTGCTCCCATGCTCCCCACTGAGAGCCTAACCAGCCTGTGCACCTATCTTCTAAGTGCCGTGGTATATACTGTCTCTACCATTCGTTGGGCATATAATCAAGCCCTACCGTGTGTGTAGAATATAGATGAAGAATGCACAGTCTAGATCCAGACTACCTGTCATAGGCAAATTACCTGTTTGTGCTTTAGTGTTTTCTATCTGAAACTGGGTATAATAATAGGACATACTTCTTGGGGTTGCAAGGGTTATATACAGTGTTTAGAACAGTTCATGCTACATCACTGAGTATAGTGTGTTAACTATGATGTATTGGCACCGCTGTCTCATTGATTCATATATGTACATTTTCTTTCTCAAGCAGGATTGTAAGCCCCTGGTGCAGGAAGATAGCAAGTGCACCCTGCTTCACTGCACACGCCTGTGTCTGTTACAGGCACATGTGAGGCTTATACTCTCCATGATGGTTACATTGACCTCTAAATCCCTCACCCACCACCTGCCTCTCTCATCCAGTTTATCTCCCCTCCCCTAGGTCCAGGAGTGCCACAAGATGGATCAGATGATGAGGATGAAGAGTGGCCCACCCTGGAGAAGGCTGCCACAATGCCAGGGGTGGGCCACCATGCAGAGGTGGTCGTGGACCCTGAGGATGAGCGTGCCATTGAGATGTTCATGAATAAAAACCCTCCTGCCAGGTAGGGTTGGCATGACCTGGAATTTGGGGTGTGGGTCCTGGTAGCAACTTGCCACAGGGAAGCATATGCCCCAGCAAAGTTTTTATTTCCTCCCTTCTGGAAGGGCCTGAGCATGTCTGGTTGTGGGGAACCATCTTGGCAACATTGACCCGTCCTCAAAGGGCCGTCCTGAGTGAGAATGACACGGACTCAGAACATCTGCGCCCACTCTGTCCACTGTTCCAGAGCTGCTCAGGTTACCTGGGGAAACAGCTGCCCGACCTTGTTGTGTTTCTAGGGAGACGTGTCCCATTGCATTTGCTCTTTGCATGCTCAGTTTTACTACTGGTGACCTCAGTTTCCTTAGTTAAATGTCTTTCATACCCTAAGCTTCATTTTATTCAGGATTTTTCAGCCTTAGCATTGTTGGCATTTTGGGCTGGATACACCTTTTTTGTGGATGCTGTCCTGTGCGATGTAGGATGTCTGGCAGCATCCCTGACGTCTACCGACTGGGCAGCAGTAGTGACCTTTCCCCCATTTGTGATAACCAAACTTGTCTCAGGCATTGACAGATGTCTCCTAGGGGGCAAATTCACCCCCAGTTAGAACCATTAATTCATTACCATCCATAATAAATGCCAGCTCCAACACATGCAAGAATTTAAGCTCCTGTGGTCAAACTCCTGAGCATGTGGATTTTAGCCCAGGAGAGGGGAGTCTGGGATAAGGGCCCCCAACCAGTTCATTCTGACCCTGTGATATTAGCATGACATCGGTCTTGCTTCTCTACGCTATTTTGGGTTAATGTATTTCTCATTCCTAATAAGACTGTGAAAAGAAGGGGAGGCTGAATGATAAGGCCTGTGGTAGTTTATTTGAAAGCACAGAAGGAAGAAATGAGTTCCTTTCCCAGACTGATGCCCAGCAACTGAAGTAGACGTCACACCGTGTGTACTGGGGCCTGTGTGCTTGTCCCACCAGAGAGCCTCTCAGTGCCTTGTAACTCCTTGTTAACAGCTCCTCTGACAAGCTTGGCAGAATGGTTTTCCAGCTTGCAGTGAAAAGAAGAGTAAAGCTACAGAAACAGGAACTCCTGGCAGGCCTGAGAAATGCTGCTGGCATCTTTAGAAAGCAGGCCTAGACCCACGTGAACAGAGGCCAGAGGCCATCGGGTTTGGCGGCGCGTGGCAGTGTGCTGTGAAGAACCTAAACAGCCAGGGTTTGACTCCCCTGAGCGGAGTGCACTGAGACCTTGGGGGAGTTATTCACCTGGATGCCTGTTCCCGTGTTGAATAGAGGAACACCACCCCACACGAGTGTTGCACAGGCTGTATAAGATAACATCTGAGAATTCCTCTACTCAGTGCCTGGCCTTGGGACGACCCTCAGAAAACAGGAGCTGTTTTAAGTATACTTGAGCAGCTTCTGAATAAGCCATTCTTATACCAAAGCTTAGTGTAATGAGAATTCTGAATCATCACAATAAAAATTACGTTTGATATACTTTTCAAGGAGGCTGAGGAAAATGTTAACCTTGGAACTACTTGCATAAATTTTAGTAAAATGGTGGGAAGTTTGTGCTCTGGTCTTTTTTCTAAATGAACCCAGCTACTTGAAATCTTAGTGTATGACTAAGATGAGTGGCACTGTAACATGAGGGTCAGACCAGGGTTCTGTGGTCGGAGAGACCTCAGCATGTTGCCAGCCTATGAGGAGTGTGTCTGAAACAGGCAACACTCACGACACATTTATGTACAAGCAATAATTCATTGAATCCTGACGTTGACTTTATGAGCTAGATCAGTTATTATTACCCTGTTTGAGATGAGGAAACTGAGGCAGAGAGAGGCAAAATAGCATGCCCCAGGTCATACAGAGTATGGGTCATACAGCAGTGGGAAGGCCAGGATTTAAACCCAGGCAGACTAGCTTCAGAACCCAGGTTCTTAATCTCCACACAATTGTCTGCTTCATCCTAAGCTGAATGACTTTCAGGTCATTTGTGCTCTGCAGCGGTTCTGTGGTGGGTGGACAGGCCCAGAGGGGAACTGAGGTCAATCCTAGTACGATGACAGGTTTATTGGAGCCCATGACAGGCTGTGCGTGGCATCTAGATCTTCCCAGACTGTGACCACAGCACTCCCACGCTCTTCTCTCCCTTTCCTTCCACACCCCCCTTACCCTCAGGCGCACCCTGGCTGACATTATCATGGAGAAGCTGACTGAGAAGCAGACAGAAGTTGAGACAGTCATGTCCGAGGCGACAGGTTTCCCTGTGCCCCAGCTGGATCCCCGGGTCCTGGAGGTCTACAGAGGAGTCCGGGAGGTAAGAGCCAGAATACCCTCACAGGGGCTGTGGGTTCCCTCCTAAGATTTTGGATGCTCGCACATCATACACAGAAGGTCTGGTGGCTGAGAACAGTCTTAAGTCAGGGTGTATGGGTTCAGAGTCCTGCTGTTCCACTCAGTGACTTGGGGGCTGTGGGCAAGTTTCTTAATTCTCTGGTTTCAGTTTCCCTGTCTGGGAAGTGAGGATGGTAATAGCATCTCCTTATATGGTGGCCGTGAGGATTGAGTGAGTGAATATGTGTGACAAGCACCTGGCAAGCAGTACACAAGTATATGTTAACAGCAATGATGGTTTTACTCGCTCATCCCCCAGGTGTTATCTAAGTACCGCAGTGGGAAGCTGCCCAAGGCATTTAAGATCATCCCTGCGCTCTCCAACTGGGAGCAGATCCTCTACGTCACAGAGCCCGAGGCCTGGACTGCTGCTGCCATGTACCAAGCCACAAGGTAGAGTAGATGGGGGTTAGAATGGCCTTATGTCTCTAGGTAAGGACTGGCTGTCCTCCACTTTGCCATTACATTTTAACTTGGCCTCAGAGCTCTCTGTTGTGCTTGTTATATCATCATTTTCCAGCTTTTCCTGTTTCATGTTTTGGGGCCAAGACCCTATTGGACTCTCCTGTGATGAGTTTCTAGGGAAGAGGCTTATAACTACAGGGCTACAACCCTGGTATGTCAGGCTGGCCTCAGAAGCCTGTGTTTCCCCAGGTGTGCTCAGATCCCTTGAAGGGTAGAGAAGACCCATGATGGGGAGAGGAAAGTGAATAGCTGAATCACCATCGGTTTGGGAGTGCTTCAGCTCTCTCGGTGTTCACCTGTTTGGATACCTGTTGTAGCCTCTCCTGTTCCCTCTGATCTGATGTGGGTGTGGCGCTCACACACTCCCACAGACCCCTCAAATCTCTTGCATACACCATTTACAATGAGAGTTAAAGGGCCAGCTCCAGACTATCAGGTGACCTGGGATCTCCCTGCTGCTGCCCCCCTTCCCCCCAAAACTAGGATTTTCGCCTCTAACCTGAAGGAACGCATGGCCCAGCGCTTCTTCAACCTTGTCCTGCTCCCCCGGGTACGGGATGACATTGCTGAATATAAACGACTGAATTTCCACCTCTACATGGCACTCAAGAAGGCCCTGTTCAAGCCTGGAGCCTGGTTTAAAGGTGAGAACCCAGGAGGTAGTTAGGAAAGGGAGGGACTGGAGTTCCTGCAGGTGAGAGCAGTAAGGTTGACTTGGAAGGATGGCTGTCTGTGCGGTAGGCAGGGGTGCTTCCTGCTGTACCTCCTTTTTCTCACCTTGGGCTCCAAGTGACTGCTGCTCTGACCCTCCCCAGGGATCCTGATCCCACTGTGTGAGTCCGGCACCTGTACCCTCCGGGAAGCCATCATCGTGGGTAGCATCATCACCAAATGCTCCATCCCCGTGCTGCATTCCAGGTAGTGTTGGTGGGGAAGGAGGACTAGTCAGTGGACTCAACAGAACTTGAAAAGTTGGTGTGGGACAGAGTGGAGAAGGAGCTAATGATAGCCCTGGATTTGTGACTTATTGAAGCCAGTAAGTGCCATTACCCCACTAGATTGTAAATCCCACAAGAATAGGGCCCCGGTGCCTGGCACATGGTAGGTGCTCAGTAAACAGTTGAATGAATGGAGAATATGGGAAGAAAATAGGTTAGGGGTGGGAATGTTGAGATATTTGGACATAATTGTAGAATACTGATGAGCAGTCTGAGCCAGAGGTGTGGGGATTTGTGATGCATCAGCATAGAGTTAACTGGAGTGCAGGGAGGATGATAAAAAAATGCATAGCTGAGAGGAAGGCCTGAGCTGGTGCCCTTAGGAATTGTAGGGGCCAGCAGAGGAGAAGGAGGAAAAAGCAGAGAGAGGGAGAAGTAGAGCCTCTTCCCCAACATTTCCCCGTCACTAACCCAACCGTACCTTCCTGTCAGTGCGGCGATGCTGAAAATTGCCGAGATGGAATACAGCGGTGCCAACAGCATCTTCTTGCGACTGCTGCTGGATAAGAAGTATGCACTGCCCTACCGGGTGCTGGACGCCCTGGTCTTTCACTTCCTGCGGTTCCGGACCGAGAAGCGCGAACTGCCCGTGCTCTGGCACCAGTGCCTCCTGACTTTGGCCCAGCGCTATAAGGCAGACCTGGCCACAGAGCAGAAGGAGGCCCTCCTGGAGCTGCTCCGGCTGCAGTCCCATCCACAGCTGTCCCCTGAGATCAGGCGTGAGCTTCAGAGTGCAGTACCCCGAGATGTGGAAGATGTTCCCATCACCATGGACTGAGGAAACAGTCACTCATCCTGGTCTGAGGGGTGTGGGAGGACACCAGGATCCCTGTTTGGTGACTAAAGGTGACACTGAGCCTTTATAGCCGAAGACCCAGTTTTGGGGAGTGACGGCTCGTGGGCATCTGTGACTCCCCAGTACCTGACAGGGAGGACAGCATCTAGCTGGCTCCTTTTTCCATTCTAGGCCATCGTTCCTGCTCAGTTCTGGAACCTCTAAGATTCCACACCCAGCATTCCCACTGCCATGCTGGGGCTTGGAGTAAGTACTTTTCTCTCTCAGGCTGTTGTGTCCCGCCACTGGGATGTGGATAAAAAGGTGGTATTTATTGAGCTGCTGTGTTTTAATGTGATGAGTGGAGATCTTTCTGCTTTCCCTCTTTATCTGGAGATAGGAATTACTCTTCAGGTTCCTGTCTAGGAGTGCCTTCTTACCCAGTTTTGCAGGAACCCCTTCCCATCCTTACTCTGCAGTCTTGCTTCTCCAGGCTGTACCCAGCGTGAGCTCCCAGGGGGCACAGTCTCTGCCACTCCCCAGTGCAGGCTGCTTTGGGAGAATGCCAGCAACCAGGAGGTGGTTCAAAAGATTGTATCTCAGCTGTGGATGGAAGACCTAGAGAAAGCCCCTAGAGAGCGGAAATACAGAGGCCGGACAGATCAGAGAATACTGGCAGTGCCCAAGTCTGGGCCACCACCAGACAAGCTCACTTTCTAACTCTTCTTGATTGATAGGAACTTCAGATCAGATATTGGCAAACTAAGATCTTATGGCCTATGAGCTAAGACTGGTTTTCATATTTGTTAATGGATGGAAGTTTTTTTAAACTATTTTGTGATAGGTGAGAATTGCATGAAATTCAAATTTCACTGTCCGTAGTCTTACTGGAACACAGCCACTGCCATCTCTTTATATGTTTTCTGTGGCTGCTCTCATGCTGCAGCAGCAGAGTGCAACCCTGTAACCTTTGTTTGCCTTTGAAAAATGAATTTTTTCCAACCGCATTCAGGTATTTGGGGACAGCATGATCTCATAAGGCAAATCTCATTTATGTGGTTTTGTCCTTGAGAAACACGTGAAATTAGAAAACCACACCCAGATGGACCAAACCAGATACATAAAGTACAAGCATCTCCAATGTATGGGTTGGGAGTCACACCCACATCTGGTGTTAAAACCCGCCTTCCACATCCTTCCGATCTCTTTCCATAAGCTTTCTTCACATCTTTTTGAAGATAAAGGCCTGTTGATTGCATTGGGTTGGCCAAAAAGTCCATTTAGTTTTCTCCAGAAACTAAAAGACACATTTTTCATTTTCACCAATAGCTTTATTGATTTGGATATTTTGAGTATGTCAGCTATCTCTCATATGGTATAATGTTGTCATTGTTCAATGCCTCAATTTGATCACTATCAACTTTAACTGGTCTACCTGACCCTGGAGAATCATCCAGTGAGAAATCGCCGGCATGAAACTTAAGACCATTTTTGACATGTTTGATCAGTCACAGCACCTTCTCCATACAAAGGCTCAAATCGTTTTTGCCTTCTGGTTGCATTTTTACCTTTCTTGAAATGACAAAGCATAATGTTGCTAATTTTCTTCCACCTTTAATATTAAAATGGCCACCCAAAAATTCACCAATTTGTTTTTTTTTTTTTAATGCACACTGATAAAACAGCTGTCACAATAAAGTTACAAAACAGTTTCTAATGAAGTTGAAGATGACTAAGCACTACTAGCCATCTTACCAAAAAAACTTTTTGGCCAACCAGTATTTCTTCAGTGTATAAAAACTATGTTTTAAAAAAACGTCATCGAGTGTTGTGCCTTAAGCCCACACATAAAGTCCTGTGGGTTTTATTAGTTTTGCATAGTGCATTGATTTAGGAATGTACGTGTTATAAAGTAAAACTGATTATATGCAGGGCAAACAATATGGCCCACAAGCCTAAAATATTTATTTTCTGGCCCATCACAGAAAAGCCTTAATGAACCCTGTTTGAGGCCACTGACTGCTGCTCGCTATACCTGATGCGGTTTAGAAATGGGCCTTTACCCACACAACCATCCAATCCAAGAAGCCAAGGCCAATGTTATACCACAATCTTTATTAAAGACCTGTGTCAACAGGGCTTGCCTCCCTTCAGACAGGGTGCTTGGTCACCTCCGGGTCATCCCTGCTTCCTCCGCTGCTGAAAGATGGGGCAGAGGGCCAAAAGGAGAGGGCCTGATGCCTCCCCAGGCTAATAGCAGCTCCTTGGTCAAAAAGATCCTCTAGTAGCAGAGGGGAAGGATGTAGCAACCACCAGGATTACCACCTCTTGTGGGGAAAGTGGGCCCCACCACACTCTTAACAGCTGTATTCGATGCAATTAATAAATTAAAACAACTTCTTCCTTCAGCACTGACACCCCTCCCCCATCACATAGGAGAAGCTAAGCAGAAAGCAAAGCAAGGAGGAATTGGTTGATTCTTGAACCTCTGACAGAGGCCTGCACCCCTCCCTCTAGGAGCAGCTGTTAGCTTGAATGATGCAGGGCTCTCCAAAGTGTGTTGAGAAGAGCTGTCCAGACTGTGTCTCTCAGAATATTGGAAATTTCTTCAGAAAGACCACAATCCAAATGCAGTAATTCTAGAAGGTGCAGCACCTTTATAAGGCACCAGGGTATTTTGGAGAACATGAGAACCCGAGATAAGGGGGCCTCAAAAAGGAATGCTGGTACATATATTTCACGTACTTCAATTTTGTCTCTGACCAGCCTGACCCACCTGCAGCCAGGGAAGGAGCTGAGCTGGTCAGAGGCAGGGAGAAAGAGGGGCCTGACTAGCCACCCAGATGTGGCTGGCCAGGGCCCCTTAGTGCACACTGCAGGAATAGGTAGGACCTGCCCCTCTATTTAGCAAAGGGAAACCAGGAAGGAGCCCCCTCAGACTTTAGTCGTCCATTCTTGGCAGGTGGGGAGGTGGGTGGCCGTGTCCTCTCCTCTGCTGTCAGTGGCCACTAGAGGGGGCCTCTCCGGGGCTACAGATGGATGGCTGTAACTTCTGTGGGAGTGCTGGTCTGGCTGGGCCCCTGGCTGCCAGAGCCCCTGGGGGCTTTGGGTGCTGGGCTGGGGGAGGTCTGGGCAGCTTCCCTGAGGCTCTCCCTGAGTGCAGCTTCAATCTGCTCCTGACAGGCCCGAAGGCAGTCCTGGGAACAAAGGGGAACTGTGAGGAGGGACTGCTGGGTGAAAGGGAGGAAGCTAAAGGTCCCTTGGAGCTAAAGGTCCACTTCCCTCCCTACCAGAGCATATGGCAGCAGGTACTGAGGATGGACACCTCCCAGTGCACTGGGAGGTCTGGGGAGTTAGGCCACAGCCCAGCCCCAGGAATCAGCCTTCAATTCTCAGAAACTGGCAAGAGGATGTGGCAAGAGTGTGAGAGAGCAGCTCTGCATCTGACACCAAATCCCCACCCCCACTCCTGCACACCATTTGGCAGGAATGGTGCCTGCCCTTCAACTGGCCCACGACTCCTTGCTGTCCACACCAAGGCAGGAGATAAAGGCCAAAGAAGCCCCAAGGGCAGGCCACATGAAACCAGGAATGTGGATCAGGTTGAAATGGACACCTCCCTCTGCTGGAGGCTCAGGGAATAGCAGTGCTTTGTGAAGGTAACGGGCTGCCTGCCTCCCGGCTGCCCAGCACTCACCACTTCAGTGCCTGTGATCCCTGCCAGCAGCTCCGTGAGTTCATCTCCGGATATGGAGCAGGCACCCAGGCCTTGCACTGCAGCCCCAATGCTGCCTGTGGCGATCATGGATGGTGGGTACATGGCAAAGGTGTAATCTTGGAAAGAGGGAGAGGGAACTGTGTGAAAAGGAGAACATCAAGACTAACAGCCAGCATAAATAGAGCAGAGGGCATTCTGGCAAATGCCTGTAGTGAGCAGCATAAGACTCCCAGGGGCCAGGGAGAAAGGTGGGAAAGGTCCTCTCCTAGAGTGTCAGGGTGAACAGCAGACTGTGTGGGTCAAGTCCAGGGTAGTCCTTAAGTGATCCTGGCCGGGAACCAGAGAGTGAATGAGTCCCTGACGTGGCAACAAAACTAGGGTCAAGGGACCTGAGTTCTCTCCAGCCTTCAGAGTCCCTACTTACATATGTGCTTGGGTCTCTAAGATCCCATACAGTTCTGGTTGTGTGCTATTTCTTTTCTGTATTGAAACTGGGGGTTCAGAGGGGATATAATTTTCACAAATTCTGAAAGGCATGTAACCCAGAATCTCCTAGTTACCTCTGACCCTTCAGTCTTGATTTTCCTGACTTGGCAAAAATGTACCTAGAGATATTACCTGTGGCACAGAGGGCCAAAAAGGTCTGAGCATGCTTTTTGACCAAGGCCTGTCGGTCACTGGGCAGAGAGAGCCGGTGCAGAATCAGGGCCAGGAAATCATGGGCAATCACAGCAGCCAGGTCCCACTTGAGCTTCCCCAGGACCAGCACCTCCCAGTCCTGGAGGTTGGAGAAGAAGGTGGAGTCAGTGGCTTAAGATGGGAAGGTGGTAAAGCAGAAGGAAGCCCGTCAAACTTGAAGGTCAAGACCCCTGTTCTACTTCTGGATTTAGAGACTGGCCCTGTGCAATGGGGGAGTCCAGGGCAGAGAAAAGCTGGGACATTTGCTTTGAGCATCTATTCATCAGTTACTAGGTGCCAGACTACATGCTGTACATTAATTTTTAATCCTATTTGGTTCTTTTGGGGGCCAATACAGGCCTTCTCCTAACTTCATCCAGGGCTCTGGGCATTTCTCCAAGCCAGGACTGAAAGAGAAGACTGCAGCAACAGATATACCAGCATCTCCATGAACTTGAGGCTCCAAGGATTTGTAAAAGGGAAAACCACCACTAGTCTCTCCCCCAACTCTGCATCCCAGCCAAGCCTACACCTCTTGAAGAAACTGCAGTGAGCACGAGCCACTGAACCAGCCCTGAGGTTCCTCAAAGGGGAGGTTGCCCAACCCAGCCCACATCCCCTTGGTGGGACACGAGGGTTAGGTCCTGAGATATAGCACCCCACTCCACCCCCTTTAGCTGGAACCCATAGTGCCTAGTGCCATTTGAGTCTCAGACGTGGAGGCCAAACGAAACAGGGTGGGACTGGATGATCCCTGAGAGACCAAACCCTATCTCCACCTGCCCAAGCATGCACACCCCTGCTGGTCCCAGGGGGAGGCTGAGAGCCCCACCCCAATCCACTCGTCTGGGGTTCTCAGCCGTGGCCCCATTTTTGAGTTGCATACATGAAGATTTCTTCATTGTTTTATCTCAGGAAGGAACTCATGGGCTTGACCCCTTGCTAGGGCAGAAATGGCAACCCCACCCAACCTCTCCCAGGCCCCGCCTCAGTGTCATCCTCCCAAATCAGCCCCAAGCCTCTCACAGGGCCCCACAGAAAAGAGCCTGGCCTGGAGCCAAAATAAGTTGAGCAGAAAAGCTAGCATTCTACTCCTGTTGCTCTTCTCAGGGGCTGAACTCCTAACCCAGAAGTGAACAGAAAGGTTACTGCCTGGAAGGCAACTTGGAGTGGGGCTCGCCCTGCATGGAGGCATGGGGTCCTGTGTGAAGGAAGGTGGTCACCCTACCCTGTATCCAGGCAACCCCTGAGAATCTAAGCCCTAGTTTGGCAGACCCTAGGAGGGATTAGTTGCTGTGGCTGGCAGCTTCCGTCATATCCCGAAGCCTTTAAGGCCACCTGGGCTGGCCATGAGACCCAGATTCTTCTTCACCCTTCCTGCTGAGCAGAACCCTTCCCTCCTTCTCTAGGCCTCAGCCTTCCCTGCCTCACAAGCATTTGGACGAAGTTCTCTGAGGTCCCTTCCAATTCTGACCTTCTAGGAAGCCATCCGCAAGCACCACCCCCAGCTCAGACAGAGGGAGTGAGGGAAAGAAAACTTTTTGTTCTGAAAAACTTCCCTCACACAAAGGCACACATACCATCCCGATCTTTTCACAAAAAACGAAGTCCCCTTGTACCTTCCAGCCCAAAGCCCTCCGAAAACATCTTGCTTGCTAGCCCTGGAACCATCTCCACCTTCAGACTTGCCAAAACTACCAGATTCATCACAAAGAACTGTGGGGCCTCCCAGATTCCCAACTCCGGCCTCCTACTCCCATCTCTGAGAGCTACTTGGCAGGAAGAGGAATGCTGTTCCTGGACAAGCAGCAGTCGGGGGCCCCAGTACCCTGGCTTCCCGGCCAGCCAATCACAGCAGCCTGCATGCTGCCCTCCTCCCCGGGAGATGGGGCCCAGAGACTCCTCTCAGGGTCAGGAGAAGACTTGCCAGTGCAGAGCAAGGTTGAGGAAGGTGCCCAGTCACCCACCCTCTCCTGCAGACCCCCCCCAGGAGGTGATCTGCACATCCTAAATAACCTCTTCCAGATCCAAGCGGCTCCCCCACCTCCTCTCCAGGCTTTGGGAAAAGAGAACCGGTGACCTACCTCAGAAGAACCCACCCCAAGTTCCCAGCAAGAGGCCCAGGGAGCCACTTCCCAAACCACAGGAGTGACAGCAGCTCCCCACAGGGTTATGAAAGACCTTGGTCGGAGTGGGCGGGTCAGGGGAGGGGGCATCATTATCACATCGGAAGCAGCTGCAGCTCAGCTCCCTGTCTGTCCCTCAGCTCTGGCCTTTGGCTAAGGAAAAGGGAGAGATGATTCCACCATGCCTGAAGCAGCTGCTGAAGTTCCTCAGAATGAGGATTAGGAAGGAGCCGTCTCTTCTGGGATTTAAGAGGAAGGAAATAAGGTGGGATGAATGAAACTCCTTGGCCCTTCCTCAGAGCAATTGGGGCTGGGCTTTAATCTGCTCTGGGAGGCTTTTCAATCACAAAGTCCACACTGGAATAAAGACTCACCCAAAGCAGTCCCCCTCCCCCACATGAAAGCACATTCCACTCACCCACTCCAGTGGGGGTGTGCAGGCATGTCCTGCTGCTGCCAATAAATAACTCATGATGGTTGTGTAAACCCAGAGGCAAAGTATTAGTGAGTGTAGACATGCAGTTTGACTTGTTGCTATCTGGGGGAAAGACCAAGGAGTGGCACCCCCTGGAGGCCAGGAAAAGGGGAGTTAGTTCACGCTGGCAGCTTAAACCTGGGCTAGGGTGGGGGCTACTCTACCATCAACCACACTATCCCTTTCTTTTGTCCAAATATATAGTCTCTTTGACCCTGAGCCCTCCCCAGGGGGCAGAAAGCCTGAGGTCTTAGCTTTCCTTTTCCTCAGTAGGTGAGGAGCTGTATTTGTTGGGGGTGGGGGAGTTACGCACGCACCCGCATCTGGCGGGGAGAGACAGCATGGTCGGTGTAGATGCACAATTTTTCGATGGTCAGTGGAGTAGTCTCACGCAACTTGGAGGCCAGCAGCATGCAGACTGCCCCCAGGAGCTGCAACTGCGCCTTAGGGGTGGGGACACAGGACAGGTAGCGATCCAGGTAGTTCATGGCCAGAGGGAAGACTTCCTCCTCACAGCGCTGCTCCTCACATACCTGGGGGGGTGGGGGGAGGACACACAGTCACTTCTGGGCAGGGGCTTGGGAAACACAGCAACGCTAAAGGTGAAAGGAGGGTTGCTGAAGGGAAGTAGGGTGGGAAGGGGGGAAATGTGCTTACAATGACAAGGACTAAGACGGAGGATGCGCTTTCCCCAAGGTGACGCCCCCCACCACTTCCTCAGTGTTGCTTCCTTCCCCCCTCCACGGGGTGGGGGCTGGGGGGTAAGCCAGAGGCTGCCTTAAGAACTCAAAACTGAGACTCCCCTCCCCCATGGTGATGTCCAAGAGTCATTCACGGTAGCCAAAGAGCTGAGACCTTACCCCCATTACCATCACCCACGCACAAACCCAAAAGGAAGGGAGGAGACTCCTGCCGCTGCCTCCCGCACTTTTCCTTTCCCTGACCGCCGGAACAGCGCGCGCGCCACCCCCACCGCCTATCCCCGCCAGAACCCCGCGACAGACACAGGAACCGGCTCCGGGCGGGGGTGGGGGCGGCCGAGCCCAGGGTTTTCCAGGCGTGCTCTCCTAATAAGACGGGGCGGGAAAGGGAGGCAGGAGATGCCAGAGAAGCCGGAGAGAATAAAGGTGGACCCTGTCCCGCTTTCCTGGCCGGAAGAGAGGATTAGTTAGGGTGCCAAACCACTGGCAAAGTTGGGGTTGGGGAAGGGAAAGAAAAAGGGACAGAGGCGGCCGGCTAGGGCGCCGAGTGAAAGAAAGGTCAGGCCCAGGGGTTTAGATAACTGAAGCATCTCGCTGATTGTTATTGAGACCAGGATGTCCCAAAAGGGCGGCCCTGGGATGTCCGGAGCCGAGGACGCAGGGCCGGCGGGGGAGGGGAGACAAGTCCAGGCGGTACCTCCAGCATCCAGTAAGCCAGCATCTTTCGCATGTGAGGCTTGATCTCCCTCTGCACGCACTGGAAGTAAGAGGCTCCGGGCACGTAGCGCTCCTCCAGACGGAGCAAGCTCTGCAGGACACGCTGGTCCCCCAACAGCCGCGGGTCCGGCCCGGCCCGGGGCGCGTGCCGGGTGCCCTCACAGCACAGCAGCTCCATACTTCGACAGCGCACGGGAAGGACCGGAGTGCGGGCTCGCGAGCCAGAACGCAGGCGGCGGGCCGGGAAGCGCGGGGTGCGGGCTTGCTGCTCGTGCTGGCACTGCGCGGTGGAACCCCGGCCCGCCTGCGCCAGCGCGCGCCGCTTCCCTGACAGGCGCCCGGCCCCTCGCGACGATGTAGCAACGGTGGAATGCTCTAACGTCACACGTTCCAAGGGGCGGGACCGCTGCGCCCCAGACGGAAAGGGCTGGCGGGCGCCCCACCCCCTCTACCCCAGCGGCCGCATTGGTCGCCAGAGCGCGGGCCTGCCGGTTTCCGGTTGCCCTGCGCCCTTCAGACCACCCGGCGGAGAGAGCTTTCTTGGAAGTGAACCTCTTCCCCACCAATGAGCCCTCTCATCTTGCTTCTCTGACATTAGTAGCCCAGGAAAGAACTTTTCTCCAAAGGTTATTCATTCATTGGTCAAACCCCGCTTCACCCGCTGCTTGCTCTAGCGAATATAAAAACTAATAAAATAACTAGTTCTTCTGTTCTAAGCACTTAATGTGCAGTAACTTACTAAATCCACAAAAACTCAATGACTCAGACATTACACTTACTTTGCAGATAAGGAAACTGAAGCATACTAACAATCATTAGTCTGCGGCAGAGGTAGCACTAGAGAGCCGGCGGTCTGGCTCCAGAATCTGCTCTCTACCATTAGAACCCCATTGCTACTGCATCGCTGCTATGATTCCAAAGGCCGCACCATCTGCACTGCCTCAGAGCTGCTTGGAAATGCAGACTCTTAGGCCTCCACCTGACCTGCAGGATCAAAATCTGCATTTCAACAAGACCCCCGCTGATTCCTGTGCACATTCAAGTATGAGAAGGCCTGGTCGAAATCAGCACATTACAGGAACACAACAGGACAGAAAGGCCATGGTTTCAAGGCTTCACCTTGTCATTAAGTCTGCTGTGTGGCCTTGGACAAGCCCTGAAAGTTGGCCTTAGCTTCTGTTTGAGGAAAGCGTGGGCGGAGAAATCAGATCCTCTCTGAAGGAGTTTCTTCCTCAGACTCTATAAAATCTTCCAACTGCCATTTCTTCTACCTCCCAATCTTTGGATTACTTTGTACTTTCCCCCAAGCTGGATTCCACATGACCAAGAAGCAGACCACAGGCCTCCAGTAATGCTCCCAGTGGGAGGCGGCCTTGGGGAATTCCTGCCTTTCCAGAGGTCCTCCTGAGGGAAAGGACACTAAGGAAATGAGTTACTGGAGAAACAACATTGTCTAGAAGAAGCAAGTTCTGTGCGAAACATTTTATCAATGAGTTGTTCTTTTTTACATAATAAATTTTATTGTAGTTCTAATATGGAAATATTCATTTGCATTGTAAAGGACTTTGAAAATAAGAGATTAATTAAGCCACACAAAAATAGGAAATTACTTGCAATTTGATCATCCAGAGATAACCCTTTAAAATGTAAATATTTTTCTAAAATTGTTGTATTTTTTTAAATAAGATAATTGAAAACTGTTTTGTAAGCTTTTTGCCCACTTAAAAAATAATACTGTTAGCACTTTTCCATGTCACTAAATATTCTACATTATTTCTAATGACTACATAGTATGCCATTAAAGTAAGGCATCTTATCAAACATGTACTGTTGGAAATTTAAGCCATTAGTAGATCTTCCTTGTAAGAAAAATAGTGTGAAATATTTTTGTGTACACTCATGATTATCTCTAGAAGTGAATTTTTAGAAGTAGAACTTCTCAATCTAAAGTTATGAACTATTCTAAGGGTTTTTTTTTAGATATTTCCAAATTTATTTTTCAGTTATAACTGACATACAATATTATACTAGTTTGGGGCATATAGCATAGTGGTTAGACATTTACATAACTACGAAGTAAACCCCTCCATAAGTCTGTATTACCCATCTGACACCACACAGTTATTACAATATCATTGACTATATTCCCTGTGCTGTACTTTATATCCCTGTGATGACTTTTATGATGGGCCATTTGTACTTCTTAATCCCTTTCACCTTTCTCCCATCTTCCCCAAACTCCCTCCCATAAATCTCACTCTAATTTCCCTGCTGAGAGGCTGGGAAGAACAGACATTAGATACCTACATATTTTTTAAAAACCCTCTGCCAACTGGAAAGGTGAAGTGTAGTTTATCAGTAATAAAACATACATGTATTTGTTTTCAATTCAAGAGCTTCTGTTGTCCCAGCACGTGTGCCACGCACCCCATCCAATATGAACTGTTAATTAATCACCACACTGCACTCTTTCAATAAAGAGAACTACATATTTAGGATTACAGAGCATAGATATGAAGTTGTGGGGAGATAAAGATGTTGAAGTGCAGGAGGTTTTTAGGGTACGGGAGAACTAAAACATGTAGCTTTTGAAATAAGTACATAACCAGGGACCAGATCTGCCCTGAAGGAAGGTATTTCTTTACTTTCAGAATTACTGAGTAGCATTGTTCAGGTTATAAGGTTGATGAGAAAGTAAATCACCATTTTAAAAATGTTTTCTAGTTTTATGGAAGTATAATTATCATGTATCAATTGTATTAGTTTAAGGTGTACAACATGCTTTAATATATGTATATATTGCAAAATGATTACTGCAATAAGTTTAGTTAACATCCATTACATAATTACAATTTTTTTCTTCTGATAAGAATTTTTAAGATCTCTTTTAGCACCTTTCAAGTATATAATACAAAACCTTTAACTATCATCCCTGTGTTGTATATTATGTTCCCAGGACTTATTTATCTAATAACTGGAAGTATCTTTTAACCACATTCACCCATTTCGCTTTCTTCCAATTCCTACCTCTGACAAGCACCAATATGTTTTCTGTTTCTCTCAGTACAAGTTTTAGATTCCACAAAAAAGTGAGGTATTACAGTATTTGTCTTTTCTCTGTCTGACTTATTTCACTGAGCATAATGCCTTCAAGGTCCATTCATGTTGTTGGAAATAGCCAGATTTCCTTCTTGTGTGTGGCTGAAATAATATTCCATTGGATAGATACCCCAGATGTTCTTTATGGAGAAAGAAAACTGGTGAGATGAAAAGTAGTTTTATAGTAATAATACTTTCAATACTTCATTGGACATTTACATTTCTTATGAAGATGATTACTTATTCATTCCTTTTGTCCATTCTTTTATAGAGATACTTGTTATTCTTATTGATGTATAAGTGATCATTACACTTTTTAAAATTTTTTTAAAGATTTTTATTTATTTATTTTTAGAGAGAAGAGAAGGGAAGGGAAGGAGAAAGGGATGGAGAGAAACATCAGTTAGGGGTTGCCTCTCGCATGCCCCCAACAGGACCAATCCATAAGGGAAGAATCCACAACCCAAGCATGTGTCCTGACCTTGAATAGAACTGGCAACCTTTCGCTTTACAGGCCAGCGCCCAACCTACTAAACCATGCCAGTCAGGGCACTCATTACATTTTAAGGATACCCTTTTTTCATTTTTTCTTTTGTCATATATCTTACAGATTTTTTTAGTTCACTGTTTGCCTTTTATCTTTGGCTTATGGTGGAGTTATTATTATTATTATTTTTAATGATTTTAGCCCTGGCTGGTGTGGCTCAGTGGACTGAGTGACAGCCTATGAACTGAAAGGTCGCCAGTTTGATTCCCAGTCAGGGCACACGCCTGGGTTGTGGGCCAGGTCCCCAGTTTGGGGCATGCGAGAGGCAACAGATCTGTATACCTCTCACACATCAATGTTTCTGTCCCTCTCCTTCTCCCTCCTTCCCTTCTCTCTAAAAATAAATAAATAAAATATTAATAAAATAAAATTATTTTAGAGAGAGAGAAACATCAATTTGTTTGTTCTACTTATTTATGCATTCATTCATTGGTTGTTTCTTGTATGTGCCCTGACTGGGGATCGAACCTGCAACCCTGGCGTATCAGTGGTGACAACCAACTGAACTACATGGCCAGTGCTGCTAGAGTTATTTTTTTTAACAAATAGAAAGTTTTTATTTTTATGTAGCCTTATTTACTAATATCTTGTTTAATGATTTTTGCCTTTGAATCATGACTTCCCCACTGTAAAATGATAAAATTACTAGAAGAAAGGGTAGGAAATACTTATAGATGATTTTCTTAATACCATGGAGCTTGTTGAAAGTACAGATTTCTGGGCTCTGCCCTGGCTGGTGTAGCTTAGTGGGTTAAGCGCGGGCCTGTGAACAAAGAGATCACGGTTCGATTCCCAGTCAGGGCACATGCCTGGGTTGCAGGCCAGTTCCCAGCAGGGAATGCACAGGAAGCAACCATACATTGATATTTCTCTCCCTCTCTCCTTCCCTTCCCCTCTGAAGATAAATAAATAAAATCTTTAAAAAAAATTCTTAAAAAAAAATATCTTTAAAAAAAAAAAGAAAGAAAGTACAGATTTCTGGGCTCTGCTTCAGGGCTTTATATTCTTTTTTTTTTAATTTCATTTATTTATTTCTGGAGAGAGGAGAAGGGAGAGACAAAGAAAAAGAAAAAACACTGATTGGTTTTCTCTCGAATGCCCCCAAGGGTGGGGCGAGGGGGCTGGTGCGCAGACCTGGCCTGCAACCCAGGCATATGCCCTGACCAGGAACCGAACTGGTGTCCTTTTGCTTTTGGGCACCATGCGCAATCCACTGAGCCACACCAGTCAGGGCAGGACTTTTCATTCTTCAAGTCTGTGATGAAGCTCCAAAAATCTGCACTGTCAAGAGTACATACAATACAGGTTTTTATTTTTAATGTGTAAATTGTTTCCTACATTTATTCAGTGTATAATATTAAGTGAGGCTCTATTTATTTTTCCCCAATTATCATCCAATATATCCTACAGCACTGATTTAACAATCTCTTCTTTATTTCATTCACTTCCCTGTTATAAGTGCTCCTGGGTCTGGTTCTTGCATCTTAGATGATGCCTTGTTTCAGTCATTCACAGCCAAAGACTTTCACGGAGAACTAGCCCTCAGAATTCCTGCCATTTTTGCCTAAGGAATCTCAGATGATCTTATCCAATTATCACAGATAAGGGTGCTTAATAAAGACACCAAAAGCTCATTTAGTCTGAAATAACCACTCCCCTCCACTTCTGGAGAAAACGGATCTTCAACTACAGCAAGAGGGATGCAAGTTAGATAGCAGGGAAAACTCCAATTAGACAATGCTATAGGATGAAGAGACAGCTAGCAGAATCTTCTCTGCAGATCTCCAAAAGCATGCCAGGGCCTCTCTGGCCCTTCCCATCTCCTCAATCCCTCACCAGTCAGCCCATTGATCCTCTGCTCAGTTTATTCATCCTTCAAGGCCCAGCTGCGGTCTCATCTCCTCCAGGAAGACTACCTGGAACAATCCAGCTACAGGAACCAAGCCTCTGGCCTCCCAATTCCTACAGATCCCACTGTACCTGCCCTACATTTGGCTGGTGGTTCTGGACCTGCTCTCTCTCTACACGTGGAGTGTAAATGCCTATAAAGGGGAAGACAGTCCACATGTACTGACCTCCAACTGTGTGCCAGGCCCTGGGCAAGGTTTTTACAGTGCACCGTCTCACCCTCTAAGAATGGTTTTTGGATGGGAAAACTAAAGTATGCTGGAATTACCATATTTTACCATGTATAATATGCACTTTTTTTGCCCAAATTTTTGAGGGAAAAAATAAGGATGTGCATTATACATGCGCAGTACTAATTCTGTATCTATATAAATGTTTTCAATTTTATTTATGCTTATACATTAAAAGTATAACTCTAGAAAGCAATAACAATATCTGTATGCAAAATAATACTCTAGAGCAGGATAATCGGTTTTGCTTCTAAGTATAAATAAATAAATAATTGAATTTTAAAAATTAAAGATCTCTTTCCTGAAAGCTTGTTCCAAAAATGTACGTTCTCATTATACACTGCAAAATATGGTAAATAACTTACTAAAGGTCTATTTAGCTCCTTCCAAACCACTCTTTTAAATCCTACACTGCTCCTCCTCAGGGCACGGATGGCGTCCTGTATGCCTGTGTCTGCTCTGCAGGACCAAGCACTAACCGGAATGCCCACTGTGTTCCAATCACTGTACATGCCTGGTATGTATTAAACCATCTCGCTTTCACATCGACCTTATGAAAAGCATACAATTATTTCCCCACCACTTTATGGAAAGGGAAACCCATACTCAGAGTGGCTAAATAATTTGCTCAAGGTCACACAGCTAGAAAGTGGTAAAGGCAGGATTCAATCACGCCAGTCTGGCTTCAGAGTCTGTGCTTTTAACCATTTCATTCTACTGCCTCCTGTGTTGTTCCATGGGTGTGTACTGATTTGTTAGGTGCTGATCTCTCAAGAAAGGGTCACAGAGACTGTCCAGTCCTGGAAGCCAGGACATGAACCTGCACCCTGGGGAAGGGAGCTCCTGGTGAGCAGGGAGGGGCACTGTGATGCCCAGAGCCAAGTGAGTCATCCTAGACCCGCAGGACCAAGGCGCCTGTCAGCTACAAGCCAGCTGTCCTCTGAGGAGACAGGTGAGCTTAATGCAGGACCAACGCACAGGAGTTTCTGGAAGGTTAGCTGATCTGCCCCAGGAACTTCAGTTACTTCCACCTCATAGGAACAGAGACGCTCCCCTTGTTTTTTCATAAAGAAAGAAAAAAAAAAAGACAAAGCAATGACCACAGCCAAGAGGAGGAAGAGTTTCCGCCCAGGAGCATTAAATTAGAAAACATTACTCAATAAAATGGCAAAATAAACATGTATAAAGGACCCATGGACAAAGGCAAAGAGGGGTTGGATTGAGGGTGGGAGGTGGGGGTGGGTGGTGCGGGGGAAGTGGTGGTGGGAAAATGGAGGCAACTGTACTTGAACAATAATAAAAAATAAGTAAAAGTAAAATGGCCAAATAGAAGAGGGGTGGGAACGCAATGTCGCAGGCCAGATGAAGAGCCCCGAGGAGGCTCTGGCTGGGTAGCCCGGTTGGGACATCGTCCTGATGCGCCAAGGTTGCGGGCTGGATCCCCAGTTGGGGTGCACATTAGAGTCGACCAGTGAGCACATGTACGGAGGGAGCAGCAGATCGATGTTGCGTCTGTCTGTCTGTCTGCTGTCTGTCTCTCTCTCCCCCTAAAATCAATTGATAAAAATTTTTAAAAAGAAAAGCCCCAAGGGAGAAGGATACAATGTTTTCTTCCAACTCTTCATCATTGAAATGTCCCCATCTGAGAAATGAGAGGGTGAACAAGGTGATGGGTGAGGCCCTTCACCCCATGGTCTACATTCTATGGCTCCGTTGCCTTCCGACAGACTGAGATGACAGGTGGAGGCCAGGCAGCCTTGGGGCTGGGGAGAGGGTCCCCTAAACAGGGAGGTGGGCAAGGCTCTAGACTCAGGCCACTGGTTCCATGGCTTGTGACTTTGAAGGAGTTACTAAAACCTCTGAGTATGTGTCCTCTTTTGTCCTGTGAGGACAGTAACAATCTTTAGTCCACAGGGAGGCTGTGAGGACTAAACAGACAGAAAATTACCTTGCTCGTGCCTGGCACATAGCAAGCATTCAAAGATGGTAGTTGCTGTTGCTGTTGTTATTATTTCCTCTCTCAAGGAGTGCCCTTTCTGCTACAGACATGCACCCAGAACCCCTCAGAGAAAAGCAGAAGTTTGAGCAGCAGAAGCCCTCCTTCTGGGACGGCAGCTGTAGCAAACTGAGATGACCCAGCTCCCAATGTTGACTGCATGGTCTGGGCATGGCGAATACTGTAGGGTCCTGGGCCATACCGCTCTGCCACTCCAGGCTCACCGGCTGTGTGACTCTGGGCAAGTTACACCACCTCTCTGTGCCTCGGTTTCTTTTTCTGAAAATCGAAATAACAGAAGTACCTCCCCTAAAGAGTGACTTGGGGGATGCAATGGCCTCATTTGTGTGAAATACACTGCACAGTGCCTGGCATATGGTGAGCCCTTTAAAAAAAAAAAGCTAGTTGTGATTATGGTACTTAAAAGCACAAATTTCCTGGCTTATATGGACTATTTATGATAACGAATGTAATACATATCATGGGTATGGAGGAAGCTGGAAAATAAAAAATGCCAGGGATTACTACTGCAGTGGAGAAGATCTGGCAAATCCTGCACTTCAGAAAGGGCGAAAGCGACAGCGTCCAGTCACCGAAGCAATCGAGCACACTGAATGTGGTCCCACGCGCCGCTGCTAGGCGCCGTCATTTTCTGAGAACTGGAGAAACCTGTGTGAACACTATTCCCCCCAACTTTTACAAGGAAATATTTCAGACCAAAAGGAAAGCTGCAAGAAGAGTAGCGAACACAGACATACCCTTCACCTAAATTCATATTTCAGTCTGTGTCTCCTGAGAATGAGACAGTCTCCCACAGAACCACAGAACAATGAGGAAAATTTACTCTAATACAATCCATAAATTATCTATATGCAAAGCTCCTCAACTGTTCCAATAGTATCCTTTCACAGCTTTTTCCTTCTCAACCCAAGATCAAATTAAGGATCTTGTTTGCATTGTTACCCTAACTCCTTAACCTCCTTTAATCTAAAATAATTGCTGTCCTTTTAAAAAAAGTCCTTGATAATACTGAAATTTTTAAACGATTTATTTATTTTTAGAGAAAGGGGAAGGGAGAAAGTTAGGAAGGGAAACACCAATGTGTGGTTGCCTCTCCTGCACTCCCAACTTGGTACCTGGTCCTCAACTCAAGCATGTGCCCTGACTGGGAATTGAACCAGCGACCCTTTGGTTCACAGGCTGGCACTCAATCCACTGAGCTACATCAACCAGGGAAATAATACTGATATTTTTGAAATCCAACTGTTTTATACAGTGTGCTCCCATCTGTATTTGTCTGATTGTTTTCTACTGATTTGATGAGGATTAAATAATTTTGGTAGCGATATTCCATAGGTGATATGTCTAAATGTATATTTTATAGTGGAAACAATCAAGAATTAAATCAAGCCAAACATAATTTTACTTGTTCTTCGAGGATTCAGGAGATACTTTAGGGCTTATAGTATTCCACGTTACTATTTTAAGCATCTGCTACACTTGTATAGTATTTCAAATCAGTAATCTTCAAAAGTTTTTGCTGGTCCATTCCTCAGTAAAAGCAGTCTGAGCATACTCTTCCAATATATTTGGAATACTTAATTTATGAATTATGTCCATCCCTGATACTCTAATAGATTGTGTACATTATAGGACATACTAAGAATGTTAAAGAGGCCCTGGCTGGTGTAGCTTAGTGGATTAAGCGTGGGCCTGTGAATCAAGAGATCACGGTTCGATTCCCAGTCAGGGCACATGCCTGGGTTGCAGGCCAGTTCCCAGCAGGGAATGCACAGGAAGCAATCATACATTGATATTCCTCTCCCTCTCTCCTTCCCTTCCCCTCTGAAGATAAATAAATAGAATCTTTAAAAAAAAATTAAAAAAAAAAGAATGTTAAAGAGCAAGCCAAAATGACATGGATTAAGTTGAATTTTTCACATTTTTCTTCCCACTTTACAGTGGAATGTCTTACACCCAGAGTTACCATTATTTGTCTATCCAGCTCCCAAGACAGGCTTTACTATTTTTTTAAAGATTTCATTTATTTATTTTTAGAGAGAGGGGGAAGGAGGGAGAAAGAGAGGGAGACAAACATCAATATGAGAGAGAAACATTGCATGCACCCCAACTGGGGGTCAGGCCTTCGACCCAGGCACGTGCCCTGACTGGAAATCAAACCAGTGACCTTTTGCTTTGCAGGATGATGCCCAACCCACTGAGCCATGCTGGCCAGGGCAGGCCTCCCTATTGACCAAGAAACTCTTTTCCCCTAAGTCTGCGTGGGCCTTAGAAATCTCGACACAGCAACCCAGGCAGAGCAGGCAAATCAGGGCTGGCACGTGCACTGACCTGTTTGCTGTTTCTGTTTCGCAGAGGCAGCGACTCCACATGGCCGTCCAGCAGGCCCCCTCTTTAAACTCAACTTTTCCAACACTGAGATCCTACTCTTCCCCCCAACAAACCTGCTCCTCCCACAGGCTTCCCCACATCAGAAAACAGGACCTCCATCCCTTCCACTGGCTCAGGCCACTTGCTCACGGCATCATCCCTGAGGCCTCTCTCAAATCCCACATCCACTCATCAGCAGAGCATAGAGGCTCTGCTTTCAAAATATCTCCAGAATCCACCTTCTTCTCTTCCCTTCTGCTACCTCCCTGGTCCAAATGTAAGTCTTCCTTTATTTTACTGGTCTCCCACATCCAACCCATTACCCACTTCTGGTTGATTTCATGCCCAAAATACATCTCCAATCCTTTGCTTTTCTTTCTCTATTTCCATGGCTACCCCCTGGTCTAAATTCAATTATTCCTCACCTGGATTACAGGAGTGGCCTCCTGATGGGTATCCCCAATCCACCCCCGCCCCCCTCCAGTCTAGTCCCAACACAGCAGCCTTCCGGTGGGTGGCTCTCCATTTCACTCACAGTGAGTGCCGAAGTCCTCGAGATGCCCACAGACCCTGTGCGGTCTGCACCCTCCCACCCCCACTTCCTACCACTCCCTCTCACTTGCTTTGCCCTGGCCACACTGGTCTCCTGGTTGTTCCTGGAACATACCAGGTGTTCATGTTCCCTTTGTACTTGCTGTCCCATCTGCCTGGAATGTTCTGCCCCGGATAGCCACATGACCACGCCTTCACTTCTTTCCGGTTTTAAAGCATGTCTCACTCCTTGGATATCTGCTCCTGGCCATCCTGCTCCAACCCTGATTCTTCCCTGACCCTCTGACTGCTTTATCTTTCTGCTTCCCACCAATCACTAACAAACAATATGCTTTACTCATGTACTCTGTTTACGGTTTACCCACTCTCTCACTATCGCACCAAAACAGAATGGTGCTTGATTCATAGAATGTATCAAAAAAATTTTGCTTGAATTAATGAATGAATGAAGCAAACTGGATGTAAGAAAAACACCAGCATGAGCCACAGGATAAATGGCAACTGACTGGTGGTAAGGGAGCAGGTGGGGAGGGGTGTCTTCCAAAGCCAGGAGGTGCTGCTTGGCTCCAGCCCTTTGCTGCACCGTGGGAATGAGTGTTGCCATAATTCCCTTTGTTTCCAAGGCACACGTAATGCTCTAAGGACTGGATCTGAGGGGTGGGGAACAGTTTGTAATCTCTAGAGCATAAGCTGCCTGTGAAAAGAAACCTCAGGTACTGGCCTGAACCTGTCAAGTCTCCTCCTTTTCATAAAATCAGAGTGCAACCTATGTATTTATACATTTGCTTTTTGTCCCTCTTTCTGGCTGCCTGGATTCTAAATAAATGAGGCTTTCCTGTCCTATTCTGTTTGAGATTCCTGTCCCACAGCTATGGGTGAGGTGAGCCTCTGGGCCTCAGATGTGGATGGGTGACTCGCTACAGCTTAACTAACCTGGCAAAGAGAGCTGTGTCTCTGGGCTCTCAGCTGGGAAGCAAGGAAGCCAGCATTCGTCATTCTAGGCCCGAGACAGCCCTGGCGTCAGGTTAGCATCATGATTAAGTGAGCTCTGGAGTCAGGATGATGCCTGGCTCTGCCATTTACCAGCCGTGTGATCCTGGATTAGTTACTTAACTTCTCTGTCCCAGGCTTCTCATCTGCCAAATGAGCACTTACCTCACATAGCGGTTGCAAGGATCAACATGAGAAAAGCACCTACCACCACACCAGGCTCATAGTAAGTGCTCAGTATAGGGAGCTCCCAGGCCTCGGCAGCCTTTAGGATGCTGGACACGAGTCAGAGATGAGAAGCCTCTATTTTAAGAACTTCCAGCCTGAAGTAGATGATTATGATGATGCTGCATCATGGAGAAATCGTGAGATGTCATTAAGACAGTAGGCTTTTACCTGCAACACCCACCAGAGGCAGGCAGGGGGGTTATGTGTGATGGGAAGGGTGGGTTGCATTGGTGGGTTGCATTGGGGGCTGGTGGTCCTGGTTATCTGAATTCCACAAGAAAGCCTCTGATGAAAGAAGTGGGGCTGTAGGTGCTTGGAGAGTAAGTGGGGCATCAGAAGGGAAAAGCAGGAAGGGGGCACCCAGAGAAAGTTTCGGCAGGGCGTGGTATGTCCCAACTGTGGGGCAACAACCTGTGGTAGCACACCAGAGAATTTTAGGTAGCAATAATAATAGATTACACTTGCTAAGCACCTTCTCGTAGCCAGGCACTGAGAGCTTAACCGATCTGCTGGATGAGGTGTAAGTGCTATTATTACTCTCCTACTGGATGGAAACAGAGACACAGGGAAACTAAGCATCGCCCATCGCCAGGCTCCTAGCAAGTGGCTGCCTCTGTTGGGTCTCCCCAGAAGCAGACTCTAAAACAAAAATTCAAGTGAAGTAATTGACCTGGAGGTGATTCCAGGAAGCACTCAAGAGTGGGGAAATGAGACGAAGGGAAGGAAGCCACTGAAGGGTACATTGTTGAGAAAGTTACCACTGTGGGCAAATGGAGCTCAGTCCTGTTCAGGAACTCTGGGAGGCCATGAAAATGCATGCCTCTGCGTTGGAGTAACTGTACCCTGGGAGTGAGGGCGCGGGGTCACCTGTCCACCACTCCAATGGCCAGTGGTTGAGGGCTGCTGGGGACGGAGGAAGGGGCCTGCAGTTAATTACCCAGAACTGCTAGCCTTCCTGCGGGAGAGCACAATGGACCCTGGTGGCCAGGCCAAGCCATCAGGAAAAGTCACAGTGCTGGCACTTGGAAGTGGGGCTGGTGCGCTCTGGAAGGGTGATTGCCACGGGCACTGGGGTGGGGGCCAGCTGCAGGTGCTGCACTGGCAGGGCTGGGATCTGAACCCAGTCAGGCACCAGAGCCCAAGTTCTAAGCCCGAGTAAGTATTTTAAACAGTTTTGTGCTCATTTTAAAGTTGCATGTGTGTGCACCAGAACAAGAAACCTTGGACTTTATCAGGTTTCCTTTTAAAATAAATTTACCTAATAAAAAACTGAACTTTAAAAACATTAAGTAAACAACAACAGAGGAGGCACCTGGATGTGCCAGTTGTGAGGGTGATGCGTAGATGACAACCGGGAGGGAGTTCCTGGAAGAGGAATAAAAGAACAGAACTTTGAAGACCTCAATCCCAGGCTCCTCTGTTACATACATAAACTGGGCCAGCACCACACCCCAGGGAGCCTGTCTCCCCCTCTGGAAAAAGAGGACCACAAGAGCCCAAACTGCTTAGAGTGTGGTTCTGGGCCCAGATGAGACAACGCAGGAAGTAAAAAGCACAACGTAAATTGTGGAGTGCTCAGCAAACCTAAGGGGCCACTCTGAGGAATCGCAGGGAGGACTAGCAGGGAAGGGGGCTCCTACCCTGCGCCCCTTTGTGTGACGCAGAGTGCTCCCACCATCACCACCCCAACTTCTGCCTTGCAAACAGCACAGATTTTGTAGTGGTATCAGGTGGTTTTGTGTTTTGGGGAGGACCGACACTCCCTTGACTCAGAGGTTGAATCTAAATTCCTCCAAACCAAATCCTTTGGTTCGCAGTCCGGCGCTCAATCCACTGAGCCATAGCAGTCAGCCTCCAAACCAAATCCTGATAATTCCACAGCTGGTTTAGGAATGGGCACTTGCCATCTTCTGGCCAATAAGATGTGAGGTAACTGCCAAGGGGCTTCAGTAAATGGGGGTCAAGAGAAAAACAGATTCATTCCTGCCTCATGTGAGAATGGAGTTAAGATACACTGATGTTTACTATATGCTTACTTTGTACCAAGCACTATTCTAAGTCAGAGTAAAAATATCCAATTCATTTAACCCGTATAATATTAAACACCTGACAGAGAGGTTAAGCAATTTACCCAACATCATGCAGCTATGGGCTTAGGAATCAGGTTTGGCTGCAGAACCCGCACTCGAAAGGCTGCTGCGATGCCTGCTGCAGCCACAGCCGTCCCGCAGTGACGGGAAAAGAGCGGACACCCGAGGATGACGGCGGAAAGGTCAGAGCATATCTCTCTCCCTGCTGAGGTTGTTGAGCTGCTGCGGAATTAACCAATCTTGGAAGCACCTACCTCTGGACTTGTTGTAATGTATGAGGCAGCACATTTTCCTTCTGTTTAAGCTACTTTCACTCCCCAAGTAAGAGTTCCTTTCTCTGCTCTCACCCACACAGTGGAAGTCTTCGGTAGCAAACAGCAAAGAGCTTTACCAAACATTTAAGAAAGAAGTAACCTCAGTGTTATGCAAACTCTTTCAGAGAATATAAAAAAGAGGGTTCACTTCTCAACTCACTTTTAGCATAACTTAGATTCCAAATCCAACAAGAACAGTCTGAGAAAAGAAAATTACCCCCGTGAACATGAATGCAAAACCCTAAGCAAGGTATTAGCAAACTGATTCCAGCAACACATAAAAAAGCGTTGTATGTTATTATGTTGATCTTGTACCAAAAACGCATGATTAATTAATTTGGAAAAAAATCAATATAATTCATCACACCAGAAGATTAAAGAGGGAGAAATCATGATCATATCAACAGATGCCAAAAAAATTTTTGATAAAATTCAAAAGCCATTCACAGTAAGAAAAAACTATTAGCAAAGTAGGGATAAGTAGGGACATCCTTAGTCTTCCACAGGGCACCTACTAAAACCCTGCGGCAAGCGTCTTCTTTAGCAGCTGCTACGTAGAAAGTAAACCAGGCTAAGTGGCCAACGCCCACGCCAGTGGGCAGAACTTCCAGGGCAGCGACACCAAGAGGTTCCTCCTCCATGACCAACTGGCCAGTCCGTCCCTGGCACCAGCAAGGCCGCCTGTCCCCATGTTCTCAAGGTAGATCATCTTACCATCCCTTTTAATTTGTGCATTTTTATGAATAGCACTGTCTTTCTGCTGAGTCCTCGGATTTTAAGCTCTGGTGCCATCTTGGATTTCTTTCTTTCTCTGGTTTCACGTACCCAATCAGTTACCCGGCCCGACAAAACCACTGGCTGAAGCTCACTCAGGTCCTATTCTTTCTCCAGTAAGCCGTGAGCTAATTTCTCAAAATTTGCCACCATAGTAAACCCTTTACAGCAGAGAAGAAAGTATCTCTCTGAGGAATCTGGCAGCATAATCTAAAATTGCCCTCTGCAACCCTGAAATTTACTTGAAGTCTAATATTCTGCCTTAGAAACGTATACACATTTAGGATTCTGGTCCATAATATAGCCATAATTGTCATGAAGTAAAGACTGTATTTACTTTAAATTACTTGTGGTTAAGGAAAAGTAAACTTCGTGGAAGCCGTATGTATCGTGGGACTGGCAGGAAGAGTTTCAAACCCCCTTTTGAAAGGCTGGGCCTGAAGAAGAAAAAGAGGGAGAAAGAGGCTGGGCCTCCATTGCAAAGGCCTCCGGGAGAGCCTCGCAGTCTTCACAGCCTTCCAGATAGATCCAGATCAATGGCGCGGGGCCATCAGATTAATCTCTCGCAGACACTCCTTTCATCTCCCGTCCAAGGACCCGCTTATCGGGGCAAATTTAAAGTCAGCCCCGCTGGCTTTTAAAGTTCTCCTTCAAGAGGCCCCTGCTATCTTATCCAATTTTATCTTAGCTGGAGCTCTCCAGCCCACCCCACGGCCTTATCACCCCCCTGGCATCCAGGTCCTTGCTCCACGTCCAGCTCCTTCCTTCAAGTCCCAGCTCCTGGCCCACCAGGGTGGTATTAATAGCATTAACGATCAGGGAAATGTAAACCAGAAGGATCGACTGGCCCAGAGAAGGGGGCTGACTTGCCCAAGGGCACACAACCAGTTAATGATTGTTTTAAACCAGTCTCATTGTTTCCTGTCAATAAATCCTATTTTCCCCAAAAGACTGGAAATTCCTGGGGATAGGTCCCACACCTTTGTACTCCCAGATTTGGTTAAGCTGCCGCAGGAGGTACTCTGCATAAAGACGTGCTTTGGTTCCAGACTCCCTGTTCCTGCAATTCCCAGGCTTGGAAGGTCTTTCCTCCACCTTTTGCCAGCCATTCACACTTACAAAATCCAGTTTAAGATCCTCTAATTGTAGGTTATTTAGTTTTTCCTTTTTAAGTTGTCGTTAGTGTTATTAAACAGTGAGCAAAAAACCAAAAATTTTTTAGAAAAGACTCATACTTCCCCTAAACTCACAAGCACCTGCCATTTGACTCACTCTATTTTTTTTTTTACATTCCCTCCAGGAGAGTTTGTATCATTCATCCTCTCATTCATTCATTCATTCATTCATTCCACAGATCCTTATTGAGACTCTATCAAACACCAAGATACTCCTGGGGCCATGGACGATACAATGATAAATAAGACTCCTTTTCTTTTAAAGAGGAAAAAAAATCTCCTGAGGGAAATAAAATGTACTTTGCTTTCCTTCTTAATAATTTACCTTTACTTGATTCTTTAATTAACTCAAGTATGTGGGTTTTTGGGCTTTGACTCATCATGTGGCCAGAAAGTTCCCTGAAATCAGGAATTGAATCTTGTAGTTTTTGGTATCTAAGTAAACTCAGAATATGTTCCAGTTAGTACCGGCTGTCTTGGTGTAATTATTAATGCTGCACCCTTCACTCTCAGAAGTGTCCCAGTTTGGAGTAACAAGTGTGGGTAAGGATGTGGAGAAACTGGAGCCCTTATACATGGCTGGTGGGCATGTAAAATAGTGCAGCCACTTTGGAAAAGTCCGGCAGTTCCTCAAAACATTAAACATAGTTGCCTTATAACTTAGCAGTTCTACTTTTAGTTATATATATATATATACACAAGACGTATACCCAAGAAAGATAAAACACATCTACCCAAAAACTTGTATTCAAATGCAAGAGTATTATTATTATTCACACTAGCCAAAAAGTGGAAACAACCCAAATGTCTGTCTGCATACGAACAAATATAATGAATATAATGTGGTATATCCATATAATGGAATGTCATTTAGTCATTCATAAAAAGGAGTGAAGCACTGATGCGTGCTATATTTACAAAAAGGAATGAAGTAATGAGGCCTGCTACAACATGAATGAACCCTCAAAGCATTATGGTAAGTGAAAGAAGTCAACCAAAAGACCATGTATCATGATTCCATTTATACAAATTGTTTAAAGTAGGCAAATCTATAGAGACAGAAAATAGATTCGTGGTTGCCTGGGGCTGGGGCGTCGACGGCCACGGGGAGTGACTGCTAATGGGTACCGAGTTCCTTTGGGGGGGGTAATGAAAATGCTCTAAAATTAGATTATGGTGATGACTGCACAATTCTAAACACACTAAAAGCCACTGAACTGTGTACTTTATACAGGAGATTCTATGGTATGAAAATGATATCTCAATAAAAATTTTAAAGGTCATTCTGGTCTGAATAATAAATTGTATGGTCCTTTTCTACCTAGGGAGGCCTAACATGAATGGCTGAGAGTGTAGGGGCTTTGAGTTAGACCTGGGGCTGAATCCTACCTCCATCCCTTATTTGTGTGACCTGGGGGAAATGATCTGATTCCTCACCTGCAAAATAGGGTAATAATACCTACCTCAGAGGCCTGTTGTAATGTCGGATAAGGCATAAAAAGGGCTGGGCACCCTCTATCCCATGTTTAAAATGCTCAACTTTTAGTAGATACTAACAATGGCAAAAGTCTGATACAGAATGGATGGATGGACCAACGGATGGAGCAAGCCTGATGCCACTCAAGGCTCAGAGAGCAGATTATAATCATTCCAGTAAACCAGATGTTCCCCTTAAAAAGAAACTCAAGAAGAAGTAGTGGACCAAGTTCAATGCTGCTGCCCATTCTGTTCTGTCATTCAGCCACTGACCAGTGTTCTCAGCCCTACAGGGTGCAAAGCCCCCTGAGGCTCCTGGAGAATAAGGGGGAAGAAGTCAGGATCCCCACATTCAGGAGTTTCCCCTTGGCAGTGGGAGGCTGGGCATGTGCAGAGGGAAAAGCTCCCACAAGGCCATGTAAACAAGCCCAGGGTGACCAGAAGCAAGCCTGGGCTGAGCGTCTCCGAGCAGATAACCCAGACTAGGTCAACTGTGTGCTCCCCTTGAGATGTAGCCTCCATCGCCTCCCTCCAGACAGTGAGGTGAGTCAGAGCCCCAGTGATGCCTTAATCAGGACACGCACACCCAGCTCCTGCCTGGCTCCTCTTTCCTTCACAGCCTCTAGAACTACAAACGTCCTCAGGGCTTCAGCCAAGGCCCCTGTTTTCTCACACACCCTTTAGAGACCTTATTCTATGCCTTCAGCCTCAGCTCTCCAGTTCCAACCTCCATCTTAACTCCCAGCTCACACCCCCACCTGGATGTCACACAGATGCCTCTGGTGCAAGGTGCTCACAACCTGCCCCTCCTCTTTTGTATTAGCGGTCACTTACCTCGACCCACTGGGTCAGCCAGGCTAAAACTGCTGACGCTATTCCTTTTCCACCCCTCCTGCTCCACATTCACCTCCAAGCAGATGCTGTCACGTCTGCCTCTGAAACATCTCTGGAAGCTGGCCCCTGCCCTGAATGCTCAGGGGCCCCATCTAACACTCGAACAGTACTCTTTCTTCACACTGGTTTCTCCCCCTCCATCACCCTCTTCATCCCCCACTGCTGCCCAAGCTCTCCTTCAAAACCTAAGGAATGCACAGGCGCTTGCTTCCTTTGCTTCTTAAAACCTTAAAGTCCCAATGTCTTCAGGATAAAATCCAGACCACCTATCTGAAATGAACATACAAAGCCTGTCATTTGAAAAATAAAAGAGGCTGCCATGACCTACCCTACATTCTCCCTGGAGCTTTATCTCCACCCCCCCGCCCCCCGCCACCCCCACACACACCTTCTTTACACCTCCAGTCCAGGTCTGCTGAATGGGCCAGTGCTGATGCTTTTGCTCAGTTCACACACTTCTTTCTCCCTAAAATTTGCTCCATGTCATTCAAGGCCAGCTCAAATACCACCTCTGCAAAGATGCGTGCCTCGGTTCTTCCTGCTGAAGTTTAAAGGAAAGTGTGGGGTGAGATACAGTGGTTGACCACAGCGGCCACCCTGACTACTGATCAGCGAGGAGTGGGCCTTTGCCAAGTCACCACAGCTCAGGGTCTCGTCCTCAGTTTTGCTGGACAGGCATGCTTTTGGAGGCTTCCTGGAGAGTAGACACAATCTAATTGTCCAATAAAGGTCACAAAAAGAAAGAGACAGAAGAGAAAAACAGAGGCACCAAGTGAACCTGAATGCCAAGCCAGTGATCACCCCATGCTCTCCTTGACATGGGAAGCCAAACTCCAGCCGAGGGATGGGAGCCAGCTTGCCCTCGGCCAAGGCACCCGCTGTGTCCCACAAGAGATAAGGTGCTAATGGTGTGAGTCAGGAGTTTAAAACCCGGCTCTGCCACTTACTCTGACTGGACTTTGGACAACTCACCTAACTCTTGGTTTCCTCACCTGTCAAGTGGAGTGAATGATCCCCTTTGTCTCAGCTACTCCCTCCACTTGAACCACTCTTCCCCTAGATACCTAAATAGCTCCTTTCCCCTCTTCCCTGTCTCTGCTCCATTTTCACCTTTGCAGAGAGGCTCTTCTTAACCTTCCTAGATAAAACGGTAATGCCTCCTCCACCTCCAGCCCTCCTCATCCTCCTTACCTTGCCACACCCCCAGTGCCCACACCAAGGCCCAACCAGAGGGAACTATTCAATAAACAAGGTGGAATGAATAAAACATTCCTACCCCATAGAGTTGTGAGGATGGTGAGTGGTTAGAAGTATCTCAGTTGATTAGAGCATCATCTCAATATGCCAAGGTTGCTGGTTCAGTCCCCAGTCAGGGTACATACAAGAAACAACCAATGAATGCATCACTAAGTGGAACAACAAAGTGATGTTTCTCTCTCTCCCCCTTCCTTTGTCTATATCTCTTAAAATCAATAAATTTTAAAAATAATACAAAATAACTTCTAAGGGGCCCAGCTGGGATGTGAACTCTAGTCATGCCTGAGGACACCCTTCCCTTTCCCCCACCTTAGCCCAGATGCTTTAGGAGTCCGTTCCTGTGTAAGTCCTCAGCTGCCGCCTAGGGAATGTGGGCAGACTGCATTGCGGAGAACACCCACAATTAAGGGGTAGGTGGAGAAAGAACCCCGGAAGGAAACAACAGCCAGAGAGGTCAGGAGAGAACGGAAAGCTAAGGAAGACTGGAAGTCGGCCCACAATGCTGCCAGGGGTCGGCAGGATGTGGACCCCTCCCTCGGCCCACGTAGTGTCAAACTAACAACCCAAGCACCCTCCCACCCCTGCTGACGCATTCTTTCTTTAGATATGTTAATAGGGGGCAAGGGTTAAGGCTGAGCCAGAGCTCCCGGGAGCCTTTGTGTCTCTTAGATCAGTTTGCATAGCTTTGCTCTGACCTGTGATGTATCGACTTTATAGTTTACATCAGGGCAAACAAGACAATCTTAACTCCAATTTCAAGGGAAGGTTCTTCCAGGCAGACCTCCTGCTGTGTGGGATGTAGCAGAATACATTAGGCCTTTAGATTCAGACCTAGATTAAAATATGGGTTCTGCTGCGTGACCTTGGCCAAACCTTAGGTTCTTAGCCTTTTAAATGGGGTGGTCACGAGGGTGAGAGAAACGTGCCTGAGACGTCCAGTTCATAGTATGTGCTGTTATTATTGCATTGTCTCCGTTTACCACATGGCTTCATCCCTGAACACAGGGTTAGCTTTTGAGAACTCTGATGCCCACGTTCACTCCCAGTCCTGGATGTCAGAATCTCCAGCAGTGGGACTGAGGTTCTGTATGTTTATTCCCAGGTGATTCTGAAACACAGCCAGAGCTGAGAACCACAAGCCCCCTCTAGCCAAGAACTGCTTTCTTCTTCCCCTACAGTCTGTATATCTTCATGCTGAATTTCTCACTGTATCAGTGAACTCTCAGTAGGCAGCTCTCTCTATCCTATGGCCGGGAATTCTCAGAAGGCCACCCCTCCTCGAATGAATGCGGTTATTCCCAAATCAACAACCTATTGAGTCATGCCTCTCCATCCTTCACAATAATCTCGTTTTCAAAAGGCAACTGGAGCTTTCTAATTTATTAATTTATTCACTCATTTGCAGTTGCCCCCTTAAGCTCTCTAGCACATGAATACTTGAGAATTCAAGCAAATTGTGGGGTGAAATTAGAACAAATGAGAAGAGAAGTTTAGCATGAGTTCACCCAAGTCTCCTCCAGATATTAATAACTGTTCCATAATTAATAATAACAAGAATAAAAAGGCCCTGGCCAGGCAGTTCAGCTGGTGAGAGCATCATCCCCACACAGCAGCGCCTGGGTTTGATCCCCGCAGTGGGGGCACACAGGACAATCAACCAGTGAATGGATAAACGAGTGGAACAACACATCAATGTTTCTCTTTCTTTCCCTCTCCCGCTCCCCCTCCCTCTCTCTTGCTCCTTCCCTCCCTCCGTAAAATCAATTTAAAAAAAAGAACAACAGTTACACAGCAATTACTTTGTGTCAGACATTGTACTAAATGCTCTACATTAATTATTTTAATCTTTTAATTTAGCGATTTTCAACCGGTGTGCCACAGAATTTTTAAAACATGAAACACCTGACTATTTATTTAGTCAGGGGCACTGACCTCTTTCCCCTTAGACTGTCAAATGAAAAAAATGACAACAGCCAACGCAACAACAGTTGTCTGGTGTGAACGAATCAAAATTATACCAATTTTTTGTCAGATCAGCAAAAAATAAAACTTTTTTGGTGTGCTGCAGAATTTTAGTAGTTTGTGTGCCATGAAAAAGGCTGAAAATCGCTGCTCTGACTGTTATTCCTACTTTATAGAGAAGGAAACCGAGACGCTGCGAGGTGAAGTAACTTGCCCAAGTGTACACACCTAGTAAACGGTGGAGGCAGAATTCGAACCCAGGCATTTCGGACCCAGGACTAGGATTTTACTACTTAAGGACAATCTAAGGAGAGGGGCTGGCAAGCCCCTTAGAGGCCCAGAATCAGAGGCCACTGAAGAGGGCCCGATGTTGCCCCCAGCCCTGGGGAGGAGGAGGGGCGAGTCCCAGAGAAACTGGACCCGGGGTCATGGCTCACCACAGGCCCATGGCTTCCTGGATTGCCTGGCAGAGGAATGAAAGATATGAAAGGGAAATTCCTCCAGGAAAAGAAAACATTCTTGAGGTTTGTTTGTTTTTTTCTCCTTTGCCTCATCTCTGATTTCAGACCCAGGGTTTCTTTGCTGAGTCATGGAGGACATTTTTAAAGGGGTGGGGTGGTGACGGAGTGTCACCTCCACAGTGCCAGGGCAACGGGCTGGACACCCTGGGGTCTCCAGGGCAGCCCAGCCTGGGAGGGCAATGACAGACAGCACCTGTTCTAAAAATAGTTCACCGAGAGGAAGCAGTGTCTCCTGCTCCTCTTCCTTATCTTTCTGAGTCTCTTCAATGAATAAACAAGAACATTAACAGACGCTTGGATGACTGAACAAGTAAATAAGTAAGTGACTCAACAAACACTGACTGACCCCTTGAAGGCTCTGGAATCAGACACGCCCAGATTTGATTCCAGCTCTGCCACCACTTGGGACCCTCAGCAGGTGACAGGCCTCAGTTTCTTAATCTAGAAAATGGGGATATTTGTTTCAGCCTAAAGCTTGGGGGAGGGCCAGGAGAGGCAGGAGAGGTTGAGCTCTTGGCATGCAGTGTGCATTCCGCAAATGGCGCCCCTGTGCGCCCAGCACTGAGACGGGTTGGAAACCAAAGAGCAAGAATCTCAGCCTGAAGTAGAGGTGTTATGAATCAACAAGATAAATGATCCGAGAAGAGAGGCCAGTTTCCAAGGTTAAGGACCCAGAGAGGAAAAAGACCAATTGCCAAGCTGGGGCGGGGCACATCAGCAAGATCTGCTCAAGTCTGCAGTCCAGGGCTTCTCAGACCATCACCAGAGCAGAATCACCCAGGGCTCCCTGAAAGTACAGGTTCCCATTCAGCGGTCCTGGATGGCGCCGGAGATTCTGCATTTCTAACCACCTCTCACAGCATGTGCAGGGCCTCGGCCGCGCCTGCAGTCCACAGCCAGGAAGGGCTTCAGGGTTCTCGTTCACAGACTTGTTACACTCTGTATCCACTTTAGGGCGAAGTGCGCAAAGTGACTTTCAGAAGCTGCCAGCTAGGCAGCTACCTGAGCCCCACCCCATATACACCTGGTGATTCTAGCGAATGATTCTAACACCCACTAAGGTTCACATCCTTGAAAGTGGTTATTTGCTTCCTCCAGCCTTCGCCTGTCCAGACCAAATCATTCAAATGCTTCAAATGTTTTCATATCCGGTATTTTGCAATGAATCCCCTTTAAAAGGTCATAGATTTATGCGAAAGGAGTTGATTAAGAATCTTTTCTAAATGTAAACCATCTTCATTCCATCTTAGGTTGTAGGCGAGGGGAAGCTGTACTGGAAAAGATGAGAAATTTTTGCTGATTTCACACAAAATACTGGTATCAGAGAAGATAACATTTAGCTGACAGCAAACAGGGTAAGAGGGGTCACCAATTTAAAGATTATTTTGGATGAATCACTGTACCAGAAAATACAAAATGCCCTAAAAGCTTATGATTTGTGTATGAAAGAAGTTTTGATGGAGGTTTTCCCAAATTTGATAACAATCCTAATATTTATGTGCCTTTAGAAATATTGACCTGTGAAGCTAAAACAATCCTTTCTATACTAAAAATAATTTAAAAAGTTACAATCAATCATGCTAGAGGAATATACTTGGTTATCTATTTTTAATTTATATGTGGAAATCCTTTTAAATGACTACAAAACCATGGTCATATGGAAATGCAACCAGAGAAGAAGCGGCCAAACTTCAGGAAATGGGTTCCAGAGGGGTGTCCAGCAGTTCACGCAGCTCTCCTGTCATTCTTCTGGATTTTATGATGGTTTGGCCTCAACATTTTGTCTATGTCAAGGTTTTATTTCTAAATCTAAAGAAATATTCACTTTTGTATCTTTTATATTTGTGTTTGTATTGTTTTCCTTAAAGAGGGCTTCAAAAATGGCGTAAGCTTTAGACCCAACAAAATCTGAAACTACCCTGGCTGTCATGGAAAGCGCGGGCTTCGGATCAGACCTGGGCTTACGTCTCGTATCTATTCCTTGCCAGCTGTGCGCTGTGTGGCCTCTGACAACTTACTAGCTTCCCTGAACCACAGCTTTATCCTTTATCTATAATGAGATGGTAATATCTATCTTACAGGCTTGTCTGGTGATTAAATAAGATACTGCATGTAAAGCAGCCATTATGTGGCCATTCAATGACCTTGTGGTAAAGAGACAACTGAGGTTCATTTGGGGCCACACAGCTGAGAACTTTAGAAAGAATATGGATTTCAGGTTTATATCAACAATCCTCTTTCCTCTCTACCTCCCACCCCTTTCAAGACAAAGTAAAAAACAATCCTGTAGTATCCTTGAACCCAAGTGGATCTAACCCATCCTTCACTCTTTTTTTTTCATCTTAACCCGAGGACATGTTTATTGATTTGAGAGAGAGAGAGAGAGATCCATGTTAAGGAGAAACATTGATCGGTTGCCTCCCACAAGCGCCCAGACCAGGGATCGAACCCACGACCTAGCTATGTGTCCTGACCAGGAATTAAACCCACAACCTTTTGGTGTATGGGACGATGCTCCAAATAACTGAACCACCCAGCCAGGGCCCATCCCTCACTCTTCACCGAAGAGAGGGAGCAGCGATGTTGGCATCACCAGCACAACCCACCTTCACGTGAGAAAAGAGAAACGAACACCCCACTGACAGGTCCTGTCAGAAATAATGAATCAGATGAAATTAAGAAATACTTGGCCTTTTGCTGAAATCATAAATTTGGTTACCAAATTTGTGTTCTCTTTTTTCCACCAACTCAACCCCAAGATTCTTCTCTTCTTTCCACAACTTGTGCCAGTTTCTTTACAATTATCTCATTTCCTTCTCACAGTGGCCTCATACAAGTAGTTATAACCCCATTTTACGGAAAAAGAAACAAGCTCACAAAGGTGAAGCATCTCGCCTGATATGAATCCGACCACAGTGCCTCCCTGCCAATTGCCCCTCGAGCGTGTTTCTGTGCAGTGGAACTGGAATTTAGGTGTGGGAGTGGGGAGTGGACAATCAGAGGATCCTTGTGGTCCCGTATCTCCCTTGAACCCTAGCATTGCCCGGCCCTGCCAAACCACTCCCGTTTCTCCTGAACCTGCCCTTCTGATCCATGCTTTTGCTCCCAAAGCTCACTGCAGAGTAAAGCTAAACAGCAGTTTGCCTCTCCAGGAGCCACGGGGTAGGCGTCCAAAGACCCTGGTTCTCCCCTATTTTGGCCCCCATCTCACCCTTAGGCAAGCTGGTTGATCTCTCTCTGAACCTCCTTTGCCACACTTTAAAAATAAGGCAGGAACGAGATACTTCCAGGATTCTCCACAGTTTCAACATTAAGTGAGGCCATCAGGAGTACACAGAATGCAGATCATTAAACATGTTCCTGCTGGTTTTCTGAAGATACGACACTGCCCAAAGCCACAGCATTCCCTGTTAATAGGGCATTGTGAAAGCTGTAAGGAATACATGGTGACTAAATGTGACCGTGGAGTTTGGAGACACGTGGCTCCGAGTCCTGCCTCGGGGCTGGGGCCCTACCCAAGTTGGGCAAGTCTTTATCTTCTTGAAGTCTCCTTTCCCTCCTCCATGAAGTGGTGGTTTCATAATGGTCTCCGTCCTGTAAAGCTCTATGACCATAAAAGAGATGAGGCCAGTAAAGTGCTCAGTACCACGCTGAATGGATGAATAGGCCACCGAGGTCATCACCACTTATGATACCGTCAGGCCTCCTCCTCTGTTTTTCAACTGGAATACAGGACCTGAAAGGGATAAGCCCAAAGGAAGACTGCGGAAGAGAAGGGAAGAAGGGACAAGGGACATGCGATGGACAGATGGAGGGAGGCGGACCTCAGAGGGCTGCACATGGCCCATCTGGGGAAGAGAATGGGTTCACTCTCTCTCTGCCCAGCTCCACCCCCATGTGTCTACACAATGTCAAGGAGGTGTCAGTAAGATGGTGCTAGAGAATACTCAAATATGCGAAGCGGGAATCACAGATACTTCTGAAACGCACCCCCAACTTTCTATCTCAGCGGGCTCTGCCTCTCCGGGGTCTGGGCAGGGAGTCTGCTCCTTCCTCCTCTCCACTCTGGCAATCCTCCTAATCAGAATTTCACTCTCCATTCAAGCAGCCAACTCGAAGCCTGCAATCCTTCTAGCGCCTGCCAGCTCAGCCCATCTGTTCTAAACCCTTTAACACAAACAAATAAATGAATAAACCAAACAACTTTCTTACCATTTCTCTCTCCTTAAAAAAAATCTTGGCATTTATTTATAACAGTGAAAAATGGAAACAACCTAAACGTCCAACAATAAAAGCTTCGTTCAGTACACTGTAACCCCATAATAGAGTATTATACTACAATAGAATAATACACTATGATAGATTTGTACTATAGTATATAGAATATTACATATTATGATTGAATATCGAAAGCAACCATGGATGTAAAATAGTGTTGGTTACCAGCGTGGGTCCTGCAGTTGGACAGACCTGGGTTTAACTCCCACATCCACGACATACCAGCCGTGTGACCTCTCTCTCTGCTTTAGGTGTGCATCGGAAAAATGGCGCTACTAATACAGAGTTCTGACTCTGCAGTCAGACTTCCTGACTGGTTTAAATCCTGGCTTTGTCACTTTCTCATAGCTGTACAATCTTGGGCAGTTCAAGTAAGCCATCCATTCCTCAGCTTCCTCATCTGTAAATTAGGATCTCCAAACCAGGATTTTGGGGTGAGAATTAAATGAGACAGCACGTGCTAAACCCTTGGAACAGTACTCGACACTGCCAAGGTGACATTATCATTCCCCTACCCCCACCCCCGCTCTAACCCCCCAAGTGATTTCTGAATGTAACTGCACATCCAAGTCACTCAGAGCACGCCGCCTTGCAGAGGAACGCCTGAGCTACTCCAGATGTGCGACAGCAACCTGCCCCCAGCTCAGGTGGGCCCTTGGCCGGGGTGTCTGTCATCAGCAAGACCTGGTTAAGCAGGGACTAACGCTCATGACTCTGACAGGAGCAGCTGGGGCTCGTTGGGGGCTGAGTTTAGTCTGCTAGAAAAACAACAGCCTGACTCAGTGTATGGTGAGCCATGTGACAATGTGCTTTGCCCCTGAACTTAACTGGAAACTCACCGGCTTTCTGCAGAGGGTTCCTGATGGAGGGTCCCAAGTGCCCTCGTTACCATTCAACAACAGCCCAACTTAGCCCGGGTCACAGAGAGGCAGCCACCTGTTGAACCACAGCATGGTTCAGTTCCCATCTTAGTTCTTCCTGGCACTGCTATCAACCCATAAAAGGGGGCTAAGGGGTGGGGGGCCAATCTGCTATTTCTCTTGAGCCTAACTGTCAATTCCCCCAGGCTCTCGGCTTCCAAAAGAATTAGGCTAATTCCATGGGGCACGTTATACTTTTCAAAGAGTTTATACACACGTGATCCCATTTGAAAATGATGATTACCATTTATATGTATCTAATGTTAACCATTTTAGAAAATGCTTTGTCCTCCACTAATTAATTTCATCTCCACAAGGACACTGGGAGCTGAACTAGAGAAATTCAAGTGATAGGAGGGCAAGGCCAGTGGAGGTATGGGGCGCTGCCTGGGGAGGTGACTTCCAAGGCTTCACGGCAGCACGATCTCAGCGAGGATATGTCATGCCAGGCCACCTCCTCAGCCTCTCAGGCTCCAAAATATGACCTGTCAGCATGTCCAGGGGTACCTGCACCCCTGGGATGAAATCAAGGTAACCAGGGCCCCAAGACAGGGGGCCTCCCACACAGCCAAGAATAAACAAACACTGGGAGACACAGCTGCTGGTGGGCAGACACGTTCTCTCCGTGCAGGCCCTTCACCAAGGCAGCCAGAGGGGAATCGGAAGGGGAATCGGAAGGGGATCTGATGGGGAAGGGATTGGATCTAAGGGAGGCAGCCACAGTTCCAATGCTGGGGGCACAGGCCAGGAGAGGTGTGTCTTTTCCCAACATGGAAAATTGTCAGGCCAAATCAGGCCACCTCTTCACTCAGTGACCACTTCTTGCCTTTTGAAAAAGTTGCCAGGGCTATTGGACCTTTCTTTGTAGTTAATGTTAGTTTCCCAGTCCAGTGACAATTAGGTCTCATTGGTCTGGAAGCCATTCTGTCTCTCTTTTTTTAAAGTATTTATTTATTTTTAGAGAGGGAAAGGGAGGGAGAAAGAGAGGGAAAGAAACATGGATGTGTGAGAGATACACCGACCTGTTGTCTCTCTTACGCCACCCAGCTGGGGACCCAGCCCACAAGCCAGGCATGTGCCCTGACTGGGAATCAAACCAGCGACCTTTTGGTTCACAGGCTGGCATTCAATCCACTCAGCCACACCACCCAGGGTGCCATTCTGTCTCTTTAAGGTAACTCCATCCATTCCCTGTGGGTCTCATTGCCTTGCTCTCAGAGTCTGATTCTTCTTCCTAGCTCTGGGTGGAGGTGAAGGAAGTAGGAAGGGATGCTTCTCTGGAGCTGTTGGATGGTGGTGGTGGTGGTGGTGGTTGTTGTTGTTATTATTATTCAAGGAAATTGAGAGTCTGAGAAGTTCTGATAACAAAACTGTCTGTATAGGAAAGATACCAGACAATAAGGTAGAGCTCCTACTGGGCTGACCTCAGGGACACCCCCTGGCCCACAGCAGAGAGCCTCCCCCTCAGCAGCCTCCAGCATCAGCCTGCTCATTTGAATGCAGAATGTGTGAGGTGCAGGGCCACAGGGCAGCTGCCCCTAAAACAGACTGACGTACTGCCAGGAGGGCATCTTCAAAGAACTGTGCAATCATTGTAGTGACAGAGCCATCTGTGTAGATCCATTCACATCACTAACCAATCCCCCATCTAAAAGCTCCCATGTGCAGAGTAACTCCTTGGACGAGGGGGTCCAGCCTGGGCCCTGAAATGAGAGTCTCAGGGTCAGAGGGAATTCAGAAGTACCTAATTCAGCCTAACCAAATTATTCACTTTCCCCACAACCCTAGTTCCCAGAACTTACAACTCAAAGACCAATAAAATTTCCCCCCAAAATCTAGAAACCAAAAAGTTAAAGCTATTACCAAGTAAGGTTATCAGGGAAAAAACCTACAGAGCCTATATATAATATATTTAATAAAATAAAGAATACCTGAATACCAATCCTTAGAGAGGGCTCAGAATAAAGGATACTACCTTTAGTGGAAAGAAGTTAATTACATAAAAAACCTAGTACATGCCCTGGCTGGTGTGGCTCAGTGGATTGAATGTCAGCCTGTGAACTAGAGGGTCACTGGTTCAATTCCCAAAAAGGGGACATGCCTGCGTTTCAGGCCAGGTTCCCAGTGCGGGGGTGCATGAGAGGCAGCCACACATTGATGTTTCTCTCCCTCTCTTTCTCCATCCCTTCCCCCTCTCCAAAAATTAAACAAATAAAATCCTTAAACAGAAAACAAACCTAGTACGTCATCTGATGAGACCCAGCCTGGAATCGCAGCCCCACACCAGCCCCTCGGTGAGCCACGTGGTACTGGGCACTTCTTCGATCACGGCAGCTCACACTATTTGATACAACCCAATCCATTTTCAAAAAACTTTATTAACATTAAAAAATGTATAATCTATAAATATATTGGAAAAATTAAACTGTGAGGGATAATGCTTCAGGAACCTGTGTCTATCCACTCTATTCCGTTATATATTCTGCCTCACCTTCCACTAAGGCCAGGTCCCTGGGAGTAATGAGAATAATAGCTAATATACTGAGCACCTGCTATGAGCTGAGCACTGTTCTAAGTGGTTAATGTACATTCATTCAGTTACTCCGTAGAACAACCTTATGGGGTAAGTAGAATTATTATTCCTGTTTACAGATGTTTAAAAAGCACAGAGTAATCTGCCCAAGTGGTCAAGTTCAGATTCAAAGCCCAGCAGCCTGGCTCCAGAGCCCATACCCTTTTGCACCGCACTTGTTCATGGTAAGGCTTCCTTACGTATCCAGTTGGGAGGCAAATAATACACTTCCCAGTTCCCTATTTCTCCCATGGTCCTTGTCCCAGTTCATCCTCTCCTTCTGTTTCCACTGGACTGCTGCACTTAACTGAACCTACATTCCTGCCTCTCCATCCAATGTACTCCTCTCCAGGCCTGCACAAGTTTAAGTTGTTAATCTAAAACTGTTCTCATTATAAAAGTAGATACGCTTAATCAAAGAAAATTTGGCAAATACAGAGTAGAAAGAAAAAAGCCCCAACCTATTCATAGTCTTACCAACCACTGAAACCAACTCTATGACACATTTTGATAATGTTCCTTCCAGTCTCTTTTTTTAATACATGAGCCATTTTTTAAAAACATGAGATTAAAAAAACTTGCCTTTATTATATCTAAAATTTTAGTGAAAATTATTTCATGAGCATTTTTTCATGCTATTAAATATATTTACATTGTCAATGCAAAATTAAGCTGTGATCATATTAATTATTGCTCAAAAATGTTCAATATCTCCCCCCATGCATGTCAAATAAATTTCAGATTCCTTAGTTTGACATTTAAGGTTCTCTTTAATCTATTGCAGTGTGTTTTTTCTCCTGTTTTTCCATACCCTAGCCCCTGTCTCAACATGTATTCTTGCCAAATGGGATCTCCATTGCTTGAATGCTTACTGTACAATTTCCACACCCCCTGGGCCTTTGCTCACTCACATGTTCTATATTTTAGAGGACACACCCAGGACTTCCGGCCAAGATGGAGGTGTACATAGATACATTTTGACTCCTCGCACAACCAAAAGAAGGACAACAACAGAAATAAAAAATAACCAGAACTGCTAGAAAATCGAACTGCATGTATGGAAGTCCAACAACCAAAGAATTAAAGAAGAAACATTCATTCAGATGGGTACGAGGGGCAGACAAAAGCAGCTGGGGCCAAAAGGACACTCGACAAGGTGGTGGCTGGCGGTCCCACATCTGTATGCGGATAAATGGGAACAACTGGGGAATGAGACAGACTACACAACCCAGGGTTCCAGTGCAGGAAAAGAAAGCCTCAAAACCTCTGGCTGTAAAAATCTGTGGGGGGTGGGAGAAACTCTCAGCCTCACAGGAGAGTTTTTTGGAGAGATCCACAGGGTCCAAGAACGTACGCAAAATCACCTACCCAGGAATCTGCACCAGAAAGGCCCAATTAGCAGGGGAAATGACTGAAAGCCAGTGAGAGCCAAGCAAGCAGCATTGTTCCCTCTATAACCCCACCTCCACATACAGCACCAAACACAGACATGTGTTGCCCTGCCCTGGCAAATACCTAAGGCTCTACCCCTTACAATGTAACAGGTGTGCCAAGACAAAGAACTATGGCCCAAATGAAAGAACAGATCAAAACAGAAACAACTAAGCAACGAGGATATCTCCTATCACATGCATAGTTCAAAACACTGGTAATCAGTATGCTCACAGAAATGGCTGAGTATGGTTGCAAAATAGAGGAAGAAGTGAAGACTATGCAAAGTGAAATAATGAAAAATATACAGGGAACCAAGAGTGAAGGGAAGGAAACTGGGGCTCAAATCAATGATTTGAAACAAAAGGAAGAAATAAACATTCAACCAGAACAGAATAAAGAAACAAGAATTCAAA
>CM052541.1:102627561-102777201 GCA_028533065.1 Trachops cirrhosus
AATTATAGGGGTACCAGAAGGAGAAGAGGAAGAGCAACAAATTGAAAACTTATTTGAACAAATAATGAGGGAGAACTTCCCCAGTCTGGCAAAGGAAATAGACTTCTAGGAAGTCCAGGAAGCTCAGACAGTCCCAAAGAAGTTGGACTCAAGGAGGAACACTCCAAGGCACATCATAATTACATTATCCAAGATGAAAGATAAGGAAAGAATCTTAAAAGTAGCAAGACAAAAGGAGAGAGTTATCTACAAAGGAGTTCCCATCAGACTGTCAGCTGATTTCTCAAAAGAGACCTTACAGGCAAGAAGAGGCTGGTAAGAAGTACTGGAAGCCATGAAAGGCAAGAACCTACATCCCAGATTGCTCTATCCAGCGAAGCTTTCATTTAGAATGGAAGGGCAGATCAAGTGCTTCTTAGATAAGGTCAAGTTAAAGGAGTTCATTATCACCAAGCCCTTATTATATGTAATGTTAAAGGGATTTCTCTAAGAAAAAAAAAAGATCAAAACTATGAACAGTAAAATGACAACAAACTCAACTGTCAACAACTGAACCTAAAAAAAGAAAGAAAGAAAGAAACCTAAGCAAACAACTACAACAGAAACAGAATCACAGAAATGGAGATCACATGGAGGGTTACCAGTAGGGATGAGGAGGGGAAAGAAAGGGAGAAAAGGTACAGGGAATAAGAAGCATAAATTGTAGGTACAAAATAGGCGGGGGTGGGGGCAGGGGGGGGCGGCTAAGAAAAGTATAAGAAATGGAGAAGCCAAAGAACTTATATGTACGACCCCTGGACATGAACTAAGGGGGATGGGTTTTGGTGGGAGGGGGTATGTAGGACAGAGGGGAATAAAGGGGAGAAAAATATCAGACAATTGTAATAGCATAATCAATAAAATATACTTTAAAAAATAGAGGGCACACCCAATTTTGATTGGTCTATGCTTAAAATGAACTCTTATTTCACACACAAACCTATGTTTACCCCATACCCCCACCCCAAGCTCTGCCACCATTTTCTCAGGGCAAAAATCTTGAAATCATCTTTGAATCCTCTCTTTCTTCTATGTCCCTCATCCAATCTATCAGTGACTCTGCCTCGGAATATCTATTGTGAACTTTTTGGCATCTGCCTCATGACCTCTCAAATCCAAGCCTCTTCTATTTCTCTAATATCCTATTAATCCTATAATAGCCTATTTCTGGACCTCCCTGCTTTACTCTGCCCTCCATGCAGACTGCTTCCAATGTAGAAGCCAAAGGTCCTTTAAAAACGTAAATGAGCCTTGGCTGGGTAGCTCCACTAGTTAGAGTGTTGTCCAATACACAAGTTTCAGGTTTGATCCCAGGTCAGGGCACATACAAGAATCAACCAATAAATGCATAAACAAGTAAAATAGTAAATCAATGTCTCTGTCTTTCTGTCTCTTTCCCTCCCCACCCTCTCCTTTCCTCTCTCTCTAAAATGAATGAATGAATGAATGAATGAATGAATGAATAAAAGTGATCTCGCCTTAAAACAAAAACAAAAAAGTCAAATAGAGCAAACTGTTTCCAATGGCTTTCTAACACATTTAGAATAAAAGCCAAGATGTTAGGTCCTGACTATCTCTTTGACCTCATTTATTACCACTCCTACCTTTTTTACTCCCCTCCAACCATACTTGCCTCCTAGTGGTAGTTCAACCTCAAGAATCAGTTCAGGTCTTAACACCTTTGTACCTACTGTTCCCTGGGCCTGAAAGTTCTTCCTCCACAGCTCTACTGTCCAATATGGTGGCCAAAGGTGTCTGTGTCTATTGGGCACTTGAAATGTGGTTAGTCTGAATTCAGATGTGTTTCAGAAATGTAAAATACACACTGGATCTCAAACAGTTACAAAAGATGTAGACTATCACATTAATTTTTATATTGATTACATAATGAAATTATATTTTAGATGTATTAGGTAAAGTTAAATGTTATTAAAATTAATCTGTTTCTTTTTACTTCTTAAATGAGGCTGCTAAAATATTTTAAATTAACTTTGTGGTTTGAATTGCATTTCTGTTGGACAGAGCTGCCCTGGACCACTGGTTCTCCACCCTGGTTGCACATGGGAGTCACCTGAGGTACTTAAAAAGTATCTGCCTGGGCTTTATCTCCAGAGATTCTGTTTCAGTTTGGCCTGGAGTGTGTCCTGGGCATTGAGATTTTTAAAAAGCACCCCCAGGTGATTCTAATGTCCAGCCAGAACTGAAAATCACCATGGTACCAGATTTTCCTGCAGCTCCTCATTCAGGTCTCGGCTCTAATGTCACCACGCCAGAAAGACCTTCCCCGACCAACACAATTGAAATGGCACCATCCTGCCCAGGCATTCACTCTCTAGGTCCAGACAGATCCTGCTTTATCTTTCTTCACAATTTTTTTCACTGTCAGATATTATATTACAAACTCAACTGTTTATGTGCTTATGGTCTGACTCCCCATCAGCACTTGTAACCTTCCAAGGCAGAAAGTTGGCCTTATCCCTATAGTATTTTCAGCCAAGAACAATGCAGATCATGGAGAAGGTAATAAGTATTTGCTGAATGAATAAACCAACGTTCAAGGCATGGATCCATGAAACTGAAGGCCCCAGCTGCTGGAAGGAGCCACCAGACATTGAGATAATCACTTCTCAGAGAGTCACCGTAAGTAGTGGCCATATTCCGGGCACCCCCTAGCTTTCTCCTTCCCACACTTCCTCTCTGTTAAAATATTACCTGTACACTGTAAATTTAATATGTTCCTGGGAGATGACTGGACAATAAGTATCAAACATTTAAAAAGTACTCATGTTCTTTTTTTGTTTGAGTATTCACATGAGTATTCTTCTAGGAACCTAGTCTAAGAAGCCAGAGGTGAATGCAAATGTTTGCATTTATTTTGGTAATCATCCCAAGATTATACAGCACATTAAAGATATGGAGAAATGCTCACAATATTAGATCAGGAAAAAAAATTTTGAGTAGAAAAATGGTTAAGCTGGTTAAAAACAAAAACAAACTAGTAGGAACCCTAGCTAGAAAAAAGATGATTCCTACTGTGCATATTTTTTCTTATTGCAAATGCTAGCATGTATGTATGTATGTATGTATGTATGTATCTATATTTGATAGTACTGCAGATGCCCATGGTTCCTACTATACTGAAGTACCAGTGCATGATGGAGAGTGGGGGAGTGCTCACATGCTCTATCTCTTGATCTGGCACTTTGTGCCTGTCACATGGCACCTGTGGTTTGTGCTCCTGTTTCATGCTCGAAGAGAAATGCTCTAAAACATTCAGTAAGTCATCTACATAGCGGAATTATGGGTGATTTAAACTTTCTTTTAAAATGGTCTTTATTTTCTATGATAACAGGCTATATTTCTATACTTATAAAAAAATTCACTCCTATTAGAAATGATCATGCCTTATTACAGATCTTTAGAAAAGCAATTTATCAACAGATATAAAAACATTTAAAAATTTTCAAATAAGACAGAAAATGTTTGGAAAAATCTATAGCAAACCATTAACAGTGATCATTTCTGTCGAGTCTGTCTGGGACAAGGGGTTATTTGGAAACTTTTACTTCTATACTTGGTATATTTCTGCACAGTTTATTTATTTAACAATGAGCAAGTACTACTTTCAGAATCACATACACACATCAAACCCTTGACCAGGAATCCGAGCTCCAGAAATCTATCCTTTAAAAAATTGTTAATAAACAACCTGAATGGGACTATATTTATTACAGATATTGAATCAATAATTAATAACCTTTCAAAATAGAAAGCACCAGGCCCAGATGGGCTCACTGGTGAATTCTACCAAACATTTATGGAAAAAATTATACCTATTCTTTATGATCTTTTTTAGAAAATAAACACAGAGGGAATACTTCCTAACATATTCTATGAGGTCAGCACTACCCTAATACCAAAACCAGACAAAAACATTATAAGAAAAGTACAGACCAAATCTCTCACAAATGTAGATGCAAAAATCCTCAACAAAATATTAGCAAAATGAATCCAACAATGTATAAAAATTGTACACCATGACCAAGTGAGATTTATCCCAGATATGCAAGGCTGGTTCAATGTTCAAAAACCAATTAATGTAATCCATCACATCAAGAAGAAAATCACATGATGATACCAGTAAATATAGAAAAAGCATTTGACAAAATCTAACACCCACTCAGGATAAAATCCTTCTCCGAACTAGGAATAAAGGGGGATGTCCTCAACTTGATAAAGAACATCTACCAAAAACCTACAGCTAATACCATACTGATGGTGAGAAACTTGGGGTCTTCCCACTAACAAGGCAAGGATGTTCCCTCCGTCGCTGTTTTCAACACTGTACTGGAAGTCCTAGCTAATGTGCAGTAAGGCAAGAAAAGGAAGTAAAAGGTATACGGATTGGAAAGGAAGAAACAAAACTGTATTTGTTCAAAGATAATATAATTGTTTATATAGAAGATCTAAAAGAATCAACCAAAAAAGTTTTGGAACTAATAAATGATTATAGCAAGGTTATAGGATACAAGGTCAATCAATATACCAAGGCCAGTTGCTTTCCTAGATGCAAGCAAGTGGAACAAGTGGAATTTGGAATTACCATTTACATTAGCACCAACCCCAAACGAAATATCACAACTCTAACAAAATATGTATAAGATGTAAATGTGGAAAACTACAAAATTCCAATGAAAGATTTAAAAACAAAAACCTAAATAAACACAGAAATATTCTATATTCATGGATAGGAAGACTCAGTATTGTCAAGATGTGAGTTCTTCCCAATTTTATCTATAAATTCAACACAATCCCAATAAAAATCCCAGTAACTTATTTTGTGGATATCAGCAAACTGATTCTCAAGTTTACATGGAAAGACAAATGACCGAGAATTACTAACTCAATACTGAAGAAGAAGAACAAAGCCAGATCCTGACACAACCCAAGTTCAAGATGGTGTGGTATTTGTGCAAAAATAGATGCATACTTCAATGGAACAGAACAGAGAGCCCAGAAATCGATCCAAATAAGTATAAACATCTGATCTTTGAAAAAGGACCAAAGGCAATACAACGAAGCAGAGATACCCTTTTCAGTAAGTGGCACTGGAACAATTGGACATCCACACACAAAAAAAAAAAGAAGAAGAAGAAGAAAAATCTAGGCACACACCTATACCCTTCACAAAAATTAACTCAAAACTGATCACAGACTTTAAATGTAAAGTGCAAAACTATAAAACTCCTAAAAGATAACATAGGAGAAAACCTAAATGACCTTGCATATGGTGATGACTTTGTATATCACACCGAAGACATGATCCATTAAAGAAAGAAGTGGTAAGCTGGACTACCTTAAAATTAAAAACTTCCATTCTGCAAATGACAATGTCAAGAGAGTAAGAAACTAAGCTACAAACTGGGATATGCTATTTTCAAAAGGTACATCTGATAAAGGACTACTGTCCAAAATATACAAAGAACTCTTAAAGTTCAGTAATATAAAAAATTAACAATCTGATCTAAAAATCCGCCAAAGTCCTGAAGATGTACATCACAGAAGATATTCAGGTGGCACATAAGTATATGAAAAGATGCTCAACATCATACATATGTCATTAGAGAATTGCAAATTAAAGCAAAAATGAGCCCTGGCTGGTGTGGCTCAGTTGGTTGGAGCATTGTCCCATACACCCAAAGGTTGTGGGTTTGATTCCCAGTCAGGGCACATGCCTAGGTTGGGGGTTCAATCCCCTGTCGGGGTGAGAATGGGAGGCTACCAATCAATGTTTCTCTCTCACACTGATATTTCTCTTTCTCTCCCTTCCTCTCTCTCTAAATCAATAAACAATATTTTTTAAAAAACCATAAACCAATGAGATACCACTTGTGTAGGAAAACCTCATTCCTCCCCCTGTATGTCCTTTACCTTTACATTTATACTATCATACTCACAATAGTTCTGACACCAGATCTGGGTTATTTTCCCCACACACTAAGCAATTCTGCAACACTGGCTGAGTGTCCTACAATTTAACTCAATTCTAACACTATCTACCTAGTATCAGATTCCACAGGTTAAGGGTTCAATCCCATGTGACTGTTCCCCCCTTCAGGTTACCCACAACTTACGCCTGACTTGGCTACGAATCAGAGATTCCCACGAACTCTTCCCCTTGGATTCGATTAATTCACTAGAGCAGCTCACAGGACTCAGGGAAACACGTCGACCAGTTTATTAAAGGATGTGATAAAGGATACAGATGAGCAGCCTGATGAAGAGGTACATAACGGCCTCTAGTGTAGCAGCTTCTGTTTCCATAGAGTTGGGGCGCATCACCCCATTGGTAATGGATGTGTTCACCGACCTGGAAGCTCCCCAAACTGCACACTACCGGGATTTTTAGAAGGCTTCCTCACATAGGCACAATCAGTTACGAACTCCACTTCCAGCCCCTCTCCTCTCTCTACAGAATGGAGGAACAAGGCTGCAAATTCCAAGCTTCTAATCTTGATCTTTCTGGTGACCAACCCTCATCCAGAAACCATTCAGAACCCCATTCAGAGTCACCTCATTAGAATAAAAGGCACTCCGATCGCCCTAGAAGCTCCAAGGGATTTTAAAGCCCTGTGTAAGGAACTGGGGTCAAAGACCAAATATTAGAACAAAGATGTTACCAGTATTCCTATCACTTAGGAAATTACAAGGGTTTCAGGAGCCTGTGCCAGGCATTGGGAACAGAGACCAATATATATTTTCTCTATCATGCCCTATCAGCACACACCTGTCAGAAGGCCAATATTCAGAACACTGACACACCACGTGCTGGGGAGGGTGTGGACCAACAGGGAACGCAGAATCGTCTGGCCGCTTTGAAGGCAGTTTCTCACAAAATTAAACACACTATCTCCATACAATCCAGCAATCGTGCTCCTTGGGATCTACCCACGAGTTGAAAATTTATATCCATACAAAAACCTGCACATGAATGTTTACAGCAGCTTTATTCAGAATTGCCAAAACCTAGATGCAACCAAGATGTCCTTCAGTAGGTGAGTGGATAAATTAACAACTGTGGTACATCCAGAAAATGAAGTATTATTAGAGCTAAAAAAAGAGAGCTATCAAGTGGTAAAAAGACATGGAGGAAACTTAAATGCACATTACTAATTGAAAGAAGCCAATCGGAAAAGGCTACATACTGCAGGATTCCAACTACAGGCCACACAGGAAAACCCAGAACTACAGCGACAGTAAAAAGAACAGAGGTTTCCAGGGCCTGGGGGGTGGGGGGTGTAGGGGATGACTAGGTGGAGCACGGAGGATTTTTAGAGCAGTGAAAATACTCTCTATAAAACTGTAATGGTGGATACAGATCATCATTTGTCAAAACACATGGAACACACAACACCAAGAGCGAACCCTAATATGAACTATGAACTTTGGGTGATAATGATGTGACAACGCAGGTTCGTCAGTTAGAACAAATACACCAACCACTCTGAGGCAGGATGCCAACAGTGGGACTGAAAGTAGGGGAGGCTGTGGGTGTGTGGAGGACAGCGGGTTTGTGACAGCTCTACCTGCCATTCAGTTTTGCTGGGAACCTAAAAAATAAAGTTTATTAATTAAATAATGACTTATATATAGGAATATACCAACAGTTACCTATAACAGCAAAAATTTATAAACCACCTTCCACTCTAATACGAGGGAAATGGCTATGTGAATTACATCCCCAACGCTCAGCTGTATTTGCAACAGCAGGCACGTGTGGAGAAGCTGGGAACTGCAGGGATGTATGTAACTGCGTAAAGGGAACGATAAGGTTGCATATTACCAAAAGACGAGAAGGACGACATACTGAAATGTTAGCGCTGAGTTGTCTTTGGGTTTTAAACTTTTTTATAAATGTGTATTCTTTTGGCTGTAAAACTCATGGCAGAAAAAAACTTACAAATACAGAAATGTATAGCAAACAGCATCACCCACAATCTCAGTCTCTAGGCATAACAGAGGTCTTCTTGAATTGTGAGACTGGGTTATTTTCCTTTCTTTCTGTGTTTTAATATTTGTAGGTTTCCTAGTATTTGTGGAAAATACAATACACTTTTATAAAACTCTCCTCAGACCTCAGTTCTAAGGCCACCATCAGCCTCTCCATGGAATCACCCAAAATCTCCAGGTTGAACAGATTTTTCATCCTTGTTTATTCTCTGATATGTATCTGTTTTAGCTCGAGATACAGCTTATTTTGTATGCTTATTAACTGTGTGCTTTTATTTCCCTCAGTCTTTGCAGGCAGGGACAAGTCTTACTCATTTTCATATGCTGCTCCACCCCCTCTGGCTCCTAGCAATATGTGTAGAAATTTATTAAATAAATGTCCCTGCCATGTCCCTGCCAGTATCCTCATCTGCCCGCTCCCCAGCCAACAGGATGGGTGCTCAGAGAGGATCTGTCTTCTTCTAGGGGAGCTTGATGGCCTAAATCTCCAACTTCCTAGCTGGAATGCCGCTCTCCCTCCCTCCCACATACCAGGACACAAAGGGTGAGGCGGATTCCCCAGAAGGGCCCCAGTCATAATGCACCTTTGTGTGAAGCATCCAGTTGTACTTTCAGAGGAAACCATTTATCAGATTAAGTAGCTGGCACTGGCATGCAGAGTATGACCCTGGACAGAGATACAAGAAAACCAAGCTGGGATGGTGAGGGGGCGGCAGAGTGGAGATCTGGGTGGTGGGAAAGTGTGGGTGTTCTGGGATAGAGAAGTCAGGGTGGGGAACCAGGCAAGGGGCAGGGACTGGGCTGGGCAGTCAGCATTTAAACCAAATTTCACCTACTTTCCCACACAGCTTAAAACCACAGTGTGAGCTGAAAACCAGGAGCGGTGTGATAACGTGGCTGGACACCAGGAACAACAAGCCCTATGGTGCTCAGGAAGGACTAGACACGGTCACCTCTATGCGCCCTTCTAGTCTGTCATTTAGGACTTGGAGCAACCATTTCTTCTCTGTCCCTAATGATAACAGTATCTGCAATTACACAGCCCATCATTGTGCCGGGCATTGGCCTATGCTTTTCATTATAGTAACTTGCTTAACCTAAAAACCAGAAGAGGGAGGTATATTTATCTTTATATTACAGATGAGAAAACTGGCACAAAAAGATTAAGGAACTTGCCCAAGCCCCCCGCCCCCACTAGAAGTGGCCGATAACGCGTGAGCCCATCAGAATCTGTGCTCACCCACGAGAACTTCCCTTCCAGCTCCAGTCCCCTGAGGCCTTTGCTCAGCCTTGTAACTTTCCCCTTCTGGCTCTACAGGAAGGAAGAGACATTCCAGAAAGTTTCTAGCCCAGAGGTGATTTTTACTTACCTGCAGGGGTAGTTCAAAGGTGACCAATAAACAAGCTCTTAAAAAAAAAAGAAGAAGAAGATCCTGCCCTAGCTGGAGGGCTCGGTTGGTTGGAGCGCTGTCCCATACACCAGAAGGTGGCGGGTGGGATTCCCAGTCCGGACCCCTGCGCAGACTATGGGTTGCGTCCCCCATCAGGCACGCCGGACAGGCAACCGATGGGCGTTTCTCTCTTTCACTGATGTTTCTCTCCCTCTCTCTCTCCCTCCCTTCCCCTCTCTCTAAAATCAATAAGCATGTCCTCAGGTGAAAATAAAATATATATATATATTTATATATATTAAATATATACATTTAAAAAAGGAGATCCTCCCATCCCTGATTGTGTAGGATTCAAACTTCCCTCCACACTCTCCCTTCCTCCCTCCCTCCCTATCAGCCCACTCAAGTGCTGAGTTTATTTAGTCTTATTATTAAATAACCTCTAAGTTAGTTCTAGAGTTGAGAGGATTCATACACTTAAAAAATAATTCTTCTTATACCTACTATGTGCCAAGCACTGATCTAGGTGCCAAAATAATTTTTTCTTGGCTTGAAAGTATTATTACAGTGAGGATCTAGAATTCAGGGTAAAATCAAGAACAACACAATAATCATAATGACAATCATAAAAATAGTAAGTTACTATTTATTGAACACTTAACTATGCTCCAGATAACACAGTACTTTAAATACATTTACATCTTGCAGCCACCCTATGAAACAGTATTTGCAAAAGCAAAAGCATGGCTTTATCAACCAGCTAAGCCCTTAACCACTGTGGCTTTAAACAAGCTTCTGGAGACACTCCTTGCTAGATGGCCAACACAACAGTAATTTGCAGAATAATGTACAGTTTGCAGAGTGATTTCCCACGCCTTATCTCATTTGATTCTCACAGCATGGGGAAGGGTGGGGCATGTGTTCTTGCACCCACTCGAAAAATGAGGAACCTAAGACTCCAGGACACGATCGAGACTAGCATGCAGGTTTTCTGACTTCTAATCTAGGCTGCGTTAACAGCATAGGTAGAAAAGCAACAATACAGAGAAATGCCAGAAGTTAAATGATGGATGAAATACCAAATACATACTAACTGAAAGGAAGCTGACACCAAATATTAACATGAGATAAACAGGCACTAAGGTAAAAGGCATCATAAGAGATAGTCACTCTATGAGGACTTGAAAACTGGCTACAGCAATAATTGATTTTACCTGGGGGAAGGGATGGTTCTTCCTTTTTTAAAATTTTACTTTTTAATTACAGTTGACATGCATTATTATTTTGTATTAGTTTCAGGTGTACAGCATAGTGGTTAGATAATCTTATACTTTACAAAGTATTCCCTCCAATATTTCCAGTACCCATAGGCACTATACAAAATCATTACAATATTATTGACTATATTCCCTATGCTGTATTTTACATCCTCAAGACTACTTTGTAACTACCAATTTGTACTCTTAATCCCTTCACCTTTTCAGCCATCCCCCAACTACCCTCCCTTCTGGCAACCATCAGTCTTTTCTTTGTATCTATGAGTCTGTTTCAATTTTGTTTGTTCTTTTATTTTGTTCTTTAGATTCCATGTATATGTGAGATCATATGGTATTTGTCGTTCTCTGACTGACTTACTCATTTAGCATAATAATGCCCTTTGGGTCTACCCATACTATCACAAAGGGTAAGATTTCACTTTTTATGGCCAAGTAATATTCCATTGCATATACTTTTCATCTACTCATGTTTTGATGGGCAGTTAGGCTGCTTGCATAGCTTGGCTATTGTAAATAACACTGTAATGAAAACAGAGGTGCATATATTCTTTCGAACTAGAATTTTAGGTTTCTTCAGAGAAATACCCAGAAGTGGAATTGCTTGCTGGATCATAAAGCAGTCCCACTTTTAATTTTTTGAGGAAACTTCATACTGTTTTCCACAGCGGCTGTACCAATCTCCATTCCTACCAACCATGCATGAGGGTTCCCTTTTCTGCACATTCTGGACAACGCTTATTGTTTGTTGGTTTATTGATGATAGCCATTCTCACAGGTGTGAGATGGTACCTCATTATGGTTTTAATTTTCATTTCTCTGATGATAAGTGACACTGAGCATCTTTTCATAGGTCTATTGGTCATCTGTACGTCCTCCTTGGAGAAGCATCTATTCAGGTCCTCTGCCCATTTTTTATTGGATTGTCTGGGTGTTTTTTGGTGTTGAATTGTATGATTTCTGTGTAACTTGTATATTAACCCTTTACTGTATGTGTTGTTGGCGAATATGTTCTCCATTCAGTAGGTTGTCATTTTGTTTTATTGTTGGCTTCCTTTGCTGTGCAAAAACTTTATAGTTTGATGTAGTCCCAATCAGAAACAATTACAATAATAATTTACTGTTTGCTAAAATAATATAGTAATTCTAAATCTGCATATCCCAAATAATAAAGGTTCTAACATATAATGTTAAACTTGACAAAACTGTAAGAAGAAACTGGTAAATCCACCACTGGAGTACGAGATTTTAATAAATCTTTTTAGTAACTGGTAGGTTGAACAGACAAAAATCAGAAAGGATTTGGAAGATCTGAACAATACCATTCATAAGATTGAGCTCTGCCCTAGCTGGTGTAGCTTAGTGGATTAAGCGCGGGCCTGTGAACAAAGAGATCACGGTTCGATTCCCAGTCAGGGCACATGCCTGGGTTGCAGGCCATTTCCCAGCAGGGAATGCACAGGAAGCAACCATACATTGATATTTCTCTCCCTCTCTCCTTCCCTTCCCCTCTGAAGATAAATAAATAAAATCTTTAAAAAAAAAAAAGATTGAGCTCTATTAACTATATATTTATATACATTTACATATTTGTGTACTTCTATATCAAACTTGTTAAATAAATGCATAAATGTGTGTGTATTGGAGAATACACATTCCTTTTAAGCATACAAATTTACTACACATTAGGTCATAAAGTCTCAAAACATTTAAAAAAATAGTTATTAAAAAGACTATCTTAACTGACCAAAATGCAATTAAGTTAGAAATCATCAAAAAAAAAACAATAAATCATCCCAAACATATGGAAATTTCAAAACACAGTTCCAAATAACATATTGTTCAAAGAAAAAAATTCTTAATGTAAAATTTTTTAAGAGCTAGAACTGAATAATGAAATTACCACATAGTAAAAACTATCGGATGTCTAAACTGAGGCCCAGCCTTCCCACTTCCAAACACAAGGGCGATGAAATCACAAATGTACAACTAACTACAGTTCTGTGTACTGCTGGCCACACCTAACGTGACCCTGAGGAAGCAGGGCCTGAATTTACATCTAAGTCCCTTTTTCCTGCAAAACTGAATGAAAAAACAAGGTCAGCATTTTTTAAACCAATGGCCACATAGTAAAACGGTGCATCATTGTCCATCCATTTAAAAAGTAAAGTCACTGGGATGGTATAAAAGTGGTAACCAGCACCTTTCAACTTTTTGATGATGAAGACATTTTCATTGAGATTGAGAATTACCATATTTTGCCATGTATAATGCACACTTCTTTGCCCAAATTTTTGAGGGAAAAATAAGGATGTGCATTACATATGGGTAGTACATGAAATAACTTGTATCTGTTCTTGTGTTTTGTGATTATTTGTTACATAAAATTTCTTGTACCGTAACATGTTAAAAAATAAATGCTAAAATTCCTTTATAATACAATAAGCAAGTATCTAAGTATAAATGAATAAAAAGTTGAATTAAAAAATTAAAATGAAATATTTTTTTCCCTGAAAGTTTGGGCCAAAAATGTGGGTGTGCATTATATACGGCAAAAGACAGTATCTCCATTCTCAATTTCTATTACCCAAGAGACATGAAAACTTATGTCAACAAAAGACTTGTATAAGGATGTCGATAGGCGCTTTATTCGTAATAGCCAAACACCGAAAACAATCCAAACAACCATCAACAGAAAACAGATAAACAAAAAGTATATGTCCATCCATATAATGGAATAAATTCAGCATTACAAAGGAAGAAACGAGCCCTGGCTGGTGTGGCTCTGTGGATTGAGCATCTGCCTGCGAACTTAAAGGTCACTGGTTTGATTCCTGGTCAGGGCGCATGCCTGGGTGGTGGGCCAGGCCCTCAGTTGGGGGCGTGCAAGAGGCAAGCAGTCACTGTTTCTCTCACGTCTCCCTCTCTTTCTCCCTCCTGCCCCTCTCTCTAAAATAAATAAATAAATAAATAAATAAAATCTTTAAAAAGGAAGACATGAGCTAATAAACACAATATACGCTGATGAAAGAGGCTGCACACAATAGAGGACAGTGAATGAGTCTGTTTAGATGAACCTGCAGCCTGGTATAGTCCGAACACTGATTAACTCTGGTCCTAAAGGGAAGATTGATCCAAAATAGGCCCCGTGGAGCTTTCCAGAATGATGGAAATATCCTATATTTTGATCTGGATGATGCTAACAAGGTTGTTTACATTTGCCAAAACTCATCAAACTGCAGACTTAAGATATGTGCATTTTATGATATGTATATTCAGTAAAGGAAAAACACCTTAAAGGATTGAACTTAAACAACACTTTGAGGGAAATCTATAGCCTTAAGTGCATATATCAGAAAAGAAAAAAAGGATTCAAAACTGGTCAATTAAGCCCTGGCCGAGTAACTCCATTGGTTAGAACACTGTCCCTCTGTGTCAAGGTTGCAGGTTCGATCCCTGGTCGGGGCACATACAAGAAGTGACCATATAAATGCATAAATAAGTGGAACAACAAATTGATGTTTTCTCTCTCTTTCTTCCTCTCTCTTGAATTGATATTTTTTTTAAGAAACTGATAAATCAAGCACAGATGTTAGGATGTTAAAAAAAAAGAGCAGCAGAATAAAGCCTATGAAAAGAGAAAGATGAAAACAATAAAATAAGAGCAAAAATTAATGAACTAAAAAATAAAAAGCAGAGAAAATCAGTAACGTCAAAAGCTGTACATTAAAAAGACTAATAAAGTGGACAAAATTTGGGTAAAATGATCTAGACAAAGAAAGAGATGCAAATAAACAGCGTTAGAGAGTTTTAAAGTGATACATTTAAAGTATAGCAAAGTTTTTAAAATGAGAAAACTGTCCTGACCAGGGTAGCTCAGTTGGTTGGGCATCGTCCCACAAAGGAAAAGGTCGCTGGTTTGATTCCCGGTCAGGACAAATGCCTGGGTTGTGGGTTCGGTCCCTGGTTAGGGTACTTACAAGAGGCAACCAACTGATGTTTCTCTCCCTTTCTCTCTCCCTCCCTTTCCCTCTCTAAAAATAAATAAATAAATAAAACTGAGAAAATTACAACTTTATGTCAATAAATTTGAAGCAAACTAGACAATATTTTTTCTTTTTTTAAATACATGTTATTGATTATGCTCTTACAGTTGTCCCATTTCTTTTCTCCCCTTTATTCCCCTCCGCTCTGCATACCCCCTCCCACCCACATTCCCCCTCTTCAGTTCATATCCATGGGTCATACATATAAGTTCTTTGGCTTCTACATTTCCCGTACTATTCTTACCCTCCCCTGTCTATTTTGTACCTACCATTTATGCTTCTTATTCCCTCTACCTTTTCTCCCTCTCTCCCCCTCCCACTCCCCTGTTGCTAACCCTCCATGTGATCTCCATTTCTGTGGTTCTATTCCTGTTCTAGTTGTTTGCTTAGTTTATTTTTGTTTTTGTTTTAGGTGTCATTGTTAATAACTGTGAGTTTGCTGTCATTTTACTGTTCATAGTTTTGATCTTTTTTTTTTTCTTAGAGAAGTCCCTTTAACATTTCATATAATAAGGGCTTGGTGATAATGAACTCCTTTAACTTGACCTTAACTGAGAAGCAGTTTATCTGTCCTTCCATTCTAAATGAAAGCTTTCCTGGATAGAGTAATCTTGGATGTAGGTCCTTGCCTTTCATGACTTCCAGTACTTCTTTCCAGCCCCTCTTGCTTGTAAGGTCTCTTTTGAGAAATCAGCTGACAGTCTGATGGGAACTCCTTTGTAGGTAACGCTCTCCTTTTGTCTTGCTGCTTTTAAGATTCTTTCCTTATCTTTCATCTTGGATAATGTAATTATGATGTGCCTTGGAGTGTTTCTCCTTGGGTCCAACTTCTTTGGGACTGTCTGAGCTCCCTGGATTTCCTAGAAGTCTATTTCCTTTGCCAGAATGAAGTTCTCCCTCATTATTTGTTCAAATAAGTTTTCAATTTCTTGCCCTTACTCTTCTCCTTCTGGTACCCCTATAATTCGGATGTTGTAACGTTTAAAGATGTCCTGGAGGTTCCTTAGCCTCCCCTAATTTTTTTGAATTATTGTTTCTTCATTCCTTTCTGGTTGAATGTTTCTTTCTTCCTTCTGGTCTACACCGTTGATTAGAGTCTCAGTTTCCTTCCCATCACTATTGATTCCCTGTACATTTTCCTTTATTTCACTTAGTATTGCCTTCATTTTTCCATCTAATTTGCGACCATACTCAGCCAATTCTGTGAGCATCCTGATTACCAGTGTTTTGAACTGTGCATCTGATAAGCTGGCTATCTCTTCATCACTTAGTTGTATTTTTTCTGGAGCTTTGATCTGTTCTTTCATTTAGGCCATTTTTTTGTCTTGACGCACCTGTTACATATTGAGGGGTGGAGCCTTAGGTGTTCACCAGGGCGGGGCAACCCACATTGCTGCGTTGTGATGCTGTATGTGGGGCAGGGGTCCAAGAGGGAACAATGGCGCTTGCTCCGCTCTGCTGGATTTCAGTCACTTCCCCCACTACCCACAAGAAAAGTGGGCCCTTCTGGTGCTGATTCCTGGGTGGGTTGGCTTGTGTACATTCTAGGACCCTGTGGGTCTCTCCCACAAACTCTCCTGTAAGGCTCGGAGTTTCTCCTGATGCTGCCTCAACCCCCACCGGTGTTTTCAATCAGTGGTTTGAGGCTTTATTTCCTCACACTGGGACCCTGGGTTGGGAGGTCTGTCTCACTCCCCAACTGTTCCCCCTAGTTTATCTGCATGCAAATGTGGGACCGCCTGCTCCATCAGCTGCTACCTCACCAGGTCTGCCAGTTGCAGCCCTGCCCACCCTGCTGCACAATCCACCACCTTGTCGAGTCTGCCAGCTGCCGCTTTGCTACAAGCCCTCTCTGGGAGCCCGACTCTGCCCCTCCTGCAGGTCTGGATGGGTATTTCTTCTTTAACTCCTTGGTTGTTGGACTTCCATACAGTTCGATTTTATGTCAGCTCTGGTTGTTTTTTGTTTTTAAATTGTTGTTGTCCTTCTTTTGGTTGTGCAAGGAAGCACAGTGTGTCTACCTATGCCTCCATCTTGGCCGAAAGTCTCCAAACTAGACATATCTACCAAAATTAACTCAAGAAGAAAGAGAAAACCCTATATAGTCCTATATACACACAGCCACATATACGGACAAGGACATTTTTGAAAGTGAAAAGAGGCATTATTAATAAGTATGCCAGAGAAGTCCAGGCAAACCAGGGTGTATCTGGTGACTTTACACACAGCCAGAAACAAAACTAAATAGGTAATTTAAAATCTTTCTGTAAAGATGATACCAGGATTTAGCGGAATGATCTTCCAAACATTCAAGAAAGCATCAGTTCCAATTTTAAGCCACATCTATGAGATTAAGAAAGGAAAAACATTCTGAACTTTTATTCAGTGAGGTAGTAAAGTCTTAATTCCAAACTAAGAAAATATAGCATGAGAAAAAATATATAGGTTAATATCACTTATGAACACAGATGCTGATACCTTGTTCAAAATATAAGCATATCAAACTCAGTTCTATATAAAAAGTTTAACATAAAAAATTTAATGTAATTTATAGCATTCACAGATGAAAAAAGGAAACCCATCATTTCAATAGATGTAGAAAAAACATTTGATAAAATTTGACAGTAAAGTAGAAATAAAAAGAAACTTCCTTAACCTACTAAAGAGAATGTACCAAAAACCTATAGCAATTACTATTAGTGAAAAACCAGTAGAAGCATTTCTTTTACACTCAGGAACAAGTCAAGGATGGCTGTGATTCCTGCTTCTGGTTGACATTATATTGGAAGTCTTAGCAAACCAGAAAGCAAAGGTATACAACTGAAAAGAATAACAATAAATTAAAGGTATAAAATTGGAAAAAATGATGTCATTATAAATAGATGATATGTTTGTCTAGATAATACCCCTTCAAATCTACCAATGATTAAAATTAGTTCAGAGAATGGTAAAATACACAAAACCCAGAGTGTCTCAGTAGGGTTTAATAGAGGGATGACCCAGAAAGAGCAACGCAGGAAGCTTCCATGGAATGAGTGATATTACATTTAAGTGCCAAGGCAGGCATATCACAGGCTTTGCCTTACTATATCGCCTCATAGTTTATATGTGTGCACACATATATATTCATATCTGTGCATTTGTATTCTTTTTGAATCATATAATTCATGACACAATTAAAATTAAAATGTAAAATAAAACATATTTTTACTTTCTATATGACCCAATTATTAGTTGTTTTATTCTTTTACAATGAAAATGTAAAAATGTATGTATTTGGAAGAATAAAAGATTAAAAACAGAAAAAAGCAAAAGCCAATGAAGGGAGCCTGGAGTTTCACGAGGGGGCTGAGGGATGGGCTGGTGCGTAGCAGTGAGGGTGGTTAATAAGGCCACATCCAATTAAAGTCAGGACAAGGGCTTCGTCGAGTATCAAGAAGAGGCTGCTAGATCTGGAGGGAAGACCCATAGCAGTGACCTTTAAGAGGGCAGTTTTTATGGGCTGGCAAGGAGGCGGGGCCCAAAAGGAGGGGGTTAAATCATGAATGAATAAATAGCAAAAAACTGGAAACCACCCAAAGACCCAACAATCAGGGCCTGGTTAAACAACCATAGTACCATTCATAGAAGAAATGATGCTGTGCCCATACACAGGCGGGCTTACAAAATTAGGTGACGTAAAAAATTTCAGGACACAAAACAGCATTTGTGCGGTTACAATCATGAAAGGACATGCGTGTGCAGTGAGAGGCCAACTGGGATTGGACCAGACCAAGCCATGTTTGCAGACGCCGTTTCAGGGTTATGCAATTTCATGTTCCATTTCTGGAATGCTGGCAATCGTCAGACAAAAACATGCAATGTTTCTTTAAAGTAAAAAGAATGGCTCTTGAAGAAATGGAGAAAGCAAGTGAAGAAATCTGAAGGAGCAAAGCAGCTGGAGGAGTGTGCAGGGCCTGGGGCAGCGGCTGGTGGGGGCAAGTCAGGGGCTGCTGCAGAACAGGTAGAGGAGAAAAGGAGGATGGCCATTTCCTTTATTGCCTCTATGTCCTTCTTTTAAAATTAAAAACTAACAATCCTCTTTTTCACAAATTCAAACAGTGCAAAAGTGTGTGTGTGTGGGGGGGGAGGTTAGGATAGAACCCTCAGCCCACCTCCTACTCCCTGCTGTTAATAGTTGAGTGTATCCTTCCAGAGCTGTACCCTTTTCTTTCATCTGCATTTCACTGGCTTTTTATTTTATTTTCATTGGCTTTTTTTTACATGCGTAAGTATTTAGTCAATAATAAGAGAAGAACAGCAGTGAAACTTAAATGATAGGATTTATCAATAAAACATTTTTCATGCAAATAGTGCAGAAAAATTTCCCAAAGTCAAGAGCATAGCAATCATTTCAATCAGTACAAAATCAGTCTCAGTTCTGTATATACAGTATATCTATGAATTCAGCTGCTATGATGAATTGCCAATTTGCAAATCATAAATATAAATGTGCTTGGTTATGTGTCCTATTCCTCGTATCATTGGCTTCTAATTACAGAGTTAGATAGGCTTGTTAAAATATAGGATCAGAGAATGTAAACAGTGAAATCTCCCATCCTCCAGATATAGCATCTGTTGGTAGTCTGCAAAAGGTCCTTCCAGACTTTTTTGTCTGTGTGCATGTAAATATATATATTATGTATATATATCTTCATTGACAACTTCATGATTGGTTGTTTTTACAAAAGCAAGACTATGTTCCACCTATAGTTCATCAGTTTCACTCTACAATATGTTATGGTAGATCTCTCCCAAATCACTACACAGAACTACCTTTATGCTTTTGAATATTTAATGTTCCATGGCACACAGTTGAAAGATAAGTTTCGGAGAACAGAGTGGGGGCATCCTTTTTTTCCGACGACTGGCAGAGAAGGAGACAAAAGATTCGAGATGGCAAGAGGCATTAACGCAGGGGGACTGGCTGTGGGAGTGGGAGCAAGCTGACAGAGGTTTTCTTTCTGCCTTCTTAAGCCACGGTCCTATCCAAATCTAGTTAAATCACACAGAACTGCAGAGGGGGCAGGTTGTGATTTGAACCTGAGTGATAAGGCCACTGCGGGAGGGGGGGCAACTTCCTTGAGTGACCTGTTCTTCTCTGGTGGTGGCTAGGCAGAGTCCACTTCTCAGAAATCTTAAGGGGAGTCCCTAGAACAGTGGTTCTCCAGGTGTGGTCCTGCTGCCAGCAGCAGCAACATCAACTAGGAAACAAGGAAGAAATGCAAATTCTTGGGCCCACCTCAGTACCACTTGAGCATCTCTGGCTGGGACCCAGCAGTCCCTGAGTCACAAGCCCCTCAGGGGATGCAAGATGCTTGCTCAACTTTGAGTACTTTTGTTCTAGAATGTGGATTTGAGTCTGACAGCTGCCCACTTTCTGAGGCGACAGGGAGGAGTCAGCCCTGAAGGGGATAGGTTGGTCTTTATTACCTCCAGGCTGCAGGCAAAGTCAGCTACAACCAGTTACCAACCATCAGTAGTCCCCAGAACAGCCCTCCCCTCCCTTCTGGTGAGATCAGTCCTCTCCCTACAAAAAGAGCACCACAGAAAGGGAGGGTGGCTGTGCAAACCCACTGCTTTCCATTTTCCTTCAAGTGAGTCCCCTCCCTGTTTGAGGTATCCCCTCTCCTGGGCATTGCCCTTTGCTGAATGGAGGGCAGAGGGGGCAGAGAAGCTTTCAAATGTTGGGGAGGAAATGGGATGTGGCTTCAGTGTGGCTGTGCTGGTGGAGGGAGCTGGAGGAAGAGGAGAAAGGCAGGGAGAGGAACAATGTCCTCATTTCACCCAGCTGCTTCTGCCTGCACCTGTTCCGCTGAGGTCTGAGGAACACAGTAAATGACATGCAGCCCGACTAGAGGGGCCCCTTCCCACACTGCAGTGGGGCCCTGTTAACTGACAGGAAAACTGTGAATGGGTTCAGGTGGCCGAGATGAGGGGCTGGGGAAAACAGCTGGGCTCCTCTGGGGGGTGGAGCAACTGTCTTGTCACCCCCAGGCTCTCAGAGTTTAGGGCAAGGGGTGGGAGGGTTGGGGGGTCAGGACCAGATCAGAGACCTGCTGATTTCCCTCAGATTCTGAATGGGACTCCACTGGAAAGAGAGAAGCTTGAGGAGAAGCGGTGCACACCCAAATGCCGGGGAGGTTCCCGGTGGTTAAGCCCTGCAACATTCCACAACATTCTTCAGTTATGCTACAGGCAATAACCTTAATTTAAACTGTCAGAGAACCATCCTGTTAGACTAGGCCTTGGGCAAGTTCACCTTTGCAAGCCTCCACTCCCCAAATGGCAGAGGGAGGTAGAGACGCCAGAAAAAGCCTTGAGTCTGGGAGAAAGCAGGGTCCCTTTGAGGACAATTAGTGTGGTTGGAGCAGAGGGGCCACACAGGAAGAAATGCAGGGTGAGGCTGGAAAGATGAGATAGGGGTGCTGTGGGTTGGGCTGTGTCCCCCAACAGTATGTTGGAGCTCCAACCCCTAGTACCTCAGAAGTGACCTTGTTTGGAAATAGAGTTGTTGCAGATGTAATTAAGATGAGGTCGTGCTGGGGTAGGGTGGGCCCTTAAATCTGATATGACTGGTGTCCCTATAAGAAAGGACACAGAAGGAAGACAACCATCTGAAGGCAGAAGCAGATTGGACTGATCCATCTACAAGCCGAGGAACACCTGGGGTTAGAAGAAGCCGGGAGAAATGGGAAGGATCCTCCCCCACAGGCCTCAAGAGGCACGAGGCATGCTGGCACCCTGATTCTGGACTTCCGGCCTCCAGGGCCCTGAGGGAGAGAGCACATTTGTGTTGTCTGACGCCACCCAGTCTGTGGTCCTTTGTTATGGCCGCCCTAGGAAATGAACACAGGGGCCTTCCGATGCTCTGAGATGATCAAAGTGGAGCCACTAAGACACCTTGAACAGGGAAATAATTCTTTTTTGTTTTTAATGTTTATGTACTGATTTTTAGAGAGAAAGTCTGTGTGGGAGGGAGAGGGGGAGTGGGAGAGAGAGACAGGGAGACTGATTTGCTATTCCATTTATTTAAGCTTTCATTGGTTGCCTCTTGTATGTGTTCTGACTGAGGACCGAACCTTCGACATTAGTGTACCTGGATGATGCTCTAACCAACTGAGCTACCCGGCCAGGGCGGGAAATCATTCTTGATGAATAAACCTAAGAAACCTGAAGATCCATATCAAAACCTTCTTAGTTTATATTTTAAAAAGATTTAAAAGTCCTTGGCCCAACCATCAAAATGTTAATATCATGAAAGACAAAGAAAAATTAATGAAACACTTTAGGTTAAAAGCAACTTATGGAGACATGACAACAGTATACAACCAGTGACCTGGGACCTTTTTTCTTTTGGGCTATTAAAGCATATCACTGGGACTATTGTGACATTTGAAAGAGGTCCATAGATGAGACACTAGCATTGTATCTATGTTAATTTACTGGTTTTACCATTCTACTCAGGTTATGTAAGAAAAGACCTTGTTTTAAGAATGCAGGCAGCTCAGCTGGTTAGAGCATGGTCTCCATACGCCAAGATCGTGGGGTTCAACCCCCGGTCAGGGCACATGTAAGAACCAACCAATGACTGCAAAAATAAGTGGAGCAACAGATTGTTGTATCTCTCCCTCGCCCTCTTCCCCTTTCTCTAAAAATCAGTCAATAAATAAAAATATTTTAGTTTTTAAAACATTTTATTTATTATTTTTAGACAGAAGGGAAGGGAGGGAGAAAGTGAGGGAGCAAAACATCAACGTGTGGCCACCTCTCTCGGCCCCCTCACGAGGGGCCCAGCCCACAACCCAGGCATGCATCCTGACCGGGAATCGAACCAGCGACCCCTTGGTTCACAGGCTGGTGCTCAATCCACTGAGCCGCACCAGCCAGGGTGGTAAGAAATATTTTAAAAGAATGTACACTAAAGTATTTGGGAGTAAAGAACATTATGTCTGCAATTTACATTCAAACAATGCATATATATATTATAGATACATACATAATACACATGTATACATATATGACAGATACATTACAGAGGCACGTTAGAGAGACAGATACACAGAATGATAAAGCAAATGTGATAAAATGTTGACATTTCGGGAATCTGGGCGAAGACTATATGAAGATTTTCTGTATAATTCTTGTAACTTTTCTCTACTTGAAATTACCGAAATAAAAAGGGGGAGGACCTGCCGCCCAGCCCTGGCCCTCCTGCTGGGCGTTCTCTAAGGCTCTGAAGCATCTGGAGCTCAGATCTGGACACCGAACTGAAGTGATGAGTGAAGGATTCTGAGAACGTCTGGTTTCTACATGCTGGGGTTCTACCGGTGGCCTTGGTGGCTGTTGGCTATTAAAATGTGGTTAATGTGGAATCACCTGTGCTACAACTTATTTGCAGAAAATCCTTTTCTGTTCTCATACACAGTATGACCTGAACTGGAAGGGGCCCTACATGTTTAACCCAAGCTTCTACCATGTTATTACATCCTCATTAATAGCCAGAGACAGGTGAATCTAGGCTTGTCTTAACAGTTTTGGAGAATGGAGTCTCACCCTTTCTCACAGCCCATTCATTCTATTGCTGGTCAGTTCTGAGCATTAGAAAATGCCTTGATCTACTGAGCTGGAACCTTCCTTTCTGGAACCTCTACCCATTGACACTGGTCCTACCTTCTGGATGGTGTTATAGCACCCCTCCCCCAACGATCTTAGTCATTCTCCCCTGAACAAGTTCAGGTTCATCAAAGTCCCTCTAGAATATAAATGCAATACTCCAAGTCTAGCTGGATGACCAGAAAGCAGAGGACACAACCTCTCCAGGGCTGGGCATTCTGTTCACACAGCCTCAGATGGAACGAGGCTCTTTGGCACCTGCATTACACAGCTGACTCATAATGAATTTAGACCCGACTTAAACCATAGTGTTCTCTTGAGAACCATGCTTAGCTGCTGTCGGTGTGAGCAGTTACCACCACCCAACAGCGTGTTACACGTTTGTTTGCTCAGTGTTGGTCTCTACCCACTACAATGCAAGCTTCATGAAGCCAGGGGCTCTGTCTTGTTCTGAATCCCCAGCACCCAGAGCAAGCCCAGGCCCATAGCAGACCTTCAATAAAAACATGATGAGTAAATGAGTGACTGTTAAGCCCTATCTCCTTATCCTGTACTTGTGCAATTTATTTATAATTCACACCCAGTCAACTAACAAGAGGGATTTGAGGTGACTTGCTTTGCACAGGACTTTCTGCTAACGTCAGAGCAAACTTTGCTTTTGTTGGAATTTATATCTTATTAAATTTACATCTTTAGTTACAGCTTGTTAAGATGTAATTCTTGGTTCTCTCAATCAACATACAGGCTCTCCCTCCCAGGGACAAGCCTTTCATTCAAGAATGACTCTCCACTGCAGCCATGCTGGTCCTCCTGCTGCTTCTGAAACACTCCAGGAGGGTCTGGTCCCAGGATCTTTGCTCTGGCTGTTCTCTCTGCTAGCACACACCCCTCCGCCCTCCAGACAGCTACACTGCCAATTCCTTACCTTTGAGTCACTGTTCAAAGGCTTCCTTCTCAGCTGACACGGGTCATCCTATTTAAAACTATAAAATGCCCCCTCTCCAGGACTATCTCCCTTACTGGCTCTATATTTTTGTTTTGTCCGTAGTCCTTATCACCTTTTAATGAGATTTATAGCTTAGCTTATTTATGGTGCGTACTGTCTGCCATCTGTCCTACCAGTCCTGCCACTTGCTACACAAGGGAAGGCATTTTTGCCTGTTTTGTTACCAGTGTTCCCCAAGCACACAAAACAAGCCTGGCACATAATAGATGCTCAGTAAATATTCGCTGAATGAATGAATGAATGGACATCATCCCTGCCCTGAACTCAGGAGTGTATGTGACACCAAGATGAGTAAGACACAAAGGTGCTAGCAGATCACATGCCACCACATTATCTCCCAAGTCACTGGTAAAATATGCAGCGGGACAGACCTCCCTCCCTCCAAAATGGCATCGATCTATCAATCAACTCTCTCATTGCCCAGTCTTTCAATCAGTAAAACAAAACAAAATGCCAGTAACCCTATTTCAGAAATATTTTCATGGCATTGGAAAATACTCCTCGTGTGTACAACGAGGTCAGTGGGGGATTCAAAACTGTGATAGAGCACATGATCCCAACTGTAGGACAACAGCTGTCTAAACAGAAACAACACTGGGAAGAAACATACTAAAATGTCAACAGTGCTTATTTCTGAGTACTGGGATCATGGTCCATTTTCATTTTCTTCTCTGTATTTTCACGGTTCTACAATAAGCAAGTACTTGTCTTATACTAAAAAGAATTCCAACACCTGGGAACTAGTCACTGCTATTGTCTGGGCCGCTCAGGCACACATGTCCTCCCCACTGCAGGGAGAACCCAGGTGGCACCTTCTAAAATTGATCCTGCCTCAGAAAGTTTCCGGTCTAGTCAGTATCAACTGCAAACACATGCATGCAGATACACATTCATTTTAGTCCTAAAACAACCTATGAGGAAGGTCCTATTATTCACTTTACAGATGAAGAAACTGCGGCTGAGAAAGGTTAACTTTCTCAAGGCATTTATCAGAGCCTGGTGACAGAGCTGAGCCTGGACTTTGAATCCAGGCAGTCTAGGTCCAGAATGGATCCCTTAACCACTGCACCCCGCTGTATAAACCCAATCTGGCACTTCTTCAGGAATGACCACATTGAACCAGGGGTGGGGAGGGCGCCAATGGGGAGGGGTGGGAGCTGAGGTGTTTGATGTAGATTGCCGAGTTCAGTTCTTGCAACTACCCTGAGAAAAAAGGTATTGTTTTCACCTCCCTGATTATATAAACAAGGAAAATGAGACTCAGTCAGGGATCTGAACCTCCATGGTGGTACTTCAAGTTTACTAACCCCTTGGCCTTCAGTGTCCTCCTTGACCACACGGGATAAAGATAATCCCCACCACACTGACAGTCGGGAAGTGCTTGGTGAGAAAATAGATTCACACACTCAATACGGTGCTTAGCTCGTGTTAAATCCTTCATGAATTTTAGCTACTGCTACTCTCATTCTTGATTCCAGAGTTAGGTCTTTCAATGGCAACACACTGACTCGCTAGGTAAGCAAAGGAGAGGAATTAATTCTGTGTGACGCCATCAGGAACAGTCTGAAGAATGAATGGAGTCACAGAGGAGGTGCGTTTCACCAGGTGGAGGAGGGCAGGGGACCGCCCTAGAAGCACAAGGGGCACACTTTGTTCCTGTCCCTCACCCTGGTTCTCCCTTGCACTGCATCCTGCTCTCTCCGCCTCTGCTCCTCACTGCAGCCTTCCGGGAGCCCTCGCTTCAGCTGTTTCCTTAATCAGGGCCTCACAGCCTCTGCAGCAGGGAGTGGGAGCCCCCAGCCCTGGGACGGCCCCTGATAAACAGCTGGAGCCCTTGGTTGCAGAATCTGTCATCTCCAAAGGAAACACAGAAACAAACCACTGGAGTCAGGGGGGCGGCTGATAGTGAGTCACACTGCCACAGGAGGCCCCTCCACTCTGTCCTCCAGCCTCCACACTTGGAACCTCCTGCTTGTTCTTCGAGACCCAATGCAACAATGTCTCCTCCCCACAAAGCCGCCCCTGACTGCCCCCCAGCCCCTTGCCACTTGCAAGCTTCCGTTGTACACGACACAGAATTCATTGCTCCATTTATTACATTAAGTAGAAACTGCTAAGGTGCTGGGGTCCCAACCAGAGACCTCCAGAAGGCAGGCATCTGTCTCAAGCGCCCAGCGCAGAGCTTAAGAAGTATCTGTGGGAATCCACGATGACTGAGCAACACAGCGTGGACTGCCACTCGGGCATTCGAAATCTATACACGGACAGGAAACACTGTTGTTAAAGTGCCGTGTAGGGAGGTGTCCATGGACTTTTAATTTTTTCAAAATAATAACTGGCATTTTATATTTTAGCCATAAGACCTACACTCGAGAGACCATTTTCATTTCACTTGAGCAGTCTGAGAATAATGCCTTTTTCTGTGTTTTGTATACCTAAAACAAAATAAAAGATGTCTCCCATTACATTTAAAAGACACTTTACCCAGCTAGTAACCCTTAAGGTTTTATAATCTTTTTGATTAATTAATGAGATATTTCAGTCATGTTCTAAAACATACAAATTAGCCCTGGCTGGTGTGGCTCAGTGGTTGAGCGCCGGCTTGCAAATCAAAGGGTCGCTGGTTCAATTCCCAGTCAGGGCACATGCCTGGGTTGAGGGCCAGGTCCCCAGTGGGGGGAGCGAGAGAGGCAACCACACATTGATGTTTCTCTCCTTTTCTTTCTCCTTCCCTTCCCCTCCCTAAAAAGTAAATAAATAAAACGTACAAATTAGATACTCCTGTGTTTTCAGGCAATCTGTTTGCAAACAGCTGTTGTAAACTGCAATCTACAACTGCATCATGCACTAATAGTATGGATTCCTTCTCTATAACATCAGAAACTAAAGTAATACACAGAGCATAAAGAATTATGTAAAAAAGGGAGCTGCAACGTTGTGCATGCAAAATGACCCTAACTTCGTAAAACTAAAAATGATTGCATACGGATAGTATTCTATGATCTTACTGTTAAAGAATAAAACACACCCTGGCTGGCGTGCTCATCTGGCTGGGCACTGTCCCACAAGGCTGAAGGTCGCTGGTTCCACTCCCAGTGGGGGCCCAGGCCTGGGTTGCAGGCCCAGGGCCAGGCTGGGGCGAGGGATAGGGGCCACCGATCCATGTTTCTCTCCCTCTCTTTCCCCATACCTTCCCTTCTCTCTAAAATAAATAAATAAAATCTTTTTAAAAAAGAATAAAACTATGAGTGTGTGTGCACAGAAAAGAGGTTCGGAAGGACAAGCACCACCCCTAACACTGGTTTTATCTGGAGGGTGGGACTTGCACCTTTATTTTCCTCCTGCCTGTAGTGTGTTTCTACAATGATAAAGTTTGTTTTACTTTTATGATCGCAATTTTTGTACTGTTCAATTTAACAAGTTTAATTTAAAAATTAAATATAAAAATTAACAATTGCTTAAATAGTTGTCTAAATAGTTGCATGAAAATTATTTTTTAAATAAAGATAAAAGACTAAGACACGCACAATGTGAAGAAGGGCTGTCTCCAGGTGGTGTGATCTGTAAACAGTTTTTCTAGTTTTTTCCTATTTATCTGTATTGTTCAAACTTCCTACACTGAGCAAGTATGCATTTTATAATTCTTTTTAAATCTTAAAAAAAGGGATGAACGAATCAATGAATGAAGGCACGACTTTTGTCCAAACCCTGCTCTGTGCCCGTACCCAACCCGACACGCAGGAGATTCCTGGCTGTGCTCCGTCCACCTTCGCTTCACCGTGTGGACTGGGTCCTCAGAAGGACCCTGTGCACACACGTGCCTGGTGCAGGCCTCCATCCGCAGGCCCTACCCAGATCTGCACACCTGTGCGGTGGCGAGGGGCTGGAGCAGGAATCCTGGCCCTAGTCGGGATGGTCATGGCAGCTGCCCTGCCCTCCCTCTGCCTCCCAAGCCCCCCAAGGCTCCCTGCTCACCTCTGGGAGGCCCCCCTCACCCCCAACCTTCCCTGGCCTTGGAATGCCCACAGCATAGAAAGCCTGCACCCCAAGACTCACACTCCCTGCCTTCTGTTCTGTTTCCCCTCACTCTTTCGTTGGACCAACACTTACTGACTGACAGAGTGTAATATGCAGGCATGGGCACTGCCGGAGAAATAGGGACTGGGGCCCAAAGGCGTCATTCCTCCCAAGGGCTAAATGAATGAAAGAGTGGAAGGCAACTAAGACAAGTCTAGGAAGGACAATAAGGTGCACCCATACACACGATACTACCCAGGATGTGCTTACCCAAGAGGCGGGATATGTAGGGGGAACAGCCGAGTGGATTGAAACTTGAAGAATGGCCAAGTTTGCATAGACAGGGAGGATGGGAGGAGGATAAAGGGCATTCCAGAAAGGAGGGACAGTGTGAGAAAAGTGATGGAAGTAGGAACACCCCAGGATGTAGTGGGCACTCTTGTTGGTAGGAACAGGGTTATACAGATTGACTGTGGCTCAGAGGGTGGAAAGGTGGGTTGAGCCCAGATGCTAGGAGAACCAGAGCACCATGGTGAGTCGCATCTGCCTTCACAAGCCGTGGGGGGCCTCTGATGGTCTTCGGGCAGCGGTGCCAGAGAAGCCTGCAGTAACGCGGGCGGGCTCTCACAGAGGTCGGGGGCGGGCATCCAGCCACAGGAGCAGGGAAGAGGTGCAGAGGGGAAATCACAAACTTTGCTCCCGTGTGTGGAACATGTCCTTAAAGAGAGAAAGTCACTCACCATTGAGTGCTGGCCATGAGCAAGTCACTATTCTACCGACTTAAATCCTGAAACAGTCCTGTGCGGTGACAGGGCGTGATCCCACAAATGAACTTGCCCACGGTCCTCTAGCTAGTAAGCAGTCCAAGCAATGTGAATCCAAATACCCAGGTGCCCTGTCCCCATCTCACTTTCTTCTGCAATATCTTTTAAATTTGCCAGCACCTGGCACTGTGCTGGTTCGGTACACCCTAAAGCGAGTGAATGAAGAAATGAATGAGCAAGTGACTGGATCCTGGGCTAGCAATGAGAGCCTCTCAGCACACATAAAAAGGGTGGGTAGAGAAGACTTGTAAGGGTAAATGGAAAATAAAACAAACAATCGTTTTTGTCACCACTTCCTCTGGGTTGGGTCACAGTTTTTAACGGTGTGCAGCAGGCACATACCGTCTGGCACACGCATATCCACACCAAGAGCTATTTATTTACTTCCTTTGAGAGGGGTAAATAAAGATCAGGTCAAAACAGGCCCCCCCAAACCGCTAGGGGGTCTTCCCCAGGTGTCGATGCGGCACTTGGCCTGGAGAAGTCACAGGTGGCCGCCTACTCGTGTCACCCACCTCCCTCTATGCACGTGTACATCTGGTTCACCAGGGCGACCTCATGTGCAGTGGGGAAGTAGGAAAGGGGGGAGGGGGGCAGGGCCAGGCTTCCTCACCCCTCCTCTACTGTGCGCCAGAGCAGTAAAATCCACCCCCCCCCACCAAAGAGTCCACGAGTGGGATGACCTGGGCACTGATCCAAGAGTTGGCACGGGGTGCCGGTTAAACAGCTGGAGCCCCGCTGGGCTAGGCAGTCAGTCCTTAGATTGCTGAGTATTTGGGGGAAGGCTAGCACACGGGCATTCCTGGGAAGCAGGTAAACACCAACTCACGTGGTGGTACAGTGGATCCTCATTATTTGTGGACTAGCTGGGGGAACTGAAAGGCAAGAGGGGCTCAGGGAGGAGGCTCAGGGAGGAGGCTGAGAAGCCGAAGGCCCACAAAGGAAGTGTCCCCAGACAGAATTTCACTTTCCGCACCACCCCTTTCCTGGAGCAAAGAGGTGCAGTTGGTGAGCTGGGGTCACAGGTAGTGGGAGAAAGGGATCCCACCAAACTGGAGACTGGAGGGACAGCCAGGTTGGGAGGGGGAAGTGAGACAGGACATCTCCCCTAGGCTCTGATGATGAGAAGTCACAAAACTCACCCACTGAGAAAAAGCAGATTCCACGCCTGGTAAGTGACAGAGAAGTGAAACCGCAGCTCCAAAGCCTGCCCCACCCACTGCCCGCTGGTACCCCTACTCCCCCCTCCCCCAGCCCTCACTGTACTTGCCACCCCAAGACAGCAGGCATCCCGCTCAAGGTGCAGGCCTGCCACATGCTTTCATGGGCTCCCTTTGGGCCTTCTGAGCTCTGGGCCACAAGGCTGGCTCTCTCAGAGCTGCAATGGCCCAGCCTGCCCTTTATGGGCAGCAGGCAAAACCGAGGGCTTAGAAGCTCCACGAGGTAAGGGACTATGCCCATCCTGCTTTTTTCTTTCGCCCACACTGAACACAGTGCCTGACACATCCATGACAGGCATTCAAAACAGACACACTGGAGGGATGGACAGACGGATGGATGGATGGATGGATGGATGGATGGATGGAATGAGTGAATGAATGAGTGACTGAGTGAACAAACACTGGACACAAAAGACTGCCTTTGGCATCTAGCCACCTGAAGATTCACATCTCCAGGGAAAACCATTTCCCTCATTTCTGACAAAGCTCAGCCTCCTACCTCAACTCTGCTCACTTACTGTTACTGAGACTGGCCCCGAGCACCGAGGAACTCTCCATGTCACTCACTCTCTCGGTGTCTCCATCTCTTGACGCTGCAGATAATTACATTTGATCCTCTCAACCACCTCACTGAGGCGTGACCTTCTCTACCCATCGGAGAGCAGCAGGGCCTCCCGAGGGGGCGAACATGGCGGTCTTCGTTGAGCCTCACCCTGATTCTACGGTGCTTCTGCAACAAGGGCTCCATAAGGACCCGTGGGGGCTTCTGGTCATGGTGAGGGAGAATCGAACCCTCTACCTCTGACCAGGGATGGGGCAGTCCAGAGGAGAGGGCATTAGCCAGCGGGATGCTGGACCCTCTGCCCTGGGCCTCCCCCAGAGAAAAGTCCATTTAAGTCCATTCTCTTCTTGGAGGTTCCACATACAAAAGCCATCCTCACCCACATGACACAGCCCTCATGGTCCCTCCCCAATGAGATCCTGTGGCAAAGATTGCTAACTGCCCCCCAGAATCCATTTCCCTTCGTACTAGAAGCCCCAGTATGTATGATCTCCAAACTCCCCTGCAGCCAAGTGTGACACGTGACCAACTTTTGGCCAAAGGGATAAGTGACCTGGCAAGTTGTAGGCCATGTCCTCAGAAGGAAGGGCAATGCCTCCTCCTTCCCTTTTCTCCTTTCCCACTGGCAGGGTCACGGCCCCGGACACGAGTGCTGTGCTGCTGTCAACATCGGGGGGCACAGAGGAGTGACATCATGCAAGGGGCAAGGGGCCACACTGTCGTCAAGAGGGCGGATCACCTGCCCAGACTTGTATGTGAGAAATTTCCACATCACAAGCCTTTTACGATGGGTAAAAGGCGTGTGAGATGGGCCTTGGTCCTCCCTCCTCGGTGTCCTCAGCCCTTCACCCCCTCCCTGTCTCCTAACCCCATAAGAGCTCCTTTCCCAAGAGTCAGGAGGGCCTTCCAGGCAGATAAGACAACCCCTGAACCCCACCTCAGCTAATGCAAAACGGAGGCAGAAGGAGCATGTCTCCCTCCCTCACAACACACGACTGATCTCCCCTCAAACTGACCACTTCCCAACTATTTATCTCCTTTGTGAGGAAAGGTTATTCAATGCTCAGGACACTGCATCTTATGGGGCCAACCCCGCCCTGTAGGGAAGGCCATGAGAAGGGACAGAAAGTGCATGGGCTTCAGGTTGGAGCCCAAGTGTACTCTACCGCTTACCAGCATGGAACCCTGGACACACCTCTTAGCCTCTCTAAGGCTCAGTTTCTTCCTTTACAACATGAGGATAATAAATTGTTTATAGGTTTGTGGAGAGAATTCAAGGTTATATATACACTTGTAAAGTGTCCCTAGTGGTGTGACTGGCACATAGCAGGTGCTCACTAAACCCTGGCTGTTATTTCTGTGGGAATATTGAGGACACAGCTGGAGGAGAGCCCTGAGTGAGCTCCCCAGGGGAGGGTGGCTGGAAAGCAGGATGGAAGGGAGAGCAGGGGAGAAGAGGAAGAGAGAGGCAGAGCCAAAGGTGATATGAGGCGGAGAAGAGAAGAGGGCTCAGGGATGCCCACATTGGGCAAGAGGGTGGAGGGCACAGCTGTGGTGTCTATCAGCTGCCTCCAGCTCATACAATTCCTGTGCCATCTCACGTTGTCCCCACCCGCCACTTCTGTCTGGTTGGCCACTCTCACCACCACCACCATTGTTGCTGCACCGTCAGCTGCTGCTTCTTTCCTCATCTTCCTTCCTGCCCCTGATAGGGCAGAAGATGGGGACGGGAAGCAGCTGCCTTGCCCAGCAACCTCCCTAGCCCTGCCAGGGTGGTGGTTACGAGCCCAGGCTCTGCAGACAGACAGGCTAGGTTCCATCCCCCGCTCTAGCCCTTAAGAGCTGGTGACCTCAGGAAGTTATGTGGTTTGTCTAATCCTTCAATTTCCTCATCCACACAATAGGGATAACAGGGCCACTGAGAGGAAGGAATGAGATCATGCACGGTGAGCACCCAGGGCAGGGTCTGGCAGATGCTGGATAAATGTCAGCTCTCATCAGGCCTGGCCGCACGGGCACACAACCTGTGTGGTCACATGGGACCTGGTGCCCAGAAAGGCCCGCACTCGGTTTAATGCTCTGTTGTCACCACCCTGAAATTCTTTTTCTTTTTAACTTTTTAATTTGATTTTTAGAGAGAGAGAGAAACATCGATTTTGTTGTTCCACTTGGTTATGCATCCACTGGCTATTTCTTGTGTGTGCTCTGACCGGGGATCAAACCCACGACCTTGGTGCATAGGAGCGACGCACTGACCAACTGAGCTACCTGGCCAGGGCCACTCTGAAATTCTTTTTTCTTTTTCTTTTTTATCCTCACCTGAGGACTTTTTTCCCCACTGCTTTTACAGAGAGAGGGAGGGAGACAGAGACACACATCAGTGTAAGGCAGAAGCACTGACTGGTCGCCTCCCATATGCACCTGGGCCAGAGATCAAACCCGCAACCCAGGTATGTGCCCTGATCAGGAACCGAACCTGCAACCTTTTGGTTATGGGACAACGCTCCAACCAACTGAGCCACACGGACCAGAGCAGAAATTTTTAATAATGTTTGAACAAAGGGCTCTGCAAATGATGCAGTTTTATTATCGGCCATTATTAGCATGCATTTACTGTGTCTGCTGGTGGGGTGCAGGTGAGGGCGATGTCAGAGAGGAAGTGCCCAGCCATCTGCTGGAGATGTGGGACATTGGAGGGCCTCGGGGACCTCAAGGGAGTCATCTAACTACAATAAAATGCGGGGCCCTGCAGGTTGCCAGCAGCTGTGGACTGAGGTGGTGAGCCCCCCATACGCACACCCGCACTGAAAGATGGGGATGTGCGGGGCTGCCCTCCCCGCAGGCAGCCAGGCTGGTGGGCGGCCTTGAGAGCCCACCATTGCCTTCCTCTTTCAACCGTCCTTACATCAGAGCAAACGCCCACTCACCTGCCCCCCGGAATGTAACCCTCTGTATGCTCAGGACACAGGCCATGGACAAGCTCAGGAGTACAGGCGTTATGTCCAGAGTCCCTACAGCTGTGGGACACAGAAGCAGCACATGGTGGGAACCAGCGCTGCATGGAAGCCCCTCGGTGTCCGGGTCCAGCCGAGTCTCACTGCTCAAATTGGAACTAGGTCGGAACTAGGGGTGGCATAGGAGAAGGGGTGTTAATTACCACTGGTGGCCTACAAGCTTGGCCCAGCCCCAGGGAACGGAAAGTATCTGCTCCTTCTAGCTCCTTGATTTTAAATCCCAGGGTGGCAAATCTCGAGAGGAGTCTAGTGTGTTCTGAGCAGTGACCTGAACCCTCAGGAGACATGGAGCCTTGCATGGGTTCCTTAGAGCTGGGGGGTACCCCAGGCACTAAGAAGAGGAATGACTTCCCTAAGCCACCTTGGGAGGCGTATTTGTACCTGCTGTCTACCTCCCCTCTTGGACTGCAAGTTCCCATAGGACCCACCTGCAGTGAGGACCGACCAGATGTTCGCAGACCTGGCCATCAGGGCCATGCACACCCTCCTCCCCATGCACACCACATGCCCCAGGTCCTGCCTCGGCTTCCCCAGCCTCAGCATCACAGCAAAGCCCTCTTCTGTTCCTGGGCCTTCCTGGAATAACACACTCACGGGTGAGTCTGAGGGTGGCCCAGTCTGGCAGGTGGAGCCTGGCCCTGGATGAGGCCCCTCTCCATCCGCCTCCGGCCACCTGTCCAGAGTACTCTCTCCCTTCCAGACAGCTGGAGAGTGGCCCTGGAGCCTCTGGTTAAGGGAGGGGAGTGGGGGTGGGAAGGTTCTAAGGGAGCTAAGCCAAGGCCGTGGGGAGGCCCTTCTTGCTGATGGGGATGCTGAGTGTGCATGTATGGGGGTGTGGGGGGAAGGCGCTTGGAAGAGGGAATGAGGGTGGGATCAGAGAATGGAATGTGGAGTTCATTCTCCTGGGGGCACAGCTGTTTCTTTTGATCCGCCCTGTCAGCTGCTGCATATTCCTTATCTTGGGGCTCAATCCAGACTCCACCTCCTTCTCTGTTGCTGAGCTGGGGAAGGCAGATATTGGATACAGTCCCGCTTCCTGCTCTCGCCACCTCAGTTCCCCACTGCTCCAGACTGCTAAAAGGGACAAGCTGAAAGCAGGACCCAAAGAAATGCCTGCTTCACACTTCAGACCCATTCTGTGCCCATCCGTGGGTAACCAGGTCTTCAAAGTGAGTCATCTAACATCAAGACCCACCCCAACTGCCATGACAACCTGAGCTGGTCACTCCAGAGTTGCCTGCATATTTCAGTTTTGTTGGCACCACTTGACTTAAAGGGCCAGCACAGACAGTGCCGGCTTACTTGGGAACTTGGGGCAGAGGCAGCTGTCACCTCCCAGGCCACACCAGGTACTCTCCTCTGGGTGGTCACACTGTTCACTTAGCACTGACTGTCTCCAGTGAGATGCTGTGAAAAGGATAAGACTGATTTTCTGTATGCTTATGGAAACATAACTCATGACTTATTTTGCATTTTCATGTTATTACAGAACGAGAACCTTCAGAAAAAGGAAAAAAAGTAGAAAAAAAATTCACCCATAGTTTCACTGCCCCCAAAACAACCACCAATACATATTTTGGTATATTTTCTTCCAGTCTGTTCTCTATTTGAGAGAGAGAGACAGAGAGAGAAAGAGAGAGAAATACATAGTTGTCAATGTATCGCATGCACGATTTTGTATTCTGATTTTTTCCCTTAGTATTACTTACTTACTATATAGGTAATTTCTGTGGCATCACCTATTTTTGCAGTTGACATTTTTAATGGCTATCTAATATTTCATTTGATATACAGTTAACCCCTGAATAACATAGGTCCATTTATACGCAGATCTTTCTCGAAAATACTGTACACGTGGATTTCTAACCGTGTGAGGGATCGGAGCCCCGGGCCCTCATGCTGTTCAGGGTCGACTGTACTATGCGTTGCTTGACCAGGCTCTACCATGAGGCGTTCCAGTTGTTCCAAATTTCTGTCACTGTACATATGCTCTGATGAAAACATCAGACAAAATTTTTTCTACATTCAGAATAATTTAGTTACAATTGAGCTTGGAAAGTAGAATTACCAAGGCAGAGGATCAGAATACTTAGAAGCATTTGATTTCTGTCCCCATAGACAAAGTGCTTTCCGAAGGGAGAACTGACCCATGACGGGGCCACCAGCAGGGCAAGGACATGCCCATTTAGATCCACGATGGTGCAAGGACACCCCTCACCATTAGATAGCTTTTGTGAGCCAAAGTCATGGTCCCTGCCTTTTGTAGGCTATTCTTTTCTCACTGCTGAGCACCCGGTTCCCTTTCCAATAGCACTGCTGCTCCCCTTCGGGGGATTCCCTCTGCTGTAGTGCACTATAGTGCAGGATTCCCTCTGCTATATACTGCCAGCCTGCCTGCCCTGCGTTACGGGAACTGGACAGGCCGGCCCACCCATTCCTACCACGCCTGGCCAGGCAGCAGTGACCAGTCAGCTGCTGTCATCGCCTCATCTCCCTGCAGGTCCCTCTGTCCAGCCCTCGGGCGCTTTGTCAGTTTCTGCCCATTTCCAAATCTGGTTTTGCAGCCTTTCTGGTGAGTCTATGAGTTCCCAACCTTCTTCCAATAAATTCTTCCCTTTGCCTCATATCAGACAATTGTTTCTGCTGCCTTAGAATACCAACGGATACCTCTCCAATTCAGTGTTTTCAAACTGCGAGTCAGGACTCTCTGCTGGGTTGTGAAGCCCATCATGAAACCACCCTCAGAAATGAACAGGTAAGAAGTGCGTCACGTGGAGGAAGGGAAGCGCTGTTTAGTGGACCTGTTTGTTTAATACACATGTGTGTTTGTGTGTACATAAATGGGGTAAAATAAAAACATCCCTAGGTTTGAAAAACACAGCCCTGACAGCACTAGAGTTACTTGGGGATAAGGAACAGATCATCTCTGATCTCTCCTAGACACTTTTCATATTTCTCCCCAAACCTTCAGTACCTACAAAGACGTAACTCCTTGCCAAGAGAACAGCATACTTCAAGGTCCACCCACTATTTTCTTCTCATTCCCAGCCTGACATCTCTCCTACCCTTTACTTAATGATGCTTAATGATAACAGACATCTTTTCTTCCTGGCCTTTGAACTGCTGTTAATGGCACCAATATTCTACCAGCTACCCAACCTGAAATAGTCTAGGGCAGGGGTGTCAAACTCATTTTCACCGGGGGCCACATCAGCCTGGCGGTTGCCTTCAACAGACTGAAATCATTTTAGGACTGTGTAAATGTAACTACTCCTTAACTGTTAAGGAGTTGAAATTACATTCAGCCCTTTGAAGGCAACCACAAGGCTAATGTGGCCCCCGGTGAAAATGAGTTTGACACCCCTGTTCTAGGGCCTTAGTTCTTCATTACTGTCATTCATTCATTCATTCATTTACTGAGCATCTACTCGTAGGTCTCGTAGGAGAGAAGGCATGCAAGCAGCCAGCTACAACATATGGCCACATACTTCATCTTAGAAGAATGCATGGTGCCTAACAGAGGGAGGGAAAAGCAATTTCACAGAGCAGATGATTCTTCATGCCTTCCTACCAAATAATTACTAAGTTCTGTTGCTTCTACCTTTGAAATATTTTGCCAAATCATCCCGCATTTCCATCTCTACCGGCGTTACCCTAGTTTCAATCCTTTTTATAGTTTTTGTAGACCCTCTGGCCAATACTATTTTTCTACTAATGCCCTAGAAATCACCTTAAAACAGTTCTGATCACGTCACTTCCTTTCTCAAAAGCCTTCAATGGCTCCCCATTACCTACTAAATAAAGTCCCACCTCCCCAATACAATATTGTTGATTTAGCTTCTTCACCATCGTCCCCAAATTTCTTTCCAGCCCTGCGTCCCACTAGGCCAGCTATCCTCCAGAACAGTCAGCAAGGCTCTTCCTTTGCGAACACACGCCTGCCTTCATACACACCAACTAAAACAGCACACTGCGGCAGGCTGCAGCAGAAGCGACTCTGGTAATCCAGCTGTCACCTATTAAGCCAGGCATTAGAGAGATTTGCAAAAATGTAAAACAAAGCCACACCTCTCACTAATTTTTTTTTGCTTTGGAACATAGAGTTACAATTTTATGAAAAATATGATGCTATGTTAACATGAAATGAGTTTATTGTTCTTTTAAAGGAATTAAATACTTTTAAAATTTTAATAGAAATTAAATGCAACAGTTAACCACCTTCAAGGCAAAAGCTCTTTGGGATCCTCAATAATTTTTAAGGATGTAAAGTATTTCTGGGACCAAAAGCTTGATGACTCCTGCCCTCGACTGAACACATCTGTTTAAGCAGACAAAGGGTCTCTGAAACGCACCAGCCCTCTCCATTTTTACCTTTACTCACGTCCTACCTTCCTGCCCCAGGGGGGTGCTGCAGTTTGTATGTATGTGTTTATTTGCCTCATCCATGGATATGTTTTTTTTATGCTAGAGAGGGAGAGAGAAACATCAACTGGCTGCCTCCCATACACGCCCCGACTGGGAATCAAACCCGCAGCCTGTCTTGTGTATGGGATGATGCTCCAACCAACAGTTTTTAAACCATTAAAAAAATAAGAAGTGGCCATATTAAGAACAATTATGTTTATAGAAATAATAGTGATTGTAGAAAAAGCCACTAATTATTTTAGAATCAATAATAATAAAGAATAATTCAGCCTAATAATTGTCATAAAAACAATACTAAAAAATGATTATTTCTGTAACATGGCTTACAGTAAAAACTCAGATACTCAGAAAAGTAAAAACACACAAAAGCAACCACCATTTAATGTTCAATTTCTCATCAAGTCTACACCTTTTATTTTCTCGGATGGCACCTCTAAGAAATCCCTGGTTAATCCGTCCAAAAGCAACTGCTCTTTCCTCCAGATTCCCACAGCCTGTCACTCAAACCTTTCTCAGGGAGCCCAGAGGAGCCCGTAAGAGAGTGCATGCTGAATTCCTAGACATGCACATTTAACTATCACAAATACAATCATATCTACTGGAAAAGACACCAACCAACCACAGAAGCCCACATGTTGATCATACAACGTGGTCCCTTACCCCAGGCTCAACATAACGTCTACCAAAGACTTGGCCATCTGGCTATTATTATTTATCTTCAGTAAAATCTAGCTATGTTGGAGATGCTTAGAGATGGGAGAAAATACACCAACTATGTTTACTGTGTTTTATGAGCAGCTTAAGAAGACTTTATTAGTAACTTTGATGTGTTGTTTTTACACTTACTTTGAACCCAACACCGCATGTAATAACACAGCTATACTGTAAAGAAGATCGGGTGGTCCTCTGGAACCTATAGATACTGTCGGAAGGAAGGACAAGATGGGTGTGCCCGGGAGTCCCAGATCTATGCAGTCCTGTCCTCTGGACAGGGTATGTTGCATCCATCCTGGGTCAAGGTTACTGCCCATTTCTGGGTGGAGTATCTTGAAGGTCAAGGTTGCAATTCCAGCATTAGGACCCAGCTTGGCCACCAATCCCAACAATGTGCCCCTTAGCCAGTGCCTGGTACCACACCCCTGCCTAAGCCTGAGTCTCGGGGAAAGAAAGGAGAGGAAAATGAGCGTTGGAGGGGAGCTGGAAGAAGAGCTTGTTTTCACCATCACCGCAGTTGGGGCGGCTGTGGTCGGGCTGATTCATCCAGAGCTCTTCAGATGGGTTAGGGCCCCAGCCCCACCTAGCAAAGTTCACATCGCCACCACCCACTCCTGCTTCCTGGGTCCTGTGCGACACCTGACCTGGCAGCTGGGGCAGGGCTGGGCCATCTTGCTCCTTCCCTTCCATCCTGCTTGGCTTAGTGAATAATCCTGAAGCTCAGGCCAGGAGCACTGAGGGACAGGAGAGGCTCTGGGCTTGCCTGGAGGACTCGATCCACCCCATCTCACCGCCACCCAGACATGCACACCATACACAAATACACGGTCACAAACAGAGGCAGCTCGGAGGCCTGCCAGCCTGCTGCACCTATCCTGACATGCTCAGGGCAATGTCTCAACAGACTTGTCTTACACCACCTCCCACCCCGCGCACATATGTGCACAGATACACACAGACACAGTGTGCATGAAAAGGCAGGTCAGAGTTCCTTCAGCCACCAGGCTCTCAGGGCTAACTAGCTGTTTCATCTGGGCAAGTTCCTTAATCTTTGGACCTCAGTTCTTCATCTGCAAAACAAGGAAACCTCTTAGGATTCTCATGAGGACTAAATGAGAAATGGCTTAATTAACATCATATTTATTATAAACCTCTTTACAGATGGCATATAGTACATATAGGCACTTACGACACTCCCTGGCACGTGGAAGTATTATGCAAAGATATGCTATTATTATCTCCAGCATTTTCACTGCCACAGGCCCAGGAAGAAATGAGGATTCAGAGAAATCCACAAAGTCAATTCCTGAAAGGAACACCAAAAATGACTCCCAGAGGCTGTGTCAGAGGGAAGGCAGGGAAGAAGAGGGAGAAGCAAGACTTTCTGAGGACCACCCAGAATGCACCAAGCTCACATCTAGTGGTTGTAAAGAGAATTTTGAGTCAGAGCTCCAGGGGCTGGCCCAGGCAGGAAAAGACTCCATTTCCTTAGAGATCAAGAGACCTGAGAGTAAAACTTAAGTCAATTCCAAGACTAGATGGAGGCTGCCCTGAGGACCAGCAGGCACCAGCCGACTGGAAGGAAGAAAGACAAGGCCTGGGAGAATCTGACCTATGCTCAGCCACCCAGTACATCCGAGAGACTATAACCCAAAGATCCTCTCCCACTGTGATGAAAATAGATTTCACATCTGAATGGTCTCCAAGTTTGTGGCTGTAACAGATACTGCTTAGAGAGAAGGGAAGGGAGCTGGAAGGAAAGGGGAAATCAGCCTTGACTCCCCGGGGCCTGGTGTTGGGAGAGAATAGCACTCCTCCCCTTCATAATCTAAAGACAGCTTGAGATACCTGCTTGCCAGAGAGAAGAATAAACCCTCCCCTGGGTCTTATTCAGAGCTGATTCTGACCAGAGCACCCAGGAAAGCCAGCTTAATAAGCTGGAGCTTAGGAAGGAGTCTGTGAAGAACAGACAGATGCCTCCAGGGGGACAGGCAGCCCGGGGGCCCTCTGTGCCCCGTCCTCTCCTCCTCCACAGCCTCCAACACTTCCAGCTGGAGCCCGAGTTGGAGAGCAAGGTCTGCTCAGTCTGAGGCCCCGTCTAGGCTTCCTTTCCCAGAACTGGGGGCCCCCAGGGAGGGGCAGAGGACCGGCCTGGAGGGAAGAAAACAGAGAACTGCAGGGAGGGTAGCTGGAGCAGACAGCACTGGGGCCAGTGCTGGGAGTTTCTGGGACAGCCCCAATGTCGAGTATTCTGTCCAGTTGTCTGACCACAGGCCAGAACTCGTGGGCTGATTTTTATTTTAGAAAAAAGGATGAAATGAGGTCAGAGGTGGGATGCTAAGGAAAGAAAACAGCGCTGACTCTTTGTTTTTCGGTAGCCCCCACGTCCACCCCCAGGAGCTCAGTCTTAGAGGTGAGTAGGATGGTGATACAAGGAAGACAGAGGCTATCACTTATAAGGGCTTATGACCTGCTTGGCACTTGGCAGGGCTTTGTGGATTATCTCAGGAGCCTGGTGTGGAGTGTGGGATCTGAAGCCTCAGCCCCTTACTCTGTATACCCATTCTGTGCCTCAGTTTCCGTGTTCATAAAGGTATAATAATGGTGCCTCCCCCAGAGACCTATTGTGAAGACACAAAAAGCTCACACTTGTCACGAAGTATGCACGCAATGAACATCAGCCATTGCTGGACTATGACCCAGCCATAAAAAAGAATGAAATCTTGCCATCTGCAACAACATGGATGGACCTAGGTGATGTTATGCTCAGTGAAATAAGTCAGAGAAATACAAATACCATACAATTTCAATTATATGTGGAACTTAAAAAACAAAGTAAACAAACAAAACAGAAACAAGCTCACAGATACAGAGAACAAACTGATGGTTGCCAGATGGGAGGGGGATATGGGATGGTGGAAAAAAAGGGAAGGGATTAAGATGCACAAATGGCCAGATATAAAAAAGTCATGGGGATGTGAAGCACAGCACAGGGAATATAGTCAATAATATTGTAATGACTGTGTACGGTGCCGGGTGCGTACTAGATTTATCAGGATGACAAGTCTAGCTTATTTTCAAGTTACATAAATGTCTAATCTCTGTGTTGTGCACCTGTAACTGATATAATATTGTATGTCAACTGTGGCTGAAAACTAAAAAAGTAATGACAATAATCGTAATCAGCTATTGCTAATCCTCACAGTGACTCAGTGAGGTAGGGGTTATACTACACCCACCTTACAGAGGAGGAACTTGGGGACGGAGCCAAGCCAGGACTCAAACCCGGGTGGTTTCTCTGCCGAGCACAGCCTCTCTCAACCACTTCATAGGCGAAGCACGGCTTGGCGGTTATGTGCAGAAACTTTACAGCCAAATGGCTGAGTCAGGCTTCCAGCTCAGCTACTGACCAGTTGTATGAATGCAAGCAAGCTGCTTAACCATCGGTGCCTTGGTTCGCACATCGTAAAATGGGTGTCCTGCGTCACTAGATTGTTGAGGAGAGGACATGAGTTACTAAGTGCATGAAACACTTCTAGTCATGGCCTCTTCCCCCGGGGCCTGTCCTCCATGTGTCCTCTGGCCACAAGGCTTGTAACTGTACTCTCAGTCCCCACTCACACTGGGCCCTGACTGCTGTGTCCCTGGGGGTCCCAGTGACTCTGTGCCTTCCTAAGGGTCTGAGGTGGCAGCAAGCAGATCTTACTCAACAAACAAGGCAACCCCTCTCCTCTCCTTCCTTCCTAAAGACACTGCCTCAGCCCCCTCCCCCCACCCCGGGAGTGGCCATCCAGGAAGAATTTCGACCAGGGTGGGAGAACTGGTCAGGCCACTGAGGGCAAATAGTTTCAGAGGGAGGTGGCTTTTGAGGCCCCTTAGGGGAGATGACATGGGTGTCATGTCTTTGAAGGGACTGAAAAGCTATGCCACATCAGGTACCCTGCCCAGCCCATGAGGGCTGCTGGCCTGGTCCAGTGCACAGGACACATGGGTTTTTCTATTTCAAGGGCAAAGGAAGGTCAGGGAGGGGAAAGAGACAGTGTGGGAGGGAGGGAATCCTGACCAGTGGAAGGGAGCCTGCCCTAGGGGCAGAGGCCTGCCTGATCTAGCCTGAACCCGGAGGAGACCTAAGAGGCATTTTTATGGGGGTTGTGCTGGGTCAAAAGTAGCTCTCTGGGCCCTGGTATGTAGATAGCTGGAGATGGGGTAGGGGAGGGGCCTCACACAACCAGATGCCGGCTGAAGGACCAGGTGGCACTCTCACCGGATCCAGCAGCCTCTGGAGCGACACACTGGACAACAGCCCCACCTGGTGGACAGATGGGGACCACCAAGGGCCAGGGAGTGTGGAGGAAGGAAGGATGACAAGGAAGGGGGAAGCAGGTAAATAGTCACCGGGGAAGTTTAGAGGTGGAAGGGGCTTCAGAGTCTTCTCCACAGTAGAAGCCTCTCCAAAGCACGAGGAACCAACTTCTTCAGAAGGGAATCAGGCAATTATTTGTTAGAAAGTTCTTACACTCTTTAGAACTCGGCCTCCACCAGTTCCCACTACCCAGGGACTTCCAAAGGCAAACAGTTACATATTTGAACACAGCTATAACATCCCTCCTAAATCTTCTTCCCATCTGATTCAGCCTTCCAGAGTTTGACCTCAACCTGTCACCCACCACATCTTCTTTCTTCACGTGGTTGTTCTTTTTGTAATATACTAACTTCCCAGGATCCCTTCCAATTCTATACCCAAGCCATCCCCTGCCCACACTAGCTGCATCATTTTTAATCTTTGGGTTCCAAACTCCCTATCGTTCAGGGTCTGATATGCTGGGGAAGCTGATGCTCCATTTGGGGCTTAATTTAGACATCAAGAGGCTTTGAAATCAGAACAGCATTCAAATCTGACCTCTGCCACTTACTAGCTATGTGACCCTCAGGCAAATTTCTTAGCCTTTCAGAACCTGTTTCCCCATCTGTAAATTGGGGGTAGGGGCATTTACTACCTGAAGCTGTGGTGAATATTAAATGAGCTAAGGTGGTCAAAACATTTAGAACAGCTCCTGGCAACATTACTCAGCTCCTATTCGGCCATTATAACCGCATTCCTCAGAGGAATTCAGGGCTGAAGGGAGTGCTTAGGGAAGAGCAAGGTGAAAGGTCAGGAGGAGAAAAGGAGACTTTCTGGAGTTACTCAGCCTTTCCAAACCAGCGTGAATCCCAGGTGAAATCCCCCAAACGGGTACCTTGTTCCAAAACCCTTTCCAGAAGTGTCCCTGGCCACACCCTCCTATTGTAATGGGGCAGGCCTCAACAGCTCTTTAAAACTCAGAGGGTTTAAAAGTTAAATGTCTTTGAGGGCAGGAGAAACACACCAAAATAAACACATCTACCGGCTGGGCTTTGAAAGGGAAACTTGGCAGGGGCCCCAGAACTTTCCCCGCCCCAGCCCTCCCTAAACTTCCTCTTGTGGTTTCTCAAGAGAACAACCTGTTCTCTTTCCCCAGCCAGAAGTGTGCCTGGGGCACTCGAAGGTTCCATAGAACCCACCCACCCATGTACAGATGAGCGAGGAAGGGGGTGGTATGGCAGGGGAACAGCCTGGAGACCAGCATAGTTCTGAATGTTCACATCCTGCTTACCTGTTACCTTGGCGTGGCCCCCCTCTCACCTGGAGCCCCAGCACCAACATCCATGCCTCCAGCACACACCCCTCTCTCAGAGACAGAAAGGTGGCAATGGACTGACTGCAGGCGGAAAAGACAGCCTCAGGGCTTCCCCAGATCTGTGCAGAGGGCTCCTATGAGAAACCTACAGTTTCAGAAAGGTTCTGCTAAAATGGCTGGAATCCAGGTAACTGCTACCCTGTGGTTTGGTTTCTATAACAGGCATGGTCCCAGGCTGCCTGGAGGCACAGGGTCAGACCCACAGATGCAGCTTTGGGGTGCAGCAGCCGTGGGGAAGAGGTACACATCTTATGGTTGCTTCACTCCTTACTCAGTTACGGAAGACTATTCCTCCTGGAATCTAGAATATGAAGGTCTGTGCTATTTTTTTTAATTTTTAAAAATGTTTACTAATATTAGAGAGAAAGGAAGGAAGAGAGAGAAACATCGATGTGAGAGAGAAACACTGATTAGTCACCTCCCATACGTGCCCCAACTATGGCTCGAACCTGGAACCTAGGTATGTGTCCTGACTGGGAACTGAACCCCCAACCATGTTGGAGTACGGGACAGCACTCCAACCAACTGAGCCACACTAGCCAGTGCAGTCTCCACTATTCTTAAGGATTCCCAGCAAAAGAGATGGATGTCTCAGTTTCCCGTCTCCCAGATTCGGGCACATTACATCAATGTTGCAGTCTTTCTTGCATCAATCCTTGGTCCGCTCCTCTTGATAAGGGAGGCTTAGGAAACACACACACAGAGGGCCCCTAAGAGAGGATACCAGCTCTGTGCAGTCGCCCCAACCCTACCTGCAAACAGTATTAGCGCACACGCTCAGCTAACACATTACTCTCCTCTGTATCACCCAAGATACAGAACCATGGAGTCCCTTTTGGCAACTCCTAAGCCCCTGGCTCAAGTACATATTCCATGCGGTTAGGCAAGGAGGTAGGCTTTCCTAGTGGTTAAATACAGGGCCTTCCGAGTCAAGTGACCTGGGTTTATATTTTTATTTTTTAAGAGTTTATTTATGTTTTTAGAGAGAGGAGAAAGGAGGGAGAAAGAGAGGGAAAGAAACATCGATTCATAAGGGAAACATGGATTGGTTGCCTCTCACACACGCCCAACCAGGGACCTGGCCAGCAACCCAGGTATGTGCTCTGACCAGGAATCAAACCAGGGACTTTTTAGTTCGCAGGCCCATGCTCAAGCCACTGAGCCACATCGGCCAGGGTTCAAGTGACCTGGGTTTAAATCCCAGCTCTGCCATTTATTTCTGGTGCTCTCTTTAGGAAAACTCTCTCCTCTCCATCTGAATTTCCTCACTTACAAAATGGAGATAATCCTAGTGCTTACCTTGTAGGACTGTTGGGAGGGTTAAATGAGACATTACACCTAAAACATTTAGAAGAGTACCTGACAAAGCTACATAAGCGGGAGCTAGTATTCTGAACCCTAGAGGGAAGGAAACAGGAAAGAGAAGGTGTCTGGCACCATGGAGGTCACAGTCTCAAGGACTGGGCATAGACTGGTATCTAGCTGGAATTCTCAGAGACGCTTTTGATTGTAAATTCCAGGGGGACAGAAGCTCTGACTTGTTTACCATTACGCCCCCAACATCTAGCATATACAGACAGAGTTTGGCCACAGCAGACAGCTGTTAAATGAATTAATAAATTGTTGCATCAATCACCTCCCGAAAGAGTCTGGGAATTGAAAGAGCAGAAGAATCTGCAGAAATGCAATGAGAGCTGGCTCTCTTCACCCACGTCTGGTCCCAAAGAGAACTGCGGTGGTGGACACAGAGTGAGGATTTGTTAAAGGAAATAACCCTAGAGTCCAGGGGTGAGGAGCAGGTGCCCCAAGATTGTGTGGACTGTCACATCGCCCCCAGGTGAACCCTCCTAGCTGTATCTAGCTGAGAATTTTTGAGGTTTTGGAGACCAGCCCTTTCTCTGAATTCAGCCTGTTCATTATCACCTCTTCTTCATGCCTAGACAGGGGGTTAGATCTGTGTTTAGGTTAAGGTTAGGGCAATATAGCAGGGCTCAGTACAACTCTGTGCAATGAATAAGTGTCCCCAAAGACTTCCTATAACTTCTCTGTCTGGTGACTATTCATCAGTCAGAGCCCAACTCAAATGTCCTCTTCTCTCTGAAGCCTTCCCAGCCACCCCAACCTTATCTCTGTTGTTCAGGACCCACACTAGCTGCAGGTGAATAACATCACTGCACCTTCAGGATCCAATACAATCCCAGACACGGTAGGCACTCAATCAGTGTTTGGAAATGAACACATCAAAGCTCCTTTAGTAAGAGCAAACCGCTTTTTTCAGTTATTCCTCTTACTGACACAGAAGAGACTAAGGCTACCACTTGTGTACCCATCAGACACCAGAGGAATGAACACTGAGGAGCTCCTCCTTCCAGTCCTGTCCTCTGGCTTCCTCCCTTGGCCCTGGCTAGCAGGAGAACCAAAGGCTCCCTGCCCACACTGGTTCTGCGCTCCTACTCGCCTCCTACCTCCGTCTCTGATAACGTATAACAACAGCCCACTGGGCTTCAACACCAGCCTGGAAGGGGGCTATGTGCACGTAAGAAAACACTCAGGGCTTCGGTGGGGTTTCACTGCCCTTTAACTATATGGAGAACAGCTCACTCAGAAAGTGAGCCCAGCTCTGAGGGACAACTAGGTGATCAGAGAGCGGTGACCTCAACCCACTCACCTCCCAACCCTGACCCTTGGCGGCTCCAGCGAAGGGGGATACTGATCCCCCATTATCTTGGCTTCTCCAGCCTTCACAAGCCTACCTCCTAGGCGGGTGAGCCCCCCGGAGCATGTACTGTCGCCGCAGACACTTTCTCCCGCAGCCTCTGGCTTCTGTCTTGGGGATGTGGGGGAGTGAGGGGTCGCAACCTCCTGTCGCCCGGAGGGGCGTGCACCACTCTCCTAGGAGCCCAAACAGAATCAGTCTCCACCCCCGCAGGCGCGGCGTGTTTACAAAGTCCTCGCCGAGCCGGGGAACGCAAGTTTAAAGCTGGGCAGGAAGTGGGGGAAGAGGGGGCGGGGGAGACAAAAAGGGGGCTGAATGCTCGGCTCAGCTAAGGTTAGGGCCTGCAGACCTCACCCCCGTACCCTAGGTGAGGAGTTGGCGGTGCCCCCCTGCGTGTTTGGGCAGGTGCGGCGCAGGTCTGCAGACTTACTCCTTCAGGGTATTCGCCACTCAACCACGAGCTACCCAGGGAATAAACAACAGTAGGCGACGTATCTCCACCTCTTAATATACGTCTATCACCGGGATAGACCCTTTGTATTAGATCTTTTTTCCCCTATCAGTCCCGCCCCAGTTTCACAAAAGAAGAAACTGAGGCACAGTGAGGCTAGGTCATATGCCCGTAGTCCCACCGCTAGCGAGTGTTAGAATTCAAACCTAGCGTCTGCGTCCTGCCAGGCATCCGTAATAATATAATAATAATAATAATAATAATAATAAGGCGCGGTGCGGTCCCTGTCTGAAGAACCCCTATTCCAAGGGACTGGCGAGCAAACGAACAGAAAACCCACCGGCACGGCAGGTCTCAGGAATGAGGCGGGCAAGGGACAGAGGCGGGCTCCCTCGGCCTGCGCCTCCCAGCTGGCCCCACAAATACCTGCGGATTAACTGAGGGCAGGAGTGTGCAGTAGAAGACCTAGACTTGGTTAGGTTCTACTTGCAAGCGGGTCATTGGTGGGTTGTAGAGTCACAACACAACGTAAGATTTCCCAGAATTTCCAGCTCGGGAGAATCATCTGGAGAAGTAACGCTACATATTCTTTGGCCCCTCAGACAGGCTGTGAGTCACTGGCACTGGGCGGGACCCAGCCAGGTGTTGCTGACACTCAGTTTTGGGGCGTTCCAGGGGGTGTGCTCTTTATGAGAAACGATTTCGAGTTGAAAGAGGTGTGAAACCGAGGGCACAGTTTCGAGGCTCACTAGGGGCGCCGTCAACCCGTGGCTCACTGGAGGTCACGTGAACCAAGTCATCAAAAGCAGCTCCCACTCCGCTGAGCTTAAGAAAACTGAGTCGCGCGCACCACCCCTCCCCCCGGCGACTACAAATCCCATCCTGCCCTGCGCCCGCGCACATTACGCCAGAGCAAGATGGCCGACACGATGGCCACTGCCGGGGCCGGCGGCTCCGGAACGGTAAGAGGGGAGGCGCGGGGTCGAAGGTGAGAAAGTCTGGGTGTTCTATAATTTTCCCTTAGCCTGGGCAACAACCTTATACCCAGACATCCAGCCCCACCATGAGTTCCGAATAGAGAAGGGTCTTTCAGGCCCTACATGCCCCCCCCTTCGAGACTTGGCGGCGGCCTTCTGAGTTGGAGAGTCTGCGTGCTGATTGGCTCCTTTCGGGGTTGGGAACCCGGAACACCTCCTGATTGGTCCGAAGAGACCGTTTTCGCCCTCTTATTGGCTAGCCAAAGTTGGGAGGGATTTCTGTTTCAAAATATTTAGCTTTCCTACTTTTCCGTGCTGTTATCCTTTGCCCTCCTCAGCGTCAGGTGTTGTTTAAATTTTCCTTGTTAGTGAAATGATGTGAAGATGGGAGGAACAAAAGAGGGGTTTTTTGGGCGGGGGAGAGATACATAAATTCAATCCCATCATGCGTGTTTCTGCAGCTGTATATGTTGATAATCTGCTAAAATAAAAAGTATGAAACAGGCACTTGTGTTATTAGAATTTTAAGTTTTAGGGAAGCAGAAAGGCTGTCGCCGTATTTAGAGCCCCTTGGGTGCTCAATTATTACTTTTTTGGCCAAGATCTGTAAGTCTAAATGTCAAGGGCTATCACATTTTATTAAGCCCTGATAAATAAGTATTTAGCAAAAGAACATTTGCTTGCCATTGATGATATGTGGACTATGTGATTACATCCTTGTCCAGTGAATGAAAATCTCTTTCTTGGGCTGCTGATTCACAGAGATCAGGAGGTAAACAGTCCACTAACCCTGCTGATAACTACTATCTGGCCCGGAGGCGAACCCTGCAAGTGGTTGTGAGCTCCTTGCTGACAGAAGCCGGGTTTGAGAGTGCTGAGAAAGCATCTGTGGAAACACTGACAGAGATGCTACAGAGCTGTAAGTACCAGGAAACAGTAGGCCTTTTTTAAGTTAACCAAACATCTGTGTTGTGTCCTTTAGGGAGGATTTAAGAAAAAAGAACATAGTAAAGTGATTTACAGGCTTTAGAATCAGATAGACTTGGGTGTAAGTCATCCATCTGCCACCTAATAGCTTGGGCAAGTTGCTAGATGTCCTGACTCTTAATTTCCTCATTTGCAAAATGGAATAGTAATTTGCACATCAGCAATTGTGGGTATGGGTGAGATGTATATGTAGATCATTCAATGCTGGGAACATTGTAAGCCCTTAATGACTTGCTGGTGCTGTTATTATTGCTGTTTGTGTTCTCTACTCAAAGAACTTACAATTTTGTTGGACAGTTAAGATTAATTCTATGAAAGAGATGCCACCACATGATGTGATCAAATGATGTATTATGTGCAAAGATACAAAGAGTAAGAGTGAATAAGTTTTATAGAATGGTTAAAAAAAAACACTTTTGAAAGGAAACATCTTGAGGGTTAGGACCCTGAAATGGTCTCATATCAGCTTTTCTGCATATACAATGTAGTTCCCTGTTTTGGCCTTTTTAGGGGTAGGATAGGATGCAGGATGGGGGTATTTAAGGTGTTTAGGGGGAATCAACACCTATGAATGGAAGGGAGGGAAAGGTTTAGGCAGAGGGAGTTGAACTGCAATGCCAGCCAACCAAAAAACCGGCCACCTCATTGTGGAGCACGGGAGTGGTAATTGCCCATCAGGTGTCCCACATCAGGGAAAAGGCCCTGCCTTCATGCTTTGGTCTTGATGCGTCCCTGGATGTGGGCTGCCCCAGGAAGGGCAAGACCCCGGTGAGGTGGCTCTATGAAGTTTGGAGCTTTCACATACCAAGTGTTTTCCTAAAGCAGTGATCTCAGATTTTTTGGTCTTAGAACCCCTGTGGACTCTTAAATATTGAGGACCTTGTGGAGTTGTATATACATGGGATGGAGATACATATATTTCCACTTTAGAAAGTAAAACGGTGTGGGGAAGCTTCGTCCAGCAGAGCTCCCCCGGCTGCCACCAATGAGAATAATTCTACCAAGATATGATCTGCTTGGGGAGGATAGGCTGACCAGTCTCTCACAGGAGAAAGGTGTTTCACCTCTCTCTCACTGGGCTTTTATTGAGTTTAGCTTGCATAGGGATACATATCAAAGAAAGGAGATATGGTTTACAGGTAACATTTCTGAGATTACGGGGGTCCTTTTGAGTCAGGGACTGGTAGACAGGGCGATGCCAATTGGATATAAAACCTTGGGAAACAAACTTATTTTGTGCTCAGGCCTTTAACATTTAAATTGAGGACATTCTTAGCAAAGCAGGTTTTGCAGGACTTTATACATTCTTTCTTAGGCCTGATCGCTGCCCCACCAGGAACTGGCAGGGCTGCACCCCCTTTGGCATTATTTCAGGCCTGAATGGGGTGGGGGGGAGCAAAGCAGCCAAGAGATTAGAAGACTTTTTACAGATAGAATGAGGACTCAGGCTGTGATAAAGCCGCACAGCCGAAGGGTGAGGGTTCTTTGTCCCTTCTCCACAATCCCCTAAGTCCTTCCCTGATGGCCCCTTCATGACTGTGCCTGTCTTAGGTTGTTCCTTTTTTTGAGGAATCTCACCCATCATTGACTATCCAGCTATCCTCTAGGGGCCAAGCAGAATGAAGGAAAGGGGGCAGAGGCTGCACCCCTGCTGGGAGGATATATTTTGTCTCCTTAGTGGCTTGTGGTCCCAAGGTCCCCTAGCCTTGGGGCCTTTTCGCCTGTCAGTGGGGTTACAGCTTCTGAAACCAGGCAGGACAGTTCCCAACAAAACAGAAAATTTTAAAGCATAAGAATGAACAAGGATGAGGTCTGTTATCCATCAGAACCATGATGTCATCACACATCATATAGCCTCTGGAAAACTACATGAGAAAATGAATGAAAAAGTCAAAGAATGTCTTAATTTTATTATGGAAACAGTTTCAGCCTGTGGACTTCGGAAAGTTTTTCAGGTTTACCCAGGGATTCCCAGATCACACTTTGAGAATTAAAGGAATGGTCTGGTAGTTCCCATTAGATTTTCCCCTCCATAAACAGATGCTGCCCACTGTTTTCACATGTGGGGGCTAGTATTAGCGGCTTGCTCGGGGCAGCACAGCAAATTGGGGATAGGTTTTCATTTAGACACCCTTCCCTGTCAAGCAGTACTTGCTTGTATCTTCTGAACCATTAAGCCTCCACAGCCGGGGTTCCATACCTTGTTGGACCCCTTTCACATCTGATGAATTCTGTGAACCCATCCCCAGAAAATGGCTCTTTTGTGTATGTAAAATTGAGCACGGTTTCAGTTTTCCCAACCACTTCTGAGGCCTATTTATGGAGTCTAGCTTCATACCTTCCCCTTTCCCCTGAAGGACTTTACCATGACTCTTTTTATTTAAAAACACATTTTTTAAAAAAAAGATTTTATTCATTTATTTTTAGAGAGAGGGAGATAGGGGAACATTGGTGTGTGAGAGAAACATCTATCGGTTGCCTCTTGTCTGCCGCCATCCAGGGACCCAGCCCGCAATCAGTGACCTTTCCGTTTACAGGACGACACCCAACCCACCGAGCCACACCAGTCAGGGCTAGCATGACCTTTTTTTTAAAGGTTTACTTTGTTCTCACTCCAGATAGAGGGGAAGGGAGAGGAATAGGAGTGGGGAGAGAGAGAGAAACAGAAACATAAGCTGATTGCCTCCCGCAATTGGGGATCAAACCCAGGCAATGAAACCTGCGACCCTTTGGTTACAGGACGGCGCTCTAGCCAGGCAGGGCCAGCAGGACTCTTAAACAAGCAGAGGTTCAGTTTTAGGCAGACAACACACACAATAAGACCTTTTTTTTTTTTTTGGTGGCAAGATATACATAACATAAAATTTACCATTTTAACCCTTTTTAAGTATACAATTCGGTGATATTACATATATTCACAGTGTTACAGAGCCATCGACCCTTTTTCATTATTCCAAACAGAAATTGTGTGCCCATAAACGACAACTCCCTAATCCCCTCAGTCCCTGGTAATCTCTAATCTACTTTTCATCTATGAATTGTTTTTTTTTTTTTTCTGTTATATAAGTAGAGTCTGAAAACATTTGATTTTGTGTCTGGCTTATTTCATTTAGCATAATGTATTCAAGGTTCGTCCATGTTATAGCGTGTCTCAGTACTTTATTCCTTTCTTGTGGCTAAGTAATATTCTGTTGTATGCATATGAAGTGTGTCCAGAAGGTATCCAGCCATGTACTGTGAAAAACAGAGGCATTTATTGAAGAAGATACAAGAAACATTGTACAGAGGACGATGACGCCTCAGTCCCCTTCAGAGTAGGCACCTTGGGACCTCACACAGTTCTCCCAGTTGACATCAGCTGCCCCATTGTATTTTCCTGAATCTCATCAACGATCTGAAATCTCTTCCCTTTCTAAGGTAATTTTAGTTTTGGGAAAAGCCAGAAGTCACAGTGTGCCAAATATGGGCTATAGGGGGGCTGAGTCACCTGGGTGATTTGATGTTTGGCAAAAAAAACTCTGCAAGACATGATGCATGAACAGGCATGTTGTTGTGCTGAAGCTGCCCATCGCTGCAGCCTTCTGAATCATGCGAATAGTTTCTGCGGAGGAATGTTTAAGCTCAACACAAAATTTGATGCAGATTCGTTGCTGTACTCGCTCAGTCATTTTGAATGTGACAGCCACACAGTGCACATGCTCCCTCAATGGCATCTATGGTCCCCACTGACGAGTACAGTGAAGTTGTCATTCACACATACACATTCCAGTCCACTCTCCTTGGCTGCCAGGTTACATCAGTGTCACACAAACCGTTCTGGTTATAGTAACAATGGCTGGACTTTTTCTGGACAGACCATGTAGACCACAGTTTGTTCATCCGTTCATTTTTCAGTGGGCACTGCGTCGTTTCCACCTTCAGACTGTTGTGAATAACGCTGCTATGAACGTTGGTATGCAAGTATCTCTTTGAGTTCCTGCTTTCAATTTGTTTGTTTGGGTATATACCTAGGAGTTGAATTGCTGGCCCATGTGGTAATTCCGTGCTTAACTTTGTGGGAACTGAGAATAAGACTTTATGCCTTTGATCCTTTCTTAGACATTTCAGAAATTGGGAGGAGTGCCAAGTCGTACTGTGAGCACACAGCTAGGACCCAGCCCACACTGTCAGATATCGTGGTCACACTTGTTGAGATGGGTGAGTACACAAGTTTTCAATTCTTTGGTGCAGCTGAGTTGGAGTTATGGGAGAGACAGGAGTCCCCAGGAGTCAGTCGCATCTGCTGAGTGTTTTTTGAAATCCCTCATGGTTCTTCCGGTCTGCTGTTAGCCTGGGAGGGTTATCAATAGAAGGTTCTCTTTAATAGACCTCCTCACTCCTGTTGGGGTTTCTGCTGAAGCTGCTTCTCGGTGGCAGCAAAACCCTTGAGTTGGGAATTTAAACTATTTCAACACAATATTATTCCCTCTTCCATGTTCAGTATCCAGTGGTCTGGGCAGTGACTTTTGTTTTCTTAATACTTAGGTTTTAATGTGGACACTCTCCCTGCCTATGCAAAACGGTCTCAGAGGATGGTCATCACGGCCCGTAAGTGTCTTTGAACTGAGGTTCTCAGTAACGCTCAACATGCTTGTGGAATGAACTGACTGAATAGGGCAGGATCAGTTTGTTTAGCTACTTCCTTATTGCAGGCTCCCCTCCATTATTTGGGGACACCTATAATATAATGTTCGTTTGGGCTAATACGACTGGGATGTGAAACTCAATCACTGGAAAGGAAAACTGTCTCTGAGATGTCGCTGTGGTTCTTGTGCTTTTGCCCCAGGAGGGCAGTTGATGCTGCTTTAAAAATGCTACAGCTCTTGTTCTTCCTCAGATCAAGGGTCAGAAACTCTGGTCTGTAGGCCTGGTGGAGCCCACCACCTGTTTCTGTCAACGAAGTTCTTTTGGAACACAGCCATGTTTCCTTACTTTGGTGGCTTCGTGCTATAATGGCAGCACTGAGCAGTGGTGACGAACTATAGGCCTGCAGAACCTAAATACTCACTCTCTGTCTCTGCACAAAAAGTACGACGACCTGTGCCTTAGGTAGAAACTGAGCGCTGTAAACTGAGTTCAGACTAATGAGTGTGGGCTTACAGGACCTGGGGAGAATTCACTGGATTTTTTGTCATTACTTTTTCAAGCTGGCATCTTCTGAAGAGCTGCCCTGTCCAGGAGCAGTGGAAGGTGCCATTTTCAATCCCCTGTTGTTGTCATTGGCCCACACTTACTTACCCTGGCGTGTTGTATGTCTTCGCTATCTCAGCTCCATGAAAAGCAAGTTAGCAGCCCCTCTAACTCCTTAGTTCCTCAGCATCCTCAGCAAGCTCTTCTGTGAAGTGGACGTTGTCACAGCCACCCACTCACCTGCCTAAGAGGCATGCAGGCAGATTGTTGTAGATGGGAGTGTCATCCAAGGTCATTCAGCAGGGTTAGGCATGTGGGGGTGACCTCAGGACTTTAAGTCCTTAAAGGCCTATTAAAATAGAAGTACAAAGTACCTGGTGTTTGAAAAATTGAGGTCCAGCATTTGCTTTGAGAAGAGCAGGGTTTGGGTGGAGGAGTAACAGATGGTGACTCTGTTGCAGCTCCCGTGACCAATCAGCCGGTGGCCCCCAAGGCTCTCACTGCAGGGCAGAACCGACCCCACCCACCGCACATCCCCAGCCACTTCCCTGAGTTCCCCGACCCCCACACCTACATCAAAACTCCGGTGAGTGACTGGGACGTGGTGGGGGCTGTGACCGATGCACAGCAGTGAGTTCCTGCTGACTGTGGAACCACACGTTTGTTGGTGAAAGTTGGGCTCAGAGCTCAGAATGTCTTTTCTTATTGATAAACACATTGGCCAAGGAGAATTATGTTCTCTAGCTGGCTGACAGAAATACGGTTAACAAGAAATTGGAGTCTGTGCAGTTTTGCCCATCCCACCAAAACACGGAAGGACCTAGCCACGTTAAGAGACTGGAAGGATATTTCACAAAATGTTCATAGTAATTCTCAGTGGGCCATAGGTAACCGTTGTTGGTGTGTGCTTTTCTGGGTTTTCCAAATTTTCCATAGAAAAGGAGTTATTTTTTAGGTAAATTGGGGTAAAAGTTGTTTAAAACATACTTGGTGGCAACATGAAGTGAAACTTACTGTAACTCTGGTTCTGGGTCTGAATGAGGACAAATGGATCTGTCTTCCATGTTCACACGTGTCCTCATCAGCCAGATTAGCAGTGTCGCCCTCCTTTGGGAACGGTGCCGTGTGAAGAGGGGTCCCCAGAGGCTCTCCCACACACCTCCTTTCTCCCCGCCTCCACCCCGGGTACGGGTGCGGATGTGGCATCGCGTGGGCAGCAGAGACAAGCCCTCCAGGACATTTCTGCGTACGTACCCCAGGATCTGGGGGAAGGAGCTGTCACCCACCATTGCAGCACCGCTGTTGCTCTTGACCAGTAGTCTCTGTATTCAGCCCTAGAGCTGCTGAAACAAAGTGCCACAAACACTAGGTGCTGCAGAACAACAGAAATTTTTGTCTTACAGCTCTGGAGGGTACACGTCCAAAGTCAAGGTGTTGCCAGGGCCTGCCTCCTCTGAACCTGCAGGAGAATCCTTCTGTGCCTTTCCTAGCTTCTGGTGGTTTGTAGGCACGCTGCGGACGTTCCTTAGCTTGTGCAGGCAGCGTTCCGGTCCTGTGTCTTCATGTGGCGTTCCGTCTGTGTCTCTGTCTTCACAGGGCCATTTCCTTACAGGGGTGTCATTGTATGGGAGTGGGGTCCCACCCTGCTCTTGCTTGACCTCTTCTCAACTGAACACAGCTGCAGTGACCCTGTTTCCCAATGAGATCATGTTCTGAGACACTGGGGGGTTGGGACTTCAACCCACTTTTTTGGGGACACAGTTCAGATGAGATCAGGCACGTTCAGGGTGGTATGGCCATACACTTGAGAATACAGTTCAACCAATAACAGTCTCTAACTCTTTTATAATGTATTTCTGTCAGTAAAGATGTTAAGTACATACTCCAATACACGTTCATGCTTATTTACATGAATATTATAATATAACACTCTACTAACAAATGGACATTAAAAGATGATATGGTCATTATTGAAGTTATTGAAGGTTCAGGAGACCTGTTTGCTCCGTTATAGGGGCCGCCATGTGATGGCCTCTGCTCTTCAGTTTTTGAAATCGTAGGCCTTCAATCTTTGCGGAATAGTAAGAGTTCTGATTCTAAAGTCAGTTCATTAAATACTTTAACAGCTTTCATAGTTGAAAAAGGCACATTACAAAGATATACAGCATTATTGGCTCCCCTTAATACATCACAAAACTATGTTTTCATTCTCATTTACCAGTTATTTGAAAAATTTTGTTTAAAATTTTCTATTCAATGTCCAACTTTTTGAATCTGTTTTCTTAAAAATGATGGTAAGATCTTGCATTTTTAATGTCTACAACAAGTATGTTCAAAATCCACTCATTTTGGGACAATTTTAAACATATCAGAAAATCCCGTTTCTGTGTTTAAGTGTGCCTGTGGGAACTATATGCATGTGACGCTGCCAAATTAACACTGACAACAGTGGAAATGTTTTCAAGTGCCCCCTTTAAAAATCCTGTCTCCAGCCAGGGCCGGATGCCTTAGTTGGTTGGAGCATCATCCCATACACCAAAAGGTTGTGGGTTCAATCCCCAGTCAGGGCACATACCTAGGTTGTGGGTCCAATCTCTAGTTGGGGCACATATAGGAGGCAACTGATCAGTGTTTCTCTCTCCCTCCCACCCACTCTCTCTCACTCACTCAGTCTCTTTCTCTGCCCCCCTCCTCCATCCCTCCTGCCCTCCCTCTCTCAAATCAGTAAATATATCCTGGGTAAGGATTTTTTTTTAATCCTATCTATATCATAAAGAGTAGTTACTCTTTTGATCATTGTTACAAGGTCACCTGTACACAATGTTTTTGCCAGCTTCTCGTTCTGAGTAGATCTCAATCATTTTTTACTCCACTGAGTGATTGCCAAAGAGCTCAGAATTAGGAGCAGGAGTGTGAGGGCTTCCATTTTCTTGCACTTGCATTTATATTAATATCATCAGTTTGTATTTCTTTGAGGGATTTTTTTGGACATATCCATTTTGCAAAGGTTGGATTAAGAAAACAAGATTCACCCTGGGTGGTGTGGTTCAGTGGATTGAGTGCTGGCCTATGAACCAAAGGGTCACCGGTTCAATTCCCAGTCAGGGCACATGCCTGGGTTGCAGGCCAGGTCCCCAACTGAGGATATGCAAGAGGCAACCAGTCGACATTTCTCTTGCACATTGATGTTTCTCTCCCTCTCCTTCTCCCTCCCTTCTCCTCTCTCTAAAAAATAAATATTTTTTTAAAAAAGAAGATGGACAATGTGCGGATCCATTTAAGCAGCCACTCGTGTACTACAAGATGTCACATCACACTGATGGAACCGGTGGTCCCTATCAGGGCTTCCGGGAGGGATTCCCATTCTTCCTTCAGCATGCCTCTCTTACACCTGAGACCACCTGTCATGGGAGCTGATTGAAGACCCATGGTCAATGTATAGTAAATAGTTGTACATTTCATAACTTTTCAGATGAAAAGTAAATATTAATAATACTTCCATCAATTTCTTTCTCCCCCTTCCATTGCCCTTTGGGGATCTCTGCTCTAAGTGATGGTAGTGGGTCATTTAAAGGGTGGAAGGACATAGAAACAGCAAGGCAGGTTCCTGAGGAGAGCAGAATGATCTGCTGGTATTACTTTAGTGTCCTTGCTGTTCTTTTTAGACCTATCGAGAGCCTGTGTCCGACTACCAGGTCCTGCGGGAGAAGGCTGCTTCCCAGAGACGTGACGTGGAGCGGGCACTCACCCGTTTTATGGCCAAGACAGGCGAGACCCAGAGTCTTTTCAAAGATGATGTCAGCACATTTCCATGTGAGAATCTGTCCCCTCTTTGGACCCTGTCTTGTCATTTGATATAATCACAGCATCTTCCCTTACTCTCAGCATGGTAGGAAGAAACAAATCAGCTTTGTTCTTATCTTGGGTGCATCTCATTCTTCAGATTTCTGGCTCCTTTTCCCAGGTGTTGAGGGCTGGGTCCCTAACTGATGACTCCGAACAGTAATAGCCTCTGTTGGGATTGGCCACTTGAGGTACTTTGGGTTTAGGTTACCTCAGGGGTGACTGATCCCTGGGCGTCAGAGACTCATGCAGTAGAAGTAGCAGCTCTGGAGGTAGGAGGGACAGTGGCATCAGGGGCAGGGCAGTTAGACAACACCTGCCAGGCTCTGCCCTTCACCGTGTCCTTGCACAGGTACCTTCTCATTTCTCATCTCGGCACTGCCGTTTCACCGTGGGACCAAGCCATCTCACCCTCGTAGGCCTCAGGTTTTCCAGAGAGAGTGGTTGGAGTGATTCATTCAGTCAGCGAGTGTTCACTGCATGCTGGGCCCTGAAATGATAGCAGCGAAGTTATTAAGTTCCAGGTTTTGTGCTAATCACTTTCCCTAAATCATCTCATTAAATCCTCACAGGAGCCTTTGAGTCAGATGCTGTTATCACCACCATTGTAGGAAGCCAGTGCTTATAAGGAGGAGAAAAGAAGTAACTTGGCCAAGGTCATGCAGCTAGTAGCTTTCAAACTTAGACTGACTCCTGATAATCACATTCTACCATACAGAGAGACTTTTTTGTATTTATTTATTTATTCCTTTATTTTGGCAACAATATTTCCTTCTCATCCTCAGTGCTTTTTGGAAAAATGAGAATGTTCATTTACTTGAAATGCTCTCCAGCTCAGTGGATACACTTAGATGCTGAGAGTCCTCAAGTCCATATTTGGACTTGAATCCTTCAGGCTGTTGGGGTCAATATCTCTGCTCTAGAAATGAGGCTGAGAGGGCTTAACTGGCTTTGGGTATAAGATCTCTAAGCTGATGCTTTACTAGGATTCAGCCCCAGTTCTGCCTGATTTTAGACAGACAGAACTTGGGAAAAGTGAGCTCTGAAGTTACGTTGCTCAAGTTCAAATCCCACTCTGCTATTTTCTGGGTGCTGGAGGAAGTCACTTAACCTCACTGTGTCTCAGGATCCTCATCTGTGAAATGGGGTTGGGAATTGTACCTAGCTGTTGCAGAGGAGGTGATGATTAAAGATAGTACATGTAAAGCCTGTAGAATGCGGCCTGGCCCACAGCAGTGCTCGGAGTGTGCCAGCCATCATTGGCACTTGGTGCTGCTCATGGATCTCTTGTAAGGCCCTAGGCCCGCTGCAAGGACTCTGTGACCGTGGAACCGTGCGTCTTCCAATCCCACAGTGATTGCTGCCCGACCTTTCTCCATCCCCTACCTGACCGCTCTTCTTCCATCTGAACTGGAGATGCAGCAAATGGAGGAGACAGACTCCTCAGAGCAGGATGAGCAGACTGACACAGAGAACCTCCCTCTTCACATCAGCACGGTGAGCCTGCCTTTTGCCTACTTCAGAGTAACCCCCAAACTAGCCCACACTGCCCTCAGCCTGTCATCCTGGGAGTTGGATGTGACCTATCCCAGGTCCCTGCCTTCAGGGACTTGCACGATGGGCTCATGATGATCCAGGTGTCACATGATCTGTAGCTTGAGGCAAGTCCATGTCCTGGGCATTCATTCAGTCAATAAATATTGAATGAGCACCTGCCAGAGCCAGGCCCAGTTCCAGGTGCTGGGGATTTAGCAGGGGACAAAACCAACAGAATTTCTTCCTCTCATGGAGCTAAGGTAAAAATAATAAATGAGGAGATAGGAAGTAACTGTGGGCATGGGGGAATGTGGTATTAGGGTGATTGTGAAGGTGACAGGTGAGTACAGACCTGACAGAACACAGCTCAACACATTTCTGGGAGTAGAGCATTTCTCACAGAGGGAACAGCAGGTGCAAAGACCCAGAGGTGGGAGTCGTTGTGTTGGAGAACAACAAGGCCATCGGGGTGGCCAGGGTGGTATGAACGTGGGAGGGAGCAGTAGGGACTGAGGGCAGAGAGCTCAAGGGGAGTCAGATCTTACAGGCTCTGTTAAATGAGGGCTCTTTCTCAGTCAGGTGGGAGCCGTGGGAAGTGCCAAGCAGAGGAGGGCCAGGAGCAGGTGTGGGTTTGTCACCAGCCTCAGTCAGGTTGCTGTGTTGAGAGTAGACTAGAAGGTAAGGGGAAAAGCAGAGAAACCTGTTAGGAGGCTCTTGCAGTAACCTGAGACATGGTGGTAAAAGCAAAAATAATGACACATGGTCAGGTAAATTATTGGTCAAATTCTAGATTGTTTTCAGTGTAGAGCCAACGGATGGAGTGGATGTGAGATGGAAGAGGAGAGAGTCAAAGATAAGTGCAAGGTTTTTGGCTTGAACAGCAGGAAAGATGGAGTTCCCTTTAACCATGACAGGGAAGGCTGTTGGGTGGAACAGGTGTGGGTGTTGGGGGGAAAGCCAGGAGTTCAGGTTTACAGGAGGTAAGTTTGAGATGCTTATAAAACATCCAGGTAGTGATGCAGGTGGAGAGATGACGTATGAATTGGAGTTTGAGAGGCTGTTAGGGCTATAGATACACTATTGGCAGTTATCAGCGCAGTGTGTAAAACCATGAGACAGGTGATCTCCTAGGGAATGAGTGAACAGAAGAAGTGCAAGGACTGAGCCCTGGGGCTCTCTGCTGTTCAGATGAGGAGGTGGTGAGGGCACAGCCGGAGAGGTGGGAGGACCCAGAGGCCACCTGGAGGCTGAGGGAAGGAAGTGTTTCAGGGAGATAAGGGTGGTCGTGTCAAAACCTTCGGTTAGTTTCAGTAATACGAGGACCGAGAATTCGTCCACTGGATTTTGTGATGTGCATGTAATGTGTGACCTCAACGAGAGCAGGTGCAGTGAGAGTGAGAGCAGGGGCCTGCGGTGAGGGGCAGGACGGGAGAAGAGCAATTGGCACTGGTGAGGAGAGACTTGCGCTGACCATTACAGTAGCCACATGTGGCTATTTAAGTTTAAAATCATTTAAACTAAATAAAACTAAAAATTTAGTTTCTTAGTTAACACTAGCCACATTTTAATAGCCATGTATAGGTAGTGGCTACCATACTGGGTAGTGCAGATACAAACATTTCTGTCATCACAAAGTCCCATTGGACAGCATTTATATAGACAGTTATTTCAAGGAATTTGAAGTAAAGGGAGGGAGAGAAATGAAATTGTAACTAAAGGAAAAATTAAGGAGCTAAGAGAGGTGGGTTTTGTTTTTTAAGCTACAAGACAGACATTTGTATGCTGATGCGGGTGATCTGGTAGAGTGGGCAGATTGATGCAGGAGAGAGGAACATTTTGGAGTGATGCTCTTTGGTTGATGACAGGGCATGGGATCTGGTGCCCAACTGGAGGGGCTAGCCTCGTTCTGGACATTTCACACGCAGGACGGGAGATAGAGACGTGCTCGATGGAACCCGTGGGCGTTGTGTCCTGGTTATCAGTGTGTTGTACGTGACGAGAAAGGAGCAGAGCCACTCTGGTTCCTGCATTTGGGAGAATGTCAGAGATCACACAACTGCTGAGAGCTCTGACACCTGCAGGGTGTCCAGCCTTTTGGCACCTCCGGGCCACACTGGGAGAAGAAGAGTTGTCTTGGGCCACACATTAAATACATTGTGCCACATAATCATAAAAAATTTCATAACGTTTTAAGTAAATTTGCAATTTTGTGTTGGGCCTCATTCCCAGCCGTCCCAGGATGCATGCGGCCTGCAGGCAGTAGGTTGGACACCCCTGCTTAAGGCTTATTGAACCCTTTAAAGTCAGGTCACCGTGTTCGTCCATTCTTAAGATTGGCCTTGGCTTTTAAGCAAAGAATGCCTTCGTGGTTGAAGTTGGACTGAACGTCCCTCTGTTCTCCGAGGTGCGGTGCACAGCTGGCGGCGGAGAGGGCCAGTGCTGTGTCTGTTTCTGTGATGCCCATCCCTCCTCGGAACACATTTCTTTCACATTGAACGGTTGCTTTCTGAATCCAGGCTGGGAGACCACGGCTTTATGTAAAGCAGAGGAACCTGTCATTCTACACTTCTGTTATGGGGTCAGTTAGCTTCGTCTGAGAGGGCGACTGGGTGATGGACTAAGGTGAGGTTCACCTTATGAGAAAGAGGAATCTTCTAAGCAAACGTCACTGTCCCTTTGTAAATACAGAGTAATTAAAGGGCTTGCAGATGTATGATCTCACACGTCAGGTAATGACGTAGGGGAGGTCGTGGCGGTGGTCGTGGCGGTGAGTGAGTTGAGGCTGAAAGAATGCCAGGAGCTGCCCGCTCTCTCCTGGATTCTGAGAGGCCAGGCCAGGCGGCAACGAGCAGGAAGACGTGACCCTTGGAGGCAGACTGGGCTGGCTTCAGATCCAGACCGTGCTACTATCCAGATACCTGGCTGCGGTGGCTTACCCAACATCGGAGTCTGTTTCCTCACAAGGACAAGCAGGAGTAGGAGCACCCCCCTCAAGGGGGAGCAGGAGCCTGAGCTAAAATGAGCTCAAAAATCAGGTGCCCGGCACATGGCAGCTCACGGCCCCCATTGCTCCCTCCCATGCTGTCATGGGCTGTAAAAAACAAATGAAAAGGATTTGAGAAAAGGATTCTAGCAACAAATTACATGCAACCAATGGACTTGTTACTTTGTTGGGCTGGCAAACGTATGTTTAAAATCTATAAGAAGTACAGTGATAATTCTTTCTGTCATCCTTGTTCCCAACTTTCCCACCGACAAAGCAACCAGTCACCAGTCTCCTGTGTGTCCTTCTAGAGACGTGGTTTTTTTATTGTTTTAAACACAAGCAGTAAGTCACAAGTGGTTTTCCCCTTGCTGTCTGCCCTCCTCCGTGTCTTGGCGATCATTCCGTGTCCGTGTATAAGGAGTGTCTCCATCCCTACTCTCAGCCTCGTCATGTGCTGCCATATGGACTCGACAATGAAATTTAACCAGTCCCCTGTGGACATTTAGGTCATTTTGATCTTTAACATTTGCTGACACTGTTAGTTAATTAAATAACGGGTATTTTAGATTATTCTTTTATCTGTTGATGGCAGCCTATCTGGCAAGGACTGTTGCTGCATGGTTTTTACTTAACCTGGTCTGGTTTCTCCATCTACTTGAACATAAAGGAGCTATTCATGTTAAATTGGTGTGTAATAGAATTCTTTTTCTCTTTCCTTTGAACTAGTTGTGTTTTGCAGGTATCTCAGTGTCTAAACTTTTGCTCTTTTATGAACAGTGTAGCAGTCATTTGTTTAGTCCCTGGTGGTGTGGGCCAGACACGGTTCCTGGTGCTTGGGACCCAACAGTGAACAGAACAAGGAAAACATCTGTCTTTTAGGGCCTGTGTGTTGGCAGGGGGGACCGACAGTAAACAGAGTGCATAAGTACATTTTTATGCCGTATATTAAAGATTAAAGTGCTGTTGGGGGCAGAGAGAGAAGACCCAGGGTGACGGGTAGAAGTTTCAGTTTTAAACAGGGTGCTCAGGGTGGACATCACTGAGAAGGCGACATTTGAGCAGAGACTTGAAGGAGGTGAGGGAGTAAGCCATGTGGATATCTTCAGGAGAGGGTTCTGGAAAGGGGGCAGCCCATGCAAAGGCCCTGATGAACAGCACGGAGGTGAGTGTGGCTGTGGCTGAGGAAGGCAGAGAGGGAGAGGGCAGCGTCAGATCTCGCAGACCTTGTAAGCCGTTTTAAGAACTGGCTTTCAGCTGGGTGAAATGGGAGTCGTGGGAAGGTGTGGAGCAGAGGAGGGACATGTGCAAATGAACTTCCGGGATCGCCAGCTGCTGTGAGGGAAGGGACTGTAGCCGGGCCCAGAGGAGGAGCCGTACAGGGAGATAAGTTAGGGAGCAGCTGCCATCGTGCAGGTGGGAGACAGTGGTGGGCCCTGCCTACTGGGATGGTCACACAGGGACATGGGAAGTGGTCAGATTCTGTCTGTATTTTGAAGGAAAGATAGGTTTTCCTTCAGTGTCCTTGATAGGACACTTGAACCCCTGATAGGTTCAAGAGGTTTTCCTGACAGGTTCGATGTGGGATGTCAGAGAAAGAAAAGATGCAAGAATGACTGGAGTTCTTGGCTTAAACAACTGGAAGGGTAGAGTTGCCATGGCCAGTGGCCAGGAGGACCGAGGGAAGAGCAGTTTGCACACAGGGGAAGGCCCAGAGTGCAGTTTTAGGCACAGTAAGTTTGAGGTGCCTGCTTGACACTCAAGTGGAGAGGTTGAGTGGCCGTGGCTGTGGCTGTATGAGCCTGAAGTCAGGAGACAGGTGAGGCAGGGAGAGGTCTGTGCGGGTGGGAGTTGTCAGTGTGGAAAGGGCACTGAGGCCGTGGGACTGGATGCAGTCACCCCGGGGGGAAGGGGGATTAGGGGGCTCGTTAGCACGCACACATTGCCTGAGTCTGGCCTTTGCAGACAGACCCATCTGCTCCCACTGTTCTTACAAGTCATGGTTGGTTTGGTAATCAACTACTTTTATTTACTCTTGTCCCTCGAGGCTACCTGTCTCTGAGGGAGGCAAGGAAGTGGCATTTCCAGAAACTCTGCTTGGGAGAAGAAAAGCTGTAGTCCCATGACTGGGACCCACATCCTGGCCTTGTGAGACAGGGAGCCAAAGGGAGGGAGCCTCCGTGCCCTCTAGCAGAGGCGCAAGGCTGGCGTTCCAGCACTCCTGTGTGACCCCCGTCCTTATTTCAGGAAACACTGAGGCACAGTTGAAGTGAACTTCCAATAACTCTAAAGATAGGGCATTGACCATAGAGAAATGGTAAGAGGTAGGTAGGGGATGGTTTCTAAATTAAGCTATAAGGAACCCTAAAAAGGCTAGCAGCCAGATGTCCAAGGCAGGTCTGGAGGCTGTAGACCTTGTGTCTGGCATGAGCTAGGTTGATCTTGGGGCACTCACTTTCAGGAGAGCCTCCAGAAGGTCTGTGGTTGCTCTGAGTCACCTGTGGTCCCACACGATCAGGGTGGGGAGAGGAAAAGCACAGGGGTCCTGCACGGGACTGGGTGTTTGGGGAGGACACAGTTCATAGGACAGTCCAGAACGAGCAGCGGGACCTGGAGTGATCCAGTCCCTTCAGGCTCATTGAGCCTGGGACTGCTGCCTGCCTGCTGGGCCCGCGGTGTCTGTGGGAGCCTGGCATTCGTTTTCTGTCTGCGGATTGCAGTGTCCTCTGCCTTGCTGTCTCTCTACAACAGATTCTCCAGTCAAGGTCAGCTCCTCTTTGCCTCAAGTTACAGAACAGAAATCTCAGTGACAGAACCCTTGGTCTGTCACCAGGGGGCGCAGCCCAACCAGCTCCTCTGGTCACTTACAGTCACTTAGGAATGAGCTCCAGGTCAAGTTCATTGTGTGATTTTGCCCTCCTTCCCCTGCAGCTTCTGCTCATTTTACAGAACTTAGAAATTAGAAGTGAATATAAATAAGAGGAATCAATCACCCTTACACCCAGAACCAGTTTTTAAAATTTCAACATACGATTTTTTTGTGTGTTTACACACAATAGTGATTTTTAAAAATTTTTAATTGGGGTCATATTGAATATATGTAAACTTACAAACTTTTCTGCAACATCACTTTCTTCAAAAACCACACCATGAGAGACCTGATTCCCAGGCTGCAGATGGGGGTTCTTGGCGGTGTTCCTGTGCCGGTGCTGGCACTCCGCTTCACCTTGGTGAAGTCACCTGTGGGACTTGGTGGGACTCTCAGGGCCGGAGAAGTTCCTGGCGTCTCCTGCAATATGATCATCGGTACCATGTTGCGTACCAGATGTTTGAGAAAACAGGGCGGGGGTTCGCCTATATGCTTTACACTAGCTTTGGTTCAGGAGAGGCCCTCTGCATGTGATTCGCTCTGACTCTATGTCTGTAAAGCAGGCTCACTTCTCTTTTCTTCATCTCCCCACAGGTTGGGCTTCCTTCTTGAGCGCCAACGTTTTAGCCCCTGAGCCCTTGCCCCTCCCAGGTCTCCATCCTTTGTGACTCCTGTCCCTCTTTGTCAAGCGTTCAGGGCTTTGGGTTCTGTGCTCCTGTGCGGACCTGTTGGTCTCACCATCCTCTGATAGCCAGCTGTTGCCTGGACCTCATTATGTCCGAGGCAGAGATAGGCACTTTAGAAAGAAGGTGGTCCCCGAGCTCCCAATTCCTCTGTGAGAGCATGCTAATGGTTCTTATAATGGGCATAATCTCTTTCCTTGTGATGTTAGTGTTTTGCTTTACTTTGGCTTCTGCTCAAAGGATGATTCTGGAGCCGAGAAGGAGAATACCTCTGTCCTGCAGCAGAACCCCTCCTTGTCGGGGAGTCGGAACGGGGAAGAGAACATCATCGATAACCCCTACCTGCGCCCTGTGAAGAAACCCAAGATCCGCAGGAAGAAGTAAGTTGGAAGAGGGGGTGCAAAGAGGCTTCTCTGGCCAAAGAGGTGGTCTTCTCTGCTTCTTGGCAGAAAATAGAGGCTCGCCAGTGGGTCTGAACCTTGGGGAGAGCTACTGTAGCAAGAAGAAGTGTTTTCCCTTTTTCTCTCCTTATTCGTCTCCTGTGTGTACCTCTCATTGTATAGATGTTGAGCTTCCTGCTGCCCCGGGATCAACCCTCCCAGCCCTGGAGTTGTTGCTTCCTAGAGGAGAGCAGGTGGGGCCCCACCAGACAGGCTCCATGGACTCCTTTTCTTTCTAGGTCTCTCTCGTGAGCTGAGAAGGAAGCCTGCCCTGTACAGAGATGTGCACACCACCCTCCTGAGGGAGTTAAAGTCACCCAAGGGAAGCAGCGAGGGTGGCCTCTCCTTGGTCCAGCTGAGGCTGCTGCAGTGTGACCGGACATGACTTTAATAGCAAATTCTATGTTAAGATTTCCTATTTTCACTGGATGTTTGGGTTGAGGAAGATATTATGGTAATAATAGGCTTTTTTAACCAACCAGGCTGTACCATAGGGCATAGGAGCGGCCGATAACTTCATTTATTGTCACGGGACCTGATTCCTCTGAAACCAGGGGAGGCGACAGGAAAGAAGGGGTTCGGTACCTTCTTGACTTGTTGCCAGAAAGACTATTTGCTGGTTTCTGTTTCAGGCTATTAGGACCCCTGTTATTGACTCACAGACCATTTGTAGCACCAGCGTATCATCCTAGAACCTCTTATGTCTTTCCTCACCTGGGCTCCAAGTGCCCTGTTGAGCTGACCAAAGGTGACTTTGCCTTCCCTCCCCTTGGGACAGGAGGCCCACACGTCACTCCTTGATCTGGCAGGCAGGCGCCGGGAGGTGGGAGCAGAAACATAACGTGGAGGAGAGGTGCCTAGCAGTGCACTGAGTCTCTCATCAGCCTTTGGTGCGCGCTCCCTGAAACAAGGCAACTCTGCTGGAACGTTTATCATTTATTGTCCCTCTTGGAATGTGTGCTTGGGAACTACCAAGGCCTGCCCCGGCCCGGGAAGAGTTTTCTCTGACAAGAGCCCCTGTCAGGGATACGTTGTGCTGTGACTTGATAGAGGAATCGAGGATTGTAAACAGCAGGAAAGGGATTTGATGGGGCGCGGAGGGGGGGCCTGAGATCCTGAGGGCTGGGCTGGCCCTGCGCCCTGAGCGCAGAGGAGCCGCAGGCGTGCTGGAGGGCCGGCTCGGCACGGGCGGAAAGCAGTGCTCGCACCTTGTGCTGGGATGTGCTGAGAGGAGCCAGCAGCCAGGCCAGGCGTTCTTCCGGAAGTGGGTCTGGATTTGTTCAACCTCTTCACTTCCTGGGGAGAGATTTCGTCCTTCATGTACTCTGCAGATCAAAAGACAAGTGCTTAAGGAAGATGCTGGGCGAGCTGATCCCTTTTGGCTGGTCTCCGAAGGAAGAGATTTAACAGCCGAGCCCTGGGAAGAAACATGCCAGTGACGCCCGGAGGTTGTCTCGGGGCAGATGAAGAGTTAGTTCCCTGAGCTAGCGCCCTGATGTCTGCGCTGAGCTTTCCGGTACCTGGCCCCCACGTCATCTCTCCGTCTTCCATGCCCTTGGTGAACTTGAAAACTCAAAAAACTTGGTGGCTTGGCAGCGGGCTCCGCATCCTCTGGCCTCACTGTTCCTTAGGGCACTCCATCCCGTCACTCGGAAGGAAGGGGCTGCTTGTCAGTAACTGAAGAGGGGATCCCAGTCAGAAAAGTGGGTTCCCCAGCTCTGGAACAAACGCGAGTTTTTCGGGTTTGTGGTGACCTGAGTGAAACTCTTCCCACTGAAAGCGGTCAGGTGGGCCAGTGCCGACCCTGGGAGTTTGTGGTCGGCGCTTGGTGATGCTCGGTCTGCTGAGTTTGAGTCTGGTCCCAGGTCCGAGTCGCAGCAGAGGCAGGAGGAAACCCTCCCCGCTTGCTGTCTTCATGGTTCCCAGAGCCATCACTCCTGTCAGTGTTCCCGCAGTCCCTCCTGCTGTTGCCATTCAGAACTGACACTCGGTGAGTGCCCTGTGCCAAGGGAGAAGGCAAGATTTGGAAAAGTCACCAGTTCTGCTGCGGGAGTTCCGTTCTGGAGGAGACGCTGGGAGACGGTTAGACAACTGGAAACACTGGCCGGACTATCGTTTTGTAAAAGCTGTGCCTACTCCTCAGTGTGTATTCACACATTTCTATTTTTTATAATTTGGGGGGAGTTCTTAGAGGGAAAAAGTAGTAAACACAGTAAGATTAAGAATGTGAGTTGTAAGCTCTTAATAAAAGGTCATGAGAAAAACTTTGTGAATGAAACAGTTTTATAAGCTTTGATCTTAATTTGTATTCAGAAGTCACAGCAATGAGTAAAGCTCTAAGCAGAGAAGTGAGGCGTTGCTCTTTTGTTAACTGAGTACCCCTGCTGAATGACATTTTATTTTGGACATTTTCAAACCCAAAATTAGAGAGGAAAATATATCTATTTTCCCTATATATCCTTCATCCTGCCTTAACACTTACAACATCTTTTCAGTTCTGTTTTATCTATTTCTCCCATTTTTTTCTTTATCTTTTTCTTTCTGGAGTATTTTTTAAAGCACATCCAAGACCTTTATCATTTAATCTATAAATATGTCATCATGTATCTCTGGTAGACTTTTTAAATTTTTGAAATAATTATAGAATCACAGAGTGCTGCAGATGAAAATGTTCAGGGAGGTCATGTGTACCTTTTACCCAGTTCCCCAATCGGTAGCATCTTAATAAACAGGATCAAAGCCAGGAGAGTGGCATCGGTGTGCCCCACAGCGCTCACTCGGATTTCACGGTTCCCTGCGTGTGCGCGTAGCTCTGTGCGGCCCTGCCACGCGTGGGTCCGGGCGCCCACCCCCGCAGTCGGGTCACAGCGCATGGCCAGTAGCGCAGGCTCCCTCGGGCGTTGGCTGAGGAACCAGCAACAAAATGGTCTGGGCTTTGGAGGACACAAGCGTAAAAGTGACTTTGTATTTCTGGAACCCTGAAGTCCCTTTGCTTAGAATCCAGGCCGGGCGGTTCTGGAAGGCAAGGCCTGGTGACATTTGTATTTACGATTTGCCGGCTGTGGGACAGGGAGCAGGTCACTAAACTCCCACACCACTTTCTGTGAAGTGGGGCAGTCATGCTACCTAATCAGGAGGATTTCATGAGAGTGTCTGCAGCTGCGCTTCGCAGACAGTTATCCCCGTGCTGTGCCATTGTTGTTCTCTGTTGCTCTTTAGTTTTCCTTTTTACTGAATTTGGGGGGGGTGACACTGGTTTAAGAAATCATACAGGTTTCAGGTGCACAATTCCACAACGCATCATCTGTACGCTGTATGATGTGTTCACCCCATTTTCCATCACCATTTATCTCCCTTATACCCTCCTCTACCGCCCCCACCCCCCATCCCCGGGAATCACCGCACTGTTCTCCATGTCAGCAAGTTTTTTCTCATTTTTTTCTTTTTTGCTCAATCCCTCCACCCCTACACATACACCTAGCCCCACCCCAAACCCCACCCCTTGATTCTGTTGCTTTTAAAATTATATATAAAGACTAATACTAATTGAGAACTGTTGCCAGTCACGGTTCTAAGTGTCTTACCCTTATTAATTCATGTAATCCTCACAATTACCTCAAAAGTAGATGTTCTTACTGTTCACATCTGTAGCTGAGGGGGGGCTGCAGTGCACCCCCAGGCATCTGCTCCAGGGTTCACACTGCTTACCTTTCACACTGTTGCCTCGTGACCATGCATGCCTCTCTTCCTCAAATTCATCGATCACTTCTGTGTTGGGGTGACCCCACCACACAGCCATGGCCTCCTCGGCTTGCAGGTGTGAGAAGGAAACTAGATAGAAATGGAACCACTTGTGGAGAGCGATGGTGTCGCTGCCAGTCACTGCGCTCATCCATTCCTTCATGATGTAGATAAGGGGACAGAAGTTTTGGGGAAGGCTTTTGATCAGTTTACGAGTAATGGATCTGTAACAAATTATTAAGGAGACAAGGATTCCTTTATGCATAGAGAGCGAGGATTTTGTCAAGGAAAATATCAGTGGCCTCTCACCCTTGGGACCCCTGGCAGAGTTGAGCTGGAACAACTTTTGATCTAAACTGAGGTAGTATTCCTACGGAATCAAATGGTGGAGTCCAATATGGGTTAGGCTATTCTAACAAAAAGTCCTCAAAATGCAGTGGTTTAAGACAGATGTATACTTTCTCTGAAAGTCTGGGTAGGTGGTCCAGGCTGGCTTGGTGGCCTAATGGGGTCCTCTCCTGTCTCATGGCCCCTCCATCACCTTGGGTACTGCTTATGTCCATCCTCTGGGTCCCCATCCCCACCGGGGGACACACAGACAAGGGCGGTGTGTATAAGGGAGACCTGAAGACCATGAAAACCTCTTAGCCGCATGGCCCCGCCAAGCCGCAAGGCGAGGACGTGTGGAATTTAGCTGGGAGGCTCTGGGTCTAGGTAAAAATTGGGAGCCTTGTCATCACAGAAAGAAGGAAATAATGGATTTTGAGGACAACTGGCAACTTTTATCACAAGTGAGGTTCAGAACATGTGCCCAGGAATGCCAGGTAGGACAGGAGCAAACCCCTTTCTAACGCTAAAGCCACCTAACTTGGCACCCTTGGCTCTCCTAGCTGCTCCCGGAGGCCACAAGTCAGGGGCTCCGCCAGGATGTGGCCCTCGGCGAAGTCCAACCTGGCTTTCACCTCTGGCCTGTGACCCTGTTGGCTGCCCCTTCTATAAAGCTGCTCCTCTGGCTGCTGTGACATTGCCCTCCTTTCCTTGTTACTCTACCTCTTGGCATCCCTCCTGGCTGGCTCACCCCGTTGGTCTACCAGCTGTGCATGGTCCCAAACGACATGGCTCCCAGACTCCTACTAAGCCAAAGACATGGCTCATCTGCTCCTCCACCTCCAGCTGTTCCCCCGCCCACCCCGGGAATCCTCACATCCATCTGTCGCTTGCTGTCCACTGAGCCGTCTGCTTATACTTTTAATGCAGCATGGTCAGAGTGGGTTTGATCCATGCTTCCCCCCCTCCCCAGCTTTCCCACTGCAGATGGAAGTTGGACGGGGAGGCCAATAGCTGTGGCCCTGGAGCACTCCACGTGGGCCGGGACTGCAGGCCTTACAGCCTGACTCACCCAGGCTCCAGGCTGAACACGAGTCTTCCTTCCCTCTGCATCGGTCTCTGTCGGTCCCCGGATTCTGCCACCTCTCCCTTCCTTGCTGGTCTGGTGCTACAGCAGCCTCCCTGCTCCTCCCCAGCCTGTGTCCCCTGCCAGGCCCTTCTTCCTCTGAGCCCCCGACTTAGTCACTTTCCTTTCTACAGCAGGACTTGCAGGCACTTCTTCCCTATTGCTCTTCACTCCAAGTCCAAACTGCCCAATCTGGCCTTCAGGATCCTTTGCCAATGCACTGCTTCTTTCGGACAACTCATATTTCTTCCATTTGTTCAACAAATACAGGTCTGGTGGCTTCCGTGAATGCCAGGTACTAGGCCAGGCTCCAAGGATATCATAGTGAACAAGACAGGCCGTGGCCCCTGCCCCCAGGGGGTTCATTCTAGTGAGAAGACATACAAAGAAAACAAACCCAAATGCACTGCAGATTGCAGAGAGGTGCTGAGATGACGGAAGGGGGTCTTCATGCTTGAAGGGGAGTTCTCGTCACTGCTGCACCTGTGCCGTCCTCGGTGCTCTTCACCCACAATCTTGCCCTCCTCCCAGCCCCGTGTGCTCTCCCAGTTACAGTGATCCTTCCCTTCCCCATTCACTCGTTCAAAACACATTTATCGAGTTACTTTGTGCAGATGCTGAGCCAGATGTTGCGATACAGCACAGATATAATAAAGGCACTAACTTCTCTGACCTAATAGTCCAGGTGGGAGACAGACAGCTCAAATGACAGGTACGTGATGGCAGGTGGTGAACTGGGGCCCTGAAAGAGAAGTGATAGGGTACTTTAGGTAATTGAGAAAGGTTTAAAAAAGGGATTACCTCCAAAGAAGTGGGCAAGGTATAGGGGAATCCAAGGGATTGTGTAGTACCTGGGTGAGTGACAGGGAGGGGAGGGAGCAGTTACCAGAACATGGAGAGAGGCCTGCGTGAGAGTCTGCAAGAGCTAGGCCTTGGGTCCTTGAGGGGCCAGACAGCACACAGCAGCCCTGCAGAGAGGGAGCCAGCCCAGGAGTCAACACCATGACCTCACTCTCCCTCCCACCCCTGGTATCCTGCCTGTTCTCTGCTGGGAGCCAGAGGGCACAGGCCTGCAGCACCTGGCCAACCTCCCAGGGCAGTGTGCGGGTCAGAGAAGGCAGAAGTGTGTGGATCTGAAGGGGCAGATGCAAGAAGGAGCTAAGTGCCAGAGGGGTTGCTATTTTAGAAAGGGTGGGGAGGGAAAGCTGTCTTTGAGCAGGGCCCTGAATGCATTGATCAGGCACATAGGAAAGCATTCCAGGGAGAAGGAACAGCATGAGCACAAGCTCTAAGGCAGGAGTGTGTGTGCCCCTGGACAGTGAGGGGCCAAGAGCCTAGAGAGAGGTGGTAGAGAGGACCAGGGAGGAGCAGGGGCCACGTCGGGCAATGCCTCCTGGACCTGAGCAAGGCCACTGGGTGTTGTTCAGAGTGAAATGTGTAACAGGGAGTGAGGGTGTTGATTTAGCTTGTGTAAGGATCATTCTGGCCACTGGGTGGTATTCTGGCTGAAGGGGGCATGCGAGACACTATTTCTCTTCAGTTAGTTTCATGTAGTTTGGCATTTAAGAAACGTAATTCAACTGGGGAGACAGCCAGCCACCCCAGAACTGGGGGGAAGTTAGTCCTGGCCCCAAGAGAGCCGATGAGGGACTGCTTCCTGCAGACTGAGCTCTGCCCCAAGGGGAGAGGGAGGAAACACAAGCACTTCCCTGGGGCGTGACCTTGTAGTCAGGGAGACAGACAAACACAGGATCCTGTTTAACACCACTTAACCACAGACCAGGAACACCTGCAACAGAGGATAGGACTTGAAGACTTAAGGGCAAAAGCCTGTGTTGAGGTTTGAACAGGGTGGGGTTAGCAAGAGAAGCTTCTGGAAGAGGTGAGTAAGGGATAGGGGTGGGCCGACCTGGCCTGAGGGAAGGCAGGAGGGTTGGAGACCCAGGCTGAGAAGAATCAGGTGCCCAGGTGCCAGCCTTCCCCAAGGCCCACCTGCCCCAGCATAGCTCCTGTGCCCCTCCTGTAATGTCTTCTCTTTCGAGGCTAGTTTGGTGTCCACGGTAACCAGCCTTCTCCCTTGTAAAGCTGGCCAAGCTCGCCTCCATGGCGTTGGCTCTTGGATTGTGCCCTCACAAGGCAGGTTTGGTTTTTGAGCGTGTGTGGTGGCTCCAGACCAGGATTGCCCTAGGAAAGGGATCATCGGAGCTGGGGGCCTCCCCACCAATGCCCCCTGGGTTCCAGGGTTGGAAGGGCCCCACTCCAGCTGCTTTACCCAGGTGAATCCTGATGACCTGAGAGGCTTTTAAACAGGAGGGCCAGGATCCTCGGAGGCACTTAGAAGTACTATTTTGGGTACAAGAGGGATGACCCAAGGCTTATCAGCTGTATGCCATCACGAAAGAGGCCTGGACCCCCAATTCTAATTCTGTTTCTTTTGAACTTGGTTATGCATTTTTTAAATGAATTTTCTTCCATCACTGATAGTGGGTTTATCATTCTTCTGTTTTACCCAGGCTCATACTGAAACATGGTTTTTAATTCTCTGAACATCAACAGGTGCAAGTGGGGGCAGCTGGCCTGAGGGTAGAGATTTCCCTCGGATGCTCACTCCTGGAAACAAATTCAAAGTCTTTTTCCTCCTCTTGGAGCCACTGGCTTACTCTCATCTCCATTTTATTACGAGCCTTTCTTCTCCTACTTTACTAAAAAGTTATTTGATTTTGAATAGATAATGTATGTACACAGTATAAAATTTAAAAGAGAAAAGATATGTGATAACTAACCATCCCCCTCCTCCTGCTTGCCAGACTCCCAGTTCTCGACCCCAGAGGCTACCACTGTGTTGGGATCAGTATATTTTTTGCATTCTTCTTGCAATAGTCTGTGCTTCAAATGCCCACGCTAGTGTACACTTTCTCCCCTTTGTACACAATGGCAGATACTGTATAAACTGTTTGTATTCTTTCTCACTTTGCAGTGTAACTTTTGGCGATGGCTCCGCGTCAGTAATAAAAAGTGTCTCAGCTCTGTCTCACAGATGCACTGTGCTCCGCTGTCTGGTCCCCGCCCCTCCTGAGCCACTTCCCAATCAAAGCAAGGAGCTGCGTTGCGAATGCGTCGTTTCACTGTGCACCCAGCAGCTGGACGGACGTCGCACAGTTCTTCTCACAAGGTGGATCAGTTCTCAGTCTGACCTCGGTGCCAATTTCCTCACACTTCTGCCGCCTTAGGGTCTCAACCCTTGCTGACCTTTGCCATCTGACAGGTAGAAAATGGTATCTTGCTGTGGTTTTGTCTGAGTGGCGTTGAGTGTCTCTTCCTATTCACTTTATTGTGATGAGTAAGTGTGTGTATCAGCCGGAATTGGGGACATGATCGCCGTTGGGTGTGATGACGCCCTGCAGAGGGTCACCCCAGGTGCTCTGCCACGACAGAACAAGGGGCACAAACTCCTTCCCGGCTGGGGCTTTCGGAGGAGCATCCCAGAGCTGGCGACTTGTGAGCGGACCCTCGAGGCTGACCAAGCCAGGCAAAGGGAGGGAGGACAATCCAGGCAGAGAGAAAAGAGACCACAGCACATGAGGGGAACCCCCGGCTAAGCGTGGGAACACAGGTTGAAGATGCACCCTAAGGGCTGCGTTGGCCTCGAGGGAGTTTGCATTTTGATCTTATCATGACCAGGGTGCAGAGGAGAAGCCAAGAGGTGTTTGGGAACAAATTTATTTACTGAGCACGTGCTACAGGCCAGGGCCTGTGCTAAGTGGGCACTTCATACAGATTGTTCATCCTCAATAACCTAATGAGGTGGAACATTTATCCCCACTTACACGTGTATCATCTCATTTATTAACACCAGTGGTATTTTTACCGTTTGACAGGGAGGAAACATGGACTGAGTGGCTAGTGAGTTGTGTGAGGTTCCCAAATTACTAAATGGCAGAATGGCTGGGCTCTGAGCCCCGCTCCCTCCCATGCACTGCCGGCCCCTGCCACCAGAGGGCACAGGTCTGGCTCAGTTCTTGGTGGGTGGGGACTGAAGGGGACAGAGCCCTCACGGATTGCGGAGGCTGTTGTAAGACACCAGGCCCCCTTCAAACAGGCAAACTGTGATACCAGTTTCTTTTTTTTAATATTTTATTTATTTATTTATTTATTTTTAGACAGAGGGGAAGGGAGGGAGAAAGAGAGGGAGAGAAACATCACTGTCTGGTTGCCTCTCACATGCCCCACATGGGGGAGTCTGGCCCGCAACCCAGGCATGTGCCCCAACTGGGAATTGAACCAGTGACCCTTTGGTTCACAGGTCAGTGCTCAATCCACTGAGCCACACCAGCCTGGGCTGATACCAGTTTCTGAGATGTCTTCCAGAGATTTCTGTGCACAGCAAGCACAGGTGACAACTTTCTTTCTTTCTTTCTTTCTTTCTTTCTTTCTTTCTTTCTTTCTTTCTTTCTTTCTTTCTTTCTTTTTACACAAATAGTAGCATACTGCATATACTTTCCTGCATTTGTTTTTCCCACTAAATATCTCCAGGAGTTCATTCCATATTGGTTCATAAAGAGCTTCCTCATGTGTGTTTATGGCTGCAGAGTGTTCCTTCATGTGTCTTATTCAAATTTATTAACATTTCTCTATCCAGAGAAATTGAGAATATTTCCAGCAGACAATGCTGCAGTGACATGATGCCATTTTGCTGGTATATCTGTAGGCCAGCTTTCTAGAAGTGGAATTCCTAGCCCACAATTGTACTTTACTTGTTGGTAGCTAATGCCAAGTGCCCCCGATAGGGGTTGCACCCGTTCAGCTTCCCTCCAGGGAAAAGAGCCCACGCCCTGGTCAGCACAGCGTGTGATCCAGCTTTCCATCTTCTGCCACTCTGGTAAGTGGAGATGGCATTTTAGGATAGCTTGAGTTTGTGTTGCTGTTATTGTGCCGAGGTGAACTTCTCCACGGCGTGATTACGATTCAGCATTCCCAGCACCACACCAAAACAGGCCTTCCCCACTGCCCTGAGGTGCGGGGGCCCCCACCCATCCTTTCAGTTCAGTAACTCCTGGTGTGCACATGCAGGCACGAAGTGACTGTTCCTTCTGAAATGCTGCGTTCTTGAAGGGGGAGGGCTACGCCACATAAAGCTGCTCCCCTGTCCACACTATTCCCTCTCCAGTGCCAGAAGCTGCCCCCTCCTTGGTCATCCTCCTTTGAAAATCCAAATAGAATTAGCAAAGTAGTTTTCCTCCCCCCTTCCCCATGTCCTTTGTGCCAGATACATTCTGGAGAATTATTAGACTGTGTCTTAGGCTCCCAAGTTGTCCCCAGGTGGCCAATCTCCACTAGAACAATTAAAGTAAAAAAAAAAAAAAAAACCCACATGTGTGAGCACGCCCAGGTCTTGTACACCTTCCAGCCTCTACTGGTGCTGGACGCTGTCCCGCACACTCATCAGAGACAGCAGAACCTGGCCTGGGCCCCGTCTTGATGGCCCATGTTGCAGGGCCAGCTGCAGCCCTTTGGAAAGTCATTCAGCCAACCCAGAGGACAGGGACCCAGACGGGCCCTCTGAAACCTTTTGTCCTTCCCAATGGAGGCCCTCTCTGCTCACATCACGTGACCACATCTCTGCGGAAGGGAGGCAGCTCACCTGGGAATAATGCCAATGTCAGCCATGAGTGTCACACCTGCCCTCTCTAATATCACATCTTTCAGAAGCACCTTCGAGGTATTAGCTCACTTTCTAGATGAGGAAGATGAGATTCTGACCTTCAGTGACTTGCAGCCAGTCAGGTGGAAGAGCCCGATCTCCACGGGTATCATGGCCTTGCCTGAAGCCATCCTCTGGTTTCACAGAATGCTCTGGAAAATCTGGGATCTTGCAAGGGAGTGTGTCCCAGCTTGCACGAGGGGCACCTGCATCCTTCCCGAGCTCTCAGAAACACCCAGGAACCCGGTCCCCTCTCCTGGCAGGGCCTGGCTCTGCAGCCACCTCCAGCCCCTCTGCCTGGACTGGGTCAGAGCACTCCACCCCAGATCTGCTCTCCCTTCCTTCCCCGGGTCTCTTACCCTCAAATAATTTTATGTGATTTAAAAAATAATAATTGTTGAAATTTATATAGTACTTACTATGTGCCAGCACTATTTTAAATATTTCTGTTAATGCATCATAAATGGACACAATACAAAATTCAAAAAGCATGGAAGAATAAACAGGAATACTGAACTCTTCCTCTTCATACTGTGTCTTTGCCACCCCAAGGCCCACCCCGGAAATGACCACTCCCCTGGACACCTGTGTGTCCCTGCAAAGTGAGCCTTTGAGTGAACGTACAAGCTCTCTGGTCGCCCTAACACAGGGGCGGCATACAACACCACGTCCTGCATCTTCGGTTTTTTTGGTTGATTTTCCCAGGTTTGCTTTTCACTCCCATGAGATTCTCATCCCCCTTCCCGCCTCTGAATGCTGAGTGCTGTGATGGGGAGAGGGAATGTGCTGGCCTTCAGAGCCTGGCAGGTCTGCAGGGCCCCCTGGCCTGCACCTGACTGGCTGCAAGTCACTGAAGGTCAGAATCTCATCTTCCTCATCTAGAAAGTGAGCTAATACCTCGAAGGTGCTTCTGAAAGATGTGACATTAGAGAGGGCAGGTGTGACACTCATGGCTGACATTGGCATTATTCCCAGGTGAGCTGCCTCCCTTCCTCAGAGATGTGGTCACTTGATGTGGGCAGGGGCTGGGTTATGGCCCAAGCACACGTCCTGACAGTGGAAGTGACACACAGGGATGGCAGCGTCAGGGGCACCAGAGTCTGCCCCTTCACTGTGTCCTAGAAGCCAGAGGGGGAGGTGAGAATAGGGGGAGGGGAGAGGGCTGTGCTCTTGGCCTTTGTTTCTGATGTTGACTCTGAGGAGCTTGTAGCCCTGGCCTCTTTGGAAAGTCTACGTGGGCGCCTTTCCCACCCCAGGAAACTCCTGCCCAGAAATGGCCTGGGTCCCCTCACTGCAGAGGTCTCTGCCTCCCAGAAGTCAGGCCTCCGCTCTGGGAACTGCAGGAGCTGTCACTGCCTCCCTCCCTCATCCCCCCACAGGCTCTGACAGAACCTCGGGAGCCCACAGCCTGTCAGAGGGGCATCGTCCAGCCGTCCGGCCCCAGTCCGCTCTCACCGCCATCTCTTTCCCTCCACATCCTGGCTGCTCCCATCCAACCATACTCAGAAAGAAAGCCCATTGTTACGTGCAGCCTGGTGGGAAGTGAGAGTTAACAAACCCCATCCCTTCAGGAAACTAAAGCCAACCAAGGGCACAGAGCTGCTGGGTCCCGTCCGCCACAACGTGGGCCTGCGGAGCTGACGGTTGCAAGCCTGTGGAAGACGGGGAGAGTGAGTCTCCAGGGCCAGCAGGTTTCTCCCTTCTCTCTACTCGTGTAACTCCTTGGTGCTCCAGTTTCCTCACCTGTTAAATTGGGATAATACTTGCTCTTCAAGGATTCTGAAGTAGGAGGTTTGCTTTCCAAACCCTCTCCCCTCCACCCGCGTGCTCCAGTGTGTCTGACCGCCTTCACCAAAGCCCACTCCCATGTAGCCATTGCATTGGGACAGTGCCAGGCCGCGGTGTCCCATGTAGTCACCTGCTCTATTTGAGACCAGGCTTTAACCTAGATTTCAGGGGGTCTCAGTCTGGCGTGGTGGGCTGCATTTGTGTGTGTGGCTGCCTTGTGCATTGCAGGGCACTTAGTAACGTCCCTGACCTCAATCTCCTAAATACCCTTAGGATGCCCCCAGGTCTGATAACCAAAAGTCTCCAGCCATGGCCAAATATCCACTAGGGAGCAAAATTGCTCCCTGGTAAGAACCACTGAACTAAAATTAAGCAGCAGGTCTCCATGCTCAGGCACCAGCAAAGGGCTGGTGGGGAAGAATTGGGGGCAACAGAGACTTTCCCCCCTCATATTAGAATATATCTCAAGCTGTTTCCTTTGGTTAGTTTCCCCGAGGCTAGGTCACAGGAATGTTCTGGAAGAGTGCTATGTAACATGAACTTCAGAGCTCCGGAGTCTGACCATTTGCACAGGAACCCTGGCTCTGCCACTCACCAGCTCTGTGACCTCGGGCCAGTTACTTAGCCCTTCTGTTCCTCTGTTTCTCGTGAATTAACTGAGGGTAACAAAAACACCCACATCCTGGGGCTGTTGGGAGGATCACGTGAAATAATATGTGTCAGTGCTTAGAACAGTGCCTGGGACCTGCCCGGTTCCCTGGGAGACTGAGCTGTGTGCAGAACATTAACTGGGGAGTGCCTTCAGGATGCACACCGGTAAGGGGATGGAAACCAAGGAAGGGGTGGGGTAGGGGTGCTGCTGGGCTGCAACGCGGGCCATGGCAGTCCTGGAGCCGTGATGGCCCTTCAGAGCTGTGCTGAGGGTGGGGAAAGACCTGTCTGAGAACATGGGCTGCCCCAGGGAGTGGGGGGCCTTGGTTGGGGGGCTCTGGGGTGGAAAGGACACTCAGGTGGGGAGACTCAGCTGAGAGCAGTCAGCGACAGCCCTTTCCTGGCTGGCTGCAGGGAAGTCCGAGCTTCTGTCCTGAAAAAGAGGGGGCGGGTCACGGCCGCAGCACGTTATCCATGGCCTGAATGCTTATTGGTCAGTATTATAAGGCTAGGTTTAAATAGAAGTGAAAGTGCTTTTACAGCACTTAAAACACCCAAAGAATTACTCCTAGGCTAACAGTGCCCGGTCCCAGTGCTCTGCTGATGCCAAGCCTGCTCCCTCTCCTTACTGCCCTCCCTGGACGGAGGGTGGGGAGACAGAATCCGAGAGGCGCTTACCAGGCACGCTGCCCTCGTGGCAGGGGCCAGGGCTGGGTCAGCTGGGAGCGGTGTTGCCTACCCGGAGCGGGTGGGTCGGGTGGGACTAAACGGGATACTGCACAGCAGCAGCACTCAAAGTGTGCTCCCTGGGCCATCAGGGCTGACAGTCCCACCTGGGAACCTGTTGGAGTCGTGAATTCTTGGGCCCCACCCCAAACCCACTGAATCAGGAGCTCTGGGACCGAGTCCCTGGAACCTGTGTTTTGACAAGTCCTCCAGTGCTTCTGAGGCACGCTCCATTTTGGGAATTACTGGCGGACCGGGCAGCACTTATCTCTGTGCTTGGGCCATAGAGCTGCTTGATCAACCTCAGCTGAATCTGACCCTGAACCTGAACTGGAGGTCAGGCACCTATGAGCAGAGCACCACCTGCTGGTTACAGCCCCACCCTGCAGGCACACACAAGGCTCGAGTAGGGACACAGGGTCCCAAGAGCAAGGACAGAGCACTGGACACAAGCACAAGTTACACAGATGTCCTCTCCTCACTTCCCTCCACTCTCCCTGGAGGCACCAAATTAAGAGATTGTCAATGGCAGCTTTAAATGGCCAAGAGAGGTCACCAGAAGACAACACAGTGTTTGTGTTTGTTTCAGTAACAACCGGTACCTTTTACTGAGTGTCTGCGTGTCGGACACTCTGTAGGAAAAACAAGCCAGCAAATGGCAGCCCTCCTTTCTCTGCCGAGCTCATGGTGTGCTCCCACGGGGGTCCCACGCAGTCACCTGCTGTGTTTGGCCACCTGGCTCTCCGGGGTGGAGAACATCATTGCATTCTCCTGCTTTATATTCCAGGTGTGTGTGTGTGTGTGTATGTGTGTGTCCGTCCTGAAATGAAGCCTCTCACCTGGCTCCTTGGCTTGTACTGAGCAGCACCCCCAGCAGTGTTGAAATGAACCGCTGGAATTTTGTGCTCTCCTTAGGTATTTGGAACAAATTTTTTGAGCCAAAACTCAGGGAGATCACAGATAGGAAGGTCAGGGAGAGAAGGAAAGCACGAGCCTACCTAACCCTCTTCAAGTGGCTCAGGAAAACGGTAACAGTGAAAAAAAGTGGCAGGAGCTAGGCCTCTGTGGTGAGGGAGGCGTGTCGGAAGGCTCAGTCTGGGGGAGACAAGGTCAAAGAAATGCCACTGTCAAGAATGAGATGGGAGTGTCCCACAGGGAGGGTGCCAGCGGTGTCCCGGCTCTGAGAGCCGCACCAGGGGTACCGATCCTGTGCTGAGGTGGGAACTTGAGAGATCCCTCCCGGCACGCAGCTAGCTGATTAAAGGGAACAAGACCTAGACCCACAGGCTTTTCTCTTGAGGGCAAGCTCTCCAGGTCCGAAGGGACAGTGAGCAGGAAGGTGGTCCCGGCTTCTGCCACCTGGGCCCCATAGTCGCGGTTCCTTCTTATTCTGTGGCCCACATTTGGTAGCAACTTCCTCCTTGGCCCCTGTAGCACAGGTGAGACAGGCTGGTACACCAAATAATGTCACTGAAGACTAAAGGAGGTCAAAAGGACAGTGAACACAGAGCAAAAATATTTTGGATGGTTGGAGCAGGTGGCTGGCGTGCTCGCAGTGCACAAAAGCCCTGATACAAGGGCTGCCGGAGACCCCATGCCCCGAGCTCTTTGTGAGGCCCAGAGCGACCTGGCCTGGGCCCGCCGCTTCCCAGCTCCTCCTGTCTCCACAGGCAGGAGCCACTCCAAGGCTCCTGGCACCTTTATGAGGAACATGCGGGTCCCATCCTTAAAGTCATAACTTTGTGTCGTCTGAGAATCTCAGCATTAGGTCAGGTCACATACTTCTAGAGATAAGAGCTATGTGGTCACTAGTCCATGGGAGGCATGGCCTTTGCCCTCGAGAAGCTTGAATAATGTTCAACAGTATTTGATTAAATACTAACATGTATTCACTCAACAAAACACTAACATCTATTCATTCAGCATACATTCAGTACCTTCTGGTGCTAGGATCAGCACTAGAAGCTGGGGATACTGTGATGAAAACAGCAGGCCTTCCCTGGGGTGTGGAGCTTACAAACTGGGGGAGGGAGACGGGAGCAGTAACCCCAGTGGGAGAGGAACCAGACGGCTGTGAAAGCCTTTGGTGGCCTGGGGGTGAGGAGTGCCTGAGCTGGGCTTGAAGGATGGGGAGGAGCCAGCCAGGGGCGTGGGTGCAGAGGTGTGAATGAAGGAGGGGTGTCTCTGAGAAGGGCAGGGCTGGGGAGGTGGCTTCCTGCAGCATCTTTGATCTAAGTTGGGCCTTGAGGAAGCAGAAGGGGCCGAAGTCGTATGTGGGAATGAGACTGTGGGGGTAGTGGAATCTCACAATGATATGAGAAGCAACTAGGAGGAGAACAATGCCTTTGGAGAGGCTGAATTTGGGTGGCTGGCCAGGCATCCACATGGAAATGTCCAGGGGCACTTCCAAGTTAGATATGTGCAGCTCAGGTACAGGTGAGGAGGGGGAGAAACTCAGTCTTCTGAAGAAGAAACCATAGAGAAGGAAGACTGGAGACCAAGCACAGGTGCCGAGACACCTGGGTGGAGGCAGGGAGCCAGCCTGGAAGACAGAGAGCATCAGAACATGTTCCGTGGGAGCTCAGCGAACAATTCTCCAGGAAGGTGGGGAGGGGTGGCTCTGAGAACTGGGCGGTGGGCACAGGAAGTCCCATGGAAATGAGGGAGCTTTCAGAATGCATGGCCTTGGTCTCTGCTCCTCTCTTAGAAATGCACCTGATCTCACTTTCATGGCCAAAAATACCCCCAGATGCCCCAAGGGCAGGTCTGCAGCAGCTGGCCTTTCCTGGGGTTTCAGAGGGAGGAGGCCCAGGTTCTCAGCCTGGGATCAGTGGCCACCCATCCCGGACAGCTGACTAATGATGGGACGCCAGCCCTGCCTTTGAGCTGCAGAGATGAAAGCGGCCACAGGCAGTTGAGGGTGGGCAGGTGGTGGGGTGGGCAGGCAGGGGCAGGCCTGCCTAACAGCTTCCCACAGAAGGGAGCTCAAAGCTCACCAGGAGTGAGGAGGCCTCTCTGCCTAAATGAGTGGGGCCCAAGGAAAGCGGCACCCCATTTGGGAGGACAGGACCCTTCATGCATTGCTGACAGCAGGCCCTGGCTTCCAGCACAGCCTGCCTGGGACCTGCCCCGGTGCTGGGCCTGGCCAGGCTTCACCAGACAGGTGGGGTTCTGGCCACTGGGGCCTGGGCCACACCCAGGGCCGCACCCAGGGAGCAGTGTGGAGGCTCCAGAAACCGAGGTGCGGCAGCCTGATCCAGGAACACGGGCACCAACCACTCCCATTAACCTTTCCTATTGGCTTGACCCTCCTCCTTCTAGCTGTAGCCTCCCCATCCCTGGTCTAATAGAAAGATGCAAACTCTGTTGGGGGCGATGGGGAGGGGGCAAGTGGGTGAGAATGGATGCAGCTGCAAGGGAGGCAGCTGTGATGACACGTGCAGAGTTTGGGGGCAGGTGGCTGTTCTGAGCAATTCTCTTCTTGGAGTCTTGATTTTTCTCATCGACAAAATGGAATGAGGGGTTAGAGGATCGTTGTGAATAAACAAGAGAAAAGTGAACTTTCCAAACTGTCAAGGTTAAGTGTTTGTGGCTACCAACACCATTGCATTCATTTTCAACATGAGGTCCATGGAGCCCAGTTGGGGAGCATCTGTGGAGCGCCTGGAATGATGTGTAAAAATGCCTGTGATGGCATCTTTCTGGGGTGAGGATCCACAGCTCTTAAAGAGGTCTAGCATCCCACAAAGTTCAAGACCCACAGACAGTACGAGTCTATCCCTGTCACCCTTGATGTGTGTTAGCGAGGACCCAAGCTCGCACAGCTTGTCAGAGGCAGAGCCAGACGTGGGGCCCTGATCCCCCGCCCTCCACCACTCCCTGCTGCCCCTCCAGGTCAGGTGGGGGGAAGGCAGACTTAGGAGAGATCGGAGAGGGGAGAGCAGCCAGAGGGGGAGCCCTAAGTCCTGGTGGGAGTAGGGGCTCTTGTCCTCTCTCTGTTAACCAGATAAGGACGCCACGGCGGAGGTGGGGGACAGTGGGAAAGGCGACGAGGAAGCCCCAGGATGGGGGAGACCTAGAAACCCTTCCTGGAAGAAGTCGCTGAATCGGGGAGCCAGCCCCTCAGTCTTTCTTTCCCAACAAACCCCCTGCCCCAAAAGGGACCCAGAGGAGGAAACACAACCCTCCCTCTGACAGCACCTTGAGATGACTTTGCTGTTTCTCCACCGCCACTTTTGGAAAAGTTGCAGGTACCATGTCAAAGCTTTATGGAAAACTGTGAAAGGCCACACACACGTGTAAAGTAGTCATCACCCAAAGATGCAGTTTATTGAGCAACTACTGAGTGCCATTCACATGCAGGATGCTTTGCCTTAATCGGCATAGATGTCACCACTTCAAGAGGCCTTCCCTGACTGCCTGGTCAAAGTAGTCCACTTCTCTCCCTCTCCCTCCAGCTGCTCTCACACTCCCTGTTCCTTCCCTTCCTCCCACTTACTATACCTTAAGATGTTTCCATGGGCTCTTTTCATCCCCACTCTCCTCCACTAGGCTGTAACCTTGCTGTGGGCAGGAGTCCTGTCAGCGTGCGGACTGCTGTATATCATGCTAAGCACAATGCCTGCCATCTAGTAGTCACTCAAATACTCATTAAATGAATTCATGACGGTCTCCAATCTTCACAACAGCTTTATGAGGTAGGTATTATTATCATGCCTAGGGTGCAGAAGAAGACACAGAGGTTCGGAGAGTCCGAGAGACTTGCTTAAGGACGCAGTTTGTTATCGCCAGGCCTCAGCTCTGCCCCTTTACCTTGATAGATTTGGAGAACAAGAGAACGTAAGGGTCTTAGGTCCAGCACAGCGGCTCACCAGTCAGTTCAGCCACCTCCCCGTGCTCAGCCTTCGGCAGCTGAGCTCTCTGAACCTCTCATCACGGAGCCCCAGGAGCTCCGAGTCATCAACCTGCGGCAGCCGCAGAGCAGGAGGCCTACCCAAACTGGCCTGTTTGGTTCCCAAGCCAAGTGAGAGCCAGTCCTTCCCCACCCACCCCAGAGCAATCTGCAGCCCCACCCCTCCTTAACACAGCAGATAAATTAGTGAACTCTTTTATAAAACATTGTGCAGGGAAAATGCATACACACATATAGAACCAGTGACAGCGTTGGGGTGAGGCTCGCTTCTTGAACACCAGTAACCAGTCCTGCCCCATCGAGGTGCCTGCCCAGCCCTGCACTCTTTTTCCCTGAAGTGGCTCACCTGCTGTCCCCATGAACTGGCACCCTGGCAGGTCAGCACAAATCATAAAGGTCCCACGGCCCACCAAGACCTGAAGGCAGGGACGACAGACTGAGGAACATTGTTTCCTGAGATGTTTGGTGGCTGTATATCATCCGAACCAGGACTTTTTTGAAAGTGGAACGGGGTCTCATTCACTGCAAAACAGGCATAAACCAGGTGTGCCCAGGCCAAGGACGAATGGCCACCCTGCTGACGGGACCCCTCTCTGAACTGGCCCGGTCCTACCACTCTTGACTTTCCAAGGCATTCCCTGCCGGCAGCCAGGATCTCGAGACCACATTTCCCATCCCTGCCACCTCCCACTCTCCATGGCCTTACTGCATCCGGGCCACACATTTGAGGGCCTTGGTGTTGAGCCCCAGGCCTTCTGACCCTCGAGCCCGATCCCCAAGTCACGGCTGCCTGGGTCTAAGCAGGGAAGTCAGCCTTAATCCTCTGTCCGCACCCCCCAAACTTGCCGCGGCTTCTCTCCCTAGGCCTCCCTACAGGAAAGGCCAGGGCCAGAGCGAAACAAACCATCAGGTCCCTGTCCCCGCCCTTGGCCAATTAATGAAAAGCACTCTCCGGTCCCTGCTCCACACGTTCTACAGGCACATTCCTGGCCCCACCTTCCGTGCTAGGAGGCCCAGGAATCACCGCTTAGGGTGGCACCAGGTAGACGCCGGAGAGGCCAACCTACAGTGACCAACCCACATGGTCAGCCCTCCGTGAGGCCCGACAGGCAGTCAGAGCCACCCGAGATGGGTTCCCAATCGAATTTAATGCCCCACCCCTTGCTTTTAGAACCTGTTCGGTAGGCCCCGCTCGTAAAACTGCTTTAAATAAGCCTTGCTAAAGCAAATAGTACCAGATAGAAACTCAGGCTCCAGGCTCCTGAAGGCGCCTCCTCCCCTCCCTCCTTGCCCACCCCCCACCCCCATCCGCAGACAGTCCACAGCACACCGGGACACAGAGGCCCGCTCCTGATCTTCCTGGAGCCACCGCTTCTCCCTCCTTGTCCGTCCCCCAGCCTTCGGGGAGCAAAGACTGTGTCTGGGTCAGGCTGCTGGCGAACTCCTGCTGCATCCCTCCCACCCCCACAAAAACAAGTGCCCCATCTGCACCCTTGGAGTAGAGCTGCCAGAACCCTGGGCTCAGGACGGGGCGTTCCGATGGGCTCCTGAGTAGGCGTAGGAGATGGGATGGCGGGTCCCAGGCCTCACGGTGAAGGTGTTGATGGGGCTTCTATAGTGGGGGGTGCTGCGGGGAGACCTGGTGGGGAGCAGAGAGAAGTGGGATGAATTTGCAGCTGCTTCACTAACCCCAACCTCAGCTGGAACCCCAGTCAGCCAATATGGATTCACCAGACCCAGGGCACCCCTCCTGTCCAGGCCCCGAGAGCCACAGAGGACACTCATAGCCTTCTCCTCAGAGCCCTTCTGGCTCCGAGCCTGGCTCTGGATCCTTCTGTGTCGTAGAGAAATCCTGCCACCCCAGGACCACTCAGCTCTCCCTCTACCCCAAACCTGAAGCCCTGGGACTCCAGCCAGTGGGAGAGAGGAGGGAGAAGAGGAAGCAGGATGGGGAAAGCAAGAACAAGGGAGGCCAAGGGAGATGAGGAAGCGGCTAAGGGGAGTGCCCTCTGCAGGTAAAGCGAGCTCCCTCCCTTTTGGGTCCTCAAAACGTGTCTTGGACTGATGGCCCAGGCCTGGTCCAAGGGCAGTCTCCATCCACCTCATCTGGCTGTTCGGACTGCACCCCACCATCACCCTCCATCGCCCCTGCCCCCAGCTCACCTGCCGGTAGCTGTAGCGGAGGGGAGAATGCGGTCGCCGGTGGGACCTTTGCCAGGAGCTTTGAACTTGGCCTCTACTCGAGTGGAGCCCTCCAGGGACATCCTCCGTGCTCCCAGGCCACCGGGACGTGCTCGGCCTGCAGAGTTTACACGCCGCACCTCCGGTCCTCCCGGCTGCAGTGCAAAGCAGTTGGGGGAGCTCAGGCTGCGACCGGTGCCCCCGCGGGACAGCCTGGGGCTGCGGTGGGGCTCCCCAACGTATAGGCGCCTCTTAATGAGTGAGCCGCTCCCCCTGGAGAAGCGCTCCAGGCCTCCGGCCCCGGAGTAGCGCTCACCCGCCAGAAAACGCGCGGAGGTCGAGGGGCCCGCGTCCAGGGGCTGCCCCAAGTCTGAGAACTTGTTCCCCGGAGGGGAGCCCAGGCGGCCCAGATACTGCAGAGCTGAGGCTGGGGGCTCGGGGTCATTGCTGAACTCTGGCGGTGGTGGGATGACCTCGAAGCTGAACTTCTCCTCCTCGGCCTTGTAGGAAGGGGAAGAAGGGGAGGAGAAGGACTTGGGCAGCAGGCGGCCCTGAGGAAGGTTGGAGGATGCTGATCTTTCCCAGGCCACAGGGGCCCGGGGCCCCGCCTTGGTCCAGTTGTGTTCTCGGCTTGGCTGTGTGTCCTCTGGGTCTCTGTCCAGCTGGGCCTTCCACAGGCCGGGCCCGGTGGGCTGTGTGGAGGAGGCCAGCTGGGGGTCTTTCTCAGCCTCCATGGGTAACCTGGGGACCACAGTGAAGGAGTTGGGCCGGCCCTCCTTGAGGAAGATGCTGTCAGAGCCTGCCTGGGGTGGGTCGCAGTGGCCACGGAGGCTCCCCGGCAGGGAGGACCGACCCAGGCCAGCTGCTCGAGACCGCCCCTTCTGTGCCCTCTGTCTGGCTGCAAGGAGCAGGGCCATCGGGGAGCCCCGCTCCACCACCTCCCCGGTCACCGGGTGCCTGAGGAGTTCGTCAGCAGGCTGGGCTGAGGCTGGGGGGTTGGCTGGCAGCCCCTGGGGCTCCTTTGCTTCCACAGGCTCCCCGGATGTGGCAGCCTCTTCTCTGGTCACGGTGGGCATCACCACGGCAACCTCTCGTCCTGGGCTGTTCTGGCTGCGATGAGGCCTGTAGAGAAACGCCGCCTCTTCTCTGCCAGGGGCTGTCTTTGGTGGGAGGGCTGGAGATGAGACGGCTCCCTGTGTGGGAGGCTTACTGGCCTCTGAGGGGTGCCCTTCTGCCTCTGGCTGGGAAGGCACTGCAAATTCTTGAGGCTTTGGTTTCTTCCACTGCTCAGCTGGGACTAGGTTCTTCTCTGCTATCTGCTGGAATGATGTGGTGGGCAGAGTTGTTGCTGAAGAAGGCACAGCAGGCCCAGGCCCAGCCTTGGGTGGCGTGGCTGGCCCAGGTGTAGCTGGTCCAGATGTGGCTGGCCCAGGTGTGGCCTTGGCTGGTGTGGCTGGCCCACTCGTGGCTGTAACAGGTGTGGACTTGGGTGGTGTGGCTGGCCCAGACGTGGCCTTGGACTGTATTGGTGTGGTTGGCAGAGGGGTAGTGGATGATGGCGGCATATTCTTGGCCACAGGCTTGGAGAATTGGCCATTATCAGCTCTGTTTTCAAAGACTCTTCCCCCTTCTAGCCGAGGTTTAGGAGGCAGAGACCCTTTGCTGGGCTTGGGTTCCTTCTCTGCTAAGGAAAGCCGGGCTTCCAGCTCATTCCGGATCTGCTGGACACTGGGAGCTGGAGAGCCTTGGGGCATGTAGTCCACAGGGGGCAGGGGCAGGCTGGCACTGGTCTCTCTCTCTGGACAGGGACTCTTCTCAGGATCACTTGCAGGGATCTTCTTCTCTGGCAGGCTGGAGGGAGCCTCCTTCTCAGGCAGGCTGGGGCTCTTCTTGCCCCCCTTTCCCTGAGAGGCTGCCGGGGGGCCTGGCCGGTGACTGGTACACTGGTCCTCTCTCCTGGAGCCAAAGAGGTAGGCTGCCAGTTCGCTCCGAAGCTTTGCCATCTGGCTGGGATCCCGCCAGTCCACAGGCTCTGAAGAGGCTGTGTCCTCTGGGCTGGGGGGGTTGGGTTTGGGTTTGGGAGGAGAGCTGGATTTGGGGCTTTTCATAACCTTAGCAGGTGGAGGAACTGCCTTCTCATCAGAGGGCAAAGGAGGGGCAGCTGGGGGTAGGGGGGGTGCTGGCGGAGGGAGTGGGGGTGCTGGTGGAGGGGGCGGGGCTGTGGGAAGAGGCAGCGGAGAAGCTGGGGGTAGAGTCTCAGTTTGTTCCTTTGTCCAGGTCCGGGACTGGCTCAGCCTGGGGCTGCCAGGCGCCGCAGTCCTGAGCTCCCCGGGGCCATCTGGTTCAGGGGCCCTGTCCGGGTAGACCTGGGATGCGGGGCGGATGTGGAAGTTGGGAGGCGATAGGAGTCGACCGGGGGCCTTCTTGGCGGCCCCTTCTTCCTCTGGAGGAGCCCCCTGTGCTTCCTGAGCCGGGATGGATGAGGTCCTGACTGGGGTTGGGGGAGGCACCTTGAATGAACGAGGAAAGGTGAGGTGGGGCTCTGACTGAGGTCCCAGAGGGCTCCCCTTCAGCTCAGCAGGGCTCCTGGGGGGGCTGGTTCTGGGGGCCTCCGGCTGCTTGCCATTTAGTGCTACATCTGATTTCCACTTGGTGACACCCGCAGGGGGAAAGAGGTGAGTGCTCTTCATGTGAGGAGATGCTGGATTTGGGGGTGCTGGGGCTGGCATAGGGGGTGGGGGTGGAGCTAGAAAGGCCAAGGGTGGGGCAGGGGGGATGAAATCAGGAGGGGTGGGTGTGGATGGGGGGGACAGGACTCCCAATACTGGGGGTGGAGGTGGGGCCATGCTGGGTGGGGGCGGGGGTTCCAGCAGCAGGGCAGGTGGTGGGGAAGACTTGGGAGGTGGAGGTGGTGGTGGGGACGCCCCTCGAGGTTGTGAATTGTCTGGGGGTGGCCCTGAGGGTGGCCCTGGGGCTGGGCCTGGGGGAGGCGGGGGGATGAGTGGGTCCTGGCCATAGTGCCCAGGCCTTAGGTCACCCACAGAGTTGTACAGTCGGAGGTTGCCGTTGACCAGTGAGCTGGTACCTGGAAGCGGGGAGAGACAAAGATGAAAAGGTGTGAGGCTGACCAGCCCTGGCAACCTCTGTGTGCCCAGGGCACGGTGGGGTGGGCAACCAAGATGCTAACTGGCCAGGGTCATGCCTTTCCTTTGGGCACCAAGTGAGGGAGCAGCAGTGTCTCCATCTGCTGAGCTGTTCCGGGAGCGACCCTCTTCTTTCTAGGGAAGGACGCCTGCCTGTCACTGGTCCAGCCTCCGGAGACTACAGAACACTCTCCATTTGCTCCTGAGAGTCACATTCCACCACCCTTCTCTGCCCTGCTCACACTCTGGCGTATCAGCCCTTACCGAACTCTCTTCAGTTACCCACTGTGAGGCCACCGTCTGTTTCTTACAGGGGCCTTGACTGGTATAAAGCCAGAAAGACCAGGGTTCAAATCTCAGCCCTACCTCTTACCAAATGTGTGACCTTAAACACACTAATTAACCTCACTGATCCTCAGTTTTATCATCTTTAAAATGGGCACAATATCAGTGCTTACCCCATAAAGCTGTTGTGAGGATTAAATACAAGAATTCATATAAATCCACGTAAAGGGCAGATCATATGCTAGGCCCACACCAGGCCCTTAATGAGGTGGGCCTTTGGTCACTTCAGTCACTACCACCTGTGCCTGACGTTTCAGACTGGGTGGGGCAGGCAGGGAATGTGAGAGAAAGGAAGTCATGGATCCAGGGCAGAGGCCTGCAGACCTACTCAGTAAGGACGTTTGGTGGAAGTCTGGGAGAGAGCAATTTTCCGCTTTCTGAAGACCCTGACTCTGCCACACGCCCAGCTCCCCAGCTCAGAGAGAACTTCTGGAACAGATACTGGGCTGTGGGAGGGAATGGGGGTGTGTAGACAGGTGAGCGGGACAGCCCGGCGCTAGAGAGCTACTGAGCGATGGGGGCCGGCAGCGCACACCCCACCCTTCCTGCACCCAGTCCCAGCTTCTCCCTAGTCTGCAGACAGCCAGGATGCCCTGGTTGCTTCTTAAGGGCACCCCTCCTTCGCTTCCCTTCCTCCCAGTTTCTAGCACAGAGCCTAACAAACCTGGGGGGTGTCCTCTCTGAAGGGCTCCTCCAGCTATCTGACTTCGGGACAAAGAACAGAAGGGAGTGGGGAGCGGAAAATTAACATTCGTTGACATCCTAACATCCCAAGTGTGAGGAGCTAGGATACATCAGTAAAAAAAAAACCCCAAAACCGAAAATTAGTCAACATGCTAGCCCTCCTGGACATTATGTTGTAGTGGGACAATGAGACAGACCACAAACACAACCCATTAGTAAATCATTACCACGTTATTAGAGGATGGGTAATATGAGGAAAAAACCCAGGAGGGGTGTTGGAGGTGCAGTTAGAACAGGGTGATCAGAGAAGACCTCACTGAGAAGGTGACCTTTGGGCAAAGAGGGAAGGAGTGGGGGTGAGAGCTGTCCGTATGTCCGGGGTAGAGCAGACTACACAGAGGGAGGTACTGTGCAAAGGCCTGGGGTGCAGACATGCCTGGGCATCGAGAGCACAGCAGGGGCAGGCTGGCTGGAGGAGTGTGAGCGGGGGAAGAAAGCAGGCCAGGAGGCCAGGCGAGGCCAGAGTCTGGTTGTCCTGGCGAGAACCTTTCTTTTGAGTGTCATGGAAAGTCACTGGCAGATTTTGAGCAAGAGGTGTGACAAGAAGTGACTTACGTCCCATCCAGCACTTCACTGCTCCCCACAACTGGAATTGCCTTTCCCACGGCTCACATGAGGACACAGAGGTGCCAGGGGTTAAGCGACCTGCCCCAGGGAGCAAAGCTATGTGTGCGGCCTGGCATTCAAAGCCAGCTCTTTCCTACTCCAGGGTTCTGTCTCCCACTCCACGCTGCCCTTGGTCCTGCCCAGCCTTGGCCCCACACCATCCTTCCCCCTCTGGAAGGAGGCCTTACCCAGCCCTGGCTCTCCTCAAATCCCACCCACTGCAGTCAAGAAGCCTGGGGACTCCAGTTTTATCACCAGCTGCGGAGGTGGGCCAGACACTTGGGCCTACAGATGAAGAAAGATGGGCAAGCCTCAAGCCCGGGGTCCTCTTACCTGTCACTTCTTTGTCTGCAAAGTCTTCTGGGACAGAGGGGGTGGGCACAGCCAGTGCATGGTTCTCCTGGGCATTCTGCAGGAGAGCAGAGATTAGGGGACAAGGAAAGGTGGGACGGGCGATTCCAAATCGCTGCTGCGTGAGGCCAGTTTACTGCTGCGAAGGTGGTGAGTGCACAGCCTCGTGAATACATAAAGGACGAGAGGGCCTGTTTAAACAGCTGAATGCTATGATACAGTCAAGTCTCATCATTCACGGCAATTATGATCTGCAAAGTTGCCTCAAGGGAAATAAAGGTTAAGTTCCTGCAAACCTTAGTCACAGAATTTTCATTGAAGGATCAATACATAACTTTGTTTAATGTGTGTTTCTGTTTAAAGACACCTCATTCAACATGTATTCTTGACTCATCGACACAGAACTGGTGGCCAGCAGCACTGTAACTCACGCCTGAATGAAGCGAGTTTTCTCTCCGAGGCTCACCACAGCCTTCCTGCTCTTAGGAACCTTAGACTGCACTTCAGCGCTATGTGAGGGGCCCACTGGAAATGGTGAAATCACCAACAAAAAGCACAGAAATACAAAAATACGGCATTAAACAGAAAAGACCACTTGTTTACAGTGTGACGGCTGAAACAAGAAGCAAACTGTCCTCTTAGTCCACCTCGGCCAGGAATGTGTGATCGGGGGAATGAAAATTTTTCCCCTCTGCCTCTACTCATGTCCAAAGCATCTTGAATATTGATTTTGGGGCAGCAAATAAATTTTAGTGAGTAGGTGAGTTTCCAGATATAAAACCCACAAATAATGTGAATGAAGCGGTGTATGAATTATACCTCAATTTAAAGAAAATAAGACCACACAAACAAAACATCTGCCATGACGCCGCTGGACGCGCACAAGTTCAAAGCCAGCCCCCGCGCCCGGTCTCTTGCTCAGCCTCCGTTTTTAGTAGCGAGTTACAGAAAAGTCAGTCAGTGCGAAGCGGCAAACCGGAGCATTTCCATCACTGTGATGTGCTTCTGGTCTCTAAGCTTCACGGGTATAATGCGTTTAACACGGTTGGTTGGTACCCGTTAATTTGCATTCCACTTCTTTTCTCCAAACACACATTTCCATATGTCAACAAAGTCCTCACACTTGTCCTGTGAAGACTGTAGCGCATTTTATGGCAGCATTCAAGGCCCTCAACCACCCGCCTCTCACTCACCTGTTACCCCCATCCTACACGCGTGTGCACCCCCTCCCACCACCCTTCCAACCTACTGGCATGGTTCCCGTTCACCACGATGCAGCTGTTGGTCAGGCTGCGCCCCCCCCCCGCCCCCGCTTTCTAACAATGACACCGCTTGCGCTGTGCTGTGAACACACGCTCCAGTCGCACCGGGCTACTCACTCGCGAGCTGATGGGCTAACCCTCTGGGACTCGTGGTTTAATGTACGAGAAAGGGGACTCAAGGTATCTACCTTAGGAATATCCGCAAAGTCCTGGGTTACCGAGGGTAATCTCAAAGTTATTCTTCGGTCATTTGGAGGTAAGAAACGTCTTCTTACCCTTACAGAATTCTGCAGCCGGAACGGCCTTAAGTCGCCATCAAGTCTCTTTTTCTGCCTCCACCTGACACCCGTTACCGGCACATAGATGCTCGCAGTGGGTCTCAAACCAGCGATTCGGACCCAGGGGCGGGGCTGGGGAGCGGCCCGCCCACGCGCACACGCCCCTCTGGTGTGTCATAACACCCCTGTAAGTGCGCTCTGACTTTGAGGAGATGGAGGCCAGACCTTCCAAAGCCAGGTTGAGACCTCTGATTACTCTTTTGAACACAACTGCAAAGTAGACTTCGCATCAAAAGTCTTGCTTTGAAGTTTGCCCGCAGCGTGATGCCCGACGAGCAGCGGTGAGGCAGGACAGGGGACGTGATGTTTAAATCTCACGTCTGCTCCTGCTGTGTGCCAGCCCTACACTGAGAGCTTTACCTGTGTTATCCCAAATCCCTCCCCAGAGTCAGGGAGCAAACCTAGGCCTCCCAGTTCATCTTTTCCACAAATCACTGAGAGCAATTTTCTTCACTTATAAAATGGAGATGATACTTCTACTTTGCAGGCTCATTATGAGAACCAAATGAGATAATATTCCTAACCCAGGAAGTCGGTGCTAGTTGAAGGATCAGGTCATCCATCCTCTCCCACACAAACATGAAAACACTGAACGAGCAAAGCTAAGCTGCCTGGGATCCTGGAAGCACCTTCCGGGTCACCCCGGGCACTTACGTACAATTATGGGTGGAGGAGCGAGACTGACAGACTGAGCAGACCGGAGAAATAAATAATACCGCTCGCCCACGCCATGATCCTAACGAACTCTGGAAACGCATCACACTCCCAAGACGTCAGGATGCAAGTCTGTCTCCTGAGCAGGCAGAGCTCGGGCTACTTCAGGTCCCCACATACCACAGGCCCCAGGACACACCCACCACTCACCGCATTGCTCCAGGCGCTGCGGCACTCCGCGTGTGCCACCCTTGGGGCCAGGCCCCAAGTCCAGCCTCACTTGTTTAGGAGCTCCCAGGACTGAACTGTCCACAGCCCCTCACCTCCAAACCCCAGGGGCCCTGTTCCCTGCCTCTTGTGCCCACGAGAGCTCTGGTGGCTCATTTAGTTATCCCTACTACGTTCACCCTGGATATTCAGAGAAGGCAAATGCAAAGTCATTTTAAAATTAGTCCTAGAAAAACAGACCCGGAAGGTGAGCGCCCCTCACTCACCACAGGACACAGGCAGCTGGCATCAAGCGGGCTGCTGGGTGGGGACCCAGTGTTTAATCGCACAGGCGGGGACAGCGTCCATCTCCACAGGCAATGAATTTCCTGACGGGCCCCTCTCAGCCTCAGAAAATTGAGGCAAAGAAGAGGGCTTGGAGGTGGCGCCAAAATGCCATGCATGACTCTGCATTGGGTCCCGGGATGGGAGGGGTGTGCCGTGAAGGCCATTAAGGGGACGATCGGCAATCATTGAATATACATTAAGGTGTATGCGATAATACTATTGTACCAACATTAAATTCCTGGGTTTGATCATCGTGCAGAGAAGTCTCTGCTCTTAGGTGGCACACGCCGAAGTGTTCAGGAGTAAAGGGGCACGCTGTTTCAGCCCACTCCAGCGGTCCGGGAAGAACAGCTCGAATGTGAAGGCAGGGAGGGGCGAGTGAAGCCCGTTTGGCAAAATGTGGGAGCCTGGGTGAGGGCTCGAGGGAGTTCTTTGAGCTATTCCCGCAACTTTTCTGCACATAAGGATTGGTTAGAGAGAAAGGTTACTTAATGCCACTGAATTGTACATTTAAAAATGGTCAAAACAGTACGTTTTATGTTATGTGCATCTCACAATTTAAAAAAGTTAAACAAAACGATGACAAGAGTATCGGGAGAGAAAGGGTTGGGGGAGACTTAGAGCTTCCCCTCCACTGGTCGTCATGCCTCACAGACCCCCTGCTCCCCCCCACCCCCCGGACTCCCCATCCCACAGTGGCACCAGCTGCCACCACCCGGGCGCTCGCCCTGCCAGGTGCACTTTCTGCAGTTGCCGTTGACAACTCATTTACTTTTCACAATGACCCAGTGAGACAGGTGCTGTTATCGTCACCTCTGTGTTACAGATAAGGAAACTGAGGCACAGAGAGGTGAGTGACTTGCCCAAGGCCCCATAGGCTACGTCTATATCACTGTCTTCCAGGCACCTGGTCACCACCCGCACACCCAGCTTGTCACAAAGCCCTCCTTGGCAACACAGAATCGTCTGCCACTGACCCACAGGTAGGCTGGGCTGGGGCGGCCTGACTTAATTTCTCCACCTTGCGTATTACTCACCGTGTGTGCTGACACTGGTTAGGTGCCTATTATGTGCTGGGCACCTTTCTGAGTACTTCCCGTGTAGCAACCAGTTCGTCTTCACAGTAACCCTGGGAGTCACTTTGTTGCTTTTATTTTATAGATGAGGAAACTGAGGCACAGAGAGGCTAAGTACACTGCCCAAGGTCACACAGCTAGTAAGGGGCAGGGCCAATCTTGGCACCTCAGAGCCTGCTCTGTGCCACCATGGCATTGGCCACACACTTTTCCTCCAGCACAAATCGAGCCCAGGGTAGACAACTCTAGTCTTTGCTGTCCCAGCTCAGCCTACCTGAGGGCGACAGCTGATTCTTTGTACATGCCTGGCACAGACTGGCAATTTAACAATTGTTTATTGAGTGAATAAGTTCCTGGATGAGTGAATGAGGGACAGAAAGAACGGAGTGGAGAGACGGACAGTCTGTGTTCCGGTGCCAGCTCCACCACCCATTAACTCGGAGCAAAGTCACTTCTCCCTCCGGGCCGCCTTGCCTCTGCTGTTGGCGCTCTCCAAGGGTCCCTTCAAGTACAGCATTCTGTGAGTCTAGGCCCATCAGGTGTCCTGTCTGTGACTTAGCTCGCCTATGCCATGTGGGTGGTGACCTGGCCACGCAGGGCCACCCCATGATGACAGGGTGTTGGGACAGAATCTGCCATTGTTTCCGGATAGGAGAGGGAGAGGGGGAAGGAGGACAGCTGGGAGGCAGAGTTCCTGAAGCTGCTCTTCCAGGAGCCACACGGGGAGGCCACTCGGGCAGGGCTGGGCTGAGGCCAACGCTGGCTTCAGACGTGGGACTCCGACTGCTGCAGGCAGCCGGGGAGCTGGCTGCGCCCCACCCTCGGCGGGCTTGCCCTGGGAACTTGAGAGACCCGGGGCTGCCTGCAGGGGTTGGCATGCATCTCAAACATCCTCAGGGGACAGGGGGGCAGCCCCACATCAAGACAGAGAGGTGCACCAACCTGTGAGCAAGGAAACAAACTGAGAGCATGCAAATGAGCCCCTGAGTGGCTCTGCGGGGCCCGTCAGCTGGTGCCTCCCTCCACGGGCCAGTGGGCAGCCAGCCATGGCCACGGCCACTCCCTGCCTTACTGCCTCCGAGCAGCCCTTGCTCAATGCCAGTGGCAGAGTCCAGCCCCGGCCCAGTGGGCGGGGCGCTCCACATGAAACTGAGCCTCAGCCCTTCCTCTTCCCTGCACCTGGACAACGCCTGGGAGCTAAGATCACCCCACTCACCTCACAGAGGGGCACAAGCCAGCTCCCCAGCTCAGTCGGCAGCCCTTTAAAAGCCATCCTAGCCTAGTACATTGACATTATCAGCAGTGCTTGGTTGCGGGGACATTGGGGACAAAAGTGCCATTCCAAGAATATTTATTTTCTTCCTTATACTTATCTCTATTGCTAGGTTCTGAACAACGAAATTCTGTTCCCTTCATGATAAAAAAATACCCAATAAAATAATTTAAAAATAATAATTTAAAAATAATTATTGTGATCAGGTGGAAAGAACGTGAACTTTGGAGTCCAGACAGGCCAGGCAGGCGATCTCAGTGTGACTCCATGGTCCCAGAGCCGTCACGGGCAGAATGTGACACGAGGTCAGTAGTCAATACGTGTGCCCCTCCCTGGCCTTCTGAGACTCGTTTTTTTCATCTGTAGAATGGGGGTAATCTTACTTTCCTTGTAAGCTGCCGCACACCTAAAGAGGTACAACAGAGTGAGTGCTCAAGAAAGCATTTCCCTGGGCTCCCTCCCCCAGGGCCTCACAGAGCTCATGGGCCAGCAGGAGTGGGAGTCCTCGGGCCCCTGCTCTGGGCACAGCCCGAGGGGCGGGTCTGTCTGGTGGATCTGAACAGATGGGTGCTTCCCGTGCTGTGGTCAGGTCCCAGGGAATCCCCGGCTGCCCTTCTGGCTATAAACATCTCAGAGCTGAAGAGAAGGAGGAAGGAAAACACTATTCGATGTTGAGGTTAGTAGCCCCCTTGAAGTTTTAGAGGCGGAACCCCCTGCCGTTCCACCAAGGCTCAGGGGTCAGAGTTCACCCTATGGTGGCTCCAGCCCGGTCCCCTTGGCCTCCTCATGCCCGGGACACATATCCTCATGCCTGGGATTCCTCAAGACCTAGCCAAACCCCAAGGTGGGTCACCAGGGCTGGGCTAATGGGCAACACACGGTTGACCTTGGGCACAGGCCAGCTCTGAGTCTTAGCTACACGTCACGGAATGCAAACCTCACCAGACCCCTCCTGGAGCCTGGTTGGGGCACCTCAGGGTGGGGTGCAGAGCTGCAGGGGGTGAGGGAGATGACCCTGAGCCAGAGTTAGAGCCGGGCATGGGTGGGAGCACCACTGTAGGCTGGGGGCGCAGGGAGATGGGACCCCAGGGTGAAAGCCGCAGGAAACGCCCCAGGCACCAACACCCCCGGCTGGGTGAAGCCCAGCCAGGTGTTTTCCTGGCTTTGAGGGGCAGTGAGCGGGTAGGGGGTCTGTGTTGCCCATATGGCAGCCTCTCTGGGATGGGCAGCCAGTGTGCATTTTATGAAAGAGTTCCATTGCTTCCCTGCCCCAGCCTCCACCCTCTGCCATAGCTCATTCCGACTCCCGAGGGCCAGGGAATTCCAATGAGACCGTCTTCCTCTGGACTTGCCTGCCAGCCCAGAAGTGCTCTTAGAACCGGCCTACAGGGCCCTGCCTGGACTCTGTGCTACGGGGGCCCCTGCTCTGGTTCCCTGCGGGGCAAGGGGTCTGTGGGGTCACGGGGATGTGCCTAGAGAACCTAATCACCCCTTCTTCAGGCACCGAAGCCCCAGAACTCCCTGCTTAGATGGCCCTGAGCCACTCGGGCTTCTTCCGAGTCAGTCCTCCTCAGGGCGCCAACCTGGGGGGCGCGTCCCTGAGCCCAAGGGGTGGCTGGTGTGGGTAAGGATGAGGGCGTGGACGGAGCTTGGGAGGTTCAGGCTGAGGCCCTCACTGTGAGGAAAGGAGCCAGGTGGGGGGACGAGGGGTGAGCAGTGGTGGGGTGGGAGCGCCATCTGTACACTCCCTGAAGGTCTCGGCCATGAACACACGGAGTCCATGTCCACGACACGTTCCCCACGTGAACGCACAGAGCTCCCTCACCCACCACACTCCCAGCCGACGTCAGCCACACAAATCTGTCAAAAGCCAATAATGACGACTGCCCTGCCCAGCTCATCCCGGGGAGCTCTGACCCAAGCCCCAGAGGGAGCCTGGGCCTCGAGTTCAGAGATGAGCTCCTGCAGCAGGGGTGGAGTCGAAAGGGGAAATCCAGCTGACTCCAGGCAGGGGTCCAGAGCAGGTGGGGGCCTGTCCTGGGCCCAGCCAGGCCTGCCTGACTCAGAGGGTGGGGTGACCCAGGGAGCTCTCACTGCCCGGGGCACCCCCGGGGACTTGTCTGGCCAGTTTCCCCATACTTGCCACATTGGCATTTAATTTTTAATTCCTCACATGTATCACCTTAGGGATGGTTTCATTCAGACCAGGAGAGGGCAAGAGGGAACCCCAGAGAGAAGTATAACCCTCCCATGACCAGCTGTTTATCAGCTCAGCTCCGGAGAGCTCCGGACAGGCTCTGGCTAGAGGACTGGGCCTGGCTTCCTCTGGGGGGCAGAGGTCACTGGGGAGAAAGGGTCCTCCCCCACTCAGCTCGGGTCCACCTGGTGTGGACAGGACCAGACTGAGAGGAGACCCAGGATCGGGGCCCTCTGCCGCCTCAACTGAGCTGTGTGACGGGGCAGGGCCCTCTCCCTGGGCCCCGGTTTTGTCATCCGGATGGGCACTGAGGTCCTTCCTAGCTCTGAAGCTTGGCGATTGTGACCCAGTTTCTCATAGCTCTCTGAGCAGGAAGTAGAGTGGCCCTGGTGGCTGGAACGCTGCCCTTGACAGAGGTGGAAGCAGAGCTCTAGGAGTGACCCTTATGTCGAAGGGCCTGGCTTCAGCGGGGCCTCCAGGGAGCTGACTGTGCCTTCTGACCCTTGCCTGTGCAGTTACTTTAACATAGGAAGTCACAGCAGGGGAGACCCTCCCTCGAGTGAGGAGCAGGGACTGGTATCAATTACTTGGGGATCAATCAGGACCCAGTCACTGAGGGACCCTGAGGTCCTTTTCATGACGGGCCTATGGCTTCCGGGTGCCTGAGAAAGTATTTCTTAGTCCTCTGACCTCACCACCTCAGACAGGGTGAGGAGGCTGCAGGGAGGGTGCAGAAGCCCCTGCTGTTGCCCTCACCCCCATCTAGCCCTTTGCAGGCCTGCGTGGGACACTGGCAGTGAGCCTGCATTCGGAAGATGACCTAGGTCCAGACAGAGCTCCGAAAGAGCACAGGCCTTGAGGCACCTGTGCCTGGCTTCTCAGGGCTGCTGCCTCCCCTGACCCGGTGCAGCCTGGTGCAGCCGGCCCAGGAGGTACCCTCCCCTCGTGGGAAGGGAGGACAGGAAGTGTAAGGCCCGGCTGGTTTAGGACAGTGTCACTCCCCACCCACTCTGACTGGGAGGGGCTGGGGACGGGTGTGGAAGGCTGTATCTGTGTGAACCACACCCTCAGGAGCTCGGTCTTCTTGCTTCTCATTCTCCTGGCCTCCTGCCCCAGCTGGAAGAAAGCAGAGGATGTGGCCCAACGCCCAAGGGGGAGGAGTCAGATTCCCCTCAACCCAGGAACAGGTGACGAAAGATTGTGGGGCTGCTCTGTATCTTGTGACCTAAATCAGAAGCACAGAGATGTCCCAGGGATATGAGCCATCCGGCCAAAGGTTCCTAATCGAAAGGTGCCTCATAGATAAGCTTCCAGGGCCCTGAGACGCCTCTGCTAAAATTATAAGCAAAATTGCGCACATGTGGCCCAGAGCCTCATGGTGGTCTCAGAGGGGCTGATGGCCTGAAGGGGTCAAGAAAAGCTCAGCCCAGCAGGCCCCAGCCCCTGGGCGGGAGTTCAGAGAGGCAGATGAGGAGGTGCCCGTAGTGCTGCAGGCTGGTGCTGGGAGGGAAGATAAAAGCTTCTGGATGGTGGGTGGAAGGGAGCGTAGGACAGCTTGAATAGAGCTTGGACCCTGGAGCCTGGCTGCAGGGGTTCAAACCCCAGCTCTGCCACTTCAGAACTGTGTGACCTTAAACAAGCTACTGCTGCATTCTCTGCTTCACTTTCTCCGTCTGTAAAATGGGAATAGTGCCTGTCACACAGGCCGCTCCGCTCCACCTGCCTTTCCTCGTTCAGCTGGCACGGAAGGCGTGGAGTGAACTTCCCCTTGGGAGTCCAGTTCTTGCCTCTGTAAAACGAGGCTGGTGTGGACCTGATGAGCCCCTCTGAGTTGGCAGTTCTCCGTGGGTGCATTCTCACCCTCACCAGGGAGGGGTGGTGAGTGTGCTGGGGAGGTCTCCATGTCCTGGGCCTGGCTCTGAGGCTTGCCTGGAAGGACCATTCCCAGGAACTCCAGCCTGACCGGCCAGCCAAGCCCCCTCCAGTGGCCGCCTGACTGGGGTCTGCACTGCCCCTGAGTCGGGCACTGGCCGGCCCAAACCAGATCTAACCAGAGTGTGCAAACCAGAGCTGAGGAAAGAAGGCTGGGACTCCACGGTCACCAAAGGGACCCAAAGTGGGTAGGTGGGACATACAGGATACCAGCCAATCAGAATAAACTCTGCTGTGCCACATTTAGCTGAACCCTTTAGTTGCTGCAGGTCTGGGGAGAACCCAGGACAGCAGGAGCCGATTAGGGGCCAACAGCCATTTAAGTCAATATTTGAACAACCAGAATAGGTACAGGTGTGTCAGCCCTGGGCCCACACCTCCGTGATTCTGAGTATGCATGCTGGGGGTACATGAGGGGAGAGAGTGTAATTACCTTCAGCAACAGAAAAATCTCAAAATTACTTACTTTGCATTTATGATCCTTGTAACAGTTTTATGCTGGAAACAAAGGCAGGGGTGACTTGTTTGCTTTATACCTCTTTGTGGGCGGTGTACTCTCTGTGTTTGTCTGTAATGTCTATGAATTGTTTTTATAAGCAGAAAATACACTGTTTAAAGTTGTATTTCCAGAGGTCTGTGTGGCTATAGCAAGGAAAATGTCAGACTCATTCTATCCCATCTAGAACCCCAGGGTCTGGTTGGAGAGGTTGGACAAACAAGAAGAAATTGGTGACGGAGAGAGAGAGGCAGCTGTGCTGGGCAGTGATGGCAGGACCTGCCGGTGCCCAGCCGGGGCGTGGGGCACCTGCGTGTAACAGGCTCCTGAGAACACAGGCCAGGATTTGGTGGCTCATCCCTCTAGGTCGTACAAACCCTCATCGACATCAGTAACAATACGGTCACAACCAGGACCCGTCCGACAGGCAGGAGTGAGCCTAGAGCTGACGGGGCTGACCGCCCAGGCGCTGGACCTGCACTGTCCGATACAGCAGCCACTGGCCACAAGTGGCTACTGAGCACATGGAAAGTCGCTAGTCAGAAACGGGGTGTGTGTGCTCTAAGTGCGGTATGCCCGATTTTAAAGATGTTGTATGAACCCCAAGGATCCTGAAACACCAATTCAGAAGAACCTATGCACCCCAATGTTCATAGCAGCACAATTTACAATAGCCAAGTGCTGGAGGCAACCTAAGTGCCTATCAGTAAATGAATGGGTCAATAAACTGTGGTACATTTACACAATGGAATACTATGTAGCAGAAAGAAAGGAGCTCCTACCCTTCACGACAGCATGGATGGAACTGGAGAGCGTTATGCTAAGTGAAATAAGCCAGGTGGTGAAAGACAAATACCATATGAGCTCACCTATAAGTGGAGCCTAGTGAACGAAACAAATGAGCAAAATACAACCAAAGGCATGGAAACAAGGAACAAACTGACAGGGACCGAGGGGAGGGGGTGGGGGATCAGGGAGGAGAGAAGGGGAAAGTCTGGGTAAAGAACAAGGATGAATGACTGATGGATGTGGACGACAGGGTGGGGATTGATGGGGGTGGGGAGACAGGGCAGGGGAGAGCAAAGGGGGACACTGGGACAACTATAACAGAACGACAATTTTAAAAAAAGGCATAGTATGAGAAAAAAATGTAAAACATCTCAGTATTTTTCACATTGATTAAATGTTGAAATGATAATCTTTTGAATATTTTGGGTTAAGTAAAATATGTTATAAAAATTAATTTTACCTATTTCTTTTAAGGTAAAACATGTGAAATTACGTATGAGACACACACGATGTTTCCACTGGGCGGTGCTGGTCTAGGCTGTCCCGGAGCACCCAGGCACCGCGTCACAGCGAACCGCGCCAGTCACGGAGCAGCCTCCCTCGTGGGAGAGCAAAAGCCCAGCCACAGGCTCCAAAAGGGCGTTTTTGGGTTTTCGCAGTTTCAGACCCATACACAAATCCATCCCAAATGCCCTTTTCGAAAGGATCGCTGCTCTTTGTCCTTCCAGACGGCTCAGGTGTCACCTCTTCCAGAAAGTCCTCCTAGACCCCCGCTGTGGGATCGACTGCCCCTGCTCTGGCCTCTGTTCCAACAGTCTGTTGATTTACTCGTGACCTGCCTGGAGAGCAGCCACGCTGGCTCAGTCACCTCCGCATCCCAGCATCTGAGGCAGACACGGGGCAGACAGCCATCGATGACTGTCCGTGAATATAAATCCTGCTTAGCTGGAGGCACCCGCCACTGCACTGCCTTTGCGCACAAGTTCCCTGTAACCTCTCCCTGGGTTTTTATGGGTGGAGCTGACACCCCTAATCCCAGCCTTTCTGCTGTGAGTCTCAGCCATGCCTCCTCCTAGTAGCCACCCTGGGTTGGCATCAGGAAGGAAGGAAATGAACAGAGGGTGAGGCTAATGTCCACTGGCCCAGGGCAGCTGAGGTAGCCTGTCCAGAGCAGACCCTCAGACCCCAGAGCAGAATCGTACTCACCAGCGGAAGGAAGGTCAGTAGGGGCCGAACTCTTGGCCGAGCTTTCAGCGTGGCTGTTCCCGACTCGCTGACCACGTCAAACCGATTGTCTCCATAATAAATCCCATCTAGAGGAGACAGGTGAGGGGAGACGGTGAGCGGACATCAAAGGCATGTTGGCTACTGAGTCTGACCCACCCTGCAGTGCCCAGTGAGGAAAGCCAGGCGCGAGGTTGGCGGTCTGAGTTAGATCCTGCGGACGGACAGGGTGTGCGCTAAAGGGGCAGGATGGGGGCAGACTTCAAAGGACGATTTCTTGGGGTTTTCTGCAGCGTTCCTGGGGCTCTCAGCTCACAGCAGCCATCTCTCCTGAGGCACCCCCTACAGGTCTTAAGCCCTCACTCCCACAAGTCAGCCCTCCTTTCAGGGCCCTGGGAACCTGGCCAAGGCCCCAGCTACAGCTTATCTCAAAGAAAGCTGGCTTTTCTCTCGAGTGTTTGAACTTCTAATCTGGAACAAGCAGAGTAGAAGAAGCCACCTGCTGCTCCCAGCGGCCCAGCACCTACCTTCTGGACTCCTCCAGTCCCCAACCCATCAGTGGCTGTGTGCATGGCCGCGTGCGATGCGCCCTCGAGGGCAGAGCAGAAAGAACACGACGGTAGGGTCCCCGTGACCCAGCACAAGTCCAAGCTGTGCCACTTAACCTCCCTGGCCTCAGTTTTCCCATGTGTGCACCAGGAGTGGCGATAGTGCCAACCTTGTAGGAGTGTTGTGAGGAGTAAGTGGGGCCAGCACATAGTACGTGCTCAACAAACATGATCCCCTTCCTCTTCCTCTGGTTACTGGGCCTGTGCTCTGAGCTGCTTCTCCTATAGTCCGGAGGGTGTGAGGAGCCAGCCACACCTTCTCAACAATCTCCTATGACCTTTAACACACATCGACAAGAATTTCACATCCTATCTCTGGTTCACACTGTCACTTCCAAGAGGCAGGGACCACAGTGGGCCTTTTCCCATGTCACTGACAAGCCAGGAGGGCTTGCGCACACTTAGCAGGCCGTGAGGGGCTTTTCCTTCTTTGGAGCCAGAGGAGAGACAGAAGAAAGGTCAAAATCCCAATGAATCAGAATGTCACTGACTGACACATTAAAGGAAAGGGGATTACTTTTCCCCTTGCACATGACTTCAGGAGAAAAGTGCAAGAAAGCCAAATATTTTATTCAAAAGAGACTGGGCTTGTCAGGGAGGCCCTGAGATCAGAGCACATTGGTCCCCAGTTCCTACCCGTAGGGCTGTGGCTCTCGGTGTGACAGCCTGGGCGTCGAACGGGACAGGGGCACTCCTCAGAGCTGCTGCCCCACCAGGCAGAGGGTCAGCGGTACAGTTAAGGCTCCCCATCCCTCAATGGGGCTGAAAGGGCAGCTCCCTGTGTGCTCCATACGGCTTAGGATTCCCCAGGCGGCCTGACTGCCGGGCTCCACACCGGAGGCTGGAGACCCGGAGGGGTGGGGCGGGGCAGGGGGTGGGGAAGCAGGAGGAGAGGGCAGATTTGGCCCAACTCGAAACAACAGAAGTAGAGATAACTGGAGACACCCAGCAGCTACTCTTAAAGCCCACCGGATTCTCTCTGGCTCCCAGGAGTCTGGGTGTTGGCGCCAGGATCTCCTGGGACATTCTCCAGATAGTGCTGTGAAGGCCTTAGATCTGATAAGGCTGCGGGCCCTTAGCGGTGGGGGGGGTGGGGTGGGGACCAGTGGGCGGCAGACTCTCCCAGGCAGAGCCTGTCTCTGATCTCTGCGCGGTGCCGGGAGCTGCCGCTGAGTAACCAGGGCATTAACGGCTCCTGTTAGGGTGTCTCGAGGAACTTTAGAAACAAGCAACTCAGCAAGGTAATCACTGTAATAGCAGAAATAATACAATAATAGGTAAAACTTAAGGAACAGTTTTAACAGGCCAGGCATCTTATACGTTATTCATTCCTTTAACTCTCAAACCAGCCCCACACAGTTTGCATGATCGTCGTCCCAGTTTTACAGGCGAGGAAACTTGGGCACAGAGAGGTCGAAGACCCTGCCCGAAGCCTCAGAGCAAGCGGAAAAGCCGGGGTCTCTGGTCCACTGCGCACACTTCTCCCAAAGTGGGGTTTCTTCAACCCACCGCATACAGGACCTGGAGGGGAGGGTGGGGGCTCCAGGAGCAGCGTAAGGGAGGCTCAGCTTGGCGGAGGAGCAGGGCTGGGAGGAGTGGGAGGTGAGGCGGCTTGCCCAGGCCCATGCAGGGATCCGGGCACAGCCAAGTCTGACCCACACACAGGCGGGCCCTCTAAACCCCCCAGACTCCATGACTCAGCCTTGACTACCAGCACCGATCGCTTGGTTTGTGGCTGTTTTCAGCAGGGGAACCCTTTCTAAGAACACGTCACAGAAGGGGAGGGGCTGTGGATGGGGGAGGAGTGGAAGGCCCAGGTGGCTCCCTCCCCACTTGGGCACTTCTTGAAAGTCCAGTTTCATTTCCCTGTTCTGAGGTGTGGCTGGGGTCAGGGCAGGAAGGGGCACAACCGCAGCAGGGTCGGAGTGGCCTGGTGTGAGAAAGACTTGGTGGGCCATCGCTGCCTTTGAAGAGGCAGGAGACCGCGGGCCCAGGACCGCAGGTGGGCGCTGGAAGAGGCTGGAAAAGACGAGAAAAGAGATTCACCCCCACAACCCCCAGGAAGGATCAAAGTCTTGCAGACACTTTGGTTTTAGCTCAGTGAGACCAGTGTCAGACTGCTGACCTACAGAACCGTAAGATAATAAATGTATGCTGGTCCTCCAGGGTTCAAGGTCAGGACTTGGGTTTTCTGAGCCTCCAAGTCAAGGTCCAAAATTAAACAGAAAGGCAATAGAGTCCAACCCTGGGGATGTTCCCATGGAAATAAGCAAACTCCAGTGGGATCACAGTGTCGGGGACACGAGAATGGGCCTCTCTGAGGAGCAGCGCCCCCTCAACTGAGGAGGTGAAGGAGGGCTAGGCCACCTCTTGAGGAAGGAAGGGATCATGAGGAGGCGAAGGGATGACAGAGAGGAGGCTGGACGACTTGCCCTCTGCGGACCCAGTGAGGCTGCTCAGTCAGAAGAGAGGGGCCCTGCCTTAGCGTCTTGTCTGCCCTGAAACTGGGAAGTGCCCTCGGTGTCTGCCTTTCACTTTCGCCTTTCCCGCTGGAAGAGTTCTTGGGGGTGTTGGAGGTTTCGAGCTTGCCGCACGGAGTGGAGAGGCAGCTGAGGAACATCTGTGGGACTCAGAGGGCGGGAAAGAGAGCCACTGTGGACCCAGATGCTTCCAGAGAAAGGGGACAGGCACCTGCGAGAGACCCCTGGAGCACATCCAGCAGCCAGGAAGCCTTGGGAGACCCCGGGAGCAGGGACTGAGGGGGGTCTGGGCTCCAGGCGGGCCACAGCCCTGTCAAGACAGAAACTCAAGCTTCTATCTGGCGAATTTGTCCAGAAATGACACAGCGGTAAAATAGGGGAAAATCCAGGTCTGCCTCCATTTCCTCAAACCTGATCATTAAAAGAATCCCAGTTTTCCCCCAGATGAAATCCTCTTTCTGACAGGTTTGTGCGCAGGGTTCCTTGCCTGTGGTACGTTTCTCCCACATAGATTGGCAGGAACCGAAGGCAGCTTTGCTTCAATTCCACTCCCTCAAAGACTTGAGTTCACATAAATACCACCTGGTGTCCAGATGCCGGGTCCAAAACGAACTCTGGGGCCACGCCTGTTTCACAGGAAGGCTTCACCTCAGACCTCAACCTGGGGAAGGCAGCTCCCTCCCTCCAGGCCTGCCTGAGGAGAATCCGACTCTGCCATTGGCCTGAGGGGTATTTACACGGTGGCCAAGGTTCCCCGGGCTTGGAGAAGGCCGCAGCCCCCCGGCCGTGGGGTCGAGCCCCGGTGTAGGTCGCAGGGGTGTGGAGCTCGCCCAAACTTCACTTCCAGTTCCTGCCCCATCACTTACAAACTGTGGGGCCTTGGGAGTGTCGCTACATCTCTCTGAGGCAGTGTCCCCCTCTTTGTCAATGTGAATAATGGCCCCTACTGGGTGGGTTGGTGTGAGGCTGAGTGAGATCAAGTGTGCAGCAGGTTGGCACAGTGCCTAGTAGATAATTTGTGCTCATCAATGGGGAGGGCTGCCTGGGGTTCGGGCTGAGCTTGAATTAGGCCAGGCCACTGGCAAGGTGTGGGTGAACGCCTGTACCTGGGAGGCAGGTGGCCTTCATTCTCTTCTCAGGGGGAACTCAGAATGGGCACTTGAGGCCACCTTCCGTGTAGATGAGGACACGAGGCCCACAGTGGGTGGGGCTGGCCCAAGGTCACAGGGGCGCCAAGGTCCATACAAGGGCCCCGACCGGCAGTGCTGGGCTCCGGGCACATTATCAGGGCCTTACCTGCAGCACATGGCTCGCTGCCTCCCCCCGGACGGGCCGACCTGGCTCTCTCCGTCTGGGGCTGTGCGTGTCTGTGTGTGCACGTGTGTGTAAATGTGTGTTAAGTGGCAGAGGGAGTGGCCAGCTCTGGGGAAGCTGAGAGCTGGGCACAAGCCCCTTTTTCTCACTTCTCCCCCAGAGAAGGAGCCTCCCACCAGGTCTTGGACCTTTCTTTTCTCACAGAGTTCGGGGTTGAGAGCCTGGGAAAGTGCTCCTGCTCCCCAACCCCAAAGCTGCCCCTGGTGTCCATGGAGGCTGGGGTCCGGGACAGTTATTTAGCTCTTCCCCCAAATCCTAAAAAGGTCCAAACCAAGAAAATATTGATAATCAAAACGCAAATGTCTAACATGTATTAAGGTTGTATTATGAGCTAGGCACTACTCCAAGTATCCTTCACAAACCTGTTGGGGAGGTACTTTTATTATCTCCACTTTGCAGATGGGAAACTGAGGCTCAGAGAGGTCAAGTCCCCTGCCCAAGGTCCCATGGGTGGTGAGTAAAAGGGGCCAGGATTCAAGCCCAGGTATCTAACTCTCGAATCTGGTTCCCTCTGGTATTAGCCAGCATGGCAGGGAAATAACGCAGGGACCCAGCAGCCTTTCCCTTGGTCTCCAGTCCTTCTGGAGTGAGACTGGAGAGTGGGTGAGGCCCAGAACCCCAAAACAGACCCCCACCTCTAGCCCACCGGAGTGGAGCATGCAATCCTTGGCCACTAAGGGACCCCCAGCTTTTCAGGGAAGCAGTTGGAGGGGGGATATAAGTGTGACCCACAATGGCATTAATAAGGCCCTTTATTGCTAATTAACAGTTCCGCATGACAGGAACCTGAAAAGGCCAGTCTGTCCCAGCAAGCTCCAGCAGGCCTCACCCTGGCACTAGAGAGAGTTCTTTGTCCAAGGGCAGAGGGGACGCTGAAGGCCGGGCTGGTGTGGGGCAGGGAGCCACAGAGCAGAGGAGGGGGAACAGGGAAGAAGGAGCTTTGGGGGCAAGGACTGGAGGGGGGAGCGCAGGGCAGAGGCCCTTTGCTTCCCAGCAGGGACAGATGTGCTACTCAAAGCAGGGTCTGCGGCCCTGCCCACAGTCTTCGCCTGGGAACCAGTGGAAAGGGTGGTCTCCCTCCATCCCCAGCTGCCAGGCAGAATCTGAGCCTGCCAAGGCCCCAGGGCTCACTGACGTCTGAACTGCCCTGAGCCGAAGTGGGGAGTCCTTTCACCTATCTGAGCCTTCTGAGCCTGTTTCCTCGATTGAGAACACATGCCCGTTTTTAGCACAGTGCCAGGTTCAAGAAATAACTGATAATGATATTACTGTTATTAATGTATTGGCTGGGAGAGAAGGGGCACCCTGTAGCCCATCTGCAGTGCTCAAGGAAGTGTCTGTCTTTCTGAATTGAACTATGGAGACAAGAGGAGCTTATATAATGGGGCGGCAGAAAGGGTGTGTATGTGTGTTCTAACTACCGGCAAACCACGGCACACCTCCAGGGGACGGGAATAAACAGCAGACTCCTTCACGCCCTGCACTGCACAGGTTAGCTCTCCGAAGGCGGGTGCCAGCCCCGCTGTGGCGGGAAATAGTGGGTTGGCCAAAAAGTTCATTTAGTTTTTTTCCATATGATGGCTCTAGTAGTGCTTAGTTGTCTTTAACGTCATTCGAAACAATTTTGTTAGACTGTATTGTGACAGCTGTCATATCAGCATACATTTAAAAAAACATCAAAATTGGTGAATTGTTGGGCAGCCTTTTTAATATTGAATGTGGAAGAAAATACGTAACAATTTTGGCATATTATGCTTTATTGTTTCAAGAAAAGTAAAATCACCCTGGCTGGTGTGGCTCAGTGAATTGAGCACTGGCCTGCAAACCAAAGGGTCGCCGGTTCCATTCCCAGTCAGGGCTCATGCCTGGGTTGCGGGCCAGGTCCCCAATAGGGGGCGTGCAAGAGGCAACCACACACTGATGTTTCTCTTCCTCTCTTTCTCCCTCCTATCCCTTCTGTCTAAAAATTAATAAAGTCTTTTTTAAAAAAAGTATAAATGCAATTGAAACACAAGAAAAGATTTATGCAGAGTACAGAAAAGGTGCTGTGACTGATGGAACAGGTCAAAAGTGTTTGCCAAGTTTCTTGGTACTACTGACATTCTGGCCAAATAATTCTTTGCTGTGGGACTGTCTTATGCACTGGAAGATGTTTAGCAGCGCCCCTGGCCTCTACCCACTAGAAACCAGCAGCGGGAGATGGCTGACATACTCAAAATATTCAAATCAATAAAATTATTGGTGAAAATGAAAAATGTGTCTTTTATTTTATGGAAAAAAATCATGGGGACCTTTTGGCCAATCAGATAAATGCTCAGCTCCTGGAGTCCACAGCCTCCGCCCTCCAGCCTGGCCTGAGACACAGGCGCAGGGATGACAGAGCCAGCAGCCGCCCGGGAGCACTGGGGCCCTCCTAATCAGGAGCTGGCCACAGTTCCTACACATTCATTTGGAACCTGCAGGAAGTTAGGGGGAAAGAGAATAGCCCACCTGCCAACCTGGCGGATTATGGACGTGGCTCAAAGCTGGGGGAGGAAACCCCAGGGTTCTCAAACCCTCCTGTACAGCAGAACCACCCAGGAGTTGGCGAAAATCCAGACCCTGGGCCCTAGCCCAGGGTTCTGACTTCAGGTGCCTGAGGTGGGACTCCAGAAATCTGCATTTTAAATAAGTGTTTTAGGTGGTTGTGACAGAGGTGATTTACATTTGGAGGGGGAAAGAGAGTTCCCCAGCAAGCCTGGGGTCCCTTGGCGGGGCTGGGGTGGCAGCAGCATGGCTCAATTAACCCAGAAGACAAGGGACTGGTCCAGAGCGCCAGTCTCAGGCTGCTCCGGCTCAACCCTCATCTCAGGATTTCAAAGACCCCCCTCTCTGCTTTCTGGTGCATTCAAAAAAAAACTATTGTGCAGCCTAAGGCCCTTCCTTGGGTGGGTGAGGCAGGAGGCTTAATTAAGGTTGTGATTGCATTCAGTGAAGCCCTCAAGTGAAGTACTTTTCTGGATTAAATGTTACAGAAATTCTTTAAAGAAAAATTGATCTGTCACCACCCTCACATGACTGCATTTTTCCCGCTGCACCCAGCCTACCTTTGTGCAAACAGTTTTACATGGCTGTAGCCACAGTGTGAGCGGCTACTCCTTGCTTCCCTCACACACACACACACACACACACACACACACACACACACGCACACTGATTTCCCCTCTTCATCCCACCAGCTGATCTCCAAGGGCTGGATACCGCCAGCACGGAAATGAATGTCACAGACCCAGGGACCCGATGAGACTTTAGGATGGCTCTTCATGCCTCAGTTCCCTCTGGTCTACAGCAATGTGAGGAAGAGGAACTGAAACAGGCAAGGGCAGGCAGTGCCCGGGCTGGGAAGGAACTGACAGTAGTAAAGGGCCAGCTGGTAAATACTTTTAGCTTTGTGGGCCAGTAGTCTCTGCTTAATTCTGCTACTTACTTCTGCCACTGTAGTAGGAAATTGGCCATAAACAATATGGAAATAATGGGCAAGGCTGGTTGTGTTCTAATACAACTTTATTTACAGAAACAGGCCGTGGGCTAGATTTGAGCCAGGTCCCTGATCTGACAGTCCTTGCTTTAAGGCATTTCTCTGTAATGCTCTTCCAAACACTGCCACATACAAACCTCACGCAGTCATCTGTAGGCAGACTGGACGCCATCCCCACTTCACAGAAGAAAAAACTGAGGCCCAGAGAGTGGCCAGTCCCATTATGGACAGAGACGGGGGACCTCAAGGCAGGTCTGGCATCTCCATCACATTACAGAATCCCCAACACTGGACTCTCCCGTCACCAACTCCAAGTACGTGTTCTGTTCAGCAAGGAGCAAGACTCTGCCACACCCACTGGCAGCTGGGGAGACACCCCAGAAGCACTGGAGAGCTGCCTGCCCGTGCACAGTGTTTCCCAGCCTTCCGTGTGCGGGGTGCAGCTGGGCTGAGTCAGCTGGCGGCCCGCCCCGGCCCGGGAACGGGAGGAACTGCCCCGGGTTCCAGCTCTGCCCAGGCTGGTGAAGGCAGCAGCAGCTGGCTGAAGGTGACGCCACCGTGCCCCCCCACCCCGTTCCTCTCACCAGGGGGGCATGAACCCCAACAGTAGCCAGCTCAGTGCGCGCACAAATGATGAGAAGTGTGTGTGGTGGAAGGGGGTGAGGTGGGCCGAGGCAGTTCTCAGGTAAATGCCCTCTCAAGTCCAATTCACCCTTGAATTACCTTCCAAAAAGCCAGTTCGGCAAGCTGGCTAAGAGTGTGGCCCCTGAGGCCCACCTGCCTATGTTCAAATATTGGCTCTGTCTCCTAAGAGAAATGTTGGGGTGATGGAAATGTTCTAAAACCAAATTGCGGTCAAGGTTGTACAACTGTATAAGTCTACTAAAAAGCATTAACTTATACATTTTAAGAAAATCTTGGCTTAGCCATTTAAAGCTGTGTGACCTTGGACATGTCACTCCACCTCCCTGTGGCTCAGTCTCCTCATCCGCCAGGCAGGAGTAACAGCTCCCGAGTCAGAGGCTGGACAAGGACCAACAAGGCAACAACACGAGGACTTCAGAACGGTACCTTGCACCCATGGGGATCAATAAATGTTTGCTACACAGGCGAGGGGAGGTTTTGGGCCTCAGAGAGTTACACTTGGCCGCACACATATATTTGTATGTTTCTAAACCGACCTCCAAACCGCCCAGCCCCTCCTAGCCTTTGCTCCTGCTGTTTGCTCTGCGAAATGCTCTCTGCCCTTCCCTCTCAGCTCAAACACTGGTTGCAATCAGAGGTCACCTCCCCTCTCTGCTCCTTCTGCACTTAATCTTTTTTATAGCAAAGGCTTGGGAAGGGCAAAGTGGCATATGGTTAACTGTTCACCTGCTGGTGCAGGATCCTTGGGCCAGGGAAAGGCGATGTCTTGTTTGCCCTACTCCTGCCCCGGTGGCTAGTGTCTCTGCGGTGACAGCCTAGGTGCTGAACTGAATCCAACAGCAGGGACTGAGGACATAACATCCTCTGGGTCTGTGCACGGTGGCCATAAAGGTCAGTGAAGGTAATGGAGTGACGATGAAGCTTAAGGTGAGCTAAAGCACTGATGAGTGACCCTCCCTGGGTCCAGAGCCCTGGATCATAGGCAACCCCTACCCACCTGGTTTCCTTTTTCTTATAGAGGGTACAAAATGCAGCAAGAGGCGGTGAGAAGGTGACCTGCAGCCCTCTAGAAGCCAGGGCTTGGCTGGCATGGTGTTTTCCCCTGCCTGCAGAGAGACACCTCAGGCGGCAGGGTCACAGTCAGGAGGGGCTGTCCTGGCCTGCACTGTCCCATCCCTGGCTTCCAGATCGAGCACACAGACAGCGCAGGCCCCAATAAGTGAGCCCGCGTCTTGCACAGGCTGGTACTCTGCTAGCAGTGGCTCCTGTTGACTCTCCCGGGCCTCCCCTGTGCGGGGCCAAGTGTGTGGGCGCCCAGAGAGCAGCCCCTCTCTTTGCCTACCTGTGACCCTGGGAAAAGGGGTGGGGGGTCCTCGAGGGAACGGAGAAAGCAAGGGGGAGGTTGAAGGGGCCACCCCTAGCCCTCAGTTGTGGGGGCGCTTCTGACTCCACAGCATCGCAGGGGGAAGAGGGGCCACCGCAAGCCCCAGGAGGCGTTCATGCAGCACAACCCTAACGTCCAGCCAGGAGGGAACATAAACACCTCGGAAGAGGGACTAGGATCCGACGCGGACCGCAAAGGTCTCCGCCTTCGCACAGGGAGGGTCCCCTCCTTCGCGCACCCCTGTCCCCCACGGCCCTTTCCCAGAGACACCCCGCGGCGCCGCCTCCCCCTCCCGGCAGCTGCTTGATGGCGGTTCGCGGGTTCGGACGCGTCCCTTTCCCTCCGCCCGGTGCCCCTCCAAGAGCCCGGAGCTCCCGAGCGCGGAGCGCCGCCCGCCGCCTCCCAGCGGTGGGGGCCGCCACCGCTCTCCCCCGAGCGCACTTACCGAAGTCCCTGGTCCCCTCCTCCGGGGCCTCTTGGGTGAAAATCCAGGGGGGATTAGTCGCGTAGAGGGAGGTGGTGTTGGGGTTGGCATGCTTCTTGCCGAAGATTTTGCTGAAGGTGCCCTGCACCGTCTGGTTCTTTTTCATGCTGCCGCAGGCCGCGCGGGCATCGGAGGAGGACCGGCCCTCGGTGGCCCTGCCCTGCCCTGCACTGAACCCCGCACCGTCTCCCCACGGCACTCTACCAGGCCATGCTCCCTGCAGTCCTCCCCGCCCGCGCGACGGGCCACAGGTGGTGCGGGCCCCGCCGCTCGCCTGGAAATGCGAGCTACCTGGGCAGGTAAGAGGCTGCGGCTGGGAGGGGCCCCGCCCCGCGGCCGCCCAACTCCCCCGGCAGCATTCCTGCCCGCCTCCGTCTACAACAGGCCATTGTTGGCACAGCCCGGTGGGCTGGGGACCTCGCCCGGCCCACGCCCCGCCTGGAAGAAGGGCCGCCCCCTCGCCAGTCTCCTCCCGGCCCTCCTCCTCCACCCCCCTTCTCCCTGGGGGAGGCAGAGGGCAAGCCCCTTGCTTCTAAGGAGGGTCATGACCAGGTCGGTGTGGGCACTTTGGGAAGGGCTCTGTGCCCAGCGCCCGGGAGACGGCTGGCTAAAGTAAGGAGAAGGGTTCTACAAGCCCTCGAAAATGCGGGCCATTTGCCTTTAATGGATATAACGAAATGCCCCCAAGGGAAATAGGTAAGCTCCCGGGGAAGGGTGGTGGGGAGCAATAAACTAGCATCCCAATCCGATGACAAAGATGGAAAATATCTCCACTGACAGAGCTCCAAAGAGAATGTAGGATGACTAAATCTTGGCATGTTCTGTGTATGTCAATTGATTTTTTTTTTTTCTGTAGTTAAGTGAATATAATTCTTAAAACTCATGATGGGTCCATCCCACTGGGTTCACTTTTCAGGGAAATGAGCTGTGGACCTTCGAGGTGCACGCGGGTCCATCCTGGCTAAGGCAGGGGGTGGCCGTCCACCTCGGAGGCTCAGAGGAGCACCCCCGGACGGTGTGAGAGATGCTAAGGGGGAGAGTCCGGCCACAGGGTAGGATTTTGATGCTTTCTGGGCAGCCTCGGGGAAGGTGGGGGCATGTGGTCCCAGATCATCCGCCTGCTGCCCGAGCAGCCACAAGGCTGCAGTTCCCCTTCTCTCTCCCAGGCGGTTGGAACTGTATCTCTTTTTGCCAAAGGCATTTCCTCCTCTGCTTTTCATTTCGAAAAAATTGAAAGACCGGTAAAATGCCCACCTGTATTCCTTCCTCCTGGGTTTACCCATGGTTAACATGCTGCCACATCTGCACCTCTCTCTCCACACACGCCTTTTTTCGTTTTGCTGAAGGTTCGAAGTTGTGGATACGTGGCACAGCTCGCCACCCCGACCATTATTACAGTTCCCATCGCCTGAGAATAAGGACATCCTCCCAAGTGACCACAACACAGTCCCACACTCACGTCACACCGACACACTATTATCACCTCCCAAAATGTTGTTTTCCTTTTTAATCCACAGTCTAATCAAGCCTCACACATCGCATTGCTTGTCATGCCCCTTTAATCTCTTGATGTAGCACAGCCCCATGTCTTTTATTTTCCATAACAGTGACCTTTTCGAAAAGTCCCCTTGACCTGCTCCGGTGTTAATGGACAGAATGAATCAGACCTTCGAGACAGTGGCTGTGAGGTGCTCCCAAAGTGTTTTTGGTTGGAGACACGCCCATGGCCAGCCCTGTCCCACCCCACCGACCACCATGGAACTCCTGGAACCCACTCCCCTTCACTCAAGGAGCATCCGTGGAGGTCCTCCCACTGCCCGGTGCTGTCCCTAGGGCCTGGCTATGCAAGGGTATCAGAATTAGAGAAGTCTTATTTCCACCATAGAGTATGTCGGGCCTCATGAGGGAGATGAGGTTTTACATGGTTCAAGGTGGCAGGCCACGATGACTAAATACAGAATAGTGATGGCTGTCACCAATACAGTGGGAATTCAGAGGAGGGGAGGTCAGTGTGGGCTGGAGAAATCCAGGAAGGCTTCTTGGAAGAACTGAGACTTGAGCTGGCCCACAAAGGAAGACAGGGATGTTAATAGAGAAGGGAGGGAGCTCATTCTAGGGCATGCGCACATATCCATGCCATCCATCCCTCCAGGCTCCTGCCTCCACATCATGGTTCCTCCCACTGCCCACCCAGGAAGGGCACAAGAGAACTCCACGCCCTGGACATCCTCACAGCCCACCCGAGTGCTCTAGACACAGGCACAAGAGGAGGGGTTCTTTCTCTGAGACCTCTGAGGTAAGAGGTCCCCCCACCTTGGGTAGCTCCTGGTTGTGACACCCAGAACCAGCCCCAGCAGAGCCCTCATTGACTGGCTCCATTCGTATGCAACTTCCACTGTCTAACTACCATTCTTGAGAACTGCTGTGTGTGAGCTTGAGAACAGCTCTGGGCTGCTAAGGATCCGGAGAAATCAAAGGCATGGCTCCTGCATTCAAGTTGCTTTAGTCTCCCTGAAGAGATTAAGTGGGGAGGTAAATGAAGAGGAGGAGACTCACAGTGGGTTAGAGGTTCAGAGGAGCAGCAACCAGCCTGGGCTGCAGGGCCTGGGGAGGGCGTGTGGCAGGTGTGAAGGCCCGACCCTGCAGGGGCTCAGGACAATGGGGCTGGGAAGCAGGGAGTAGGAAGGTCCCAGCAAGGTTGGTGGGGGTGGGGGGAGGCTTAAAAAGGTCAGCTGGAAAGATCATAAATAACTCAAATTGTCCACCTGGAAGTGACCGATTAAGTAAATTATGGCATATCCACACATTGGAATAACAATGCAACTCTAAAAATGGATGAGTCAGCTGACTGTGTCCAGTTATCTTCAAGATAAACTGATAAACTGTTGACAAAACGGTGTGTGTAGATGCTACCATTAGGGGCAGGATAAGAATGATCTTATTTGTTTTTATTGGCGCAGACACTTTGGAACGATCCATAAGAAATGAATAAGTGTTTACTAAGGGGTGGAAGTTGGTGGGGGTGGACTAGGCAAATGTGGGGATAGACCTGGGAGGGAGAATTTTCACTGAGTGCTTTTTTTTATACTTTTAAATTTCCAACTGTATAAATAGATTTCCTATTTAAAAATTAAAGCTCCCTGGCCAGGTGGCTCAGTTGGTTGGAGCATCGCCCCATGTACCAAAAAAGATTGTAGGTTTGATCCCCAGTCGGGGCACATATGGGAGGCAACCAATTAATGTTTCTCTCTCTCTCTCTCTCTCTCTCTCTCTCTCTCTCTCTCTCTCTCCCTGCCCCTTCCTCTCTCTCTAAAATCAATAAACAGATCCTTGTGTGAGGATTTTAAAAAATTAAAGAAAAATAACTAGGAATAAGAGTTTAGTCTAGAAATGTGGTCCATAAACCAGCAGCATTTGCGTCACCGGGGATCTTGCTAGAAATGGAGACACTCTGGCCCCATCCCAGACATTGCGCAACCTCTTTGGGCCTCAGTTTGTTCATCTGTAAAACAGGCTATTAATTTAAGGTCATTATGAGTTTCAGTGAGCTGATGTGTTAAGGTACCAGCAGAGGATCTTTGTTTTGACAAGATCCCCACGTGATGCCAGAGCATAAGGTCTGAGAAGCTCTGGCTGCCGGGAGCAGGCAAGGGTGACCGGTAACAGCTATGTTTGGGGGGTGTTCATCTGAGATCTGGATGAAGGATGGATGGGAAGGAGCAAGTGTGGGCTGAGGGGCTAAGGGAAGGGGTTTAATTCATTAGTTAATTGGGTGATCAGGTGGTTAATTGATGCAAGCAGGAGGGGTTGGGGACGGACTTGTGTGCTGGTGGCGGAAACAGAGAGAGCAGAGCTGTTAGTTCGTGGGACATCTCTGAGGAAGGAAGGAAGGTAAACAGCTTGCATGCGGGAGGAGAAGTAAAAAGGACGCCTCTGAGCCAGTTTGCTCAGCTGCAGCATGGGCACCGCACGGCCCGCCCCCAGGGTGCTGTGAAGACGAAAGAGACAGTGGATGGGGAGTGCCCGGGACGGGGGCACTCCTGGAGGGTTTTGTCATTTCTCCACACGTGCGGTCCCCTTCACAAGTGCTACACAGCTTGTACGATGCTTTTTGGGACGGGAGGAAAGGGGAAACCAGGGCGCCGTGTGAGCGCTAGAAGGGCCGGAGCGTGCAGTCCGGGTGTCAGGGCCCGGCCTGCCCTCGCACACCCATTTCACCCCAGGTTCACTCCCACGTTGGTGGAGACTCGCGGGGAGTCTCTGGACAGCCTGGGTTCCGAGGCGAGCAGTGCCCCCACACATCCCCAGCTGAAGTCGCACCCTGTCAGCCTGGCAGCTCTCGAGGCCGAGTTCCCTGGGGCAGGGTTGGGGCCTATTCCTTTGTCCAGCTCAGCACCCTGCGTAGCGTGTTGCTCGGCCCTCACTCCATCTAATAACAACACCTGACACCTGCCCCCCAGGAAAGAAACAGCCAAATAGCAGCCTCCCCTCGAAACAGCCCAAAGCCCAATCCTGTAATTAAACCTCTGCTCGGCAATTACTTAGTAACCTCCAAGAGCCGACGTTACTGGCCAGTTCTGGAATGTGGGGTGGGATTGGGGCCGGGGAGTGGCAGTCTTCCCAGAAACTCAGGCGTCTGTCAAGTTTGTGGTCTTTTCTCCAACAAAGCCAAGTGCTCCTGGCTGAGAGAGCGCACTCTGAGTCAGAGAAGGGCCAGCTGAGAAGTCCTGAGAGTCACCTTCATCATCCTTCATCATCACCCCAGGTCTCTGCAGCTAGCTCTCCTCTGGCAAAAGTCATCCCACTCCCAAATGATACTGAGCTGTAGGCCATCTTGTCCAGCTTCTTGTTGCAGGCCGCAGACACCTGATGCCACACCAGCTCCTGAGACTGCTCCTTTGGCCTGCAGGAGGGTGGGCTCCAGTCCCCTGCCTTGGCATTCCTCTGAGCTGAGGAAATCTGGCTAGTTTGGACTCCTACATCCTGACAGGGGGCTTGGGGAAGTCATTACCTGCTACCCGAGAGTGTGAGCATCCAAAGTCCAGCCCTGGGGGGAGGGGTGTTCGGAGGTGCTGGAGAGAGACTCATTTCCCTTTGTAACCATGGATTCTGTCAATGGGACCATGACCTGGTGGGAGAGGTCATTGCTGGGGAATAGGTTTCAGTTCTGACGAGGCCGCTTAGCAAGGGAGTGTGACCTTGGCTGAGTTACCACCTCTCTGCGCCTCAGTTTGATCATCTGCAAAACAGGGGCTGTGAATGAAAGGCTGTGATAAGACTCAGCAAGATAGTGGGTTGAAGTACCCAGCAGTCTGACTCACAGTCGGAACTCAGCACCTGTGCGTTCCCGCCCCCTTCACTCCCCCAACTTTGGCCACAGAGGTGCCAAACAGAGAAAGTGAAGACAGAACAGAGGATGAGGCTGGGAAAGAGTGGAGCCAACTCAACAAAGAGCCTCAAGAAGGATAATTCAACCGAGGCTGGGAGATAGGCCAGGACAGGTGCCTACAAGGTCACCTTGACGGCCAGGCAAAAATGTCCCATTATAAGACACATTCTGCAATCTGAAATGATGCATGCGTGTTTTTAAAAAAGGAATGTTATGTGCAAATACCAAAATTCTGTGCAGACTGCAACTGTGAACACTTACAGCGCGTCTGTGAATGGGCAGGAGTAGAAGGAGACAGATGGCGGGAAAGGTTAGGTTGGAACGCCAGGACGCCGTGTGGGGGTGTTTACTTTTTAGTGATCTGCCCTGTTGGGAGAGCATTTGTGTTAACTTAAGCTCTACAAATAACAAAGAACACAGGTGAACGTGGAGCGCATTTTCTTGTTTTTAAAGAGCACTGAAGGAAGGGCCTAGAGACGTGGTTTTCATGCCACTTCCGCCACTCACCTCCTGGGAGGCCATAGAGCCTTCCCGAGCCTCAATCTCTCCACCTGCCCAGGGGGATGGTGGGATCCAGCACCAGGCGTGCTTTCATCTCTGGTTAAAAAGCAAGGTGGCTGGCAGAGCAGAGGCAGCACAGCAAATGCCTGGCACTTCCTGTGTGAGGAGGCTGCTTCTGGTTCTGAGGAAAGAGGCGAGAGATGGAATGACGCAGTAGCATTCCTGGGCACAGCCACGTCCTCTGTCCAGGCCTTGCGCCGGGGCTGTGGGAGCTTTCAAACTCAAGATGGGTCCTTGCCATCCAGGGGTTGGCAGCACCCCACACGCTTCTCACAGGTGTTGGAGACCAGTGCTTGAACGGGACTTGGAGCCCCGGGAGCATTTCTGTGCAACTCGTCCTAGGTCCACTTATTTCTCTCTCTGTCCATGAGACCTTGGAAGAAAAGCAGCCACGTCTGCCACTCTCTGAGCATCTTTCTGTGTCAGGCATGGGGCCAAGTGGCTGCAGGCAGGAACCACTGCTGTCAAGTCAGCCCCTCCAGGGAGGGGGCAGTGTACCCATTTTGCGGGTGGAGAAGACTCCAAATGGTGTTTATTCATGCTCTATAGCCAACCAGTTCTGCTCTCGGGAATATACCTTCACCCAGGTTCATAGTGGGACGTGCTGTGCTGTGCTGTTTGGGGGGATGAGGAATTGGAGGCACCGGGGGATCCACCCCCGGAAGAGCAGAGGCATACGATACGATGAACACCCTCAGTGGGATACACAGGGGTTGGAAGCAAGGACCTAGAGGCTCGTACAGCAACACAGATGAATCTTACCGCAGTAGGGAGCAATCGGAATGGGATCTAAAACACACAGTGCCACTTATGTAAATAAACAAGACCATAAACAAGACCTGCATACAAAACAATATGTATATTTTGCAAGAACATACATGAACAAGAAGATACTCATTAAGCATGTGAGATTGGTTGCCTCTAGCCAGGGTGGGTGGGGAACCTGATTGGAGACTGCAGATAAAGGGGAGAAATTAATACAGTGAGAGAGGAGGCTCTCCTGTACCCATGAGTTGAGATGTATGAATAACTCAGCCTCCTGTACTTGAGGTTCAACAAAGGAAAAAGAAGGATCAAAAAGGTTAAGTAATTTGTCCAAATCACACAGCAAGTAAGGTGGGTTGAAGGGAATGTTCAAGCAACCAGGCCTGCTTCCAGCAAGGCAGTAGCAGGACAGTTAAACCCACCTGCCTGCACCCCAACAACAGAAAGGGTAGGAGAGGTGGAGGCTGTGTGTGTGGCCAGGTGTCCAGTGGGTGGTCAGTGGATCGTCCTGTGAGCCAAGCCAGCCCTGGGTCTCTCCAGCTCTCCTCATCCTTCCCAAACACCCACTGGGCACTGTGGGTACAGGTCACAGTTCTTACCTTCCAGGAACTTTGATGATGAATAAAATTGGGTCATGCCAAGACTGTGGCAGAGAAGTCAGAGAAAAGGGGCTTCCAGGAGGCAAGACTGAATCAATGCCTTTTGAAGTTTAGAAATAATAACGCCATTAACTCTTAGCACCTACCTTGCAGCAAGCCCTGCTCTGAACTCCCACAGCCCTCACAGCAAGCGTTCTGGGTAGCTTCTTTATCAGCCTCATGTTGCAGATTAGGAATTGAGGCACTGAGAGGTTAATGACTGGTCAAGGTCACACAGAAGAGGAGAGCTTGGATTTGAATCCAGGCAGAGTGGGTCCAGAGGCCTTGATCTTAGCCTTCTGTGATTTACAAATGAAATGAGATAAGGCTTGACTAGCCGGCCTTCCTGAAGGAGGTCTCCCAAGCCACTGCCTCTTGTTATGGTTCCCACAGCAAGGGTGACGCAGCCAGGGTTGGGGACCCTCCTGGCAGGGCCCAGTCCCCTGGTCAGTTGGGTGGGCGTCCCTGCCTGAAGTCCTCAAGAAGTGATTCAATTCCCCCTCCATCAAATGTCCATGACGGAGGGACCCAACATCCTCAGTGTACAGGAAACTGAGACCACAAGATGAGATGGGACTTAGGTCACCCAGGACTCTCACCCAGCCCAGCACACCAGCCCCTCTTGGGCTGAAACAGTGTAATGTGTGCTAAGTCATGGTGCCCTATTCCCCCAAACGCCCCTGCCCCAGCCTCCCGGGCTCCTTCCTGACAGCTCTGCCAGGCCCTGGGCTGGGACCCAAGCCACTTCCCCCAACACCAGAGATGCTGGTCACTGCTCCCAGAATGCCATGCTCCCACCTCCCCTCCCTCTTCCAAGCAAGATATTATTGCCAGAGCCTTGGACATCCCATATCAGAGGATCCAGCAGGGCAAGCCCTGCTTGCTGCTCCGCCTCCTCCCTCCTTCCTGCCAGCCTCCCCTCCTGACCCCTCCCAGCCTCCTCAGAAATTAGGGGTCATTACCATCAGGGTGTGAGATCGGAACACAGTGCACAAGTCATCAACACCCCAACTTCCAACCTGCCCGTGGGCCCCAAAGTCCACCCCATAACCAGTAGTCAGGGCTGACACAGTGCCAGAAAGGAAACCAGTGCTGGGCCCAGCCCAAGCCAGTGTGGTGGAGGGAAGGAAGTCACCAGCGTGCTCTGTTTCTACCCCCGACCTTAGTCCTTCCCCAGCCCCCACCCCTCACTCAATCCCAAGAAACAGCCTCTTTACATGTCCCAGGTCTCTTTACATGTGGGATTCCTGACACAGTCCTGGGAGGTGCCCACCAAATCTGGTGTTGGGAGGTGATACCCTAGGGAGGAGGAGGGGTCTGGTTTTCAAAGATGGGGACAGGAGAGCTGCCTATTCAGCAATCCCCCATCAATCCGATTGCCCACCAACACGTGATAATTGCTAATATTTATTGTGCACTTACTCTGTGCCAGGTACTGTCCTAAGTGCTTGTCCAACTCGATTAGATAGGGACCTGTAGTCCACTCATTTTACACATGAACAAACAGAAGTACCACGAGGTCAATTACTTACACAACCAGTAAAATATTAGATCCAGGATTCAAGCTCAAAGAGCCTGCAGTCGCATCTTCTATCCATTTACTGACCATCTGTCTCCCTCCTCACCCATGGCCACCCTGCCCAGCCACCTGTCTGCCCATCTACCCACCCATCCCTGCATCTCCTAACCCCCTGTGTGAAGTGGTCCAGGAGATGGAACAGCATATGCAAAGACTCAGACGGCAGAGAGCAGGGCGTGTTTAAGAGATTAGCTGCTGCATGGAGAAAAGATAGCAAGAGATGAGGCTAAAAAGGTGAGCAGAGCTCAAATCAGGAGGGACCACCTATCTGCCATCTGTCCATCTGCCCACACTGTGCCCATGCACTCTCCCACTCGCATTCCTCCACCCACCCACCCACCCACTCACCATCATCTCTGTAATGTGGAGGGCAGACAGAGAAAGAGAATGGTGAGGTGGCTGGGTACATTTCCTCCCTGCCGGTGGCCTCAGGACCTGCTGGGCGCCTGGGGGGAATCGGGACTTCTGGAGGTACCTAGGTAACTGGGATGATTTTCTCCTCTCTTTACTTATCCCACTACCCACTGTTCACGGGGTCCTGGGGGGTGGTGGGAAGATGAAATTGCAAGTGGGTCTGTGTCAAGGTTAAAAGTAAGACCTTTCCAGGCCTTGAAACTTCAGCTCCCAGCCCTGCTTAGGAAGACAGAAGGAATTGTGTTGTCAGAGAGGCGTCACAATGTCACTGCCTACAAAAATTCTCCCCACCTTGGCCCTCCCGGAGCCTCCCAAGAGACCCTGGGAGTCCTGGAGCCCCTGACCACCAGCAGTTCCACCTCACCACTGAGAAAGGCCCTGTGCCAGGATGAGCCAGGTGGGACGACATCCCAGGGCTAGCCCGGGGCAGCCCAAGGTCACACGATCTTTGATTGACAGGAAGGAGTAGGAAGGCCCTGACCTGGCCCACTGGTGTAGCTAGGAGCTGGGGGCTGTGTACAAAAGGCTTGGGGTCCGGTATCACTGCCCAACTCTTGTTCCCTGCTGTAGGCCCGGCGAGGGGCAGGAAGTGGGCCACCACTCAACTCCTCTGGCTCTTCTGCCCCTTTACTTTCCCAAAACATTTCCGGGACTCTTAGTTTGCACTACCCTTTCTCATAGCTAAAGTTTATTTTATTTTTATTTAAGATTTTATTTATTTATTTTTAGAGAGAGGGGAAGGGAGGGAGAAACAGAGGGAGAGAAACATCAATGTGTGGTTGCCTCTCACACACCCCCTACCAGGGACCTGGCCTGCAACCCAGGCATGTGCCTTGATTGGGAATCGAACCAATGACCCTTTGGTTCGCAGGCCCATGCTCAATCCACTGAGCCACACCAGCCAGGGCTCATGGCTAAAGTTTAGAGTGCATGAGAGGTCTGGGTACTTTACATGAAATATCTCATTAAATCCTCATAAGATAGATTCTCTAGTTATTCCCACTTCCCACGTAGGAAAACTCAGGTGCAGAGTATTATAAATATCCAAACATCAGCCACCTAGAGGGTGGTGGAGCTGGAGTTTGAACTCTAGGCCCCTACACCACACAGCTTCATGAGGCAGCTGAGGCCCCATCTGCCACTCCCCATCTAAGCCCTTCGGAGACCCTCTGCCCCCAGCATGGGCAAACAGACTCCCATAAAGGTTCAGGAGAGGGTGCTCAAAATGCGGCTGATAATAATTACCATTTCCATTGTGCTTGCACTGTTCCCACAGGCATCTCGCCCCACAGCAAGCTAATGAAGTAGATAACAGCCTTATTATCCCCATTTTGCAGATGAAGCAACTGAAGCTCAAAGAGTTTCAGCCACTTGGCCAAGGTTGTCCGACCTGTAAGGGCAGAGTCAGGCCCTGAGCTCAGGCCTTCCCCCACCAAGGCCCAGGCCCATTCCACAGAACCAGTGGCCCCTGGCACTTAACCCGAGGCCTCACCCAATGCAATTTGCATTTCAGCAGGGAGGAGGCCTTCTCCCGGAGTGAGGTGCTGATGGTGGAATGTCAGGCACGGGCCAGGCTGGTGATGTGCCGGGGGCCTGGAGTGTTTGAGAGGACGGAGTGTCTCCCCAGAAGTCCTATAGTAATGTGACGTATGAGGTCTTCTGGCCCTACCTAGAAAGCGCCAGTCTTGAGTCACTCTCTTCCTCATTCTAAGCCTGGTTTAAGGGACAAACACTTGCATGTGTCTGGGTGAAAGGCTTTGCTGGGCTCGGCCTGCAGGGGCGCAGGGCAGCGGGGGAGAGTCCTGCTTGGATTCCTTCTTTTGGCTCTAGCTCAAACCCTCACTGAAAATAGGAAGGGAAGGGGTTGTCGGGATCCTCTGCTTGCCCTTTAAATTTCATGGTTCCCTGTGGAATGGGAGGCTTAAGCCAGGGACGCAGGAAGCAGGGAGGGGAGAGGGGGTCTTCCTCAAAGCTCTAACCCAGGGTTGGCTTCCTCAGTCTCGGCACTATCGCCTTGCTCGCTGGTCTTCATGTGGGCTGTCTGTGCACTGTGGTACGTTTAGCAGCATCCCTGGCCGCCACCCACTAGGTGCCAGCAGCACCCCCCAGCTGTGACAACCAAACGTGTCTCCAGGATTGCCAAATGGCCCCTGGGGGGAAAATCAGTGCCAGTTGTGAACCACTTTTCTAAAGTCACACACATACCCACACACACCCGCACTCACACACGAGCACTTGACAGGGAAGACCTGATTGGGGAGGAGATGGTTAAATGAAACCAGATGTCAGCCCAGAAAGTATGCAGTCCAGCCGCACCCTCCTTCCAAAGCTGCCTGTGCTGGGCCCTGGGAGGGGATGGGGTGTTCTCCGCCCTCTGTGGTTAGTCACTGGGGGCCTCGCTAGGCCCCTGGAAGGGGCAGGGCCAGCCCGAGGTTCCCTGGACTTCCCTCTCCTCCTCCTCGTTTTCCTTGCCCAGTGTCTTCTCTTCCTCCTTTCTTTCTTCCTTCTGTTTGTCTTCTTACTCATTCTGGAGACTGTCCCAGTTTCTGTGAGGGCCTCATTCCTGGATGTGCGTGGGGCCCTGGGTCCCCCCACCAGGGTCCTGAGTGTTGCAGCAGCAGGGACCTAGCCGACTGGCAGACTCGGGGCAGTGAGTGCAAGCCAGGGCCTGAGTTGGGGCAGAGAGGGAGGAGAGTGCTCACCTCCTGGTTCCTGTGCTAACTGGTCACTAGTCTCGGGATTTCTGCAAGGTTCTCACACACCACCTCAGGACCTGCGGGAACTCAAACAGCCCTGGGCCTTAGTTTCTGCATTTGAACCCTGGGAGTGACATCTCAAACGGCTCTCAGGAGCTTTTGCAGAGCTGAGGGGTTAGGGCCTGGCACTCGATAGGTGCTCAACTCTGTTAGTAAAGAGCGTTGCCCTTCCTTCTGTGGGGTCTCTGGTACGACCCCCAGCCATCCTGAAAACATCTGCCCCTGTTACTCCTGATACCAGCCTCCCAAGCCCGAGGTGCAGCGATCAGGGGCCAAGACTGAAGGCTGGGCTGGCGATCAGGTGCAGGCGGGGGTGGGGGCTTCTACTGCTCCCTCCTCCCCATAGCCACAGGCTGCGCTCTTCTGCCATGTCTGGAGGGCAAGAACCCCACATCCTCAAAGTCATGCTTAACAGGAAGAAACCCGAGCCACTTCTGTCGCCCAGGAAAGGGAAGATTCTTTTGGGCCGAGCTGCCAACCTCCATGCTGTGGATAAAGAGATTGTCATGGAACCTGTAGCAGTGACTCTCACCAGGTGGTGTTAACAAGGTGTTAACAAGGACGAGGGACATTTTTCATCGGCACTACTGGGACATGTGTAGAATGAGTAAAGACCAGGGATGCTGCTAACCATCCTGCAAGGCTCAGGACAGCCCCCACCACAAAGAATCATCCAGCCCAGCCCTGGCCAGTGTGGCTCAGTTGGTTGGAGCGTTGTCCCATAACTAAAGGGCTGTGGGTTTGATCCCTAGTCCGGGTGCGAATAGAAAGCAACCAGTCGATGTTTCTCTCTTTCATCAATGTTTCTCTCTCTCCCTTCCTCTCTCCTCTCCCTCTAAAAGCAATGAAAAAAATTCCTCAGGTAAGGATAAATAAAAAATAAAAGATAATCCAGCCCAAAATGTCAGCAGTGCTGAGGGTGAGAAGCCTTGCTCTACAGGGCTTCCTACGCGTATCTGTGTTCCTATTTGTGACGTCTGTGCTACTTGCACACCCAGAGCCGGGCATACAAGAGGGATAGTTTTGAATGAATGAATGGAGCAACTACTGTCGTAGCCTCATCTCCGCTAAGAGATGGTAATTCATAGTATACACCTTGCCCTTCTTAGTGCATCGTCCTGTCTGTGCAGGGCCCAAGAACCCAGAACCAAAACCCAGCACTCAGAACCCCAGTGTTCTAGCCAACCTGGGCAATCTGGCTGCCTGGCCCGCTAACGAGCCTGGGGGTTGTGGCTGTGGAAGACCGCCTCGGCAGCTCACCTGCCGCCCAGCACACCTGGCAGCAGCTCAGCCAGTGGATGGGACGAGGGCAGAAATGACTTGGCATGCCCTGTCCCCACAGTGCAGTGGGCACAGCATGCATCATGGAGTATAGGGTGTGGGCCTTGGGGTCAGCCAGGCCTGGGTGCAAGTGCCAGCCTGGCTTTTTACCAGCCACAGGACCCTGAACGTGTAACTAACCTCCTCCCTTCATTTTCTCAACTATAAATGGGATTACTAATAGAACCTTCCTGCAAGGGTTAATGTGGGCATTATAAGAGATACTCCACTTACTTTGGTGCTGTACTCAGAACCTTTGGTGTGCACAACCATCACCATAGCTCATTTTCAGTGCTTGCCCCTCTGCTTGTAACCCCGAACCCCAGGACTGAGCCTGGAAGGGTCTGGAAGGCTGCTGAGCACCGTCCCTGCCCCTCTCCAGCTTGGTTGTGTGCCAGCACTGGGCTAAGCTCCAGGGACCCAGTGGTGACTGGGATGTGGTCCTGACCACCGGGAGTGGTTCGCGGGCTTGTGGGAACACTGGCAGGAGCCCGGAGGGCCCCAGTTTGGGAATAGAATGAAGCGAGCACAGCACCCGGGTGCCAGATGTGAGGAAGCACTCACTGCGCCTTGCAGGACTCTGAGCGTGAGCACCTCCTTAAACAGGATGCACTTGCCTCACCCTAGTCCCAGCCCAGCAAAGGTCGCATCCCAAGAGGCGTACCTGAAGCACAGAGGACGGTGAGTGGGGGGCAGGGGCCGCAGCACCAGAGGCTTGGAAGGATAAGACGAATCTGGAAACGCAAAGCTGAGGCACATCCAGCATACTGAGTAGGAATATGTAGGGGTAAAGATGCCTTGAAGAAAGCCCTGGGCATGTCTGAATTGTGCGAATAGTTTGTAAATTAAGCACAAAGGAGCGTACTTTGTGAGGGAGTGCCAGGGATTTCTTCTGTAAAATGGCCCAGTCTCAGCATCCAGTAATTCTGCAACTAGGTGTTCCCCCCCAGTCCCCTGGGGACTGCGTCCCATGCCCACAGACAGGAAATGGGTCCCCCTGACGCTGTAGCTCGGGAAGCAGGCCAGAGACAGCCTGACGCCCTGGCACCTCATCCCGAGTGGGGTGCTGCTGTGGCTCCAGAGGCCCCTAGTGAGATGGCCCCCAGTGGCTGGGGGACAGTGGGGCCTTCAAAAGTCAGAGGACAGTTAAGGAAGGTGACGACAGAGCAAGGAAGCACAGGACAATGTGACAAATGTGGCGATGGGGTCTCCTAGTGGGCCCGCCTCCACCTCTGACTACCCCACCGGCCTCGGTGGCCCATGGAGAGAGGCATTGTCGCAGCAGTCGCTTAACAATGACAGGCGTTCTAAAATAGAACGAGCCGGCTGGTCAAGGGGGGAGCACCCCTCATCAGAACCCAGTTCACAGGAACCGATGTTTGTTGTGTGCTCGGAAACACTTCAGTCTTGAGTAAACGTAGGAATGGGGTTTTGGAGGCTGTTATGTCGAGGATAAGGGTGAGGAAAAGACGGGATCTCCCTGGGGACAGGGAGGGAGGGCGCCCCAGGCTGGGGAGGCCACCTGAGCAGAGGCCTGGAGGCCTGGGAGGACAAATGGCCAGGGATGACAGGAGTTGACCCAGCAGAGGGTAAGGCTGGGACGTAGGGTGTGAGGAGCCCCATCCTGAAACGTCTTGCTGGGGGCCACGGGCTTTCTCCTCTAGGTAGTAGAGACTGAGAGACACTTTGAGGAGGATGGCCACACGATGTGGCCATTAATGAAGAAAGATGAGAGTGTGAGTGTGAAGCACAGGCTGAAAAGAAAGACAGGGGGCAGGAAGATGGGTAGAAAGCTGGGGTGACGCTGCAGGAGAGGAGAAGGGTGCTTGGCTGGAGTGGTGGCAGAGGGCAGGGAGAGGCGGGCCAGAGGAGACACAGGGGGCACTGACAGAAGACCGGACGTGGGAGGAACGGTAGGGGTGTTTGAGGACCACCCCAGGCTCCTAGCCTCCGACTGCGCCAAGGCCTCTCAGAAGCAGGTGGAGGTCTGCACTGCAGCGGCAGGTCGGCGAGCCTCGAAGGTTCTGCCCAGAGGCGTCTGGCTCCACAGCCAGCAGAGCTGTGCTGCTGGGTGGCTCTGAGGGTTCTGATCAGTGGCCCTTACCTCCCGCTCCCGCTCCTGGCCCCAGCAGGTGAAGTACCAGTGTCCAGTGCCCCAGCGCTCCCCTTCTTTCTCCCTCCCAGGATGCACAGAAACCCTCAGTACCCAGCTATGGGCCAAAAACATCATCGGGCAAAAAGATGAAGGCTCCCCTGTCCCGGTCGTGGAAGCAGGACCGTGAGCAGACTCTGGCGGCAGCTTATGTGCCGGTGGTGGTGGACCCCAGGGGCCAGAACTTGGACAAGCTCAGGTTCAATTTCTACAGCTCCCAGTACTCCAACTCCCTGAGCCCCTTCTACACCTTGCAGAAACCCTCCTGCGGCTACCTGTACCACCGGGACACCGACCACAGCCGCAAGCGCTTCGACGTGCCTCCTGCTAACGTGGCTTTGTGGCGCTCCTAGTCCTGTGCCCACCAGAAGCCCCGCCTGCTCCCCAGACCCCCAGGGTCCCTGGGCCTCAGGCAGTGGGCCGTGCCCGGGCCAGGGCAGCTGGGACATGCCCACTCTCAACACTAGCTAAGGGAGTTCTCTCTCCTTGACAGCAATTAAAGTTTGTTCTTCCTTTCCCTGGCATCTGAACAGGTGACTGTGAGTGGGTAAACTGAGGCCATAGGGGGGTTTTACAGCAAAATTACCCCCCATCCAGAGGGGTCTGAAAACTTGGAAGGACTTGACTCTTAGTTCCCTCACCCCAAGAGGAACCCCTACTCCCCTTCAGAGCCTCTGCTGGTCATACCCTCCCCATGGTCCGGGCTGGGCAGACCCACCAGAGACAAGGAAGAGTCACATCAGCTGACCACACCCCCGGCTCTCTAGGAGGCCCTCTTGTCCCAGGCTGGAGCCTCCCCTAGAGCATGGGGAAGTGATGTAGGGAGTGAGCCCATCTCGAGGGGCCTCCTCTCCAGGCCGAGTTTTATATAAAACAGCCACACTGGACTTGCCGTTTATTGATGGGGAGGAGGGTGGATTTCCCATCCCAATTGTTTTCTCTGGTCCAGAAGAACTGCCTCCAAGTTTACTTAGGCTCATGGGCCGTGGGTCTCAGAAAAAGGGGATGAAGGCAGAGAGTACTTGACCCATAACAGCGGCCTGAGTGAGTCCCTGGTCACTGCCAACCAGGGAACCGTGGGATCTGGACCAGCTCCGAGCGGCCCGTGAGTACCAACGGTGGGCCTCTGCTCCCATTCCACAGTCTGCAGCTTCACATGGTAGCTTGAAATTGGCTGTGGGAGTAATTACACCACGGAAATCAGCAAACACCTACAAATTGCTTCCTTTTCCAGAGAGTCAGTGAAGTACCCACCAGCACTGAGTGGGTCTAACTGGTCTAATTTCTTGGGGGCACGGCCCATCCTAGGTCTGCCGTGGAGTGCACGTCCAGGGCACAGGAGGTTGGGGCTGACACGGGACAGCTGGGGGCCCCGGAAGGGAGCCTGTGAGGTGGCCATGCTTCCCTGGTGCCTTTGTCCAAGAAGAAGCTGGTGAGGAAGACCCGTGGCCCTCCTGAAGATGGCCCAACCAGCCTGGAATCCGGGAGTTTTGCTTGTTATGGGCTCTCTTTCAAGTTAGAGGTTTTCCTAGATGTCTGGGGGATCCAGGCTGGAAACAGGCCATCTGGCATCTGTACCTGGTCGCTCCTGCCTGGTTGTGGGTATTTGAGGAGCTAGCACGGGAAGGAGCTGGAGTGGGGGTGTCTCACTCTTCCCTTAACTCCCCAAATTTCAGAGCAGCCCTTCTGCCTTCCTGAGTTGTGCCCAGAGGCCAGGGCCTCTCGGGTTCAAATCTCCAGAATAACCTCAGCCAGGGTCAGAAAGGACAGATGCCCCGAGACGCCCGTTCTGCTGCCTGGCAGAGGGCATCTGGGGAGGCAATCGCTTCTTCCACAAACTTTCCGCCAGTCCTTCAGGGTGCCTTCTGCCCTTGAAACTGGAGGGCAACTGAGTTTGGGGCCCGTGCTGCCTGTCACCACTCAGCCAAAAAGCAGAGACAGGGACTGGATTATAATTGCTCTCTTATTAATATCAGAGACCTGCATTCTGAGAAGGTGGAGGGTAAAAACCCTCACATCCACCTTCCCTTGAGCTTTCAGAAGCAAGTTTATATAGGGGAAACGTGGGGATTCGGGAGGGGGAGATTCCTGGGGGGACACAGATGTGCTGTTTCCCTTGGGAGTAAGGGGAGGAGGAGCTGAAAGGGGAGGGCAGTCGAGCAGCCTCTCCCCCAGCTGGCGCCCTTTGTCCCAGTGGCATCTCTCCATTTGCATCAGAGCGCTCCTCTCTGCCTCGGACACCTGTGGCTTGTGGCCAGGGGAGCTAAGTATTTCGGGTTAGGGAGGGGAGGTATGAACTATCTGCTCTCAAGTGTCCTTGGTTAGGGGAGATAAGGTCTCGAGATTCACCAGCTGGCTGTAAATTGCTCACACTGTTTGGCCTCGTTTAATTTTCTTGTCTCAGTTTCCCCATGCCACTTGCTCAGGATCTTTCCTAGCTTCTTACGCTCCTGCCTCAACACCCACCGCCTGAGCCCGCTGAGCCTCCTGAGCCAGGAGCAGGCTTTGTGGCCGCGCCAACCTCCACGTCTTCCTGCTCCTTGAAAGCACTTAAGTCTCAACTTTCCACATGTGGATCAGTTACCTGTCGTCCATCTGCCTCCTGTTCTCTATAATTTTATTCCAGCCTCTAACCTGCTGTGTTCCGTCTCTTCGCTTCTGCAGATGTGTACTTTTAAAAATGCATTTATTGCCATTGTCGTGGGATTTTGAAAAGGAACAGAGACAAATACAAGTTTTCCGTCTATATGAAGCCAAAAGCCTTCATTCTCCATCCAGTCAATCAGCACAGACACCTGCTGAGTACCAGGTGCCGGCTGGGTCTTCGGCCGCAAAGATAAACAGGAACCGTCTTGCTGCCCACACCTGACAGCCCCAGGGGCAGTGAGAGGCGAGGCCAGCGTCTCTGCTCCCTGAACTGGCACCTCCTCCTGTCCGCTGAGGAACAGTCTCCCCCTTGAGGTTCCCCTTGGTAGAGCAGCCCCCGTAGGGGGTTCAGGAACATTTTATTTTGTTTTATTTTATTTTATTTTAATTTAATTTAATTTTATTGTATTGTATTTTAGTATTTTCATCAATTATGCTATTACAGTTTTTCCAATTTTTCCCCCTTTAGCCCCCCTCCACCCTGCCCCCCAACCCTCCAGCATCCCCCCCACCCCATAGTTCATGTCCATGGGTTGTACATATAAGTTCTTTGAGTCCTCTGTTTCCTATACCATTTTTTATCTCTCCCCATCTATTTTATTCCTGCTAATTATGCTTCTTCTTCCCTGTACCTTCTCCCCCCCCACTCCTCCCTTCCCCTCCCCACTGAACTCCCTCTGTGTGATCTCCATTTCTCTGATTCTGTTCCTGTTCTGGTTGTTTGCTTAGTTTTTGTTTTTGTTGTTTTTTTTCTTTTAGGTTTATTTGTTAATAGTTATGAATTTGTCATCATTTTACTGTTCATATTTTTTCTCTTCTTTTTCTTAGATAAGTCCCTTTAATGTTTCATACAATAAGGGCTGGGTGATGATGAACTCCTTTAACTTGACCTTATCTGGGAAGCACTTGATCTGCCCTTCCATTCTAAGTGATAGCTTTGCTGGATAGAGCAATCTGGGATGTAGGTCCTTGTCTTTCATGACTTGGAATACTTCTTTCCAGCCCCTTCTTACCTGTAAAGTTTCTTTTGAGAAATCAGCTGATAGTCTTATGGGAACTCCTTTCTAGGTAACTGTCCCCTTTTCTCTTGCTGCTTTTGAGATTCTCTCTTTGTCTTTAATCTCGGGTAACTTAATAATGATGTGCCTTGGTGTGTTCCTCTTTGGGTCCAACCTCTTTGGGACTCTCTGGGCTTCCTGGGCTTCCTGCACTTCCTGGAAGTCTATTTCCTTCGCCAGATTGGGGAAAGAAAAACGGTTCAGGAACCTTTTAAAGAAGCTGGTGCAGGTCCCACGTGGGTCTCGGTGGGATGGTCCCAGCAGGCAGAAGGACTGGTACTCAGGGTTCTGCTGTGTTTGGTGGGGGAGGCTAGGGGCCGGCAGGCAGCCTTGAAAGGGGATGTCAGGCCTGTGTTTGAGGCCCCTCCAGTCTCTTCCCAGCCTGGCTTCTGTCTGTGGTACCTGCCTCACCTGTTCCTCTCATTGGTGCCATTCTGCCAGGTGGATCCTCTCACTCTGGTGTGGCATCTATCCCAGGAAGGATTCCTGCAGACAAATCAGCCCAGGAAAGCCACAGGACCTCCCTTCGTGTCCACTCCGGTGTCCTCTCCTCTTCCTGGAGGCTGTGCTATGGATCCCATTCTCCCTGGTGTGGCATCCATGTTTTGGGGGAGAAACTGGAGAGTGGGACAGAGAGGGGCCACTAAGGAGGGAGAGGCTGGGCCCTAGGATTGAGAAGCTAAGGGATTCTATTCCCACCCCAGTCTGTAAACATGGGGTGGGGCCCTGCACCCCGAGGTGGCCAGCTCTCTGCCAATGAAACTGTGCGGGCAGGAGGGCCACATGGGAAGGACCTAGAGTGAGGGGCTGTCGGGGCCTCCGGCTGCATCCAGGTCTTCCTCAGAGATTTAAAGACAGGCTAAAAGTGTGCTGATGAGGTGGAAAGACTCTTTGTACCCCCACTTAAATTTTTTTTCTTTTCCTCTTCCTACTGGATTTATTTGGGTGACACTGGTTAACAAAATCATACAGGTTTCAGGTGCACAATTCCATAACACATCATCTGTACACCGTATTGTGTGTTCACCACCCCAAGTCAATTCTCTGTCCATCACCATTTATCAAATTTTTTTCAATCTCAGAATGTGATTTGTCTGGCCCTGGCCATGTGGCTCAGTTGGCCGGAGTATCATCCCGCACACCAAAGGGTCAACGGTTCAATCCCTGGTCGAGGTGAATGCAGAAGGCAACCGATGGATGTTTCTCTCTCCCTCTCTCCCCCTCTTCCTCTCTAAAATCAATAAACAGCCCTGGCTGGCGTAGCTCAGTGGATTGAGCGCGGGCTGCAAACCAAAGCATCGCAGGTTCGATTCCCAGTCAGGGCACATGCCTGGGTTGCAGGCCAGATCCCCAGTGGGGACCACATGAGAGGCAACCACACATTAATGTTTCTCTCTCTCTCCTTCTCCCTCCCTTCCCCTCTCTAAAAATAAATAAATAAAATCTTAAAAAAAAGATTTAAAAAAATTAAAAAATAAATAAATAAAATCAATAAACAGATCCTCAGGAGAAGACTGAAAAAAGAAGAACGTTATTTGCCGGCCCCATTCCCACAGAGCTGTGTGATCCTACTCATGGTGCCTTGAATGCAGTAGATGGTCCACGGAAGTTCCGTCCTGTTCGAGCTTTCTTTAATCACACACGTGCACATTCACTTAACATTTTATTCAGCTCCAGCCTGTCAGTCAACTGGTGGGTCAGTCTCAGAAAGGTCATTGAGGAGAGGTTAAGGAGGGGACTATTTACAGAGAAGTGGGAGGTTTGGGGGACTGGTACTGTGCCCGGTGAGAGTGAGGACGATTCTTCTTACTCCTAAGCCTGGGGGGAAGGACAGGAGGCTTTGTTCCGGGAGCCCTGAGGGAGCTCTGGCAGGAGCTGTGGCTGAAGGGAGAAGAAAAGACCAGTGTTTTCTTTTTCCACCCTCCAGTATCTTCCCAGTGCTTCTCAATGGATGAGCCCAGCCTGAAGCCAGAGGGCAGGGGAGCTTGGTGACCAGCCCATGGGGATCAGCCTCCTGGGCTCACAGCAGGCAGAGAAAGGGGGAGAATGAGTGCAGAGGGGCAAACAGAATAACCTGCACAGGACCACGTGGAGTCCGTGGTACCAGGTGCTGGAAGATGTAAGAGGCGAGGACGACCATGGTCTGTACCCTCTGGGACTTGCTGAATTCCTGAGGGCAGGCTGGCAATAGCAGCTGCTTATAATTCCAGAAAGAAATGAATGTTGTATCCATGTTATGGTAAAGTACGGATGTTGTCATAGACCCTAGGGTGACACCCCCACCACCACTGATCTCCTGTCATCCCTGCCTTTGTACAACCCGCTCCCTCTGAGTGTGGGCAAGACCTGTGACTAGCTTCTAACCCACAAAACAAGCAAAGGTGGTGGGGTGTCTCTCCCTTGATTAGGTCACGTTACGTAAGATTCCATTTCAGCAGATTGGAGAGAGTCTCCTCTCTGGCTTGATGAAATAGCCCTGTTAAGGAGCCCATGTAACAAGAACTGTAGGCAGCTTCTAGAAACTTCTGGCAGCCTCTGAGAACTGAGAGTGGCCTCCAGACAATATCTACCAAAAAACCAGGGCCCTCAGTCACAGAGCTGCTGGAAATGAATTCTCCCAATAACCCAAATGAGGCGGAAATGGGCTCTTCCCCAGTCTAGCCTCCAGATGAAACACAACCCAGACGACTCTGGAGTGCAGTCTTGTGAGACCCTGGGCGGAGGACCAGCTAAGCCACGGCCGACTCCTGGCCCACAGAAACTGAGATGATACATGTGCAGTTTTAAGCTGCTGACTTTGTGGCAACTTGTTACGCAGCATAGGAAACTAATACACCACAGAAGCAAAACGTGAGTGCGCTGGGACAGGACAGGTGAGCTCTGCAGCTTCAGAAGGCTTCACAGACGGGCTGGTATCTGTGCCTGAACGTGATGAGTGAGGAGGATGTAAACAGGACAAGGGGAAGAGGAGCGGATGGACTCCTTCGTTTCCAAACCCTGGGCCCGAGGACTCTGTAAAGACTCAGATTGGAGCCTGGGCCCCACGCTCCTGCGCTGGAGGAGCGCTCCCTGCTCTTCCCCAGAAACAGGCCCCAGCGAGCTTGATCAACGCCGGCTGATCCCAGCCCCCAAAGGACCCTAAAATGATCCCTCTGGGTAAAGGAGAGCTAGAGCAGACCTATTTAACTTCTTTTTTCAAAAACAACTATTCTCTGATTATGTGAGCAATATGTTCATTATGAACCATTTAAAAATACAGAATAATTTAAAAAAGTGATTAAAAAAAAACAACAACCAGTGATCCCATGCCCTAGAAATGAGCACTGTTGGTATTTTTCAGTCACTTCTTTCTAGTCATACATACACAAGCGACAGGGGCAATGGTGTTGATGTCACCTCCTCTCAGTCTGTCTCTGGTCTTCCGAGGAATGTTCTGAGCTCTGGGCTCTTTGGATTGACTTGCTCAGGATAATGGGCAAGAAGAGCTGTGGAATCAGAAAGGAGGCCAAGCAGCGGCCTTTATGATGGAAAGGAAGAAAACCGCCCCGGGGGCGCGGGGAGCAGGATCTGAGAAGCAGACCTAGCCCAGAGCACGTGTCCCACTCCCCACTCCCACTCCCACCCCCACCCCCGTGATTTCTGGCAGCTGCCACACGAGGCAGGGACAGGGAGGCAGCCCTCCCAGTCTCCTCGGTCACAGGGACCGCTTGGGCTCATTTCCTCTGAAGCATCTCGGTCAGGAAGGGAGAGGGTCGACCCCTCTCTGGGTGTCCAGGGTCTTCCCTCTGGTGGCTCAGATGTGCCCTGAGCTGTTGAAAGGGGGTCGCCGCCTGAGGAAGGGCTGCCGGGCCTGAGCAGGGTGCGGGGCACAGATCCACGCACTCTGGGCTCCGTTCTTCGCCCAGGCAGTGGGCACGGCTCAGGGATGCAGGTCGTTCCTGGTGGTCAGAAGGTGGTGACCGTCCTTCCTTGACAGAACTGGTCCTCCCTTCTGTCCAGTTCTCATGGGATCCTCCTAGGATCAACAGCCTGACATTCTTCACACAAAATTGCGTGAGAACCACCATCTTCCTGATGCTTCCATTCTCAAACTGCCTCTGAGGGTCCTATTTTATTTTTGTTTTAATAACGAGGGGATTCTTTTTCAAACAGACTCAGAATTATGGGGAGAGACATTGGTTATTGCCATGGATTCAGCTGTTCAAAGTGATGGTTGACATTTCTGGTTTCTTGGCTTTTCCCTCCCTTATAACCTCATGATCCCAAGATGGCTGCTACGTTCTGGACATCACATTCACATTCAAAGCCAAAAGCAGGAGAAGGGCAGGGCCAGCTTCATCTTGTATCACTTTTTATCAGGAAAGCAAGGTTTCCCCAGAAAGCACAGTAGAACTTCACTTACATTTCTTTGGCCAGAACCATGTCGAGTGGCCACTCTTAGCTGCAAGAGAACAGTTCTCTTTTGCAGTTTTTTTTTGGGGGGGAGGAGGCAGGGGAGAGGTAGGTAAAGGGGCAGAGAGTTGGGAATGGGTTGGATCTAGTAAGGTTTTTTTCTTTAAGATTTTATTTATTTAGTTTTAGAGGGGAAGGGAGGGAGAGAGGGAGAGAAACATCAATGTGTGGGTGCCTCTTGTGTACCCCCACTGGGGACCCAGCCTGCAACCCAGGAATGTGCCCTGAGTGGGAGTTGAACCGATGACCCTTTGGTTCGCAGGCCAGCACTCGATCCACTGAACCATACCAGCCAAGGCTAAATGCTTTCTATATATTAATTTTAATTCACTAATCCTCTTAACGGCCCTATGAGGTGAGCACCATTGTCTGCATTTTAGGAACAAAACTGAGCCCCTGAGAAGTTGAAGTACTTGCTTGGGTCACCCAGCAAGGAGGGTGAGCCAGAGGTAAACTCGTGGTGCTTTAAGCCACCAAGATTTTAGAGTGGTTTGTTACTATTGCATGACTTGGCCAATTCTGAATATATACGTATGTACTCTGACATCTAATATATGTTATATATAATACAGATTAGACAACATTTATATAAAGTATATGTAAATATATTTACATGTCATTATATATTTATATTATACAACTTATATAAATATAAGTATATTTACATACATACACATATATAGGAAAATCTTCTTTAGTCTTCACTCTGAGGAAACAGTGCTTTGCAGCCTGGAGAAGAAATCCTTTCCTTGGCACTGGCAGGTCGCCCAGGTGGTCAGTGTCGTCCCGATATGCCAAGGGTAAGTGCTGGATCCCCGGTCAGGGCCCACACAGAAATCAGCCAACGAATGCATGAATAAATGGAACAACAAACTGATGTTTTTCTCTTCCTCTCCCCTTTCCTGTCTTTCTCAAATATCGATAAAAATAATTTTTAAAAAAAAGAAAAGAATCTTTCCCTTGCAGCCTTGCCGTGTGGGAGGGACCAGGCACGCAGCTGGGGTTCCTGGGAGGAGCCCAGCAGGCCGGGTGCTGCTGGAAAACTCACGATACTTTGTTCAGTATTTAAACTGCAGTCTTTGTATCTGTCCGGAGAGGGTAGGTTAGCTACAGTAATAAACCACCCCCCAAAGACACCCCTTCTCGAGTACAAAAGACAGTTTTGTGCTAGTGCATCAGTGCACAGCCTGAATGAGTACCCAAGAGCCTGCTGGGAAAGCAGAAACGTGGGTGGTGGTTCCCTCTGGCTGAGGTAGGAGACAGGCATGGTTCACCTGTAAAGGAGGGAGGGAAATCAATTTCCCTAGGAGGGGGCAAAGTGGAGGGAGTGCTGGCTCCATACTTACCCAGGAGCATCCAGCTTAAGCCCACCTGGGTGTTGGCTCCATAAATGAACCACCATTAAAGTCTATGGTCAGAGAACATCCCACTAGGGGTCAGAGAAAGCTATTGCTGCAGAGATGGGCCCCTAGGCATGGCCTGGGAGCTTTCTGGGACCAGCAGGTAGCAGCTCACCCATGCACATGTGCGTGCACGCGCACACACACACACACACACACACACACTCCAGGCCACTAGGCAAACACTCAATGTCCCCTATTCCCATGCCTCTGGAAGGCGATGGTGTCAGGTTCAAAGTCAGATGGAGGGCTAAATTCAAAGCCTCCCAGGATGGGAAAGACGCAACCTCCGAGAATCTGAGAGTGTGGTCAGAACAGGACCAGTGGGTGGGTGTATGCATGGCTAGATAAGCTTGTGCAGGCTATTGCAGGAGGGGTTCCCACTGGCTGCTTAGGACTCATTGGAAGCCCACACACCGCATCACTCAAATGCTCTCTTACATTAGCTGTCTGTGGTCGATTGGAACCCCTCAGCGGTGGTGGCCAAGGGCAGTGCACAGCCTGACAGTTGTACGCAGTGGGCCTGACAAGAGCCCACAGCTGGCCCAGCTCTGTTTCGTATGTATCTCCCTTCTGTGTCTGAGGGAGGAGCCCCCTCAAAACAGGACAAGAAGGGAGTGGCACAGGATCAGGACAGCTGCTGGCTGGCCACTCACTCTGTCTTGGGGAGAAGGGATAAGACTGCAAACTGGGTAAGACAATCCTCTCACCATCAGGTCAAGGCTGTAATCCTGGGCCTCTGCTCCTCTAAGGCTTGTTCTATTTTCATTCCTCTTCTCCAGACAGCAGTTCCCATTGGCTGCTAGGATCTCCCGGGGACTTGTGTGCTGCTTCTCTGGCAGCCCCAGGATTTGGGTGTAGGCTCGCTCAGCCCCTTACCTTGACCCCCCTGCTCACCTCCTCCCGACATTTCCCTGCACTTGCTAGCTCAGGTTCTGCCTTTTGCTCAGATCTGGAGAACTCAGGCCTGTGAGCCAGGAGGGCCCAGTTCTAAAAAGCCGAGCCACCCTCTTGCAGGGAGCAGCGGGGCACAGGACTGGTCCAGCTTGGGCGTCAGCCTCCCACAGGCCTGGAGGATGGGCAACGTGATGGAAGGCAAGTCGGTGGAAGAGCTGAGCAGCACCGAGTGCCACCAGTGGTACAAGAAGTTCATGACTGAGTGCCCCTCCGGCCAGCTCACCCTCTACGAGTTCCGTCAGTTCTTTGGCCTCAAGAACCTGAGCCCGTCGACCAGCCAGTATGTGGAGCAGATGTTTGAGACCTTTGACTTCAACAAAGTGAGCAGGGGCCAGGGTACAGGGCGTTGGAGGGACGCCGAGGGATCCCAGCCAGCAGAGCGGGGGAGCCCGTGTGAGAGCAGCAGGGTCTGCTGGAGGAGCGGCTTCATCTATACAGTCCGTAGTTCACCTGGGAGGCGGGGCATCCATGTTAGGGATTCGGCCGCTCTCACACTCACTGAGCACCTACTGTGAGTCAGGCACTGGGGGCAGAATGACTGACGCCCCTGCCCTGGCTCTGCGGTGGGCGGGGCACAGAGAGGTGTGTAGGCAGTGTGCTCGCAGGCTGGACCGAACGGCCCCCTGCCGCTCCTGCACGCACGTTCTGAGTAATCCAGAACAAGCGTGCACACTTACAAGACAGTCATTGAGCACCTACTAAGGTTGTTGCTGTATGTGGTGCTTTTGCACAGGCTCACAGGGGTGCAGAAGGAGGGGTGGAGAGTAGAGAGCAGGGTGAGGAACCTCCCGCCCTGGCTCGTCTGGGATGGGCAGACCCACATCACTTGGGTCACCCGTGATGCTCTGTGGACACTAGACCTGGGGACAGGCAGGGTTGCCTGGCCTCTGGGGAATCCAGGCTACGTCGACTCTAAAACACCCGATGACCTCAGTTCACCTTTTCTCAAGTAGGTCAAAGGTCTTCACAGGGGTCAAAGTGTGTGTCCCCAAGTAATCACCTGGGTGCACTGGGTGAAGACTTCCAGATAAGCTAGAGGGAATGCTGGAAAAGGAGTTAGACACCGTGAGTTTGGGCCCCTGATCTTCATCAGCTAAGGTGACCTTGACCCCATGCTCTGCCCCTCAGCCTCAGCTTATTCACCTGCATCTGTTGGGGACATTAGTTAGAGTGTTTGATGATTTTTAGTAGCAAGTCCTCTGTTTGTCTGGAGCGATTCAGTCAAGATGTAGTGGTGGAAGAACCCAGGCCCACAAACCCATCTCCCCGCCGCGGCTGGTCCCCGCCGGCTGGCGCTCACAGGGAAGGCGAGATGTCTCGAGGCACCGCCACGTGCCCACCCCCACCGCAGCCAGGAGGGGCTGCCCAGAGCTTCCCCAGCCCCCTCGACGCCCAGAGGCCCAAACACCACTGTAGGCAGGGCTTCTGGGGAAAGCTGGGGCTCAGAGGCTATTTAAAACTTGCTAATATTTGGAGTTAAGGAGCCAAAGCAGATTATGGGCTTTGAGTCCCAGCCTCAAGGGCAGCATTGTTGTGCCCGAGGGCTTTCCTGAAGGGGGTGCAAGGAAGCAGAGCGCTGGAACCCAGGGCTTAGAGACCAGGAGGGCTGGCATCAGGATGCCGGACCTCTCAGTCCTCCAGAAGCAGCAATACTTCCTGAACAGGAGGAGAAAGAGCCTCAATACCTAAAACCCTTATGCACCAAAATAGCTCAGCTTCTCACCTACTAAGGTAACCCTTTGGATCAAGACATGTTTCCAAAGGACCCTCTAAAATCACCTGCATGACACAGGGAGGGGCAACACACTAACCATGTATTTACCTAATCCGAGTCATTCATATGCCATCTCTTCAATTTTTGTCACATGCAAACACCACCTGTACTGTCCCAAACCTGTCTTCCTTGATTATGCCACACACACCCCTGCCTTAAGGGCTTTGTGCTGCCTGGGACCCTCTTCCTCCAGAATTCTCTTTGGCTCACACAATCCCAGCTACAAGTCTCTGCTCAAATGTCTCCTTCCCACCGACAGCTGCCCTGACCTCCTGGTTTAAACCCTATTTAACTGGGAGTAGCCCTCACCCCTGCATTTCCTAGTCCCGTCCCTCAGGGCTTCCCAGAGCATGTCTTATCTTCTAAGTCTTATCTTCTAAAGCACGCAGGACTGTGTATCGGCTCTCTCCCCTGCTGCAGTGAGAGCTCTGTGGGGACCGGCCTCTTAATCTGTCTTGTTCATTGCTGTGTCCTCAGCACCCAAAGCAGTGCCTGCAACACAATAGGTGCTTAATAGAAATTTGTTATACGAGTGAATGAATAGATGAGAAATCATGAGTTTATGGGCTAGTTTTGTATTTCGTAACAACATTAATTTAGACACATATTCATTTAAGTGAAGAGCCTCTTTGTAATGTCTAAAGTGCCTCCTGCACACCAGTGGCTAAGTCACCCTTGGGGCACCAGTGCCTCCACCCGTCACCAGGAGTACCGAGCAGTTCAGCAGACCGGCTAGGAAATTTGATACCGAGGGAGTTGAAGCTGGGGTGTGCCAACAATGGCCCGTGGGCCTATTTTTATAAGTGAGCACACCACACCCATGCATCTACGTTTTGTCAAAACTGAAATATTTGCCTCCCGACCCTTTACAGAAAATGTCTGCCAGCCCCTGAGTCAGAAGAGGAGAGGGCTGAACCCCTGGGTGCTGTGCTGGGTGGGTGGAGTTGGGGGGTGCAGCGGTGTGAGTGGAAGTGTGACCCGGGGCACAAGCATGTGCTTTGATTATTTCAAAGTTTTGCGCCGCTGGCTGTACCCAGTGGTCACACAGGTGCTCCTGAATCAGCGCACACGCTCAGCCCTGCATCCGAGCGCCGGGCAGGGCTGGGGGACCCAGTTTCTGGGCAGGATTTTCATTCTCTGGCTGTGGCTAACCTCTCTCAACTCCAGCCTCCTCAGCTGAGAAGGGGACAAAGATACCTCCCTCCTGGGAGTGGTCGTGAGATTTAATGAGTAAAATGAATGAAACGGTACAGGAAGCACTAAAAAGAAGTTGGTATTGTTGTAGTAATTGTACTGAATCTAATCCATCCCACACTCCTGAAAAGCACGTATTATTGTTCCCCTCTTAGATCTGAGGAGACTCTGTCTCAAAGGCCTGTGTGCCTTGCCCACGGTTAGCCCTCTCCTAAGACAAGGTTTAGGTCTTTCTGGAACAAAAGCCCGTATTTTCCATTGTCCCTGTTAAGCCATTTTTAAACATTATAAAGGTAATACAGCACGTTGTGAATTTCCAACAACACAGAAAGATGGGAAATGAAAAGCAAAAGCATCCTCACCCTGAGCCACCCCCTGGAGGAAACTCAGCTGTTTGGGGGCTTCTCCAGCGGGGCTGTGCAGGGGCCTCGCCCGTTCCCACAGCAGGCCGGGGAGCTGCGCTGGGCGGCCTGAATGAGCTAAGGCCTCTGTGAAAGCCCTTGAACATGGGAAGCAAACAATGTTCACTATGATCAGATACTCCCTGCGGGGCTCACAGAGGTTAAGGCCTCACCTTAGGCCAAAGGCCAGCACCGAGCCAGGAGGTCTCAGAGGACACCCTGTCCAGCGTGGGCTACGCCAATAACGGTGCTCTAACCTCTGCTTGCACACGTTCAATGACAGAGAGCTCATTACTGAATGAGGCTGGCCCTTCCCCCACGGGCAGCTCTGCCTGTTAAAGAGTTCATCATACTGACCCCAAATCTGCTTTGCAGTAACTTCCCGGTCCCAGAGTTATGGTTGTAGGTGCAGGAATATGGTCTGGACTCCAAGTTCATGTGCTCTGGTCCAGTGCTCCTTTCCTTACAGGGCCCAGCCAGACTGTAAGGCACAGGCTGCCCTTTCCCAGCCTCACTTGGTCTGGGGTGAGGTGGGCAGAGACCCTCTTAGTAGGACTGGCAGGGCCGGGCACATGGTCAGCTGGTGAACATTCGGGGAACCCTGGATAAATGTCCTGCAGGAATGTCTGGTGCCACTCTCCCCCACAGCCAACCCCTCCAAGACTCAATGAGGGTGTCACCTCCCTCAGAAGCCACCCTGAGCCCCTCGCCTGCCTTCTCCCCAGTGGAGTGGGTGCTCCTATCTTGCGATTCCATAATGGCCCATCCGGATGTGTTGCTGCTGAATACACTCATGCCAGCATAGTGATCTCTTTACAATAACAGTGAAATCTTAGCTAACATTTATTGAGGGCTTACTATATGCCAGGCAGTATTGTGTTTTACATGCATGAGCTCATGTGATCCCACGACAATCCCATAGGGGTAGGTACCATCATAATTATTATAGATGAAAAAAACCAAGGGCCAGAGACACATTGCATCCTCTGTCCCAGATCCCATGGCTCTGAGAGGGCAAAGTCAGGATTCGAACCTGCGTCCTCTACACTGCATTCCCTTCAGGACTCGGTTCCCATCTCACTGACTTCTGATTCCTCAGTCTGTCACAGCACGCACTGAGCGCCAGGAAAGTTAGAAGAATAAAGGAAAGAATGAGAGAGGTTCTCCTTGCCTCCACACCGACCTCCTGCCATCACCCCAGTGTGGAAACTCACCCAACCCACACTCCCCACCAATCCGGGGAATTCCTTTCTCTTCTCCCACCTACAAGCAATTGGAAGTTGGAGAAGCACAGAGAAGCAGCCCGTGACAGCTGCAGCCCAAATGTCTGTGAAGAGATGGCAGCAGCCATCCACAGCCCGCTGGGGGGTGGGGGGTTAGTTCATCGATTTCATCGCAGCCCCTGGGGCAGGCAGGGTGGGCTCTGTGGGCGGGGCGCTGTGCGGGGGTGGGGGGGAGGCGGAGTGGGCTCAAGGCGGCTTGCCCCGTCCAGGACGGCTACATCGACTTCATGGAGTACGTGGCGGCGCTCAGCCTGGTCCTCAAGGGGAAGGTGGAGCAGAAGCTGCGCTGGTACTTCAAGCTCTACGACGTCGATGGCAACGGATGCATTGACCGCGACGAGCTGCTCACCATCATCCGGGTAACTCCAGGTGCAGAGGGCCGGGCCCGGGCAGGGCAGCGGCTGGAGGACCTGGAGCTGGGGGGGGAGTGGGGCGGTGGCGGGGCTGGGTCTTCAGCGGGCGAGCTGTATTCTCAGAAGCAGGCAGGATGGAACTGAGAGTCCTGGTGGCAGCTCTGGCCCTCCCCAGCTGTGTGACCTGAGCCACTTCCCTTCCCCTCTCTGGGCCTTAGTTTCCTCATGTGTACCAAGAGACTGTTTATACAGTCTTTTAAGTCCCATCTCTGTTGCTGCCGCCCACTCTGCTGCTTGGCACCCTCGCCTCCACACCCGCTGTTGTTGGGAGCCAGGGGCGCCCTCACCGTCCGCCCCTCCCCCACCACTGGGACCGAGTTCCGTTAGGATGGCTCCTCTCACCTCTTCTTCCCTCCAGGCCATCCGAGCCATTAACCCCTGCAGCGACTACACCATGAGTGCAGAGGAGTTCACAGATACGGTGTTCTCCAAGATAGATGTCAACGGGGATGGTGAGGAGGCCGGCGTGGGGTCGCCCAGGGAGGGGGTCACCAGGGTGTAGGGTCCCAGCCCCACACCTGGAGTTTAGAGATTCCTGGACTAGACTTTGGTCTCGGGCTCCTTGGCCTGTCCCCTTCACAGCCACCTTCCCCAGCATTGGCCTTGTCCCTGTTGCAAAACTCCAGCTCTGGGCCCCGCCTGACAGTGCTGCGGAGGAGACACTGACACCCTCCTCCCGGTGGCTCCCTTTCTCTCCACCAGGGGAGCTGTCCCTGGAGGAGTTCATGGAGGGCGTCCAGAAGGACCAGATGCTCCTGGATACGCTGACACGAAGCCTGGACCTCACCAGCATTGTGCGCAGGCTGCAGAACAGCGAGCAAGCCCAGGAGGGGGCTGGGGGTGGGGCGGCTGAGGCAGCCGGCTGAGCCACCGCCCGGAAGCTTCTGTGTTGGGGAGGGGCTGTGCGGTGCTGCTGGCTTTTATACTAGAGAGAGTCTACTGCGCTCAGAGGCCCAGGCTGCCTCTCCGGGCTGCCAGGCGGTGGCACAGGAGCAGTGGTGGGAGTCCAGGGGTGGGGACAGTGAAGGGGGCTTCTGAACCTCAGTGTGACTCAGCTGGTGGTGACTGCTTCCTGCCAGCAGCGGCTCCTCAACACCCTGCGCCCTCGGGCTCCTCTTTGCCCCTTCCGAAGCACCCCCAGCTTTTCCCAGCTTTCTGGTCCCACCCTCTCCTAGACGTGGAAGCTCTGAGGCAGAGCTGAGCTTTCCCTGGACTCTGATGGAATCCGACAAGTCTCGGTCCTGGTGCCTCAAGGAGCCCAGGACCCCAGAGCCTACCTGTGTGGTTTGCACTGATTCCTCCCTCTCATTCATTCAACAAGTATTTATCGAGCACCTACTATGTACTAATGCTAGCTGTTAGATGTGCAAGGAAAGGATCCTTCTCATCGTCAAGGAACTCCCAGGCTAAGCATCATTACAATAAAGCATGCTAAGGGAAGCCGTGAATGGATTCCTGTAGGAGCACGGGGAACTGTGAGTGACAGTGACTCAGGGGCAGCCTCGCACAGGCGACCCTGGACTCGGCCTACGAAAGGGGAGTTGGAGGTTGCGTGTGGAGAAGATGGTGTGTGTGGGAGGTTGGAGGTGCACTCTGGGTGATGTGTGGGTGTCGCGTAGGGGCTGTGGGATGTAGGGATGAATTTTCTTAGGTGTAAATTGGGGAGCCTGGACCGTAAATTGGGGGGTATCTCTTAGGATTCCCAGGTTACCAATAGGGGTCATCATACCCATTTTTAGGGAGCACCTCTAAGAGCCCCAGTCATAGGAGAAAAAAAACAACAACAAATTCCTTCAAGAAGTTACAGTGCTGCAAAAGAGAAGAGGATGGAATGTTTAGATGATAGCACAGCTCGAATCGCAACTGATGACCGGCACGGTGTGCGCGCACTCACACACTCCAGGGAGGCGTGCTCGCGTCGGACACTGGCCAGAGGGCCACAGACAGCCCTCGTTTGTCCGGAGTGTCCGTGCTCACTCAGAAGGGCTGCGCCACACCTCGCACTTCCCCTGCTGGCTGCCTGGTGGCCTGTGGTGCCTGCCCCATGGTTCCCTACAGGTCTGCGAGTCACCGAGGGTGACCTGACCCTCCCTGGTCTCACCTAAGTCTCTCTTGCTGCAGTGACACCTGACATCATTTGGGAAGAGGGGCAATCTGTTACAGGTGGGCCTCGCCCTCATTCTTTGCACTCCCCAACTTTAGAAATACCTGTCCACGAAGCTGGGGAGAGACAGGCTGAATGAAGCAGCTGGGCCCGATTTTTCAAGCTGCTCTTTCTTCTGGGCTTTGA